>CM030794.1:25354947-26051197 GCA_018127125.1 Rhododendron griersonianum | reverse complement strand
GAAGCGGTACACATATTTATTCTAATTCGCAACATTTGACTGAAGGATTTTCCAACTGCTTCGCATGAACCTGTAAGTCCTATAGATGTGTACGGAAAATACGTTGACAGACATAGAACTTAGGACCTACAACGACAACCGATAACCCAATCAGTCATATATAAGGTCAAACGAAGATTGGGAAGTAAATAATAAAAATTGCTTACGGCATATGGTATGTTATTTCTATGATATGCAGAATCTGTCGTTATATACCTTTATCGTCGTTATGGACGTACTTGGTATTACAAAACTTAAAAAAATATCCTCGTTGCTATTTTTGGGTACAACAAAATCCTTGCCTCTAATTTATCCTCTGTTGAACTGTAAATGAAAATATCCGAAAAGCCAAAATCTGTGATTGCCTTACATGCTTTTTTGTATGTACTCAGTTTTCATGATTTCTGAAAATTACAGTCAAACACGATATTATAAAGGTAATTATAAATGGCCAAGAACTGGACCGGACCGGGGAGTTTCCAAGCACAATTACGGACAAACCTAGGGATGAACAGAAATGGACTTGTACCTGTTATAACACAATTGAAACTGCATTATAAAATTGCCAGACAACCCAGATGTGGTTTGTACTATATCCATTTTAGTGCTATCACAGTAACACTGCAATAAGCATGGGGGCTATACTAACACCATTCAACAATATGCGACCTACCACAATCGATCACCCAATCAATCACATTCTATATACTGACAGTGGCATGTACATATACGTAAATAACCACACACAACAATCACAGCGTTCTGAACAGCCAATAAAGGTGCACGAGTACACGTGCACCATGTCAACAAAAGTTAGTCATTACATTATCACCAAACTACGCAGGAAGTTTACGATAACATCCGAAAACCATAACAAAACGAGATCATAAATGAACATTAAGTCATAATCACCTATCCTGCAGATTTGTTTAGTTCAACCTTACCACCATCCATGCACGACATAGACATAGTACAGAATACGAAGTACCCAACATAGTCCAAAGAACGAAACAACAAAAGTTCTCACTTACGATTAAGTTTAGTTCAGTCACAAAAGTTATGAGGCCCGTCTGCATCATTCATCAGAATAAGGAGGAGGAGGGCACACAACACGCTGGACGTTTTTCAACATTGCATTGAACTCGTATTGATTTTCAAGAATAGATTCCAACAAATCTTGAATGCCTTCCAGAGTTGCAGGGTTCTTAGCCTTCCGATGCAACTTACTCTGCCCTTCGGATTTCCCAATCGTACCACGACCTATAACTGTAACTTCTTTTCCAAACTTGTCCTGCATTAGGTCAGGTATTTTACGTCCCTTATGCACAAAACCAGTCAGCAAGTGGCCAAGAGGAAGGGATGCTTTCGGATGGTTGTTGGACCATGCTTCATATATTGTGTCCCACCATATACTTGCAATATCGGGCTTGAACCCATTGTAAACCGCATGGAGCAACATCGCCTGGTTAGCATTAAGCTCCCGGCGTGGGGACTTAGGCTTCACATTCCACCAAAATATATGGTGGAGGAGCACAAAGTCTTTCTTCAAGCCATTCAAAAGGATGATGGGATTGTCGTCGGCTGGCCAACTACCATGGCACAAGGTGTTCCAGATGTCATGCACACTTGGGATTTCAACCCCAGGAAGATATGGGTATTGTTTTTCTGTCTCAAGAGGTCGCTTTATGTTTTTATATTGGGCAAGCCTGTCCGGAGTTACTTTAATAATATGGCCCCGTACTTTGGACACCAATACCCTTTTCTCCTTGTCAATGTTGAAGGGATCTATTCCGACAAAGAACTCCCGGACCAGGGTCCAATTCGCCTTCCCTCTATACGTGCAAATAGGATTTAATCCCAAATCTTTCAACAGGTCAGGAATGCACGTTATTTTCTTCAACTTCCCAATCGCCACACTCCTCTCCTCAATTACTGGGCGTGATACAAAGTTCGACAGGTTTGGCAGCTTGATTGCACCCTCACTCTCACTCTCACCATCACTCTCATCATCACTCTCACTCTGACCATCATTGTCACCATCATTCTCACCATCACTGTCACCATCACTGTCATTGTCAGCATGGGAGATACTAGTACTCATATCCTCATTGTCACCACCAGAGGGGACATTCAATTCGTCGTCATCCCGACCATCACTGGATTGGTCCACTGATAGTGCTGCAAGTCGTTTAGATCTTCGTAAAGAAGGAGACGAAGCCGAATCAAGATTTTTCCTTTTCGTAGACATAATTGCAATATGCTGCAAAACAAGCACATCATACAAATTTAATCAGTCCAAATAATATGTATGTGAACTTTTGGCTATCGAAAACTAGTATAACAGTTCATATTCCAAACAAATGAAACATGATATTTCATATGTAAATACACGTAAAGGTATCGTATGACATGCAAGTTATATTTTATAGGAAACGGATGGCCAAATATGAGTTGTTTGAAAATCTGAACATATGATATACCAATATTCAAACAGAACAAAACTTACTAATTCAACTTACTAAGTACCACTACTACAACACAAATGTAAAAACATTCAGGATACTTGACATTATTACAATGAGGGTACAATGAGGCCTTACATTTACATGTTACACAAACAGTACACTTTTACATTAACTTCTTCGAAATGAAAAAAATTTCACTACATAGGAAGGTCGTCAATTGGATGCCTGGATGACAACTTCGGACATGTCCTCTTATTGTGACCTCGGCACTTGCAATTGCTACATTTCCTAGGATTTGGATAATGTTGGGCAGATGAGTTCTTCCCTGGGTTGCCTTTGGTCTTCACCACAAGTGGATCACCCACACCAAATAATAATTGGCCATTGCTTGCTTCACCAATGTCAGTCTTGTTGTCCTTATTGTTTTCCCTCTCCCAACGCTTCCTCATCCAGGATGTCATTTCGTACTCCGCTTCCCTAGCATCTTCAAAAGAGTCCTGCCCGTGTGACGCATAAAATGACATCAAATTGTAACCCGAACTCAATATCCCATACCTAGCCGTCTGGGCTGCAGTGCGACACATTTGGCCAGGCTGTCGTTGTTGGGCCACAGGCCGAGCACACCTTGTCCATCTTCGCATGACTAAACTCGGGGGAATGGTCCGTAGGTGTTCATATTTCATGACCACAATCATGTGGCAACAAGGCAGACCAAATGACTCAAACATCATGCAAGAACAATTCATTCTGCTTTCAATTGCATAATACTCAACCATCCAATTGGACTCTGGATGGGAGTACATTTCAATGAAGTACAATCGACGCTCCACCTCATCAACACGACTCGCCACAATCAATGCAGACGTGCGCTGTATTTCATCCTGAAACAATCTGAATATGTATTGTGTGTACACCTCAGTTCCGTTCTTCTCTAAGGTTTTCAATTGCGTTATCAATACAGGGGTACTGTGCTCCGTTGATGTCTCTGCCCCTGCATCGGCAATTCGCATCCTAGCCAGACCTCGATGGTACTGTTGGACAAATTCAAAAAGTCGTAACCTTACTTTTAAGAACTGATTCATATAAGAGTTCATACCTTCACATCGCTGAGTTGTCCTCATCCCGGCAAAGAAATGGCCGAGGAGATATGCCTCGGCCCATCTTTTCCGGTCCCTATACATCTCTACCACCCAAGCATTTGTCTCTAGTCCATAGTGTGAAACCATGTCAGCCCAAAGACTCTCAAATTCTTCAACCTCACATTCCATTTGCATCAACTTGGTAAAGTCAGATACAAATCCCGGCATATGAACATTTTTTGCTGCATTTCGCTCCAAATGCCACGAACATAATTGATGCCTTGCATCTGGGAAAATTTCCCTAATTGCATTGCGCATCGCCAAATCACCATCTGTTACCACAGAGATCGGCCGTTTACCATTCATGGCCTCCAAAAATGTTGCAAGCACCCAATTGTACGACTCCTCTGTCTCCTTCGACAACAACGCACACCCAAATATGGTCGTCATAAAGTTATTACTGACTCCCGCCAATATGACAAATGGCTTCTTGTAAGCATTGGTCCGATATGTCGTGTCAAAAACTAAAACATCTCCGAATGCAGCATAATCCATCTGAGACCTCCCATCTGCCCAGAAGAGTGTCTCCAACCGGTCCTCCTCATCAACACTATACTTGAAGAAAAATTGCGGATCATTACTTACCTGTGCAGACAAGTATCCCAGTGCACCCTCAGCATCCCCGTTTCTTATTTCTTGTGTACGCTGCCTCTGCAATTTGTTGCGCAAATCTGAAAAAGTGAACCCAACATTTTGGAATCCCCCAGACTGACTTGTCATATAGTCCATAATTTGGGATGGCTTCATGCCTACATTCCGCATGGCCATTAACTGAGCTACATCTGCATCACCCACGTGTCTGTGAGATCGAAGAAAGGGAACACATTGCTGTGCTGCTAAGGGATGGTTGTGGGTACTCACAAACTCGACAACAACATAATTTTCGATGGTATTGCTCATACAACAGACCCGGAATTTAGCACCACAACCAGTTCTTGTTTCAGCTCTATGACGTCGTTTCCGATCAGTGCGTTCTAAGTGCTTCTTGTTTCTTTTACCTTCCCTGGAACAAACCCAAGCCCTCCACTTTACATACCCTTCATTGCCTCTATGTGGTTTACTTTTATGTTTGCGTACACTAAAACCCATTGTCTTGGCATACGCATTGTAGAATAGACCAGCCTCTTCCTCAGAAACAAATTTCATTTGCACAATCTCTATATCATTCAACAAACGAAGACTATCATCTACACTAGAAACTGACCCTTCCCCTTCCCCTTCCCCTTCAACATCATTACCTCCAAAGTTATTACTATGCGAATCTTGCGTACTAGGCCCAGAGTCTGACTCAGAATTGGATTCCCAATCATACGACACACCATTGCTGTTGGTACTCCTATTGGGAGTGTCCATCACACCTAAATAATAAACCACATTGCCACAAGTTTTACTCCACTTGTTGGGGTTAAATACGTTGCATTCACATGACCTGTAACTAAAGTGATCAACATACTTGTATGGACGCAAGCTCCAGTCCAAAGAATTGGATACAATCACAACAAAATCATTTATCAGTTATGACATACATTGAATGTATTTCAGGAATCGTACGCAAAACACCATCCCATGAACCTAAAACCGTAAATATGCCAAGTAGGTGGTACACACCACAACCAAATAACTTAGCCCCACACCATGTACTACGGCTAAGCTATGGCTGTTCTGGACGAAAAAATTAAAACTCCATACTACTACTACTACATACCTTTGAATCACATAAACACAGTAATCAAATGTTTAAACCAAAGTACTACCTATTACAAAAACTTTTACCACAACCCACAGATTCTCAATATCTTATCTACCAACCACACAATTCTTCCAACATACACCAAATATTTGTATCCATTCACTGACCCACAAACCACAGATGCTGACAAATATACCTCTCAAAACATGAATCCAGCACATGCAAAACACAATACCACAACAACAACAACAAAACCCTAACTTCCTTCCTAACTCAATGGCGACAACGTTCCAGCATGGGCAGTACAAAATAAAAGATCAGACGTGAATGTTGTTTTTCAACAAATACGAACAAGAAGATCTAGCGGGAAAATATATGCGCACTCAAACAACAAAAATCGCGACTAAAATAAATTCATTCCAACAAATACACCTACCAGATCTAACACACATTATCACATTTCAACGAATAAATATTTACCCAAACTCAAATATTCGGTTTCGGTTTCAGGTCCGCGAGATGTGTCGCCCTTCTTCTTGTCGTCGAACCTGGGCTGCGGATCTAAGGCGTTGCTGATGGGGTCGCCGTCGTTGGTGTTGCTGGTGAGGGCGGCGCGGACGTACACGGTCGACGTAAGGTCCGACGGAGCAAGAGAAGAGGAGGGACAGAAGAGGAGTGGGATGCGAGATAGAGATGATTTAATGCTCGTATGTGTGTGGGATAAAGGAGTAGATGGACTTGTAAACATGGAGGAGATGTAGAGAATAATATTCTTAACCGTGGTTAAGGTAGTGGGGGTTGGAGTGGGAGTAATAAGGGTTTTTTTTTTTACCGGTTGTTTAGGTAACAAGTTTGTTTTGTTATACCTCAAGTTACACATTCACTGGATTTGGTTATGCTTTCAGTGGTTAACGTTATGCTTCCAGTGGTTTTCGTCATACCATTTCTTACGGTGTCTCCAAATCAGAGGGAGACACCGAAGCGTTACCCAACATCGTATGTAGAACTCACAGTTATCATATGTAAAGGATTCATAAACTCTCCATCATGTATATAAGTTTATACCACTTACTATTTTTACTTTTCGATGTGCCATAATATATATCCATTTGGACAAGTCATAAAAAGATTGGGTAGCATACATCTATCCCGTTCTCTATTAAATATTTCGTGCCCGTAAATTGTTCTTAATGGGTATTTGTTGACACTTTATTTCACATTCTATTGTATTTAAGCTATTTTTACTATATAGAATCGATATATATATATAGTAAGCTTCTAATGCGGACCTCCGTATATATATATATATATATATATATATATATATCAGTCAGCTTCAGGTAAGGGTCAGGTAAGGGTGCCCTTATCGTATTAAGTTGCGGACCTCCCCTTTTCTCCCTTTTTTCGATCGAATTTCGATGATCCGAGCCGCTCAATGTGTTCAGAACGTAATTTTAAGGGTACTCGTGAGAAATCAGCAAAAAAAAGACCGAAAAGGGCTTCATCCGAGCAGTTTTTATTTGAACCGTTCGATAAAAAAAGAAACAAAAACAGCTCGGATAAAACCCTTCCCGGCCTTCTTCTTTTTTTGCCGATTTGGCGCGAGAACTCCTAAAATCACGTTTTGAACACATTGAGCGGCTCGGATCATCGAAATTTGGTCGGGAAAAGGGAGAAAATGGGACGTCCGCAACTTAACTAAAATAAGGGCGCTATTATAAGAAGCTAACTATATATATATGAAAATAATTTCTACACTTTCTTTTTTGATTATGAAACTCATTTTCTTGTCTCTTAAGAAAAAAAAATACATACAAAAGTTTCACTAAAAAATAAAAAATGGAGTGTCATAATAAAAAAAGGAGGAAAATGATATTACCACTTCAAAAATTGATGGAGGCACTCCAAAAAATAAATGAAAGTGGCTTTGAAATTACATTGATTTTGAAGTATCTGCATCATTTTTTAAAGTGTCAATATCATTTACTAGAGGTGGCAAATGGGCGGGTCTGGGCGGGTTGAAACGGGTAGCGGGTCAATTATGGGTCGAATATTGAACGGGTTGAAATGGGTCGGGTCGAATACGGGTCCAGTCAAACCCAAACCCGCCCAACCCGACCCGTTTTGTTACCCCTTTTTTTTTTTTTTTTGAGGGGGGGGGTCTCTCCTCTCTCCTCCTTCCTTCTTTTGCTTTATCCACTGTCTTTCAACTATATAAGCCCATTTTAATTATTTTTTTTGTATTTGTACGTTCCGTGTCAATTTTTTGTCGATTATTGCTTCTATTCAAATAGAGGAATCGAAAAATTAAAAAATTATGGTCCAAACCCACCCTACCCGACCCGTTTTACTTACTTTTCTCCCTAAGCTAAAATATCTGGTACACCAACGCCGGCTTCGGGTGCATTTGGATTAAAAATTGGGTGACTTTTTTTTTTCTTTATTTAATTTTTTTTTTTGTATTTGTTTATTTTGCGTTAAACTTTTGTAGTTTATTGATTCGTCTCAACGAGAGGAATCGAAAAAGTAAAAAATTATGATCGAAACTCATGATTTTTTGAATAAAAACAAAATAAGTAAAAAAATAATCTTTTTCATAAAAAAAAATCTGAGTTTCGATAAAAAAAAATTTACTTTTCCGATTTCTCTCGACGACACGAATCAATAAGTTACCAAAATTTGAAGCAAAATTAACAAATACGAAAAAAAAAATTGAATAAAGACAAAAAAAGAAGAAGCTTGAGTTAAGGCTCGTAAACAAATTTGAGTTCGACCCAAACCTAGGCAAGCTCGGGTCGAGTTCGGCTCGTCATAACTTTCATTGAGTTCGGTTCGAGTTTGCTAAAAAAAATAATGAACGAATCTAAACATTCTAATATTCAACTCGATTCAGCTCGTTTGCAGCCCTAGGCGCGAAAGTATGCAGATATGGAAGACCCATACGTCACAGACTTGCTCCGTATTGGTGGCCGCATGTAATATGGACAGGTGTCGTCTAGTCATTGGGTGTTGTTGTACACGCAATACTGCTATTTTGTACAAAGTGGAATGGAATGCATGCCAAAGAGGGAAACGGTCTTCTAGCCCAAATAATGTAATTATACAGCAACGGAAGAAAACAAGTCAATTTGGATCTTTTAGGTCCAATCCATATTGAACCCATTTTTAATCCACCTAAACCCACATAAATATGGGTTGATATGGGTTCAACCCATATTAATCCATTATATAATATGGACGGATTGGATTGGATTATAAGTGGGCGAATTTGGACGGGTTACAAAATATGGGTTGAAATTGACACCTCTATCATTTATCAAAAAGAAAGTGTTCACTAAAATTTCTTGTCTTTTGGTTATCATGCTTGTTTACTTATTTGACACACAATTCTGAGCAAAATTAATTACACCGCTTATAAAATCTATAAAAAAACAAATACGGAGTAATTGATGAGAAAACTACAGACAACGACCTTTAGGAAGTTAACACAAAGAGGAGGTTTAAATAGTGAAGATGTACTATAAAGTGTACTTTGAACTGTGAAAACTTTTTCTGTCAAGGATAACGACCATCTTGTCGTTCATCAACCAAAAATCAATGATTTATGACTTACAGGACCCTTCTAATAAGGGCACCCTTAGACTAGTAAGTTGCGGACTTTGTCTTTTCCGATCGAATTTCGATGATCCGAGCCGCTCAATGTGTGCAGAATGTGATTTTAAGGGCATTTAAGAGAAATCAGAAAAAAAAAATGACTAGGAATGGCTTAATTCGAGCAGTTTTTATTTGAAACGTTCAATGAAAACTGCTCGGATGAAGCCCTTCACTGTATTTTTTTTGTTAATTTCTCGCAGAAACCCTTAAAATCACGTTATAATCACATTGAGCGGTTCGAATCATCGAAATTTGACCGGGAAAGGCAAAGTCCATAATTTGCTGAATAAGGGCGCCCTTAGTAGAAGGGCCATGTTGTTAATGTTTAGTCCACAAAGGAATATCAACGTACTAGCTACCATATAAAAATGAGCTGTCTAGTTATAAAATATGCAAAGACATCACGTGGATCATGGAGCCTTAATAGTACATGACTTCTTGAGAGATTGTAACTTTTAAAGACAATATTGAGCTAATTTTTGGAAATTGTGCGCATTTCGTCAAAACTACTCCGCAAATGAAACAAGTTAAGTTAATTGAAAGTGTCCAAGCTTAACTCGTTGCTCGATCTGTTTTGTCAATTTCAAACAATAATAGTCCAACAATTAAACACGAGTCCAGCGAGATGTACTTGTTTCATTTTCTTCCGACATATTTTAAAGAACCGAATAACTTATGAGGTGAATTCAAGCAAAAAACAACGTAATCAGTTTAAATTTGTGTGAAACTTCACTTGTTTATGATACAAAATTGACTGCAAAATAGCTTTTGCCAAATTGGATTAGAGTCAGGTTTGAGTTTTCATGAGAGAGTGGGGATAAGGCTCAAACTCCAAAAGTGTAGTATAACACCACAAGGGTGCAACCACCAGGGAAATCAAAGCCTAGTGAGTCAGGTTTGAGTTGTTTAATTAGTTTGATTTGAACTCAATGCAAGCATTTTATAGAAAACCAATTTTCGACGTATGTTTAGAGCAAATTGAAGTGACTTGATTCACGGGTACTAATTTGGACTAATGACACGAATATCAAGTCACATTTTTCACTCTCTTTTTTTTTTTTTTTTTGATTATCCAATAAATAATTGCAAAGCTGAATCCATATGAATAAGGTTACAAAGCGCAGAAGGTAAAATGCTAAGGGGAGGGTTGGACATGAGAATTGTGCAAGCTCGGATTCGAAAATTGCCTGGGAAATCTTCATGCATGCGAGCTGCCATTGAGCAAGCAACCCGAATTGCCCAAGCCTTCAGGGCTAAAGCAGAACAAACTTTAATCCTTCCATAATTGAGCTCGATAACCTATCATTTGGATCCCGGGCAATGACAGCGAAAGCTGCGTGCATGCCCATTTGACGGAAGAAAGGAACTGTCAGAATTGAATTTCCAGAAGCAAGGAAGAGGAGGACGTACGTTACCAGGAAGCGTTACGTACTATCCTCAAGATCAGTATATATGGCTCACAGGAGAATTCAATTGGGAATAGGCAGGCAGCACCAAGATAGTCATGTCCCCTTCATTCGAGAAACAAGGGCTACCGAGAGAGTTGAAACAGTATCGATCGATCATACCTTTCCCTCCAGATGGTCCAACAGATTTGTGCTATGAGGCCAGGCCAATCAATATGCAGTACGTATTATTTCAACAAAGAGTCACATTTTTTAATTTAATAAGCCAAATGGAACCCTTATACTATGTTGAAAATTCCATGGCCACACGTTTTCGTCAGTGGAGCCTTTGTGATTTTAATTTAATGGCATCACAATATGGGCGGGCCACATGCACTTGACAAGAAAAATACAAACCCGGGCTTTCTTATTCTTATTTTCCTTCCTCTTCTGTAAAATTGGAGTCACGCGATAGCCTAAAAGAGGAGCATAGTTTTGTTTCTTGATACAACAGTCTTAAGGGGGTGAGATCATCAACAACTGATCAGCTGCGCCAATCAGTTTTAATGGGGGGGGGTGGGGGGGGGGGGATTGTAAAACACAAATGCAGGGGTGGTGCCATGATTTTATTTCGGGAGCGGCCGAACCTTGTGAAAGAGAAGACCTTAGACTTGTGACAAAATGCAATAATGTCAAGTGATAATCTACCTTAATCAAAATGGATTTGGTCCATTTGAAATCTACCAAGTACTTTAATCTAAAGAGTGAGAGAGAGTACAAATCAAATGAATATGAATGAAATCTACTATTTTGTAAAGAGAGAAACTTATTCACAGCCGCGCAATCTCAGCCGTCCATTTCAATCAATGGTCCAATTTTTTTTAAAAAAAACTATTCGTGCGAAGAGTTAAACTCTTTTAGCGAATAGTTTTTTCAAAATCTGGACCGTCCAAAACACATTTGAACGAGCACAATTGAGCGCCGTAAATTATTTTCACGGCTCCACCGTAAAAAGGTTTATCTCTTTGGTAAATTCTAGGTGAAATGAGAGAATTCCAAATAAGCAACAAGACTTCTTTATTATTTAAGTTGTTTATTTATCCGCTAAAGCTGTTGAATATTCATGGAGGGAAGGCACCAATACATGTTTGAAACAATAGCATTCTTAACCTTGACACAGTATTATGCATATGTAATGTTAACTAGCAAAAGGGGGTGGGGCCATGGCCCCCTCCAGCCATTGAATGGCTCTGCCCCTGCATCCATGGATAAAATATCTTAGAAATTACTAGGATACTCAACACATTTTATAAGTAAGTTGGGTTATTGTTATAGATCGATCTTGCCCTATTTAATAGGATGAATGTGTTGTGTTCTTGGATTTGAATGGGTAGTGCATGAGTGCACAGTGCAGCCTCTTGAGGCCGTTAACATGATCAAAACCGGTTATTATTAAGGATTTGTGAAATAAACCATTAAATTAAAATAATCATGCTGAATCAAAAAACAGTACCGACACAATCCGATTACAATGACTAGCAATCAACTTAAAATTGTGCATGCATGATTTCTAACCCAGCATGATTCCCATGATGCAATCCCTAGTATGCTTAGCATGCCTCTAGGGTGCAAGTTGTAAATGGTTGATTGAATATATAGCCAAACGGGTAACATAAGTCGTACATCTTGATAGTTGATACAATTACTCCGATCCTATGTTATAAATGTTTGGGGTTTTTGGAAAGGAATGAACTGTAAGCCTGAAAACAGGGCTAGTCATTAGGATTTGACATAGGGACTATATGTGTAGGTTACATCAACTTGGAAACACTAGGCTGTAAGGTTAGGGGGTGAGCCTTTCAAATTCAAAAATGCCCCTTGTAAGTATGAGGAAACCATGAAAACTTTTTCACCACACATTAATGTAATATTGTAAGTGTGTGTACCACACTACTTGGTCCATTTTAGAGATAATATATGAAAGGTTACTCCATTTATCAAAGAAATAAGATAAAGTTCACTCGCCTGTCAAGTGCGTTAAAAATAAAAAAAATAAAAAAACTCCTCAAAATACCCTCGTAATTCTAGTACTACAAAGTTTGGAGGTGTTGAAGTTTCGAGTCAATTTTCAATGTCAATAATGACCCGAGCTTGGGTAATTAAATTTGTATACAGTTGTGGAGTCAAAATTAAGCTTATTGAGCCGAGTTTGGGTTATGCCACGTGAGTAAAGACTTTAAGAACTTGTTCAAACTTGACTTGTTTACCTAGCCCATTGAAGGTTGAGCTCAACTAATTTGGTCCCATTTCATCATCCTAGGGTATAGCTAAACCTATGGGATCGCTTTAACCGTGTTTGGCTAGTCCAGCAAATAGGTGATATGATCACGAACCTGGAAAAAAAATAAAAACAAACCAAAAAACCTATAAAAACAAACCCCATGTGTGCCGATCAAAAAAACAAACCCCATGTGTCCATAAACTTCCTTGTCCCCCCACCCCACCCCATTCATCCATATCAAACCTAGATAGACTACTATCAGAAAAGACATGGGGGAAAGGGAAAGAACACAAACATGTGCATTTGAATCATAAACGCTGAAAAAACACGAACATATGCATTTGAATCATTTGCTGCGTCTCCACCGGGGTTGGTACGTAGCATAGTGGTAACTATGACTTACTACTCCCTGAAAGAGTTTGGGCCCAGGAGGTGCAGATTCAATGCATGCAGACAATGCCCCTCGTGTCTTGCACTCCTGCAAGCCAAGCTGTGATCACTAGCTAGCCCTCGATGGAGTGGTAGAAACTTATGAGTAACGTACTGGTCCCTCAAGGGGCTTGTCATCCCTGCGGTCACGCCTCGGGAAGGTTGCTATTACCGGTTGCACCCCTCCTCCGCCATTTTCCAAAAAAAAACACTTAGATGCTGCGTCAAATCTTCGAAATTCTTCTATGGTTTAAAAGGGGTAGCTTCTGTGCAGTCAATTAATGGTCCCCTACACATTTAATACTCTTACCATCCGATGTACTCTTGCCTTTTCTATACCCTGAATCAAATGGCCCCTGCCAGAAATAATGAATAATGGGGTCTTTTTACCAGTCAGCAGCGAACACTGCGGATATGTGTGGGTGGCAGATATCCAGAGGGAGAATGAGATTATTGCTAGGAATCCAATGGGGATCGTAGCCAAGGAAAAAAAACATATTAGTGATATAGCTAATTAACACGATTCACGTGCGTGAGCATGAGCAGAAGCAGGAGTAGGAGCGCGAGCATGAAAACAATTTTCAAAAGCATCCTGAACTACTAAAACTTGTGAGAGCGAAAACTCAAAGCGAAGATTTGAGAGCAATAACAGAGAGTTCTACCGGAAGATTATCCGACCAAGGAATATGGTTAACATATGAGATTGCCATAAGGGATAGTGGAGATTAGATCGATTTCTACTTAAGAACTTCTTCATAACCCTAGCTTGCTTATTTTTTTAATTGTGTTTGAATCTTTTGTCTATTAATTGAGACAAGCCCTTTGTTTAGTTAGCTGCAGCACCTGACAGCGTCTTGAACCCTATCTAATTTTTGGGCCAATTCCCTCTTCGTACTATTTCAAATTAAAATGCGATAAATCACATTCTTATTTCAGTTCATTCCATAAATGAAACTGTAGTCTCATTTACTGTCATTTTCTTATTTATTTTGTTCCATTCACAATAGAGGAGTGCTACGTACCTAGAAAGATTACTCTGAAATTATCCCGAATTTAAAAATTAATGATCCTACCATCGATTTTCAAATTCGGAATAATTTCAAGATAATCTTTCATGGTACATAGAATTTCTCTTCACAATACTGCTCCATGCCACTGTTCATATATGCTTGCTTCTATTCTTGATACTGTTGCTATCTTAGCAAAGTCTATTAATGGCAATGAACATGTATTGTCAGACTAGACATGGGGATGGATGGTGACTCCCCATTCAATGGCTCATTTCTTGGTCAAATGAACCTAGCCTTATTACCTGCAATTTTCTACACTCCTGGCCTAAGTTAATCTGGCTATGGGAATCAATGTGATACACCTCTCAAGGTAAAAAGCCAACCTATATATGAAACTCCATGGTTTATTAAGTGGTTCAGTTTGCTAGACAAAAAGATAGCTCCAGTTCCTAATGCAAACTCAAGATGCGAGTATATCAGGTCAAAAACTATGTTACATGAACCTTGATATAGATGGTCTATAAACGGAGAAATTTTTTTGGAGACAGTGTCCAAGAGTTCTGAGACCCTAAAACGAACAAGACCGAAATATTTCTGTGGGCAACATACCCTTAAAAATTTCAGTTTTTAAAGAGGGCCCGGATCTAGGGAGCGCTAGCGGGACGAGCGCTCAAATTCAGAATCACTACTTGGGTTTGAAGGTCCGACACCCAAGGAACCGAATTTAAAACTCCTTATACGCTATTTGATATGAAAAAGTGAAAGCACCAGTTCGTCATAACCATATCTGGGTTCGGGAGCCAGGTTACGAGAGGAAAAGGGTTTTAAGGCACCCCTCTCGCCCAATCCGGAGATCGGTCTCTACTTAGGTATTTTGTGAAAATATTGAGATTCTTCTTTGTTAATCGATTTTTAGCCAATTAGGGCGGGGAAACAATTAAAATGGGGATTAAAACTATAAGAATTTGCAGGATATGATTGAAATGGCATGGATTTATGATACGATAACTAATAAATGAGATAAAACCCAAGTACTGCCCAAAAAGCCAAAACAGTACACCTATTTAGAAGTTGGCATGAACAGGGACGAACTTGCATGCAATGATCTACGTGCATGCAAGTAGACCTGTGTGCGCCAAACCCAAACCAGCGCACGTGTGTTGCCTTTTCCAACAGTTTTGATTTTATCCCCTTCTGGGCTTTGAAAGGACCAGTACTCACCCAAGGCCAAAACCAAGCAGTTTATATGTACAGATAATGAGTACTCCCTCCGTCCCTTTTTAAATGTCATGCTTCGTAACTCCAACTTATTAAAAAGACATCATCATTATACCTTTCACATAAACTTTTTCCTCCACTTTCCCTACTTACCCATCATCATTACACTTTTACTCACTAACTTTTCAAAATGGAATCTACTTTTAGGGACAAAATAGACAATTCACCAACTTTCACCCACTAACTTTACAAAATGGACATTTATTAAGGGACAGCCCAAAATGGAATACTGGACTGTAATAAAGGGACGGAGGGAGTATAATTTACAAACAGAGAGAATGTAGTTAAAGCACACCTTATAAACAGTGTGAGGGATTAAAACAGTGGCCAAAGGCCAAGCTACCCATGCAAAGCCGAGCACTGGGGTTAGTTAACAACCTGCTCACACAGGTCATGGACATGTGCGCGCCTGTTCTGACTAGACTTCCAGTATTTGGTGTTGCACACCTGGGCTCTGAGACATGTTCAGAAACCACCCAGGGGTATTCCAAAGAAGCAAAAAGGCATGCTGAGCAAAAGCTAACAATTTTAACATGTAAAATAGTAAATAGGTTTTCACATGCATCATGGTGTTCTATATGCTATTTAAAACAGTAAAGACCAACACCCCTGTCCCCATGCAGGTCTGCGCGTGCAGCCAAGGACTGGCGCGCGCTAGTAGCAGACCGACGCGCGTAGGGGAATTAGCCACACGATTCTTGTAACTCTGTCAGCTTTAGGATCAGGACAGGTATTAATTACTAGCCTTGGCCCTGCCAGCCCCCCTCAAGGATCAAAACAGAAAAACAGTAGAGGTTTATACCTTTGCTTGAGGTTTTGAAAATGGATTTGAACCCAGTTTTGTGGCTGGAAAATGGATGTATAACCTTTTGAGATTTTTTTTGTAACCCTTTGGAAGAAGAACCATGGAGGGTATTTATAGGAGGAAGGTTAGTGGTGCACAAGGTGGAGAAACCAACCAACAAGGCTAGTTGGGGTGGCTTGGTGGAGAAGGCCACCCAAAAAGGTGATGGGAGAGGTTGAGAGATGGGGTACCCCAAGCCTGCAGGAACACTGTTCAGGCGACGAAATCAGGGTTCTATGGTGTAATAGACCCCTGATGATAACAAAATCCGGCTGGCAAAAAGGTGATAGAGACAGGTGTTGACCGGCGCGCACGGGTTTCAGACCAGTGCGTGCTTGTCATACCTACCACCGCGCTGGTCAATGGTCAAAGTTTGACCATTGACCAACACCTGGGAAATTGACCAACGCGCGCAGGTTCCAGAACCACGCACGTGGATGAAACCTTCTGCTAGGGTTTAGGGTTTAAGGTTCAAACGGGGTTCCAAACACTCAAAGTTCAAATATGCTATCATTCTCGGGGTGTTCTTGATCCGTTTCATCATCAGGGAATCAAAAACCGAAAGTAAACTAATCTGATAGATGATGTCCCAGATTGGGGTGTCTACAGTTTCTAAGCATCGCATTCATCTATTTCTTGTTCCCAACTTCTAAGGACACAATGAAAATAATTTGTTTTGTTTTGTGTCCTATATTCTAAGGTAAATGGTATTTCTGAGATGACTTGAGAGCATTTCTCACATGATACGGGAGCCTTGAGCAGAAATATATACTAGTACATTTGAATTCATAGGCAGCTACATATATCGAAAACGAACACATATCTTACACCCTTACACGAGTGTAAAGTGTCCGACACGGGTACTTACGACTTTTTAAAGAATTCATCTAACGTTGAACAAACTTGTTTGATACAAATGATCAATGCCATGAAAAAGAAGATCAATTTAATTGTCACTAAGTGCACTAGACAAGGGAGTTATGTAATGCAGAATGTAGTACTTTTATGTGCTTGGTATGCCAGAACTTACAGTGGACATCATCTATCAGATAGATATAAAACAGAGTTAAACAAGAATCCTGAACTTATTTTCCCTTTATTTGTTTGCATGCATCAACAATGACAAGAATGTCTTGATCTATCGCCTGTTTGATGAGTTTCAGTCACTTGCCTCATTGGGGTCAATTAGAAACCATGATTGAAATTACACATGATACAGACAGAAAGAAGGTTTTTTTTTTTTGTTCTTACCCTTTCCTCCTCTTGGGACTAAGTATGAAATCATCATCATCATCGCTCTCAATTATTCTTTTCTTGGCTTTTACTTCTCCATTCTTTGACACAGTCTGCTGCTGCTTTTTTGAAGTCTCAGGTTTACTTGGTGGCCGTGGTGGAGGAGATTTTATAGGAATTCCCGTTCGAAGTTGCTTTTGCCTAATCTGCTTCTTCTCATAAGCCTTCCTTGCCTTATCAGGTGACAACAAGCCATGTTCCATCATCCTGCATTTTGGCACGCGTTCTCTGCTATTAGTAACAATTATTTTGTATGTTTCCTTTTGTATTTAAATAAGCTGTATCTGTCACTGGTAACTCAAAGCAGAATTACTAAGGAGAAAACTGTGCGGCCTTAAAATTGATCATGAGATTTAAAAGTTAAGGTATGTCGCATGGACTCAGGTATGGGTATTAGGTGCAAGTATCACTAACTTCCATCTCAAGGACTCGGGAATGCGCCAAAATAATCAAATTTCTTCTATTTGTTTAATTTTTCTAGGATAGAATACAAAATGCATTATAGAGCATTCCATGCATAACATAGGAGTTCCAGGCATAGTCCATGAAGTATGTTGGACATGATAAATTCAAATTACAAAATCCCCTTTGTTAGCTAGGTCTTGTAGGATTGCATTATTCCTAAGAAGCGCAAATACAACATGGGATATGAACATGACACGACAGGATACGTACACATACATTTTTTTCTGAAATATTTAGGGAACAGACCATTGTTATATTAGAAAGTCTAATTGCGCAGCATATGTGCACTGCAATCGTGCACAGTTCACGGTGTGGGGCCCACTCTGGGTCCCACACAAATGATAAGAGCCGTTCATTAAATGTAAAATATTTTTTCGAGGGCCCCCGCGAAAAATCAGCTCAATCCAATACCTATACGTCTCGATCCAATCATTTAACTTTCTAGGATCCTAAAATCAGAATGAAAAGTTAGATGATCGAATCGAGCACCTATAGGTATCAAATTGAGCTGATTTTTCGCAAGGGCCCTCGAAATTAGGGTTCATGAATTAAGCATCCAATATCCATGAAAATTTGGCCCTGGTCGAACTCTTTTAAATTGCACTATGAAGTCCTAAAGTGGCGCTTGTATGTCCTGAGCATGTAGTAGCATATTCCTGGTGAATCTGACCAATACAATATTTGGAAAAAAAAAAGTCTGGAGGATGTTTAGGCGTATCAGATACGTGTGTCATGTTTGGATCTGGCCTGTGTACATAAAGCCGGTTGATATGTCTGTGCTTCTTAGCCCACTTCACAACAACTAATTTCTGTATGTTCTGCTGAACACTATCTGATTGTATAGTCTGTAGACCCTCCCTTTCAGGACCTATTTAGTATGCAAGCTCTCTCTCACAGATTATCAGTAGAACTGAACGTGTTTGCCATACGACGATGCTAAATGACTATGAACCTAAGAGCTCTTTACCAGATAATGTGACCCTTAAAGATAAATGGAAGGTATTATCTATTCTTCAATATGCTAATTAAAGAAAATCTTATTCAGCAATCTAAGTACGAAGCACATGTGAATACAACAATAACAGTACCCATGTAATCCCAAATCGCAGGGGTATGGGCAAGAGAAGAATGGAGACTTACATAACCTTTGGCAATATATACACAAAGTGGCTACTCTAAAAAAGTTTTATACCACTGAAATAGCGGGCCCCGTACTTCCAAAAAATGAGCAACTCAAGAGAAGTTATGCCATGGATCCACGCCCCCAAATCAAAGCAAGTGATTTTCTTTAGTTTTCTTACCGTATTCCCAGGAATAGACAAAAGTGTAAGCTTTTAATAGGTCGACAGGAATAAAAAATCTCCAAAGACCAGATACTAAATAAAGGCACATTGTCATGCTTTATCAAAGCACATGCCACGCATTATACTTAAGGGGAAGAGAAAGTCCTTCCATGGCTACTATCTCGTGGTTGAATGGGAATCTTCAAGCAGAAAGAAGAAGAAAGCTTTTCAGATAATTAAGGACAACAAATGTGAAAGGAAACAACATGAAACCAAATGTGAACTTGCTTTCCCAATTCAACAGGAAACATCTTACACTGGATTTCACACTTTTTGAGTTGGGAAGTTGAGGAAGCAATAACCACCAGTCATTATCAACCAAAAGCAAGCATGGTGCTTCTTTTCATTATGTTTCTGAAAACTCTCGTTTTTGACACACGTACGCCGTGCAAGGCGCGAATGTGTTTGTAGGCATTGATTGGTAAAATGCGGGCGTGCCAAGACTTGTAGCGCCTAACTTGGATGGTGATTGCCGTGAATCTTGACTTCTAACTCGTAGAGCGATTGCGTGTGATCCAAAGGGTAAAGATCACAAGTCGGTGTCAGTTCATGATTTGCCACACAGTTGTGGACTTAGAATTTCCTAGTCGTACAGGAAATGGAACGTAAAGCGTAAACTTTATTATGTCGGAATAATAAAGCTGAGTACAGCGGAAAAGTAAAATTCAAATTACTTGAAGAAGTAAATTGAATGGGGTTGAGTACAAGGTACTCGGATAATTCTACTTTGCTGAAAGTAGGAAAGATTGTTGAAGCGCTGGGCTTTATTGGTGCCGGACCTTTTTTTTGTCTTTGAAACTAGTATAAACTAGTATTTATAGACGAGAGTCCCCTCCGCAAAGCTATGAAAATCAACTGCCAACTCCTCCAATATTGGCCAAGTGTCCCATGCACGTTGCACACCCACGGCAGTTTGTAGCGGTTTCAAGATCATGGGCATTGGAGCCGTATGAATACAGCTTGAATGGATGGGAAATGGGCTGCTATTTCACCTCAACTTGCCAAGTGTCCTT
This sequence comes from Rhododendron griersonianum, assembly GCA_018127125.1. Classification (NCBI taxonomy): domain Eukaryota; kingdom Viridiplantae; phylum Streptophyta; class Magnoliopsida; order Ericales; family Ericaceae; genus Rhododendron; species Rhododendron griersonianum. Next base: position 26,030,869 of record CM030794.1, on the reverse strand, counting down.
AACATTTTCCACTTTCAAATTGAAATGGCCAACTGCTTCCTATATTGATGGGCCACTACCTTCACAGCATCTACTTCTTCCACGTAATAATGGTGAAAAAATAGACCCCAGCTTCCTTCTACTAAATTGATCTCAATTGGAAAATTATTTGGTGCACCTAGCTTCACTTGGACTTTGATTAATCGGGCCTTACTCCAAATCGTAGAATTAATGTGGCCCATTAATTTTTAGCCCGAGAGAACAATAAATATGGACCCAATTTAATTAATATCTAATTAAATGGCCCTCCGGCGCTGGTCCAAGGTTTGGTGCCAAAAATGGGCATAAACAGTTTCCTTTCACCTTTTCCTCCTTTTTCCCTACAGCCAGTAGTTCACGCTCTTGCTAATGAGCCTAAGTTCAAAAAACTGACGGCAACAAGTTTACCCTCCTACTCCTATTAGCAAGGTATGTGGCATCATTGTGGGTCAATTCCGATGTGCTGAAGGATCATTCCCAGCCAAACAGCCTCCAAAACAGCAAGACACCATGCCCCACGTACTCCACATCCTTGGTCGATAGAGTGAGACGTGATTGTTTCTTATTGCTCCAAGAAATGGTCCCACCATTATGCAAGAAACCACGTCCTGGTGTAGACTTGCGCTCATCTAAAGTCACTGTTAGAATAGTGGTGTTATGATGTTATTAATGTTTAGTTGCAAGGGTAATATTGACCTTTCATGTAATAGGGTTTACTTAGAGTTTCTATATTTTCCCTATATAATGATGTAATGGACTCTTGTAACACATATTCTGAACAATAGAATTTCTCTTTTCTAGTCTCGCTACATGGTATCAGACCGTAAGATCTAGACTAGTGGGATATTTGCTTTTTGGCGGGCAGATTCTGGCTCACCGCCGTCCACCGGACAACACCACGACAAAACCCACCCTTACGTGAGAAAATGAACAGAGATGGTTTGGTTGGTGGTTCCTGATTGGTCACTCTTTCTCTTCTCTCCTCAGATCTATTGCTCCCGACTTCTCTCCATCAGCCTCTCTCTTATGTCCTTCTCTTTATTCCAAGATGTCGTCTGTTGAATTTAATTGCAATCTGAGTTCTGCAAAGTTTCAGTCAAGCGTGTTCGGTACAGTTGTTCCTTCAAAGTCAACAGTAAAAACCCTTGAATTTCCGTTTGACCAAAAAAAAACAATAAAAACTCTCCCAGTCCCAGTCCTTTTCGATTAAAACCCTCCCAGTTCTTTTCGATCCCATCAGATTCTTTTTGTTGCAATTCCAGTCCCTGAGGTTTAGGGTAATTGCATGATTCCAAAAGCTTTGAGATTTGCTATTTGATCCCTGAACTTTGCAATATTTGTTTTGGTCCCTGCTTTTGTAGCAGTGTGACAGTTTGGTCCCTTGTGGATATTTCTCGATTTTTGGTGAATTTATGGGCGAGTGTTTATCTCGTTGTTTGGAAGTTAAACCCCCATTTGTTGTGCCACTGGCACCTTGTCTTGTTGTGATCCTTGTTGGATCCGTTGTTGAGATCCTTGTTGGATCCTTTGTTTATCTCTCCCCGTGCGATTTGGGGTGGATTTTTTGGCTTTGCCTTTTGGATTGCTTCAGTCAAAAATATCAGTCGGAGTATCTCATTTTCATCTAGGCAAACTCATGATGCTCTCCGTGCTCGCATCACGTGTTTGAGGGGAGTGTTAGAATAGTGGTGTTATGATGTTATTAATGTTTAGTTGCAAGGGTAGTATTGTCCTTTCATGTAATAGGGTTACTTAGGGTTTCTATGTTTTCCCTATATAATGATGTAATGGCCTCTTGTAACACATATTCTGAATAGTAGAATTTCTCTCTTCTAGTCTCACTACAGTCACCATTGCAATCAGCGTCATAATAGCCAACCAAACGAAAGTTTGAACTCTAGTAAAGAAGCATATTATCCGCATTCCCTAACTGACATAGTGATATCAAAGGAACTACCTTCTAGTGAGTTACGACAGATTGGTAACGACTGACAAACCCAACACCATAACAAATCTCAAGCCTTGGACCCATCATTGCATACATCAAACTACCAACTATATCATAGTATGGTACACGAGCCATCTGATTTCTCTCCTCACGAGTCTTGGGAGTTTGGACCCATTTCAAGGCCCAGGCTCTCTCTTTTAGCAATATGTCAACGAGTTTGCAACTCTGCATCCAAAATCGTACTTAGGTTTTGTGGGTGCATAGAATTAAGTGTTAAGGTTTGAAAGAAATAAGGAGACCTCAGGAGCGAAGGAGATCGCAGTTGAGGACGGCCCAGAGGCCTAGCTGAAGGATGACCCACTCTTGAGGTCGTTGGCTCATGCTTAGGTTGGAGGCAAGACCCAAATTGCTCGGAATAAGAGGAGTATAGTGGAATGTAGGCTTGAACTCAAGGGATCGTTTGAAAGCCAAAACTCCCCTCAAGAGTTAGCCTTCAGACCAATCTTAGGGAGAGAGGCAAATCTACTGACCGAAACTCAAGCTTCATCAAGATCCGTATCATACCTACCCACTAAAACCTCAGATTGAGGAATCATCCTCCACCTACCACACCTGACACTCATGCGACCTCCGAGGTCAGAGGTCGCATGATACAAAACCCCACATACCATTGACCTTCGGTTAATAGACCCTCGTGCCTTGAGGCCTAGACCTCAGATGGTTGCTTTCTTCCTTCTGTCAAATTACTAAATGCCTTCCACCATTCCACGCGCACCCTTGTAAGCCTTCAAACTTGACAACGTTTGACCTAGGACACTTGGTTGTCATAGGTTTGCCCCTCAGCCAGATAACCATCAGGAAGCCACCATGTGTCCATCAGCCAGACCTTGTTTGGGGGAACCCTTCCCATATATAAGGGCACTTAAGCTATCATAAGAGGTCGTTGATATCCACCCCCCGCCCCTTCCCTCCTCTCTCTCTCTCTCTGATCTGCCTTAGGTTCTCTCCTCCTCCACCTTCGGCAACTCAAGCCTTCAGCATCTCATTGGTTACCCCTGATCACCTTATCTAGCTCACAAATTTATTACTAGAAGTCTCTTGAGACCAGCTGTGAAGCCTTATTGAATCTTAACTACAAACGTGATGAAACTACTATCTCAAAGATTTTTTTAGTCAATAAATTGATAGTTGGAGTTGAAAACCTTATGCTCCTGGCTTGCTACGTCAATTCCCAATGTTTATTTACTTAAATCTTCTCATTAGCTCTCCATCGAGAAATGCAGTCTTCACATCCATCTTACATAGTTCCAAGTCCAAACTCGCAACTAGGGCCAGAATCAAGCGAATTTAAGGAAACCTGACTATTGGAGAGAAGGTTTTCTTGTTGTCTAGACCTTTCCGTTTGGTGTTATGTTTTCACAAGGCGTGCCATATATTGTTCTATTGAACCATCTTCCTTGCGCTTCAATTTCAGAACCATCAATTCCATGGTCTTGCACCCAGTTGGAAGATCAACTAAGTTCCAAGCATGGTTAATACTCGTGGCTTGCATCTCTCTGGCAATACAACACTAAATTTTTTGCTAGCACTTCGTTGGGTTAACAAAGCATCTTTAATTGTTCCAACTTCTACACATAAACTCTATGACTCAGAGCAATCATGAAATCCTGCCCCTCAATTTCGAAACGATAACGAGGGTGGTGCGCTTGCTTCCATGTAGTTCCATGCAAATGAAGTGCATGGATCGGAAAGTCGCTTCAACTATCCCCAAAAGCATAAGGAACTTCTTCCTAGTCCTTATTCATCTTCATGTTTATCCTGCATCTAGTAGAGCTCTGTGTCACTACCTAACTCACCACTGCCTGAAATCCCTCCATTGGGAGATCCACATCAAGTGACTCAACTTCAGTCACGCTGCCACAAGGGAACTTACCAATTAAGACATAGCCCTTGTAATGTACACTATCGACATATCATCTCCCCAATACAAAATGGGAATATTCTTGCACAAGTATCGACCTAATCATGTCAAGTTAACTCCACTCATGAACAAACAAAATGGCATACTTCCTATGTAATTTGTACAACAACTAATCCATGAAAGTTATCCAGCTAACAGTGGCGGAGCAAGGATTTTGACCCCGGGGGGCTGGCTTAATATGTTAATATGTTAAAGCATCCAACTCCAAACCAATTGGCAAAGAGTGGAGAGGCCGCCCAGGCTCATATACTAGTTTTGGAGGAGATAATTAACCGATGTGGGACAAACTCCAACGCTCCCCCGCACATGCGACCCCCAACTCGCACGTGGAGAGGTAAACAAGGATCCGGAACACACGGATCACAATGAAAGAAAGTGCAACTATGGCACAGACAAAGGGGAAAAGCCTCCAAAACCCTAGCTCTGATACCATGTTAAAGCATTCAACTCCAAACCAATTAGCAAAGAGTGGGGAGGCCGCCCAGGCTCATATACTAGTTTTGGAGGAGATAATTAACCGATGTGGGACAAACTCCAACATAATAGACATATATTTTTTATCGGAACGTATACTTATTTATTATAAGATTTTTACTTTCCAATACATTACTTTTGTGCATTGAAATGATTCTAGCCTTATAATACAGTTAAATACACCAATCATTTTGTTTTTTTCTTAACGCTACTTCTACTGTCACGTGTTTATTTTTTATTTATAAAAGAAATTGAGCAATGAGAATGTAAAATAACCAATTTTTTATCAAATCAAACCAAAATTATTAAGATTATAAGTAACTATACACAAATAATTATCAATAATATTCAAAATCAGGTATATACAAAAAAAAAAAAATTAAATTCGAACGCTCGGGGAGCTGGGGCCCGGGGGGCCAACCTAGCTCCTCCCCTGCCAGCTAATATCCACCGTACATTAAGAGGGGTGTGCAGGATGTGTAGACTTAAAAATCAAATGGTCTTAGGCATGTAAAACTATCAAAGTAGAGTTGGCTGACTGGAAGTGGTGCCCATTGGTTATCAAATTAAGTGGTGTCTTGAGTCAATTGGCCTCACTCCAACGTGCTGAAGAAAACCTCTCAATCAAACAGCTTCCTAAATGGTAGAGCAAGCCAGTTACTTAGCTTCTATATTCGATAAGCAGCATGGGATTGCCTATTACTACTCAATTGGCTAGTATGAGTTCATTCAATGTTCGGCAAATTGAGAGAGACATGCAAATATGATAGGCAGCATGGGATTGCCTATTACTATTCAATTGGCTAGTATGAGTTCATTCAACATTCGGCAAATTGAGAGAGACATGCAAATATAATCACCTCATTGACATGCAACCACACTTGGGGGTGCACACTAGCCTTCTAGCCTATGAATGGTGACAGGGCAGGTCGGGACTGGATTTCACTTCCTCCGGCCCCAAACCCAAAAATCTTTTATACCTCCAAATCAGCCCTGATTCCCGTTGAATTTCTTGGAAACCAAATCCCGCTCTTAACGGGGTTTGAGGCTCCTAATGGCTTGGTTTCTCCATCTTCCACCCCGATCTTAAGAAATCAAAGTAAAACTTTGCAACATTGCAATCGATAATGTATATATTTTCTTAATATATAAAAATCCAAAATTCAGTAATATGGACAAAAAAGCGTAGACATTTGTTCTAAATAAATTATTTGGTTAAAAAGATGACATTGGCACTATATTTTTGGAACATAAGGCTAAAATGAATAGGTAATAACAACAAAATACTAGAATCTAGAGAGGGTAGAGTATATATGGTTCGATATATTCTTCTAGGAAATTTTTTTTTTAAAAAAAATCGGGTCATTTCATCCCCCAAATGGCAAATCAAAACCCATTCAAGTAATCGATGATCCGCCCCAATCGGGACGGTGTCGAAGCAGATTAGATTGACATCCCTTGGTTCCACTTTTATAAGTATTTGGATTTGGATTGATATGTAAGACTATAGTTGGACTGGGTTGAGCTTTTTAGGCCATTACAAAATGGCATAGACACATGGGACTATCCATTGATATCCAACCTAGCGGAGCCCTCATATATTTTTTGTTTTCATAGAAATTAAATTCCAGAACAAATATATGTCTACCAATTCTAGTATCTAGTGGGCCAATCCACTTTTCTGTATTTCTGAAATGGTAAAAAGTGTCTATATTGGTTTTAAATTCTATTTCAACACAGTGACATCCCAATACTTCCAGTGACTCTGCTAAATAAAGTTGTTGCATCTGAGTTATTCCTAAAGTCATATCATGGTATAACACTACCGTAATTCATCGCATCTGACTTATTCCCACGATCTCATCCAATATTTTTTATGCAAATTATGCAATTGTTAAGGGAATGGAGAATAAACGGTTAATTGGAAGGGTCTCGGCTCTGAAACTTTGATAAGGCTGGACCTGGGAATATCAAGTGGAGCCCATCTACAAATTGGCGGGCTTGGGCACACATTAGCTGCGTAATTATGTAGTTAAAGCCTGGCCTGTACCACCCCGACCCTACAAATGTTCACCCCTATCCGCACTTGATAATCATACCCGATTCAATGTAACAGTTGAGGAGATGCCTAAAATTGCCAAATCATGAACCACAATAATGATGAAAATGACTCAAAAAACAAGGAGTCAAAGCAAAATCTAGTCCACATTATACCATTTTAAAGAAGAGAAATGAACCAACTAGGGTTAGCCTAGTTGGCCACCTCGTACACTCTCCACTTCAAGGGGTCAAATCTTGCCGAAGGCAAGAACTGATTATTAGTTCTCATGTATAGGAGGGAAATGTTATGTACTGGGCTTGATTTAGTTGTTGCGGACCTCCAATAATTGATATAGTGTCCCATTATTGTAATTCGTTGAATGTGACGCTTCTACCGCTTAATATCAAAGAGGAAAAATACACACTCCAGCAACGGCTTGCTGTTGTGCTATATTAACAAAAAAATCTATGGTTACGGTTATGGCTATGTACAGCAGAAATACATTGTATGTAATCCTACCACAAAGAAATACACATTACTTCCTAAACCTGTTGGATTAGTTAGGCATTTCAGTGGTTACTTGGCTTTTGATCCTTCAAAATCACCTCACCATTACAAAGTCGTATTGTTCGGTTACCACCCTTGTCAAATTGATATCTGGAGCGGGAGCGGGAGCGGGAGCGGGAGCGGGAGCGGGAGCGGGAGCGGGAGCGGGAGCGGGAGCGGGAGCGGGAGCGGAGGAACCTAGAAGCTCCTAAGGTTGGGAGCACCTAAGAAGCATATATGGATTTCATATAAATACGTATATAAAGTATCTTTAAATACTTAACCATTAAAGGAAAAGTGATTACTTATGAGAATTTTCATGATCTTAAAGGGTACTTATAGGAAGTTAGATATTTTCAATTTGCAAAACTTCTTGAATGATAAGATTTTCATATTTTTATTTCCACAATGGCATAACTCCCTTAAGAATAAGAGAATAGTTGCCTTAACCACCCAATAAGCTCCCATGTTAGTTGGGAGCGAGCTCCCGTCAAGCTCCCATCTTGGGAGCGCCGATTCGAGCTCCCGTCTTGGGAGTGCACCCATTTTAGAAGGATCCTGCTACTAAGGTTAAAGCTCAAGTTTGAAGCAATGGCAGTTTCGAAAAGATATTTATTGGAGATAGTATATTCATAAAAAAATATTTACTAAAGAGATTTCATAGCCAGCTCCCCAATAACCTCTCATGTCCTTCAACTTCTCTGTTCTCAATTTTGTTTCTTTTTCATTTGAGAGAATCTGTTGCATAAAAACTCAAAGCGCTTTATCGCATAAAAAAACCCAACTGAAACCTATCTGTCATGGAAAAGAACATCTCCATAAGCCAAAATAATTTCATATGTTATTTATAACCTGACTAAATTATACCCAGTGCTGGAGAACCAACTGACGGTGTAGGCACAATACAAAAGCTTAATAGCAACAAGAGGGCTAACACATCCTAATGTGTGGCTGTTGGCTTATATTACTCTCCCTAATTCTACAAGTTTAATTCACCCAAAGAAACAGAAATATCATAAATCGTCAGAAAATTGGACGAATTAGTTGTTTTTAACTACTAGAATAACTAGTGTTGCAGAAATAAAGTTGAAACAAAAAATAACCAAATTAGTTTTGGCCAAAAATAAAGTTGGTAGGAAATAAGGGAAGTGTGGAAGCATTTAGAGTAGTAAGAGGTCCAAAATTTAAGACTTAACATTCAAAAGATTCTTGGAAGAGGTGGAAATCATTAACAGTCAGATCAGGGACTTGGGAACAAGGCAAACAGTAGAGAAGAAAACTTGGTGGGATATAATAAAGATATGTACACAACAGCAACCACAACACTCTCACATGGGGGTTTCCCCATGTGAGAGTGTTGTGGTTGGTGTTGTAGTTGAGTGTACTGTATGTAGCATTGTTTTTTTTGCTCGGAGTGTATGTAGCATTGTTGGGCGTCCTTCTAAGTGGATTGCCTCTTAGTGGTAAACAGTAAACTCTTACAAGACCCAAGAATCTATCTTGGGAACTGTGGCAAAAGGAATGGCTCTTTCTCAGGCCCAAGCTCTCAACAACCATAGCACGGGATTATGTGAGAATATTTCATCCTCACTGTCAGACCGCAGTGGCTGCAAGACCCACAGAGATCTTGCAAGTACCACTCCGCAACCACCGCGGAGACCACTTGTTCTTTTAGCACCAAGTCGCTAGATCTCGCAATTTTCCCATATGGACAAGGTTAAGACCCTACTTGGTCTTGCTAATACCAGGGCCAAGCCTCATAGGGCCCCTCGAGTCTAGCCAATGGACCTGAGTAGTCAACAATTTAGATGCCTATCCCAAAGTACGTCTCTAGGACTTGGAGCAAATTTGGCCATTCCATAACACCGCAAGTCCCCTCCCCCGGGGTTTTGTTCATCTTCTCCTCACCATTCTCTTTCTTCTTCCATTTGCACTTATCTGATTGGCACGCCACACGACCCTTAGTTAGTGCGATAGTTGTCCCCGCCTCGGTTATTTGTGAGGGACAGGCCACACGTCTTCGTGGGAGTCGGCACGTGTTGCCACTTATTCCTCCTCCCACAGGGGGAATTTTAGAAAGCAAAACAGTGATGATGCCAATATAGCATGCCACTCCTTTAATGAGGTAAAGACCTAATCTAGCCTTTTAACAACCCAGCCTTGAGTCCTTAATATACAAGGCAGGTACAAGCACTTACCCAGCACCCATTTTTTTAAAAAAAACTTAAGGATACTCAAACTTGCGCCTCTTCAAGGCGACCTAGGAGCTGGATGTGTCCCCCATATAACTACAGAACATGTCTTGGCATTGATGTGCAACACCAAACTGAAATAGATGTGTAATTTCCATCCAAAAGGTAAATAACCTCTCTGTCTTTCAGTGTACAAACAGCATAAATGCTTAAAACACAAAAACTAAACTGATCCCATATAATATGTGTTTCCACTCCTGCATCAAGACTTACATAACATACTTCATGTATAGTTTTATTTCCAATTTCATATTTAAAGCTGGTTGTAATGTTGAGTAGCTAAGCCATATTCAAAACAACAATTTCATGAGAGTTAACTTTGTGAATGGTGGAGTGTGATGAAATCAAGAAATAAGCCAATTACTAAGGATTCACAAGGAAACTCACCAAAACTCTGCCATTTCACTTGACGGTATTTGTTTCGATAATGACTCATAGAATATCCTCAATGGTTCTCTCTGTTAACAAAAAGCATTAACATATGATATAAGACTGGTGGGACCCAACAGCTCTGGAATTTCCATTAAAAAAAAACAAAAACAAAACTGAAAGCATGTAATGAGCCCAGCACCTCTTCAGGAACATCAAACTTCTGGCCCGCCAAGCTGTAAGCTTTCTTCTCTCTTGTCTTGACTGTAGTGGTTTTTGTTGTCGTTTTTGATGAACTCAATGTTGTTTTTCCTTTAACCTTCACTTCAACCAATGTATATTAAAACACATATACACACAGAACTAAACAAATACTCAACAGATTGCCAGGTATCCAGTTTCAGCTTCCAGTAAAATACATGGAAAATGAGTAGCCCCAAATATGTAGTAATAGATTAACTAGATTATCGAGTAACTAGTTCAAATTTCACCAAAGAACACACAGAAAGGGTATCCAAATATGCAACCGACTTCCAAGCGCACAATTTCAGATTACATCAAAGAACACACCAAAAGAAAAACTATGCAATAGATTATCGAACTCCCAGTTTCAAGACCATCAAAGAACATATAAAACAACCCCCAAAAATCTTCCTCCCACTATGGATCATATAAAAAGACAAAATACATAAACCTAAATCAGCCAATTAATCATAACATGAATAAAAACTGAATCTGAAAGACCCAAATTCAGGAATTAACGAAACCAATTAGAAGCCCCAGAAATCACACCATTCAACATATCAAGAAAAAAATGTCACTTTTGGTGCTGATAAACATCTGCAAAATTCACCAAATCCAAATCCATAAATGCAAATGACTCTTTTTTCCAAATGGGTTTACCTCGGTTTTTATAGGGGTGGAGGTAGATCTAGGCTTTGAATCGACAACAATCCGTTTGGTTGAGCTCTCGACAGCCTTCTTCTTGATGAGAGATGAATCAACCTTGGGCTTTGATGAAGAAGAACCACCATCTTGGCTGCTGGGTTTGACCTTCACCACAGTAGATTTGGTCTCAGAAGCCATGTCTTTGCCCCTACCCTACCTCTTTAGACCTCCCTAGATTGATCTCCGGTGTATGTTTCTCTATATTCCTTGCAATTCTGGAAATTCTTGAGGAAGGATGAAGACTGTGAAATGTGAAATATCCAAGTAGAGGTAGAAAGGTTGAGGCCGGCCAAGGTTGAAGATGCTGGTAAATGCTGTTTAACTGCCTTCCCCTTTATTGTTGTTTGTCGGGTAGAGTTCTTTTTCGTTTCCTTTTGTTTTGTACTGGACATACTCCCAGGGCAGTCATGGCAGTTAGTTTTTGTTAATTGACCAAAATAACCCTCAGCTAATGGTTGTTATCATCGGCCAGCCACCTGCTATGCACGTGTTAAATGTATACTATTTCGTCACTTCGCATTTTGTCTTTATGGCCTTTATTTATGGGGAAGTGATTTTCGCACCTCCAAATTGTTAATCACACTTCCCCTGAATCAACTTCATATTGATTTTTGCACTCTCCTTAGAAGTGCAGTGGGGAGTGCGAAAATCACTCCTCTATTTATAAGAGAGATATGATGCATTTAAGTTTGGATAAGAGAGGAGGATTACTTGGAAGAAAATCCTAGTAATTTAATACAGTACGTGAAGTAATTTGATTCAAGTACTTGGGGTAATATGGGTATTTTGTTCATGAAATATTCAGTTTGGATATTTGTTTGGAATCAACATTTTTTTTCCCTTGTAGATTGAGCCAAGAATTCTAGATTACCATTGAGTAGTGAAGGGATCAAATTTTCAATTGAAGATGTGATTTATGATTGAATATGTCACCAGGAATCACATTTTTTATTTAATTTGTTCCAAAGAAAGGAAATATGTGAAATGAAGTTACATTATTTTTCTTTCTCAAGATTCTTCTCATCTAAACTGAGGCTAGGGGTAATCATTGTCTTGCCAAGGAGTACGGTTGGGGTAATTTTATTCTAACACCCCAATTGTCATAAGTACTAGCTAAATTTTATTTCTCTTTTTATTGTGGGTGTGCGCAAAATATTATTTGGACAAATTTTTAGATTCTAACTTCTAAAAATAAGTTTTGAATGTTTGTTAAAAAATTTACATAGATTATTTTTAGAATTTACAGATTCTGAAAATCTGAAAAAGAAAAAAAATTCTCAAAATTTCAAAACTGGGTTTGGATAGCTTTTGGGATTCTGCAACACAACTTCTTAAGTGGGTGTTTACAAAAAAAAAAATCTGATTTTAATATTCTAGCTTTTCAAAATCAATTTGGAGTATTTACCAAAAATTATAGATAACAGATTCTCTGATTCTACAGATTTTAAAAACCTAAAAAATGATTGAAATTCTGAAAATCCCAAAGCTAGGTTCGGGTAGCTTCTTCTGGAGCTTTTCGATTAAAATTTTAGGTTTTAAGTTTTATAAAAGTAGATTTTCAACTTTTTGAAATAAACAGTACGAACTTTTACTGTAACTTGATCATAATTTCACTACTATGGTAAACATGTTTATCTGCATGTATTAAAATCTAGAATCTGCAGCAAAATCTGAAACTATAATCTAAAATCTGTATCCATAGCTATCACAAACACTCCCTAAAAAATGAATAAAATTCTCATATTCTCACAGCTCCACCAAACAGATTTCTCAACTTCCACTAAAATCAGGAATCTAAAATTTGCAGCAGAATCTAAAGCTAAAATCTAAAATTTGTATCCACAACTATCGCAAATACGCCCATTGTCTTTCATATAGTATAGGAAAAATCTATCTTGAATCAACCTTCTCCTCTCTTTCTTTCCTTTTTTTTCAAAAGTGACCTTCTCCTCTGACCCTAACCAGTTTTATTTATCTTGACTCAACTTTTTGCCCTCATCTTTGTAAGGTCCACATGGCATAGTCTCTCTTTGTTGGCAAATTTCATGACAAAATATACATATAATTGTAAAACACTAGATTTTGCCCCACCTAATATTCACTATTCCCACGAATCAAAAACATTAGCCCCTAGCACACTGATGTAGGCAATGTCAAAAAGGACTGCGCAGCTCCCAATAAGCAAAAAATGATGCTGAATGAATCAAGTTTTCTCACAGGAAGTCAAACGGTCATTTGATATGACAAACATCCTAAGACATCCACATGTGCATAGCCTAGCGACGAGGCATGTCATCTCCAGACAAGTACACTCTCTTTTCAGCTAACGGTCAGAAAATGGGTCCTGGTAACCATAATCTTAACCAAACAGCTTGCATGTACTTAGAAACATCCAAACTAAGATCAACACCGATAGATGTGCTTATTGCATCATTTCTAATTTAACTGCAAAGTCTTGTTAGAATCTGATAAGCACCTGATAATGCAATATAGGGTGCGCTAGTTATCTAGTTTTAATTAATTTTATCGTTTAAGTAGTTGTTTTTAATTGCTGTTGCTCGTAAGGTATTTTAGTTTTGTTTTGTAGAAAATCACCTAATAACAGGAGTTTTAAGGCCCAAGGCATGACAAGATTTTCAAGGACCCGAAGATGACCCGATGAGCCGAGGCCGAAGCAAGAACCAAAAGGGGCAAAGTTTCTGAGTTTAACATTTCGGCATCGGTACCTATTAAGAACCTCCATCGGTACCGAGTAATTAAGAGACCTCAGCTTAATGTCATCGGCATTGGTACCAAACAAAGAGTTCTATCGGTACCAAGATGGGTACGAAGTTAGATGAAGACATTTCGGTATTGATACCACATTTTCCTTTCTATCGGTACCGAGTAATTTATGAAGACAGGAGCTTAATTGCCTATGCTATCGGTACCAAGGGCCTTAGAAGAGGATTTTTGGATCTCCAAGAGAATATTCCGTGCCCGTACTTGGAGCCTATAAATAGGCGTGATATCACTTGTACAAACAAGTAGAATAACTTTGTATTGCGTTTTTAGATCTAGATCTAGGTTTTTTGAATTGTTTTTTAGTGTTCTTCATTTTCCAACTCTTACTTTTTAATTTCCAGCATTTATTAGTTAGTTTTTGCTACTTTAGCATTTATTAAAGTTGTTTACAATCACCGATCTATCTTTTTCATCTAATTTTCTTCTAGTGTTGTGTTTACAAATATGCTAGCTAGATTTTTGCTTGCTCTTATCTTTTTAGATATGGGTGAGTAGTTTTCCAAGGTTAGGTCATGGGGTGATTAGCACCTCATGACTTGAGTAAAAATTATATTTTTCACCAATAAAGTTTGAATCTTTGGTTCGAAAATCGATGTGTAGTTCGGGTTTGTTTGTCAAATAGCTAAGGTGTTAACCTCCTTGATCATGTGTAGGTAAGAGCATCGCCTACTTATCACATATGATGCTTGGAGCTCTGTCGCTCGAGGCGTTTGCTAAATAAATCTTAGAACTAGCTTGGTAATCGAACCATCTTATCTTCCGGGTTAAGAGCATTAGCTGAGTATCTTAAACCGTGTATTTGGATGAAAAATGTAGTTTTACTTGAGTCGTGGGTGTTAGATATTCCTAGACCTAACCTGCTTTTTATCCTAGTTTATTCGCTTTTAACTTAGCCTTTTTACTTTCCACCGCAAAGCAAAACAAAGTTGGCTGTCTAAAGGCCGAAAACCTTGCTTACTTCTACAAATCCAGCAAAGCCGTATGAATTATTCCCGTGGGTACGATCCTGGTCTTCCGGATTATTATGCTTCAATAGGACGCTTATACCCTATGCTTGGGGTGATCTTATTTGATATATCAACGAACGAAGCAGAAACCGAGGACGTTTCACCGTTAGATCGTCACCAGACTTTTACCGGTTACTAGTAAATTACCCGATTTGAACTTAGAAATCACTAAGTGGATCAAATATTTACCTGATCTCACCAAACATCATTCTTAATGATATTATGGTATTCAAAGGCCTCTAGGCAAGTTTCATGCATAACGAAGCTCGTTTGATATTTTTGCGCACACCGCATTTCTCGAAATAGGTTGTATTTTGTTCACATACTTCAAGATCAAATTTCTTCAACAAAATCCATACATAAATCCATATTCATTATTACAAAACTCTTGTTACAATCTCAGGTTATATGGACTTCATTTGGACTTCCGATTGCATGTATCACTTAAAATTGAACGAGAACTAGACGATTGTTTTTTCAAAGATTGGTGTAGACACCCCAATTTGGACCTATTAATTATCCTTAATTTGTGCCCTCGAGGCTCCCCGATGATGAAACGAAATCAAAATAGGACTCGGCTAAAGCTTGAACGATGCTTCTTGGTCTTTTTCAAAATTAAAACGCATTTTTTCTCGACACTCTGAGGGTAAAATGGTCACACATTTCAGTGTATAAAATATCTTTGAATAAAACCAATTGGGTTAGAAAGAGGACTCAACCAGCTTTCCAACACTTAGAAAAACACTCAAAATCGAGTTCAGTAGTATCTGTGTCGCCCTTCTGAAGTTGGGCAGACACTCATGAGCGCTCGAAACCTCTCTTGAGCGCTCGGGAGCTCTGATAGGCCAATGCATGTTGAGCTTGACCATTGACTATGGCTTTTTCGGATTTTCAAACCTGCATGTATCAGAAGCCTGCCTGAGCCAGCAGGAATCTCATCATCCCATTTCTCCCCCCAAAATGATTTCTTTTCATTTTTTATTTGATTTTCAAATTAAAATCCTAATTTTGGCTTGCCTATAAATACCCTCACGTTGTACCTTTCAAAGGGACATGAAATTTCCCCTGAAAAACTCCCCCTTTTGCTGCCAAAAATTAGTCTCCAAAATTCTCTATCAAACTCTTTCAAAATAACCTCCATTTTCTAAGAGAAATCACTAATTCTCAAGGAAAATCTTTAAGAGAAATGGAAGCCTAAATTCCCTCTTCTCAAACCATTTTCTAACCATTTTTCAAGCACCAAAGTCAGTCCAAGAAGCCAAGCTCAATCAAGCAAAGGTATAAAGGCTCACTTTATACTTCAAAATCTACTATTTTCATACTTCTGAGGGGGATCAAGGGCCCATACCAGTTCCTCATACTGGTTGTGAGCTCATTTGATCTTGGTTTAGCAATGAGAGCAAGAGGAACACAAGGAAACAAAAAAAATCCTGGGCACTGTGTTCACTCCCGAGCGCTCAGGAGTGCTGCTATCACCAAAATCCTGTATTGTCACCAAATATTGCATTTCCTGTATTTCAGTACAAGGAAGCAACACTTGGATATACAAGACCTGTTCTTGTTTGTTTGAGTTTGGTGCTGAGCAAATCTGCCTAAATGTCATTCTAATCCATCTCGCATGTGTTTGTATATTCTGTCTACTGTCAAAAAGTGCTAAGTTTTGTTTTGCCGGGGAAAGATGGTCCTGAGCGCTCAGGAGTGCTTCCAGTAACATTGTTTCACTTTCTGTTTTCATGCATTTTATATCAAGTCATTGTTATATCCTGAACACCAATCACATGTATACACATTTACTTGTCATACCTGTAAATATGTGCTAACTGCTTTTCATGAAACAAAATATTTTCGACAAAATCCCACAAACATTGAGTAGAGACCGACATTGGTCGGGCGAGAGAGGTGCCGTAAAATCCTTCCCCTCTCGTAACATGGCTTCCGAACCCAAAACAATCTCTGGTTTTCAAATTCAAACAATCATTTTCAATCAAAACGGTTTCTTCGGTGGCGGACCTTAAATCTGGGTGGCGACTCTTTTGATTTTTCAAACAACTCTTTTTTGGGCGGCGATCCGAAAAATCACGGGCGTGGTAGCCCACAATCAGGACATAATCTCGAAAAACGGACGTCACTACGACGTCTTGAATGCCTCAAAACCTTAGGGAGACCCCTCCAAAAAGATTTGTATAACACTTTTCAACGCGCGCGCAGACGAGGCAGAATGCTATATGCACTGCACGACACACGTTCCAACCTTAGATATTGTCCCTTTTTGTACCATTTTAGAGCATCTCCAACACTACTCTCCATTTTGCCTAGTAAAAAGTACCCCAAAAAAAAGAAAGAAAGACAATCACTGTGTTTGGTTTACAGTTTTGAGATAAAAAAAATTCTATAGGTTTGCGTATTTTTTCGTCTTTAGTAAATTTTTTTAACATTTTAACAAACTCTTTTACTTTTTGAATAGAGGTACGCTATGTACATCCAAAAGTAAAAAAATAAGTAAAAAATTTGACAAAAATTCACTAAAGACGAAAAAACACGGATGACGAAACAGTCAAAAATTTTGGAGAAATTATTTCTGAGAGGAGAACCAAACAAACGTTGCCTATTCACTTTTCCATCAATGAATCCCAACACTACTCTCTACTTTTGCTCTCTATCCAAATAAATTTATTTTCTTGAATATTTACCCATAGAATTGAGTGACGAAAAGGTAAATAGAATGAGAGAGGGAGAGAGTAGCTAGTCTTGTTTGTTTTCTACAGTATTACGCTAGTGATTAACTTATGCAGAATAATTTTTTGGTTCAAACTTGTTCAATTTTTTATTTTTTTTGCATTTGATAGTTTTACACCAGACTTTTATGTGATATGGGTGAGTAATGATGAGAAAAATTGGAAAAGTAAAAAATTATGACATTTTGGGAGATATTTAAAGAAAAACTCAAAAAGTCAGTTTTTGTTTTGTTTTTTTTGAATATATCCCAAAATACTTATTTAAAAATCATAATTTTTTTACTTTTTTGATTCCTTTCGTCCTAACTTACCTATATTTTCCAAAAATTTCGCTTATAACTAATAAACGCAAAAAAAAAGAACAAAACCCAAAAATTGTACTCTCTCCGTCCCTTTATTATAGTCCACTATTCTATTTTGGGCTGTCCCTTAATAAGTGTCCATTTTGTAAAGTTAGTGGGTAAAAGATGGTGAATTGCCTATTTTGTCCCTACAAGTAGATTCCATTTTGAAAAATTAGTGAGTAAAAGTGTAATGATGATGGATAAGTATGGAAAGTAGAGGAAAAAATGATGTGAAATGTATAATGATGATATCTTTTTAATAAGTTGGAGTTACGAAGCAGGATATTTAAAAAGGGACGGAGGGAGAATTGCATAGGCTTTAGTAACGTAGTTAAAGTAGAAAAAGGCAAAGTGCCTATCCAAGTAAAGAGCCTCTTGAAACATTGAACTTTGAGTTTGATTAGGTAAAATAGCCAAGAGAGTCCCAAGTAGAGAGCCTCTTGGAGATGGTCGTACAGGTTAGTGTTGGAGATTCTCTGACAGGCTGCAACGTTCCAACTTCCAAGACCACCAAATAACCTCCCGTGGCTGAAAGTCAACCGTTAACTCAGGGGTATTTTCGGATTATTTTGGAGAACAGGGTTTCATCGTTAGGCTGTGTTCCAGAAACGATTTAAGAACTTATTTTTTGTTGAATAAGAAGGTTTGTTCCCAAAAATAAGAATGCTGTTATTTATTTTGGAAGAATTTGTATAGGTACCGATCGGCTGGCGGAGGGAAATCGTACCGACGGCCGCGCCGGGCCGTCTCCGGCTACCGGACGGCCGATCCGAGCCGTCCAAAAATTCTAAAAAAATAAACCAAGGGGGCCCAATGCGGGAATCAACAGCATCCGAGGTGTGTAGGATGCTTAATCCGAGTACCCCTTTTTCGTGTATATATATATACACGGAATATATATACGGAAAAGGGGTGCTCGGATCAAGCACCCTACGCACCTCGGATGCCATTGATTACCGCGTAGGCCCCCTTGATTTTTTTTTTTATAGAATTTTTGGACGGCTCGGATCGGCCGTCCGGTGGCCGTCGGTACGATTTCCCTCCGTCGGCGCCCATTCTCATAGCAACAGTCTTATTTTTTGTATACGGCAACTTCAAGCTCAAAAATCATGTGTTTACGCAAATAATTTTCTTATCATTATGGATCTTATTTGATAGATCTCGTTGAGATCTTTAAAACGGTGCGAAATTATTATTTTTTTCTTTTTTTCATTTACATTATTTTTGAGTTTAAAAATTTGAAGTAAACTTTGTATTTGAATTTTGTGGAAGACCCTTATTATTTTCGAATAAGAAGTTATAAAATAAGTACTTATTTTTTAAGAAGGTTTCCGGAACGGAGCCTGCTTTAAGATTTTCTTTTTGTTTGAAAATTTGGGTACCAGCTGGAGAAAATTGCCTTAATTGAACGGTTGTGATGGGCCCACCCGTCTCCTTTTCGCAAGCATAAGCAAACTGCCGGCCTCTAGTAGCTTGTCAAACCATCAATCCCAACAAAGAACCCCTCTTTCTCTCTCTCTCTGAGGACCAATTTGTGTAATTGCAAAGAAGATACTGATGGGGAAGAAGAGTCGATCAGATGAAAAGAAGATACTGATGGGGAGTGAGAGTCCATCAGGCATCAGATGAAAAGAAGATACTGATGGGGAGCGAGAGTCCATCAGATGAGATACTGATGGGGAGCGAGAGTCCATCAGATGAAAAGAAGATGATCGAAGAGCCTCTCTTGGCCAACCAAAAGGGTGGCTTCAGAACTATGCCATTCATCCTAGGTGCAGTACCCCCTCATCTCTTTATTTTCCCATTTGTGAATACAAATTACGTTCCTATATTGGCACCATGTGTGCGTGTGTGTTGGAGTGGGGTGAAGAATACATATCCTACCTCTACTAAAGAAGATCTGGTTTGGGTGGATTTCGCTTGGCATTTTGGTCCAATTTGGACAAATTTGCCCCTTAAGTGCAGGGGCATTGTGCTTGGTGGATTGTCCAGATTTGTCATTTTACGTTTTCTACATAATGGACTACGTGGCGCCATGGGGTGAAGTTATCTGGTCCTTCCTCATCTTCTCAGCTCTCACACAGATACAGTCACACGTACATCGAGACCTTCACCCCACGAGAAACCCTCATCTCTCTCTCTCCTCTCTATCCACTCCCTCTCTGGGCTGGAGACCACCACCAGGTATCTCTCTCTCTCTCTCTGCGAGTGAAAGGCGGTGATCGCTTCTGTCACTCTCTCTCAGACCCCCCCTCTCTCTATCAATCCTAAATCGACCTCCATCCATACCTCAAAACCCTAAATCGACCTCTACCAGACCTCAAAATCGACTTCCACTGCAACTACTCATGTTTAAAACCCTAGCCTATTGATGACTGAAACTCTCAATCAACCCTAAAGCCCTTCAAATTTCTACCTCAGAAATCACATACCCAGTGATTTGCGGCCCTAAAACTCTTCGAAATCACATACCCTGATTTTAGGTAATTGAGATGATTTTACATTTTTAATATTTTTACTCCATGCTGTAACCTCTATCACAAATTCTGCTAACTTACTGTACTTAGTTTATTTGTAGGAGGTTGGCAGGAAGTGCAGTTTATTTGTAAAATTTGGGTTCACCCACAGAGCCAATTCCGTTTCAGATCTTCACTTTGTGGTCTACGGTTTCTGGTAAGTTTGCTAAGATGATTTCGGTTTGTTCTTCTGGTTTTGTGATTTTTGGGTAGTTGGCCAAAGTGCTTTTCTTGTGTGTTTGATTTTGGTTGATGCTAATTTTTTAAAATTTTCAGAGCTTTTTCCCTTTCACGTTCATGTTGCATGTTCACTTTTGTACTGTTGCGATGGCTTAACTAGGTTAGCAGGATGTGGGGTTTTGGTGATTTCTTATATTTGGGCTCTACTGTTTGAAAATTAGAGTGTGTTTGTTTCGATTGGTTGTTTTGGTGCGATTGCTCATGCGTTGGGTTTTATTTACAGCGATTGCCGCTGGGGCTACGACGATACTTCCTTCATGGTGGTTCGAGCACATGGATCTTGATTGCACATGGATATAGGATTTGGCCAGTTGAGGTTGTTGATCAGCGATTTTGTGATGGTTAGGATGAATTCTGTGATGTCCATAAGTTAAAGCCTGGGTACAAAGTTATCTTTGCATGTGAGCGTAGATGGATTTTCCACACTATCATTTTGGATGAAAATGATGTTGAGGTATCCTTCCATTGGTCAGGTCCACATATGCAGCGTTGGAAGCTTCATCCACCTTTAGGTACAGATGCACCCATATTTGTGGTCTATTGTTTAGCGTCTGGGCAAATAATTATGTGCTGGTCAATTCTTTTCATTTTCCAGCTAACCCTTTTGGGAAAATGTGTATGCTATTTTTTTTGTTTCTATTTTGTCTTAGCAAATCTGCGGACTTCTTGTTTACCTTCTGCCATCTCACATGATCAGTCTGTGCTAAAATTTGGTCATTTGCATCTTCCAGTTGTTCAGCTGCGTTCGGTATGTACCTCTTTAGTTTTGATTCTCTTCGTTGGCTTATAAAGTTATTTTTTTTAGTGTTGCCTATTGAATTAATTTGAATTATGGTTCCCTGTTCCCAAATACACACACACACATGTAGGAATTTTTTTAGTGTTGCCTCATGTTTATATGGTGTGATTCCTTTTAGTCAAGAGGTGTCCTGTTCTTTTCGTTAATTTCCTTAAAACTTGCAATCCTATTCTTTTGGCTAATTCTAATAAAACTTGTGGATTAGTGTAATTTCTCGGGAGAGCAAACTGACCCTTGGAGACCAGAGCCAAATATATGGACCAATAATTCAAGAGTCTATCTATGATTTCTTGCAAGTCCATTTTTTTATCATTTTGGCAAAGTATACGCCCACATCCACCATTTGTTCTAGAAGGGTTCTAATGGGAACAAAAACCAACTATGACAAATTATCGGTGTGGTGGTTATTCATTTGTGAGTCTTTTAGGACTCAAAATTCTTATTAACTATGATAAAAGCTTCCAGTGCAGTGAGATCACTAGGCTACATATCCATAGAGGGGGTATCATTAGGTACCAATACTCCTTTCTTATGGTTTTCCCTTGTGGGGATTGAGTTTCCTAAGCATCTGTGTTCGGAGTGCAACTTTTCGTACTTCCATCATCTTGTTATATTGTTATTTCAATTGTTCTTACCTGCTCCCTTCTTTATTTATTTTTAGTTAGTTTGCGCAACGAAAAAAGCTGGATCTCTAGCTTATTCTCTTTTTTGAGAGAGGATACTGTAAAACTGTTATGATGCTGTAAAACTGTTATGATGCCTCATTTAATGTTGGTAAGGGAATATTGATTATTGGCTAATACTATTCTTTTCGATCTCACTGTGTGTATGTGCAGATAGTTCCAAGGTTTAATTGGCAAGCTACAATTATTCAACTCTTGCATATAAGTTAGTTGTCTAATTTTCTTCTTCAAGAATGATAGCTTCAGGTGTGTGGATTGTATCTTTGTTTCAACTACTATGTTCAACTTGTAGACTACTCTTGTGCCTCTTGAATAATCTTGAGTGATGTGTGTGACTCAATATTCCTCCTTAGTGTTGCCCCATGGGTCTATTAGTAGCATTTTACTTGTTACTATTGATTTGCATTTTTGCATTAGTAACAACTGACAACCACGGATAGAACAGATATCCATGCTGGCATTCTCTGACATCTAAATTTTTCATTCTCTGATTAATATATTGACTGACCCGCTAAAGATATTTCTTCGCAATGATATCTTAACTAGCCACACCTTCAGAATACACTATCAACAAAGAATGAGGCCATACAAAATCTGCAGTTAGGAAAAAAGGTAAAGGGCAGATGGGAATCTTGTAGGACATCTACCATTTGCTTAATCTTGCGGGGCCATGTACAGGGCAGATGGGAATCTTTGATGAGATTCTTCACCCTAGATGCTATGTAGAATTGCATTAATCTGCTAATTAGACCATTTTATACATAATTTAGGGGTTTGTGGCGCCAAAGGTTTCCCTGTCACCCACTTGAAAGCCACTGCTAAAATGTTTAATTTGGTCATTCAAAACTGTGCTATCCTTGGTTCGGACTCTCAAATTAGCTATTATCTGTGCCTTGTTAATGCATCAAACAGCTTGTCATTTCGGGTTTCGCTGCTGGCTGCTGGGAAGGAGTACATAGAAATGCACAACTATATCCTTATTATAGCTTGCAGCAGCTTTTCTTTGTAAATAACTTTCTATTCTCATCATATCATTTATCCATATGCCAGGGTAGAAGAACATTCTCCTCGGTCATAGGAGGCCAAAAAGAATGTGCAGCTGTTGAAGAAAACAAAAATAACAGGTTCACTAAATGTATTTTTACCTCTTCTCCTGTATTGCTACAAATTCCATGAGACACGTTCATTCTGGCATATCTTCCAAAGTTTTGATTGATTGTGGTCATTTTGTATTTTGTTACAGTTTCTTTCCCTTTTTTATACTCCAGGTTCTCCCTGCACCAATTCTAGATCTTTTGGGGCTTTAAGTTTCGTACTTTTTGGGTTGAAAGATAACTTAACATGTTAGATACTAGAGAATGTTCTCATTTTTTTTGTTACCAATATATATATACTTTCCTTTTTTCATTAGTGGATGATTGTATCTTTTTCTGACTGCTTTTGATGATCTAATTAGCTTTTGATGATTATGTGCTGGAACTAGAATTGTACCTTTTCTTAAGGGATAGAAGGCAAATAAGATGACAGATTAAAATCGTCATCTCAGACTTTTAATTATGCTTTAAAACTGTGATCTTTTAAAAGATGACTGTTTAAAGCAATGAGACACATTCATTCTGGCATATCTTCCAAAGTTTTGATTGATTGTGGTCATTTTGTATTTTGTTACAGTTTCTTTCCCTTTTTTATACTCCAGGTTCTCCCTGCACCAATTCTAGATCTTTTGGGGCTTTAAGTTTTGTACTTTTTGGGTTGAAAGATAACATGTTAGATACTAGAGAATGTTCTCATTTTTTTTGTTACCAATATATATACTTTCCTTTTTTCATTAGTGGATGATTGTATCTTTTTCTGACTGCTTTTGATGATTACGTGCTGGAACAGAGGAGATATGTGGTGTACAACATATAGACTCAAGTTTCTTAAAGGTATCACCTAAGTGTGGGCTACATGCCCGAAAGACAAAGACGCTTTGCTTTTATATTTTCCCGCCGCTTTTGGAGAGAAATACGCCGTTTGAAGAGAAAATACGCCGTTTGAAGAGTCGCCACCCGGATTTGCGGTATATCACCCGAGAAACCGTTTTGTTTGGAAAACCAGTTGATTTGAAATTGAAAACCAGAGATCAGTTTCAAGGGTCCGGAAGCCATGTTACGAGGGGGGAAGGGTTTTACGGCACCCCCCTCGCCCGATTCGAAATCGGTCTCTACTAAACGTTTGTGGGATTTTTCAAAGGGATTTTGTTTCATTAGATCATTTAGCAAGTATCCGCAATTATAACAGGTAAGAAGTGCATGCATGTGCAGTTGTACAGGGGGAAGTGAAATGACGGAGTAACGGTGAGCAAATGCATGAATGACAGAAAATTGGAATCTGCCACTGACTTCACTCTCGAGCGCTCGGGATTAGAGCGCTTGGGAGTTCTGATACCCAACCTGCAAGCTTTGTTAGCACAGACAGGATACAATGCTAAAATAGGAACTGAAGTGATATTAAGTACACTACTGGCTCTGCAGAGGACTTGGAAGACTGAGCTAAGCCTTCAATCTTTCAAATCATGCATCCCTGCCTTAAACAAAGCTAAATCTACGAATTTAAAAGAGCAACAGGCCACACTAATGCATGCAGAGACCAGATAACACAGCAGACTGGAAAATGGGAAGCAAGGGCATGCATGCACTCCCGAGCGCTCTAGAATGGTTCGGAGCGCTTGGGAGTGAGCTGCATACCAGCTTACTCTCAAACAGGAAATGGTACTGATTTTGACATGCAAAGGCCCTTGTTTTGACATTTCCCAAGAGGAGAACCTCTTTTAACTTTGAAAGAAAGAAGCCTTGTTCACACATGAAAACTTGTGAGAAAATGTTTATGCTTTTAGGGGAAAACCATTTTCTGGGCGTGCATGCCAAGATGAAACCAATTCTTTTAATATTTCACATCATTCCCAACCTACTGCGTCACAAAGGGGGCATGCATGAAACTGGGAACCGTCCCGAGCGCTCAGGAGCACTCTCGAGCGCTTGGGAGTGGTTCCAGTAAGGGTTTTGTGAAAACATTTTCTTGTGCCCCATTGCTCTTGTTTTTACACTAGGGTCTCCCAACCATACACCCAGTATTGAAGACTGGGTCAGGCTGAGAGACCCCCCTCAGAAGGGAAGAACAGCCCTTTAGTTGTGACCAAAGGTAAAGTTTTATACCTTTTCCTTGAACCTTGCTCCTTGGTGTGCCTTTGAAGTGTGGATGAAGAGAGGAGAGTGCAAGAGATCAGAAGAGTATTCTGGATTTCTTGCCCTTTGCCTTGGTGATTTGCAAAACTTTTGAAGTTTGGAAAGAGAGTTTTGGGTGTTTTTGGTCTTTGGCTAGAGAGAGAAAGAGAGCAGAGAGTAAGGATTCTTGTGGGGTGAAAATTTCGTGGTCTCCCTTCTAGCTGAAAAACCAATTTATATTTATAGGCAAAACATCAAATGGTTTTGAAAATCAAATGGTTTTGATAAAACATTTTTTTAAAGGGAAAATCTTTGGCCTGAATATCTTCCACCAGAGATTGAGTGTGGACCGAGCCATCGGCGGGCTCAAGGTGGTTATAATGATGAGTAGCATGGTGAGTGGGCGATACTGCCATCCATTGGGCAACAGATCAGTCTCGAGCGCTCGAGAGGGAGCCAGGCCAGAGGTTTTTGGAAAATGGTTTTGAGCGCTCAGGACTACTCCCAAGCGCTTGAAAATGCTTTTGACCATTCTTAATCCCTCTTCAAATCTTTCAAGGAGCAAAGTTCCGATCGGTACCAGGCTTGTTTCAATCCAAAGTCATCATCGGGGAGCCTCCGGGCCACAAATCAAGGAATTTTGAAAAGTCCAAATTGGGGTGTCTACACTAAGGAACTTTGCTTTTCGAAAATTAAGATAAATCCACGTTATATTAGGCCATTCGAAACCACAGAAAGAATTGGACCAGTGTCATAGACTTGCCTTGACACTAGAGTTGGTTGATTATGCATTTGCTTGCAGTGCTTTCTAATATGAGAGCATAAGGTAGAATATAGGAGTACAGAAGAAAAAAGTTCAGGTTAGAGGTACTTGCAGTAATCATTTGCTCAAGGCATCACAAAATTTGCCGCCTATTCAATTGCTAACACTAACCAAGTGAGATTTTGCAGGGTAGATTGCGAGATGGACAGGAAGTTGCAGTGAAGAGACTTTCAGAATCTTCTAAACAAGAGAAAAGCAAGACCACAGAGCACAATGCAAGCTCCTCCTCATTCCCAGCTGTGGATACTCCAACAGTGAACAGCCCAACAGAAAACCCGGCTGCAACAGCTAAACAGACATCCAAGAGCCACGACAACAACAAATAGACACCCAACTCCAACATCTGCAGACCTACCCATGCTTTTGCCATGAACACCTTCCAACCCATACACTTTGGCTGTGTCCAAGGAACGCAAAATCTACTTTAGTGCTAGCCCTTTTGTAATCTACTTCACTGCTAGCCCCTTTGCAGAAACTTATGATGTTAATGTACCAAACTTATGTAATCTACTCTGGATAACCCTTTTGCATAAATATAACCTACTTATATGCAGCCATATCGCAGGAAAATTTAAAACCGATCAATTCAACGGGCAAAGCACACGTGCCTTGCACGTGGCAAGGTACCTAGTATATTTAACGAGAACGAATTGGGCTTTTTTTTTTAAATAATTCTAGTATTGTGGCCAGATTTCGTAGGGCCTACGAATGCTTAAAAAACTCATACTAATATCGTATTGAGCTAATTTTTTTTTGAAAGAATTCATTAAAAAATATTTGTAGAATTACTTGCGGTTTCAATCATTTTCGTCACAAAATTATCAATAAATCGTTAAGGGCTTTTCCAGCATTCGTAGAGGCCCTACAAATTCTGAAAAAGCTCTTACAGATATCTGATTGAGATAATTTTTTACCCATAAAAAACATTTGAAGAATGACTTGCGGTTTGAATTATTTTTGGAACCCAGATAAGCTCCACAAAATCATCAATTATCATGCCCATTTATGGGCACCAAACTGGGACCAAGGGGCTGTTCCCGCTCATTCCCTACATTTCGCAAAACGACGCCGTTTGGTAGGAGCGGTGAAACCGTGCCATGGGGTAGACTTCTTGGTTTACTAATTCTAGTATTGTGGGCAAAAATGCTATGCTCCCAGAAAAATAATCAGAGAAGTGAGGTGTATAAGGATTTGAGGGGGTGTATAAGGTTATCCACAGCTGATGTGAAATGGGTTTCTGTAACGCCCCGATTTTTCGGAAGTAATATAAAATAATTTCTTAAGAAAATTTACTAAGTAAACATAATTTTTTCAAAATAAAGGTTTGGCTATTACAGTTTCAAGATAGATTTACAGATTCGAAATACATTAACTTCGGAGCCGACTCTAGGCTTGACACGGATCCCAAGCGTACTCGGGTTCAACTCCCACTTCTGGATTCTCCTCTGCGTAAAATTGCTCGCCTTCGGGATTCTGTGTCTCTCCTTGAAATTGTACCATCGTGGGATCCTCTCCATTGAATCCTGCGTCCTCTGGCAAATTGATCGCCGAAGTAATCGATTTGCCAGGATACAGACGTATCCGTGAGTGATAAATCACCCAGTAGAATAATCCAACCCAACTACCCTTCTTACTTTACAACTAGCAGGCAAACATGATATAAATAGCGCGAAAAGTAAAACAGAGAGATTTCACATTAATCGATTTATTACTATCCATTAACCTATCGTGTAGTCTAAGATCTCACCCACGAGATCTTTCCTCCCCAACCGCTAGCTATGCTCAGTCCCATGAGATCACTTCCCTTTGCTGTCGTAGATAACCTAAGTTACAATAACTACAACAAGAGGATAGCTTATCATGCCGGAATCACAACTAAGGTTCGCCTATCTTATATACCACGTCACAACCATTTCACAATCATCACTGGACACATGCCAGTCTATCAATTCATCACTGGACACACGCCAGTCTATCAACTCATTACTGGACACTCGCCAGTTTCAATCTCATCACATCTCAATTCACGCCTGCAGGCAATCTCTAAAAAGAAAGAAACTTCACAATTTATCCATTACTTAGCATCGTCTAAGTGATTTCTATTTCGTATACCACCCCATGTCTCTAGGGTCCAATCTAGCATATCAATCAGAAGTTGGAATAATAGATAAGCAATAGAATAATAATTGAAAAATAACAATACGCATAAAAATCACGTAACCTTTTATGAATGGGTCGTTGCCCTTAATCTTGTATGACCAAGAAGTTAATACTAACGCAAGAAACTTTTATCTAATAAAAGTTTTTAAATAAAAAAAAGGTCTAGGCTTGTATAAATTTTATTTAGGAAGTTAGATTGATTAATAACCATAATAAATTCAATAAATAAATAATAACATTATAAATAATTAGCATGACCTTAAAAAGGTTTCTATGATTCCATACAGTGGGATCGAGTGTCAAAATCGAGTCCGGAGGGTCGCGAGATTATTTTAATTAATGATATAATTGAAAAACTATCGAAAGTAAAATAATTATGAAATAAATAGTCTAATTAAAAAAAATATTGAGATGAACAAGGTTTGGTCTTGGGAGTGTAAAGAATCTAAAAAAAATTATTTGGGAATTAATAAAATGGTTTATGAGGTCTTAAGGATTTTTCGTTTGTAAACTTTTATACGAAATCAAATAAATAATTAATAAATAGATAATAAAATAAAAAGAATATGACATTAACAAGTAATGATCTTTGAGGTGTTAGAAGTCTAGGAAAAATAGATCGGGAGTCGAAAACGATGTTCGGAGGGTCGCAAAGTCGATTCGAACCAAAACAGTCCAAACCGCAAGGTTGGACCACTCAACCTTGCGGCTGAGCATCCGGCCGCGAGGTTCGTCTGGTGCTTGCGGCCCGTACCTTGCGGCCGCAAGGTTGAACGCTGCTTCGGTTTTTTTTCGTTTTCTTCACGGTTTTCGATGCATGGGACCTTGGGGGACTATGGGTTAGGTCTAAAAAAACAATAAATATACATAGAGGAGTGTTTGGAATGGATTATAGTACCTCGAATCGGATTGAATTGATTTAAAACGAAACTTGAACTTTTGGAGAAGACGACTCCGGTTTGGAAGATCGGGGGACCTTGGGCTCGAATTGAATTTTGTTTAGAGATGCTTGAGGTTGAGGGAAGAGATCGGAACGATCAATTTGAGTTTCGGTTGATCGTAGACACGAAACCCACTTTTCTCTCTCTCTAAAACTCCATGGATTGGAGTTCGATTTCCTTCGAATTCTCTCTCTTTTCTGGACTGGTAGGGTATGAGGAATTTCGTGGTGTGCCCTAGGGTCGGAGTTATGGGTTATTTATAAGAAAATTTTCGATAAGTTCGTATCCGAAAAGGTTTCAAACTCTCGGGTTTTGATAGGAGTGAAATATGGACGAAAATATGGTCAGGGGAGAGGTAGAGATCGAGTAGGAATAGGAGAGGAAGAGTTCTAGTCATGCATGCAATTTAAAAAAAAAAAAGAAGAGATAATTAAGATAGGATAATTATTTTTTTGTATTTATCTCTTAACAAAAAAGAATTTTATAAATACTAATAACACTTTTTAATGATATTATTAAAGATAAAATTTACGGAACTAAAATTTGTAAATCTTTTAAAAAAAAAATTGGTTCGAAAATCTGGGTTGTTACAGTTTCAGTGTTTCACCCAAAAATTATTTTGGCTCATAAATTTCGGTTTTTGGGTATTTTCAGGGTACAAAAATTCTCAGTGATTTCAGGTTGTTTTTTTTTCTGAGGTAAGAGGTCATTTAATTTTCACGGTTACTTGTTGGTTGGAAATTTTTTAAAATCTTTTTTGGGCAGGAAATTGGACAGTTTTTTATTTTTTGTTGGGTAACTAGGAAATTGGACAGTTAACTTGTTTTTTTTTTTTTTTTTTTGCTATTAATTCCTTAAAAACTTTTTCGGGGCAGCAAATGAGTTTTTTTTTTGTTTTGTTTTTTGAACTATAGGGGTATGTGAAAATTGAGGGTAGCTTGAACGTATTTAGGCTTACATTTGTTTGATTGATGCAGTGGAACCAGATGCTCTCGACAAAACTCAATGTGAAAAAGGGATTCATGTAGCATACCCAACTGATTCATTGATTGGGCTGATTTAGTTTGGTTTGGTTTGTTTAGGTAATTCTTCACGATAGCTAATGGTTTTCTAATTTTTTGTGTTCTTTATTTTTGGCAGCAAATGAGGCATTTGAGAAGGTAGCAAGTTTTGGGCTCATGCCAAACATGATAAAGTACCTAATGAATGAATATCACGTGGATATGGCCACTGGGTCCAACCTACTCTTTTTATGGTCAGCTGCCACCAATTTCATGCCTCTTATTGGGGCGTTCATGGCTGATTCTTCAGTGGGCCGGTTTCGGATGATCGGGTTCGGGTGCATTGTTAGTCTCCTGGTAAACTTTCCACTCCAATGTCCAACAGAAATTATGTTTCGTTCATCCTGCACTTTCCACTGACAGCTTATTGAATAATTCAATTGTTTGAGTACAACCGACTTTTATTTTTTTGAAACTTGGCTTATTGAATAATTCAATTGTTTGAGATTAAATAATCCCAGGAGTACTGTGTATACGAACACATGAATCTAATAAACAAAGTGCAGGCATATCAGCGATTACTTTTATGATGGAAAAGAATTGACACTGAGGTTGCGTTATGAAATTAATATATATAGCCCCTAGTAGAACAGATTCATGGAAAATGATTCAGGTAGGCATAGCATATCAGGATAAGGCTTATAGGCTCCGTTTGTTTCCATGTAAAATGTTTTTTCAGAAAACAAACTTCAAACTTTTATTTTCCGGTGTTTGGTTGGCACTTGAAAATATTTTCGGAAATCAACAAAATAGTGTAGAGAGGGAGATGGAGAGTTTAAACGGTGGAGAGATATGAGATTATTGGAATTGAACGTGGGTCAGGACTGACGATCGAGTAGTAGAAGGCAGCGGGTTCATTTCGGAAAATAACTTACGGAAGATTTAAAGGTAAGTCATTTTCATCCAATTGATGGAAAATGTTTTATATATAAAATATTTTTCTCATTTTTTACACAACCAAACACCTAAAAATAGGTAAAACATTTTACCGGAAAATATTTTACATCCAAACAAACTGAGCCTTAGTATTGTTTGATCTTGTATAAATGTACTAGTGCTAGCCCGTGCCTACGGCACCACGCATCCCGGTTGGAAGGGGATGGCAGTTATGTGATTTAGGTGAAAACCATGGGTACTTAACCGGGAAGTGGGATGATGCATTACAGCCTTTGGATCAAATGAATCTAAGCCGTTCCAACAACTTATCCCCACACCCTTCTGTTTTATAATAGAGATATACTGAAACAACCCGGCTAGCTATAGGTAGCCCTCAATTGTTTAGGAGGCCCTGTAGTTTCTTTTATATCACAGAAGATGTGAGATGTGACAAATTAATAAATGTTTTCTCTAGCTATTATGATAACAAGTATACGTTCATAATAAAAACAAAATAAAACAAAACAAATTGGAATGAACACCACCTAGTTTCTTCACCAATAGATCATTTGTTGTAATACACTAATACCCTTATCATCAAGCATGTTTTAAAACTCAAATTTTGCCATCATTTCCTTAATAAATCTCAGTTAGTTTATGGATTTCGAAACTTGCTTAATGTTTAGACTTGATAGTTAACGACTTTTTATTAAGAAAACTCCAAAATGATACAGTTTTTAAATAAAATGAAGTTCTACGTGATCAAATAATTGTTCTATAATTAAAACACCATTTGGATTTCGGACAACAAAAGGCAGGTGATGGGCTGACCTGGATCACCGCTGAAGGTAGATTGAGTCTTCTGAAATGTCGAACAAACACGGGACAATATTTCATCTCTCTTTGTTTCTGTTTTTTCACTTCTTTTGGTGAGTATATTCTGGAAGAACTTCCTGGAAGAATAATTTGAATTTCAGAATAACCCTTTTATGTTCAATTCCTTCGCAGACTTCCTTTTTTTTTTTTTTTTTTCCGATCTTTTATAGAAAGCACAACCAATGTACTACTTGGCAGTACCGATGAGTCCTTTAGACTCAATGGTAGAAATGTCTTCGATCGTATCTGAAATGGTTTCTATCGAAACCCATTTCCTCCCCTGAGTTTAAAGAACTTATGCTACTCCACCTAAGCATATTTCTTCTCCATAATGCAAGACTTCAGATGGATCATCATTTCAACACCCAATCCAACTTTCCCTGTGTGAATTTCGTTCAATTGCAATTCAAACAAGTCATAGCCTCCCAGTCACCCTCTAGTTCAACTAATTTCCTAAATTGCAGGGGATGGCTCTCCTATGGTTAACCACCATGATTCCCCAAGCACGACCGCCTCATTGCAACCAAACAAGCTCCAACTGCATCTCTCCCACAACTCTCCAACTCATCTTTTTATGCTCCTCTTTCGGCCTCATGTCGATCGGGGCAGGGGGCATCAGGTCATCTTCCTTAGCCTTTGGTGCCGACCAGCTGGAAAAACACAACAGCCGTAAAAATCCCCGTGCCTTGGAAAGCTACTTCAGCTGGTACTATGTTTCCACCGTGTTTTCCATTCTTGTTGCCATTACTTGTATTGTGTACCTTCAGGATAACATTGGTTGGGAAATTGGTTTTGGAGTTCCGGTCGTGCTCATGTTTTTGTCGGCGGCGGCGTTCTTTTTGGCTTCTCCGTTTTATATCAAGTTGAAGGCTAAGTCGAGCTTGCTCACTGGGATGTTTCAAGTGATTGTAGCCTCTTACAAGAACAGGCATCTTGAATATTTATCATCGCAACGCCCGGATGTATTGTATAACTTCAGAAAGGGATCGATGCTGGTTGTCCCCACTGAGAAACTAAGGTATGGTAATATCATCATTATCACAATGTGCGTTCGATTTTGTCTCCTATCTGCACTTTTTATTTTGGAGCAAGGCCATCCACAGTAGTATAATCAAAAGTTAATTATTTTTAAAGTTAACAATATTTGTGCAAAAGATGGCTCACAATGGTATAATCAAACTTAACAGCATCCTTAGAAATAATTAAATTTTGGGCTTTGGATAATCAAAACTAGCAACCTTTTTCAATAATCAAAATTTGTGGATTTCACGCCACATAAGTTAACTAGTTCCAAAATTTGTATACACGCGTGTTTCAATTGGTATTTTTTTCTTTTCTTCTTCGCCCACTCTATATTTTCTCACTTCACCCACAAACTATTTCTCTTTATTTCCCTCAAAAAGTGAAGCTCATATCTCTCGATCATCTACAATTCAACCCATCATCACCGGATTAAGGTATTTCACTTTTCTTTTCCGTTTCTATTCTCCCCCCCCCCCCCAAAAAAAACAAAAAACAAAAAAACAAAATCATAATAGGATGGAAGAAAATCACTGATTTTTCCCCAAATTAAGAGAGAAAATCGATATATTTTTGCCCAAAAAAACCGTAAATAGAGGGAAGTGAATGGCAGAAAACAGAGGGGGAGAGAGAGTGAAATTGTAGTGGATCCTTATTTTGGTTATGGACTAGAAGTGACCATTGTGTTGTCCCCACTGAGAAACTAAGGTATGGTAATATCATCATTATCACAATGTGTGTTCGATTTTGTCTCCTATCTGCACTTTTTATTTGGGAGTAAGAGTGTATATTTGTCATGTGGGAGATACTTCAATTTTATTTGGGAAAGCACAGAAAACTTTTTTTGGCTGAGCTGTTGAAAAGTTTCTCAAAAATCGACCGACCTCTCAGGAACACCAAAACATGTTTTGAATTTCTCCAAAAAAAAATCTGCACGAAAATGAAAATGGGATGATGACGTCCAAACTGAGTATTAATGTGATTGTTTCCACAAGCATTGAAAACAGAAACGCTAGCTACCGAATAGAGGTGAAACGTTCCATATGTGGTTCTCTGAATTTGATCGAACTGGTAGGTGTGACTTGTTGAATTGAACCGGTTTCTATTTTTTGTGATCCTTTCTTTTTTGCTGCATAATTCCAAAATGCAGGTGCCATGTGTTAAAAATGTTTGACTCCCAAGTGATTTGGGTGGTCAACGAGGTCCAAGATTTGAGTTATGCGGTTAACGCCCCCTCGAACCTTGCATGCCCTCCTATGAATCCAGCTCTTGGTGCATGGGGCAATAGAAACCTATAGGTAGTTGACTCTCAAAGAGCCTGCCGCGGGTCTCGGTTCCTTTTAGTCACCCAGGGGAGCTGTGTATAAAGTTGTGTTAGTAAATCATTTTCCGTGGTATATATCAAAAGCATGATGGCTAATTACAAACTTCTTCATTGGCCTTTCCCCAGGTTCTTGGACAAAGCTTGTATTATTAAAGACCTAGAACAAGACCTAACTGCAGACGGAAGGGCTTCAGATCCGTGGAGTCTTTTGCACAGTAGACCAAGTAGAGGAGCTAAAACCACTAATCAAGGTCATCCCACTATGGTCTACCGGAATCATGATATCCGCAAGCCTAACCCAAAACTCTTTCCCTGTACTCCAAGCAAGTTCTATGAACCGCCACCTCACTTCAAACTTCGAAATCCCAGCCGCCTCTTTTGGCGTGTTTGTAATGATTTCCCTAACCCTGTGGATTGCTCTCTACAACCGCCTAATCCTTCCCCTTGCCTCAAAAATCGCAGGGAAACCAGTTCACCTTAGCCCCAAACAGAGAATAGGAATCGGCCTTTTTTTCTCCTTCAAATCAATGGTAGTCGCCGCAATCGTG
Source organism: Rhododendron griersonianum (assembly GCA_018127125.1). Taxonomy (NCBI): domain Eukaryota; kingdom Viridiplantae; phylum Streptophyta; class Magnoliopsida; order Ericales; family Ericaceae; genus Rhododendron; species Rhododendron griersonianum. Next base: position 25,996,349 of record CM030794.1, on the reverse strand, counting down.
GAGAGTATTCGTCGGGCCATGGCAGTTAAGGAAGGGTATTCGGATGACCCAGATGCAGTGGTGGCCATGTCAGCGTTCTGGCTCGTGCCTCAAAACTGCTTAAGCGGATTGGCAGAGGGGTTCAATGCCGTGGGGCAAAACGAGTTTTATTTCTCGGAGTTCCCCAGAAGAATGTTGAGCATCGCTTCGAATCTTTTTTTTGTAGGGATGTCGGTTGGGAATTTGTTGGCAAGTTTTATTATGAGCGCGGTTAACGATTTCACCGGGAGGGGAGGAGAGAGCTGGATTTCGAGTAATATTAATAAGGGTCATTATGATTATTACTTCTGGGGTTTGGCTGGTTTGAGTTTGGTAAATGTTATGTACTTTTGGGTTTGTAGTAGGGCTTATGGTCCTGGCGTGGGAGAAAGGAGTAGTAGGGCTTGGGAGGAAGGGGACGATCAGTGATGTGATAAGAGATGAATGGAGTTGGTTCCTCCTCCAACCTAGCTGCATGCGATATGTGCATGAACCATACGCTTGTATAATAGAGGGTCTACATATAGTAAGTATTTCTTTGCAACTCTCCTTTGAACGTGACCATAGAAACTCTAGATCCGTGGCGGATCTTGTTAGGGACCAAAGAGGTACAACAAATACTGCCTCATCAAAGGCTAGTGGAGCACAACTGGACTTCCCTTGGTGGCAGAATCTATGTATAATACTGTAGTTGACTATCTACTGTGTAACTATTTGGCTGGGATTTTTGGCTACTTCAGAAATATGATTGTGTGCGAGCGTGCCAGAAAAAGCTTGTAATTATCCTTTTCAGATTTAACTTATAAAAGCCAAACTTAATCAGGCAATTGTGGCGTCGGTTCAATTACCTCAACGAAGAGAATTTTTCTTTCTAAAAGTATTGAAACGACACAACGATTCACTAGTAATTCGACAAACCAAAGAAGAAACAAGATATCTTGATCAATTCAAAACAACTTGCTTTCCAATTGATTCTCCAACTTCAAAAACGAACAGAATAGATTACAGTGTGATTTCTACTACTGTAACGCCCCGCTTTTTCGGAAGCAAAATAAAATAATTTCTTAAGAAAATTTTGCTAAATAAACATAATTTTTCAAAATAAAATTTTAGCTATTACAATCTCAAGGTAAATTTACTGATTCAAAATACATTATCTTCAGAGCCGACTCTAGGCTTGATACGGATCCCAAGCAAACTCGATCTTCATTCCTGATATTCCTTCTGTGTCGAATTGCACCATCATTGAATCCTGCGCTCTCTGGCAAATTGATCGCCGAAGCAATCGATTTACCAGGATACAGACGTATCCGTGAGTGATAAATCACCCAGTAGAATAATCCAACCCAACCACCCCTCTTATTTTACAGCTAGCAAGCAATAAGATAATAATGATCATGCGAAAAGTAAAACAGAGATTTTCCACATCAACCAGTTTATTACTATCCATTAACCCTACGTGAAATCTAAGATCTCATCCACGAGATCCTTTCCTCCCATAACCACTAACTATGACCGTGTCATGAAAAATCCCCCCCTTGCTTGTCCTGCACACGGGGTTCTAAACGATTTCATCTAAGTTATGTACTTCGCATGAATTCAATTACAACCATAGCAGGGGGCACGATTACCCTTTGGAACTTCCCATGGCGTACCATACATTAGGGTCGCACCATTCCTAAGCCACTAACTATGACCGTGTCATGGGACAATCCCCCTTGCTGGCCTTGCAAGGCACGGTTACCCTTTGGAACTTCCCATGGCGTACCATACGTTAGGGTCACCACAATGTCATCAATCCAGGGCCCAACAGGTCACCCTTGCCATAGCTATGGCCCAAATCACAATTCCACAATTTCATAACTCCAACACTTCACCATTTTTCCATTAACTCAGCATCGTCTATGTGAAATCTATTCGCATACCACCCCATGTCTCTAGGATCCAATCTAGCATATCAATCAGATGTTGGAATAATAGCTAGGCAATCAGAATAATACTTGAAATAAACAATAAACATAAAAATCACGTAACCTTTTATGAATGGGCCGAAACATAAACTTAATAAACTTCAGGGGCAAACTTTAATTTAGGTTTCATTTTTTTTTTTTTAAACCAACCGGCATGAATAGTACCAACAAAAAGCGTGAACAGTAACCATGCTTATGAACAGTGAACAGTGAATGTTTTCGGAAAAAACTAGGTTTCGTTCATTCGATTTTAATTTCGATTCTTTTTCTTTTTAAATCATAAAAACTAATATCTTAGCACGTTAATATACTTAGGGGGAGATAGGGATAGCAATTAATCTACCTTTAATCCAGACAAAACGATTTGGTGGAGTCCGGTGGATTTTCGTTTGGCGACGAAAGATCGATATTCTAGCAGTAACTTTAGACTAGAATAACTTGACCAAACCTCTGCCGTTTTGGACGATTCTTATGTCTAACGTGAAGATCTTGAAGCGCTCTACAACTTTCGTGAAGAAGTCTAAGCCCGAAAATCATTCGAACTAGGAGAAAAGTGGAGATTTTCATAAGTCCTGTGTGCTGTCTGGAACAGAAATCCGAAAATTTCACTGAACTTTGGACGGCTATAACTCTATCAATACTCGATCGTTTGGAGTGATTCTTGGGTTGAAATCGAAGCCCTCGACGCCCTCTACAACTTTCGTGAAGGAACTCTGGCCTAAAAATGACATTAGCTAGGAAGAAACAGGCTGTGAACAGAGGTACATGATATGGACGAGAATGGAGTTGGTCTTTTGATTTTTGTGGAGTAGCGTGGTGCCCTAGGGTCGAAGTAATGGGATATTTATAGGAGAATTTGGATGAGGAAGGTAAGTTTAAGTTTTAATGGGATTCTAACTCTTGGGCTTTAAGATGGACGAAAAATAGGATTAGGGAGGAATTGAAGTAGAGATTGAGTAGGAGTAGGAGAGGGAGAGATGGAAGGAGTTTTAAACATGCATGCAATTAAAAATAATAATAACAATAATAAAAGAGATAAATAAGATAATATACTTATTTTTTTGTATTTATCTATTAAGAAAAAAATAATAATAATTAAGACCTAATAATATTAACGCTATTAAAAAAGAAATTGGGTCGAAAATCCGGGTCGTTACAACTACTACGAACTACTCTTAACTACTTCGAACTAAGTCTAAGTTCCTAAATTACTGCCTAATGGACAAACCAATTAGCATAGCATATCTGTTTGTTTGATGATTTCTCTGAGGGTTTTTCCTTCTTTCATTTCTTCTATTTATAAGCAAACTCTTGGGGTCTTCTCAACGGCTTCCATTCTCCCGCTTAGCTACCTTCGAAGTCACTCCAATGTTTGAATTCAAACTTTCCCTCCATGGCTATTGCTTGTAACCGCCTGTAGTGGCTTAGTTCATCCCTTATCCCACTTCCCTCAACTGCATCGTGCCCGTAGTGGGCAGTTTAAGTCCAGAATTCAATTTCTTTGACCATGTCAAACCTGTATAAACTGCTCTTGTTTGAATGGGACAGTTCGTGCCTATGGGCTTCGAACTATACGCTCCTTCTGATTCTTTATTTGAGTGAAACCTGGCAATGTTCATTCTTTTTCATGAAACGACATTGAATTAATCAGAACGTCATCGTTCTTTTAACTATGTGATTCTCTACGTTTCAACCCATGTGTGTTCCGTTTTGTTCAATGCAAGTCCACATGTCATCTTTTGATTGGGCCAATAAATTTGCATGCAAACAGTAACACCATAAAATATTTCACGATCTTTTTGATTAATTTAGGAAGGATTGGGAAGGATCCAAGGGAGAAGTTAACCTTATTGTTTCGTTGCTTGTGCTTTGCCCAAATTAACTGTGTATAAACTTGCAAACAGTGCATGAAATCAATAGATTTCTATATAGAAGGGTTATATTGGTCTTGCTGCCTTTTGCTCAAATACTACAAGCATATGTACTACATAACGATTAACGAACGACTTTCTGATACCCAAAAAAAAATCAACATAACCAAAAAGGCAAAAACAATACATTAGCAAACACTTGTATTTAACTTTATGAACCTAGGAAAACATTTCTACATGCATGCAACATAGTGGAAAAAAGAAATATAAATGGGATAGGTATAAATTGATTTGCTACTTACTAACTAAAAAACATGACGAATTAAAATAGAGAGAAAAAAAATTGAAAGTAGGAAAAATTCACTCGCAAATCACTGGTTGGGATTTTTCGAGAGATGAAATCCGACACACAAATTTACTTTCAATTAAATTTCACATGTTCCACACAACACACACACAATCTCAAATTTTGTCTCTATTTTTATCTTCCTCTTACATTGTTAGTTTTCCCACACGTATCGAAGTAAAAATACATACATATAAATAAGCTAGATATTAGACAATTAATTACACATTGGCTTAATTTGTCAACAAACTTGTGCCTACCTAGTCTCCCTCAATAATCAACCAACAAAACTCTCTAACCAATGCATTCAATAGCCTCACCAGTTGTTCTGACCAACTTTGTGAATCAAGTTTACCATGGCTTCCAACAAACAACATTAAGTTGGTAAAAGTTTGCTACTAGTTTTTTTTTTTTTCTGAATGTCACATAACTTAAGAAAAATCATAATCATTAACTCGGACAATATTATTAATTGTATGTTACCCGGGAGAACAAGTTGGGAAAAAGATTGGTGGAACACAAACACAAAAGAAATGATCTCTACTCATATCAATCCAAACAAGATAGAAATAATCAAGAGACTCTAGAAATTAAGGGGTCTTTTGATTCACTTATTTATTACTGTATTTAAAAATAAGTGGTAAGCAAATCGCACAGCTCGTTAGCTGTTGAGCCGCTTACTTATTAAAAAAGGACAATTATTAGTACATAAATACACAATTATTCTTCATCTTCACAGTGAACATGGAAACCAAACTGGCCTGAGAATCATGAAATTAATGATGTTATCTTATAATTAAGTTGTTGATGAACTCCACCACAACGGTAACGGAGTTATTGGCGGCGAGAGAAGTAAAAGTGGAAGCCTCGTTGGACTGGGCAGAACCACCGCCGGCCAAGTCAGAGAGAGCCCTAATAGTGATGAAAGGTAGCCTTTGTTGAAGGCAAATGAGTGCCACAGCTGCACTTTCCATATCGACTGGGCTTATATTGAATTTACGATATATGAAGCCCCTGTATGCAGCATTGTCTAGGTAAATGCTAGCACTAGTACCCCTTAGAACTGTAGTCACTTTTGGTGTCTTACTCAGGCATGTTGTTGAGTTTAGGCAGCCTTGTAGTTTCAACCCCTGAAGTGATGAGATCAACAAACAACAAATTAAGGATAGATCAACAAACAACAAATTAAGAATATATAGGAGCAACACATTAATTTTCTTCGTTACATGCACTGGCCTCCCCTTAGATTTTCATGAACAAATTTTCTTAATTACATCTTGTTTGTAAAACCCTTCTTATATCGATCTATTGATGATAACAGACAACTTACTCTGCCGGCAATTATTAGTAACATCATAGGGGTTAATGTAATTATTAGCCCATAAAAATGTGTCATTTGTTTTGGATTAATGTAATTAGCTCGGGATTGATATCATATCCCATTTCCTCTGTCATTTAGTATTTTGGAGAGATCAAAGCTGTCATCGTTATCCAATACTTACAACCGAATTAATTTCTCAATATGATGGACTGGGCTGGTGCCTGGTAGTTGAGCCCATTTTTTGTTGCGTATAAAAATCGGGGTGGTTCAAGGGACACCCAAAAAAACACCCCAAATCTCAATCTCATAGTTCCCGATCAAATTTTGATGATCCGAGCCGCTCAATGTGTGCAGAACGTGATTTTAAGGGTGCCCGCAAAACATTAGCACAAAAAATTACCGGGAAGTGCTTGTTTTGAGCAGTTTTGAATTGAACCGTTCATTAAATCTAAGCTAAAAACTGCTTAGATCAAGTCTTTCCCGGTCATTTTTTTTGCTAATTTCACACGGGTACCCTTAAAATCACATTCTGATCACATTGAGCGGCTCGGATCATCAAAATTTGATTGGGAACTATGGGGTGTTTTTTTAGGTGTTCCTTGAACCGCCCCGTATAAAAATAAGGTACGAATACCCACAAGTACTATTAATCATAGTTATCAATACCGTTCCGTACCGGCCGGTACGTACCATTTTTACCAAAAACCGGTACCCTAACCCCCCAATTCCGTTCCGGACCAAATACCGGTCAATACCGGTCGGTACCGGAAATCTCGGCCGGTACCGACCGAAACATGGTTACCGGTGATTCCGTCCGAGATTTTGCAGATCTAGGTAATTCTGTAATAAAATCCAGATTCTGGACTTCGGCTCTTTCACTCTTCACCTCATCGATCAGGTGAATATCACTTCACTTCAGGTGCCTCTCTCTCTCTCTTCAAGTGAATCTAATAACCCTCTTTCACTCTTCACTTCAGATTCCTCAGAATCTCACCCACGGCGACGGCAAGTCGGCAGCAAACCGTAATTTCATCGATGATCAGGTGCCTCTTTAAAAAAAAGATCGCATTTTGTACACCAGTAGTTTAGATAAATTAGGAAATCCCTTTGTTTGTGGGATTGATCTGTTGATTCATTAGCTTTAATCTTGATAGCTAATATTAGCTATGTTTTGCAATTATGGATATGTAGTTGACATTGCGTATATTTTGTATGTTTTGTGGATGCTCTTGGAACTTGGAACTTTTTCTTGTTAATTTGAAGTCACTTATGTGAATTTTGTTAGCTTAATATAGGTATTTTATGATGAATTACATGGTATGGGGAAGTTTTTTGAATTATAATTATATATAATTATTATATATATTGTAGTTGCGGTAAATCCGAAACGGTACCCGGTACCCTGGCCGGTACGGTATTCATAACATTGCTATTAATGGGTGCATGTTTACGGTAGAAAGCAAGCCTATTTCTACAATTGACTACCTAAACGGGATTTTCGGTATTTTTGATATTTTAGCACTGGTTTGTCTTAGCGAAAACACTATATGTGCACATGATCACAAAAAAAAAAAAAAAGAAATGAAGAAATCACGAGCTGTTTTTGTGGGACCCGCTTTGCAGTCTCACACAATCGATTTAGTTTGTTCGTTGACATAAAATATTTTTTCGAGTGACCAAGGTAGAGATCAGCTCAATCTAATAACTGTAAGTGCTTGATCTGATCTTCGAATGTTTCCCTCAGCATTCATATATAAAATTCTGAATGAAAAATACTGAAAGATTAGATCAAGCACTTACATGTATCCGATTGACCTACTTTTCCGTAATGTCACTCGAAAAAGCATTTTAAAATCAATGAACGGACTGGATTGTTTGTGTGGAATCTTGAAGTGGGTCCCACAAAACCATTTGTGCATATGGACAGGACTGTATATATAACTTGAAAACAAGACATTTATCCTAGCTAACTAGCTAAATGGAAGAGAAACATATTGTCTTAACCATTATGATATGATGAATCAAAAAAGGAAATTGATTTTAGCACTCCAAAAATTGATGGATGAGCTCCAAAACGACGTCGTTTTGTGTATCAATACAGTTCAGTTTTGGAACCCCTCCATCAATTTTGGAGTGCCAAAATCACAATCCATCAAAAAAATAGAAGTACGTAATAAAAAAGATTATTGGAGTAGTACGTAATGAATTTGTGCTGCGCTACCATGCCCCAATCTGATTTGGGGGCATTGAAGTCCCAGAATTGTACTACCATTTTCTTTACCGTTGGATTGTTAAAAATTAATCTGGACCGTTAGTTGCATGTCTCATTAACCACTCCAACTAGTAACCTTTATCTTGTCCCCTTCTTTCCATACCACAGCCCCTCTCTCTCTCTCTCTCTCTCTCTCTCTCTCTCTCTCTCTCTCTCTCTCTCTCCAATAGCTTCACAAACCCATAACCCATGTTACCTAACCTCTTGGTTCTGCAGCCAAATTCCTTGTAAAGAATGCAAATGTGCAACTACCATTTTCTAAGATTTTTCGATCCTTCGATCACAAAAAGGTTTCTTGATCCCATAAATTATTGTCAACTGAGATTTGTAACCAGATAATTCTAGTCTTAAGACAATTTTGGTTTAGTGATCGGGAAGGCCCTAAACTTTACCAAACATAAGTCATTGAAGAAATTTAAAGATTAGTAAACTTCCTCATAAATAGATTTCTATTCACTGTCATTATTTCATAATCTAAGGTTTTAAAAATAGCTCAGGAAAAAAAAGAAAATTTATAACTAAAAATACGGTTTATTTTGGCTTAATAATCATTTGGAATTATTTTTTGTCTTTATTCCAAAACAAATTCACCCTTCTTAGTTATACATCAATTTTGTTTGAATTATTGGTTCTTCTCGGCAAGAGGAATAGAAAATGAAAAAAATTATTGGGTCTTCTTGAAGAAATTCTGTATTATCGATGTGCAATGATTTTTTACTAAGCTTTTCATCAAAAAAAAAAGAAGAAGAAGTTATATGTTGACGAACCTAAAGATTATAGATGATCATTTGACTTAAATTTAGTAACTTTGAGCCACTTCCATAGTGTGTAAAGTCACATTGATAAATAAGTTGAGTTACTTATTGCACCTAAGAAGTTGGCAAAAACGCCTTAATACATAGTAAGTATTTTCTTTCAAGAAGGTAAAAACTAGTAAAAATCGTGGTAAAGTTGCGTCAAAAAGAAATAGTTGACTATTACAATGGTATGTAGGATCATGTTTGTGGTATCTATAGCCTTATTACATGGTAAGTATTGTATTAGTGGTGGGTACGTAGGTATGCATTTCATGTATCAATATTAATGCACCAACATCAACAAATTGGATCCATGAAATTAAACAGTCTACTTAATCTGACTACCTTGACTTCAGACAACCAATATTAATGGTACAATGTAGGGTAGGTAACCAAGACTTCAGACTTGTTACATCTAAAAAGTTGGCAAAAAAGTCAAAATATGTAGTAAGTGTATCCTTTTCAAAAGGTAAGTAGTAACATAAATAGTGGTATGTACACATCATGAAGTAACAACCAAATATTATGGTGGTAATAATGATCAGGAGGTTTGCTATGCATTGACTTATTGTGTGGTAAGTATAGCATTAATAACAGGTAGGTATGGATTTATGTAACGTAACTAATGCACTATAATGAGCGTAGTTAATTAGATAACTACCACAAAAAATTTAATCACCTAGTTCTACTTAATTTGTATTATATTGTAATTAAAGCATAATAACTTAATATAATTAATAAAACTTAATGATTTATTGAATGGGACATTAGGAATCAAGAGTTCGTGGTTGCTCTTACATTAGCCAATTGTATCAATCACTCATTGTTCGTTGTCAACCATCACTGATGTTAACTATTACATCTACAAATGACATTGATCACTATCAACCTACATTAACCAATTCATTTTAGCTAATTGTATTAATATTCAATCATCACTATCGCATTAATACAATTGGCTAATGACTCTGGATATTATAGTCGATCATCACTCAATATTGAATATGATCAATCAATCATCACTATGACATTAATACTCAATCATCACTCATTGAATATGATCAGCCAATTAAGCTTTTAGTCAAATGACTCTGACTACTATAGTCGATTATACTCCATTCGTTCCATATTGAGAGTCCACCATGAAAAGTCGCGCCATTTTTCAAATAAAAAAATCAACTACTTCCGTGTATAATTTTTTGAATTTTTTCGCACCAAATTAAAGTACTAATCTAGATCTTTAATACGGTGCGAAAAAATTTGAAAAATTATGCACGGAAATAGTTAATTTTTTTATTTGAAAAATGGTAAGAAAGAGAAAGTGGGACTCTCAATATGGAACTGTAGAGACCCGTAAATTATTATAATTTCGGAAATCGTTTTATGCGTAAGGGAAATCGTATTTTTATTAAAGTTGTACGTTTGTTCGTGGGGGTATACGGATATACGTTCACTGTCATGTGTTGGACACTCGGAGAGTAGTAAAATGTAAGTTTTGATGTTGTATTGTTGTTTGAAAGTGTTGGTATCAAGTTGGGTTCGATTCGGTGTCCGTTGAAAAAATTCACTTTTCTGTCTAGCCAGTACCGGTACTGCCTCTTGCCCAGTACCGGTACCCAGTGTCCAGAACATGATCAAATTGACTTTTTGAAGGCTCTAGTACCGGTACTGGGAGCGCCCGGTACCGGTACCCGCTGTATTTTCTGCAGATTTCAGCACGCTTTTTGGACCACTATAAATATCCCCCCCCCCTTACCATTTTTCACACCCAAACCCACGAAATAGATCTGGAAACACCCCCTCTCACCTACCCCACTCCAATCTCACTCAAACCCCTTGATTTCTACTTCAAATCTTCAAGATCCAAGTGATTTCTATCTCAAATACTCGTGATTCTCACATTTGGTGAACGAAGGGTAAGTTTTGTGTTCTTGTTTTCACTCATTGACTCTCAATCACGTTTTTCTCTCTCTCCTCTCAATCACTTGTTGATCAATGCTTATTTATCTTGTTTTTGGGTTATATACACTCTAGATTTTGTAGCAAAGCTTGGGAGGAGCTTGTCCATGGTAGATTCAAGCTTGTAGCACTTGGTGTGCTTAGGGTTTTGCTCAAAACCTATTGTGGTAGAGATTTCGTACTCTTGTTATATGTTTATGTAATGTTTGTGTACCTAGATCGTGTTTTGTTTCGTGCTTGAGGTTGGGTTTTGCGTTTCGGTCAAATCTGGAAATTTTAGCCCGTTTTATGAGTTTCAGTCAGTTTCATACGGCCATAACTTCCTCGTCCGATATCCGTTTCATGCAAACTTTATATCGAATCGAAGGTCTTGAAGTCAGCTTTCGTTTACCACCGGAATCACCCTTAAACTCTTAGTACACAGAAAGTTATAATCATTTGAGTGGAGGTGTGTCGGTCTGTCAATGTTTGTGGCTACTCCTAAGGTTGTGTTCGTTCCGTGTTATGATTCCCTATGTGATTAGAATATGTTTAAGTCACTCTTGAGTATGATTGCTTGTGACCTAATGGCTCATTATTTGATCTTGTCCCTTGGCACTCGTTAGAGTATAATACTAGTGTCGTTGGTGGGAAAATACACCGTAAGGTTGATAGGAGTACCGTGGGCTATAAGGGGATAAGTGGTGAATGTTACGAGTAGACATGAGTTTGTCTAGTGATCTGATGAGTGGTGTTGTGACTCGTGTTCTCGTTCTTTATGATTTCCATTTAGAACTTAGTGGACAGTGTGTCGTAGAGTCATTGTGGGTTCGATACATGACGTAGGGCGTCATGATAGATTTCGAGGAATAACATGGGCTTAAAGTATTAATCAATGTGCAATGGGGTGTGCTTATGAGTTTGTATACATGGTTAATGGTGTAAGAACGACTGTGAGCTTGGAAAGTGATGTCTGCTTATATACGGATTGATAATGCTTAAGTTTACGTGAGTTGTGAATTCTGAATTGAGGGTCCTGCAACGCAAGGTGTGAAAATGCGAAAACTCTAGAGGGCCCGCAACGCAAGGTGTGGTAATGCGGAAACCCTGGTGGAAAGAATTCAATGTGTCGCAAGGGGTGGTAACACAGTTGAATGTCTCGCAAGATGAAGAGAAATTTGGATTGTGGTTGTCGAAAAAGAGAATGAAAGGTTGGTTTTATTAAGGTTTTATTAAAGAAAGAAATTTGGATTTTTAAAAGAGGATTTTTATCAAAAATCCTCCGGTATTCTTGAGCGAATCAACGGATCCGGTATTTGGGTACAAATCAACGGACTCCGGCATTCAAGCTCGAATTAACAGAGCTTGACCACTTATGGTCTTGAGTTTTTCCTTAAATTGTTTTGGAAATCAAAAAGGAAAGTTTTATGAAACGAGGCTCTATGGTGAATGGTATGAAACGAGGAAGTTGTTTGTGGCATCCGTTTGAAACAGTTGTTGTAATTTGTTAGATTCATATGAGATTTAATGTTGCTCCTAATTGACGTATGAACGATTAGGGACATCTGTAGGACGTCCAGGATTCTCCAGTTTTAGTCCGTCTGTTCATTGTGGTAGCTTTTGTATCTCACGTTCATTTGTTGAAGTTCATTTACTCTAGGTGCTTACCTCGTCACATTTTCATATAGCTTGTGTTAAGATTTCTCTACTGGGCTAGTGTAACTCAACCAAATCCTTCTTTTCAGGTTCAAATGCGGGGCAATAGCTTGCATTGCATCGTGTGCTCAATATGGAAGACATTTTGGAAGCTAACTTCATTAGTCACTTAACCTTCTTTGTAATGATTACCCTTTGGTTAAAGATAGCTATGTAACTAATAACTTTTGAATTTCTTTTGACTAAACCGATTGTAAATTTAAGGAAAACTTGTTTGTACTTGTACTTAAGTTAATTTGGGCCATGGTGCCATGAATGTAATTCTCTAAACTTGGGTTCTTTGTTTGTAAATTAATCAGGTGGGAAATCCTTTTGGGGTACTACTTATGATATGCGAGAATCTTTAATCGAAATGGTTTATTAATATTTATGTAAAAAATCGAGAGCGTGACAGGAACGGAGGGAGTAGCAATTAATCGTCACTCTAGCACTAATTGAATAGTCTAATGTCAATTATAGCTATTAATTGTTACAATATTACGTCAATCGATTGCAGAAATTAATTTAAATACTTACTTAGTATCTAAATCCAATTGAATATTCTAATTGTATCAAATACGTTATCTTATTTCAATGGAAGGTCCTATTATTTACTATTTATTTTTTATTTATTTACCATTTTTCATTCAATATTATTATTATTATAGTTATATTGTAGTGTGTGTGTGTGTGTGTGTGTTTATAATAGAAATATAAATTACTTTTGTAAGTTATCAAAACTAATAAATGAAAATTAGCAGCATATATTTTTGATAAAATATTAAGTAATTTTTGTAAGTTATTCAAAACAATAAATGAATAATTTTTTTTCACAATAATATTTGTAAATTACTTTTTACTTACTAAATAATTCAATGGAATATATAAACAATATTATTTTAAAATTAAGGTAATTTTTTTCCTTATATATTTAGTTTCAAAAAAAATTTAAAAAAATTTGGTTTACAAATTAAATATTCATTAATTATATTTATATTTCCACCCAACATAATTAGCAAAAGGACAAAAATATAGGGTGAATAGGACTTAAAATTGTGTGAATTTATAAATTTCTAATAATTAAAAAAATTCCTCCAAAAAGGTACATTTTCCTGCCAAAAATATTGAAACCTGCTACCTGGAGAACTAGTTAGAGAAAAAAATGTCAAAAAACGTTGAAGTGTAGCCTTTAGTTGTAGTAAGTCTACAATATTTTGTGGTAAGTGTCAGCATAAGATATGGTAGAAAAAGTTAGTGTGCATGGTAAGTATAATGGCATTTTTTAGCTGAAAAAATGCAAAACTACCTTACTTTTTGGAGGTGGTTTTGATCCAAGAGCTTAGATTAACCTAAAATGTGATCTAAAGGTCCAGATTAAATGGGGGCAAATGGGGGCATGATGCCCCAATACCACATTGGTGAAAAATTGAATGAATTCTCAAGAGGTAGCTAGCTTTATAAATTAATAATTACCTGTAGCTTTTTGGAAATTTTAAAGTAATTGGCATCAACTGGGAGCCAAAAAGCATGTTCCCTTTCCTCTGGAATCCCATCCAAAGTTGTTAATCACGTACCGTACCGGCCGGTACTGGCCGGTACGTACCGGATTTGGGTGAAACCGGTACTTTGGATCTCTAATACCGTCTCGGCTCTAATACCGGACCTTACCGGCGAGTACCGGAAAATCCGGCCAATCTCGGACGAGATGGAGGTACCGGCGATTTCGTCCGGTACCATTTTGCATGACTGTGACTGGGATTTACAAACCCCTCTCATTCAAATCGCCACCAGAGAGAAGAAGAAGAAGAGAGAGAGAGAGAGAGAGAGAGAGAGAGAGAGAGAGAGAGAGAGAGAGCTGTACAATATAGTTCATACTTCATACCTGGCTTTGCCGTGAGACAGAGAAGAAGAAGCAGCAGCAGCAGCAAAGGGGAGGGGGGGAACTACTGGTAAAAAGTTAACTCTAAAAAGGTTGAAACCCTAAAATGAAACCCTAAAATGGACAAGGACCAAACTACCCTTTTGTTTACTACAACTTACACGTGGAGCAAAAAGGAAGTGGGGAGATGAGTCTCAATAAAGGATTTTGTTTCCAACTTTCCATTTATATTTATGCGAGCTTAAAGTTTCTTTTTTAAATAAAGTATGAACTTTCAAAATTTGATATTTATGGAGCTTATATAATGAGAGTGTAATTTGTGTTGTCTAAATGAAAGTTTATGTAATAAAAAATGGGAAGACATGGAAAAAATATAAATTTATAACTATATATAATGGTAATAGCGCTAAATCCGAAACGGTACGGTATTCAGAACATTGATCCCATCCACTGGGAATACTTCCTCGGGTTGGTACCAAACATTGTTCAGGAAATGGTGATGTGAGCTGCAGCCAGTCACGTTCGAGGCATAGTTTGCAAACTTTAAGTAACCAATTTGTCTCGTGTAGTCTCCATTCTCTTCAAGGGCCAGTTCATCTTCAGAGCATCTCCAATCTAATACTCTATTTGAGAGTATCAAAATACTCTATTTTATTCATAAAGTGATTTTAGAGGAAATCACTATTCCTATTTACTCCAACCACAAACCCTCTATTTTCCCCTCTAAAATAGAGGAGGTTTGAGATGATGGGTTGGAGGTGTTCCATACTCTCAAATGGAGGAATAGAGCATGGGTTGGAGATGCTCTAATGATACAAATGCCATTTTAAAAGGTGAATAGTGTTATAGAGGAGATTCTTCATATTTTCTTCCATCCTCTAAATATGGAGGATCAAAATCCCATCCTCTCAAATAGAGGAGGCTTGAGAGGATGGGTTGGAGGAGTTTTATACTCTCAAATGGAGGAGTAGAGCATGGATTGGAGATGCTCTCAGGGCCATCTCCATACCTCTGCATGCATTATTACCCATCTCCTTAATTTCTTAAATTTCATACTATATATATATATGCTAATGAAAAGTTTATTGTCATTAACAACTTGGTTTACGAAACATTAAGGCTGCGATCTTTTAAAAACCTTTGGGAGATATAACCGGCGTATCCTTTTGGGTAGGAGACACCATAGCATTTGCCTTTTTGGACTCTCTTAAAACTTTCCTCTCAAATTTGATTAGGGTAATGCTAGATCCACGACAACTTCCTATAATGCCATGAACATGTACTCTATATGACATTTTTATCCTCACCAATAACATTCAATGCTCTCTATTGGAATCCATATGCTTCGGTTACCCCCCCCCCCCCCAGTACGTACGTTCCGCACCTCCCCACCCCCAAGCCTCGTTTTCTCTTTCATCATCCCATAGTTGTTCCTCCCCACCGTATCGGTAATGCATACGCTCATGTCCCACTTATCTTAGCCATCAACCAAGTCGTCAATAACATTTCGTCAATAGGTGGATCCCCCGCAGTACTGAGATGAAGACGAACTCTCAGAATCAACGAATTAGCAGACCTTTTCAATGGCAGTGCTAGTGGATTTTGGTGACAGCGACAAATTAACAGACTATCTCAATGGTGATGTCAATGGATTTGGGTGGCAGCAACCGAAGATCATTATGTACGAGGATTATAGAGAAGGGGAAAATTATCGGAAAAGCGTATGGACCCGATCTTGATATCTTGATCTGGGTTTGTAGGAAGGCATGAAAGAGCAGCGCTACGGCCACCGCACTAAAAATGCGGTGGCCGGCCACCATACGCCGTGTGGGCCTACTACGGGTCCCGCATGGATAATCCAAGCCGTTCAATAATTTTTTAAAAAAAAACCGAGTGAGCAACGCGGAACATTAGCTCCATTCAATATGTGTAGGTGCTCGGATCAAGTTTCTCATTTTTGGAAAATCGGAAAAAATGGAAAGATTGGTTTTTTGGTGTATAGAAAGATGAGAAGCTTGATCCAAGAACCTACACATATTGAATCGAGCTGATGTTCTGCAATGCCCACTCGGATTTTTTTTTTTTTAAATTATTGAACGGCTCGGATCATCTGTGCGAAGTCTGGAGTGGGCCCCACACGGCGTGCGGTGACTGTAGACTTTCTAGGCATGAAATGTGCGAGAAATTAAAGTTGCTGACATAAGAACTTATAGAAGGGAAAGTGATTAGATGGGAGAAGTAAACGAATAATCGGGGTTGGGAAATACCTCCTGTGGTTTCTTGTAATGGATCGAGTGACAGAGACGCAATGGGAAAGTCAGGATTTTGAAATCAGAGGATCGGCTTAATAGACATATACTGAGTATTTTTTATCGGAACACATACTTATTCTATCATAAAGTTTTTTGTTTTCCAATACATTACATTTTTATATTAAAATGATTCTACCTTATTGCAGTTATAGTATATCAATCATTTTATTTTTTTCCTTTAGGCTACTTCAACTATCACATGCTTATTTTTTTATATATAAAAGAAATTGATAAATGAGAATGTAAAATAAACGATTTTTTATCAAGTCAAACCAAAACTATTAAGATTATAAATAATCATACACGAATAATTATCAATATATAATATTCAAATGCAGGTATATATAAAATAAAGATTTTAAAATTCGGACACTCAGAAAGCCGGGGCCGGATCCCAACATAGCTCCGCCCCTGCAGAGAGACGTGAAAAACAAAGAGAGAGAAATGATGGTAAATTGTTTGATTGTCGAGGCACTAATAATTTGGGAGCCTACTTTTTGGCTTTTCATTTTTAGTTTTTAAATTTTTTTGGCTTTTTAGATTATGATCAGAATGTATTTTTGAGTATGATAGAAGTGTTTGGGAGATACATGCAAAAATGTATTTTGGAATAATAGTAGTGTTTGGTAGATGAATGATGAAAATGAATAATGGGTTAATTTTTTACCAGATTGCCCTTGGCATTTATTATTGTGTGATGTATAAATATTTCTTTCTTTCTTTTATTTTTTTGAATTTTCATATTTCAAGTCTGAGCAACAAATGGAGAAGTTCCATTTCCTATTCCCTTCCAATTCCGACCAAAAATTATGCTTAGTAATCACATTCGATGTTGTTTTTGTTTTTTGTTGTTTTTTGGTAGTTTAGAATAAAAAAATATTACCATGTTATAAGTAATATTCGAAATAAAAAAAAATCATTAACTTAATTTAACAATTCACTAACCTCATAAAAAAAGTAGAACAAGTCCAACAATACACGTAAATAGGTAAAAAGGCTTAGGGTATTTTGGTAATTTAATGTAAAATGGGAAAAGCCAAAACCGGGAAAAGGACCTCCGGACCTCATTTTCCATTCTGTTTTCTTTTGCCAAAATCAATGAATGGCTTTTCCCAAAATGAGTTTTAGAATGGGGCTCCCAAACAGCCAAAATGCAAAAATGAAAATTAGAAAATGCAAAATGCATCTCCCAAACACCCCTAAATGACTTGGGCGTGGCATTATACACGCGCGTCCTTTGATTAATATACTACTCCTACTACCAATTAAGTTGAAATTAGTGCGTATCTTGTGTTTAAAAAAGGTGAAAGTACAAAAAAATGAGTAGTGCTATGTACACCGACGGAATGCCGGACCGAAATCGTACCGACGGCCGCGGCCGGCCGTCTCGGATCAAGCAGCCTATTTTTCGTGTATATATACATGTGTATATATACACGAAAAATAGGCTGCTTGATCCGAGCACCTACACACGTCGGATGCGGTTGATTCCCGCGTGAGCCCCCTCCGTTTTTTTTTTTAGAATTTTTGGACGGCTCGGATCGGCCGTCCGGTGGCCGGAGACGGCCGGCCGCGGCCGTCGGTACGATTTCGGTCCGGCGGTGGTCGGTCCTCATATCATTTTCGCAAAAAAATTCCACGTACGCATGCAATTATATTTATGAAATAGTGGTAGGAATTACCAAACAGTGATCAAGCTTACCTGCCAATTCCAAAGACCAGTATGAGACCAATACTGAGGTATGGTGACATCGCCAATATTTAGAGATGGGTTTGCGTTTCCAGCTATTCCATAATGCACTATTCCCTCAATCTTGAATAAACTCAACAATAACTGTGTTGTTATACCTGCATTTATCTATCATATAGTATATAATACAAAACAATAAGTATAGATTAGAGGGGGTTAACTGTAATTAGCATGTATAATACAAAACAATATGCTATATGTCACAAACATGCTCAAATTTCTGGAATTACGGTATAGATTCAAAGTTGTTGTGGAGCCATGTATACTCGTGAAACAAACTCTCTTCTTTTTTCTTCCACTCTGCTAGCCTACTCCTAAGGGGATAGGGAAGGAAAATTGCCAAGCGGCAAACGAGTGGGGCTATCCCAAAGGGCATCCACCACCACACCAAGCATTCTCGCCCTCCTAGCAAGAATCGAACTCTCACCTTCTATGTGGAAGAGGTGAGGAAGAGTCATTGGGCTACAAGCCGGTTGGCGTGAAAAAATCATGTTCAGAGGTTTCAAAACTTGGGTGCGATTTTCTGAATACATAATGTTTTTTTTCAACGATCAGGGCCGGGTGTCTAAAACAGTTTGTGCACATCTCGACTATTCTCCACCCGGTTCGGTCAAAGACAGACCATCCATGCCGGGTCTAGGGATTCAAAAGAGAATATACATTTCTCTCCCGCGGCTTGGCCTTAAGAGTCAAGAGGCTGCCAAATTTCAAACTCAGGATAACTGGCTTAATTAGGGCTTGTTTGATAACCAAAATTCAGCACTTAAAACTGAATCAATTAAGTAATAAGTGATTCAGTGGGTTTGATAACGACATTTTACATTGCTTAACAAATTAAGTGCTACTTAAAATATAGGCTAAAAAGTTGAAAAAAAATAAGTAGCTTTGAACTACTTAATTCTGGCTGAATTCTTGTGTTCTTGCATTTAATCACCATACCAACATCACAACCACAACCACTCCACCACCATCACCACCACCACGACTTCGCCGCAACCACCACCACCACCACTTTGCCACCATCACCACCACTCTACCACCACCACTTCTCCCACTCCACCACCATCACTCCCACCACCACTTCTACCATTCCACCACCACCATCACCACCACTCCACAACTCCTACCACCACCTCTACCACTCCACCACCACCACCACCATCACTCCCACCACCACTTCTACCATTCCACCACCACCATCACCACTCCACCACCACCACCACCACCACTCCACAACTCCCACCACCACCTCTACCACTCCACCATTACCACACTGCCGCCGCCGCCACCACCACAATGTCACCATTGCACAACTATCACTCTACCGACACCACCTATTGCCACCATTATACCATCCCCACCACTCTACCACCACCACCACCAACACACCACCACCACAATCACCATTCCACCTTTATTATAAATACATTTTGACCATTAGTAAATTAAAAGAGATCAATCGGAACTAAAATTATTTTATCACTTTTTTTAATTCAGTACTTAATATGTTTACCAAATAGTTTTTCAGCTTAAAAAATTCAGCATTCAACTTTCAGCACTTAACTTTTCAGCATTCAGATTCAGTTTTCAGTTTTATCAAACAGGCCCTTAATTTATAACTCATCTATATTGTCACTTAAGCTATCTTGAGATTAATAAATGCGTACTTTTTTTTCTGTAGACGCAGATTGTAGCGTTGTTTATGTAAGTAAAAGATTACCATGCCCAATCCAGTCATGACCAATATGACTTGCTTTTTGTGGATTGTTCCAAATCGAAATCTCCTTCCTAACAAGAGGGCATTGCATATAAGGGAAAGTTAGCAAACACACTTGATTTTGCAAAAACTAATTAAAATAGATGTGTATCTTGCAGGTAGGAGTTTTCTTTACGAATTTACCTGCAAAATCTATTTTGAGGTCACTAGCTGTGAAGTTGGGAGATTGAAGAAGTGGGTTCATCTCAAATAGGTTTGGAATTACCAACCCTAAATATGGGCCGTTCTTATTAGCCTGATTGATCTGGCGTTGAGTTTCTGCATGTAAAGCACCACTCGTTTCATGGAAGGTGAATGTGATGATCATGAGAGCACAAAGACATACAAAAATAGATCTAGAGGCTGATGTTTCCATTACTCTGGCTGTGTGTGTGTGAGAGAGAGAGAGAGAGAGAGAGAGAGAGTTTTGGAACTACCGCGTCGAGAATTGAGGTACTAATGAAGCAAATTTATAGACAAGAACCAAACTTGGGTTTGCTCTTAATTCATATTTGGAACACCTAAATGTTCAACTCTTGTGGATTCAATTCACATGAAGTTTTACCTCAGATTTAATTAGGCTCCTTCACTAGTACAAATGCTACGGACCACGAAGAGTTTCTCCGAAAATGTCTTTTAAAATAAATCAATGGTTAAGATTCATTTCGATATTTGGGTCTTACACATTAAAGTAGATCTCAATCATTAATATATAGTATATCCATAGAATTTTTTTTCGGGATCCATAGAATTACTTCAAAATATATAGTATATCCAGATAGGTTGGGTCATGGGTTGGATTCATGCTCCCTAGACTTATTGGAACAAATAAGGCAAGTTCACTTTTATTTAGAAAACGCGACTGCCACATTATTTTGGTGGAATAATTTAGCAATAAGTAGGGCTGTCCACCAATCCGACCCACCCGACAACCCGACCCGACCCGACCGAAAAATGAAGGCAGCGGACGGTTCTGATCGGGTGTTCGGGTCGGATTCGGGTCTGAAATCTGAAATTTTCCCTGTTGTCGGTCGGGTGTTGGGTTCACCTAATAATTTTCCTACCAACCCGACCCGACCGACAAAATCTATACAACGTAATAAAACCCACCCTACCGTCCAGTTCCACACTCCTCCAGTCCTCCTTACTCCTTAGTCCTCACGACGCCTCCTCCTCCTCCTCCAAATCGATCACGCCTCTTCCTCCATCGATCACATCTCCTCCTCCCCCAAATCGATCACCTCTCTCTCTCTGACCTCGAATGTGGGTGCTTGGGCGAGGAACAATTGGAATCATCATGGCCAACAAGAAGCTAGAGAGGTGCCTGAGAGATCAAAGTTTCAAGGGAAATAGATGCAGATTCTTGTATGGAGACTCCAAAGGATTCGTCCCAGCGACCAAAGCAAGTTAAGCAACCATGGCCCGTGGGAAATCCCTCCAGATTCTTGTATTGAAATTCCTCCAGATCTTGTAATCCTCTCTCTCTCTCAGCTGTGATGTGATTTTGTAAACGAAAATCTGTGATTTTGCGATAGTTTACTACAGATCTGTGATTTTGTGGGACTTTATCGTGAATTTGTGTTTTTGATTTACAACCCGCCGGACCCGACCGAACCCGACCGAACCAATCAACACTCGGTTCGGTTTGAACCCGACTACGATTTCGGTCGGGCTCGGGTGACCCTTTGAACAATCCGACAACAATCGGGTCGGGTCCAACCCGACCCGAATCCGACCAAACCCGACCCGTGGACAGCCCTAGCAATAAGTCTAGGGAGCATGAACCCAACCCATGACGCTGACGTGGCAGGTGGATCCCATGCCACGTCAGCAATAGCCCAAATTTTTTTTTTTTAAAAAAAACACGCTCAAAATTCCCCCCCACCCCAGGTTTTTTTACACAGAAAGCTAAAGAGAGAGACCTTGGCGGTGGGTTGTCGTCAGTGGTGGTGCGTCGATTTTGGCGAAGGGTTGATCGTCAGAGGTGAATCCGGTGGTGGTGACGTGGGGTTGAGGCCGACGACGGCGTTTTGGTCGTCCTTGGCGTCGTCATGCGGGGGAGGGTTATGCCATTGTCGGTTGAGTAGGTGCGGGGGGTGTTACGATTTTGGTGGAGGCGGAAGCAGAGGTAGGAGGAGAATATCGAGGAGGGAGGACTGACAGTGGATGTGGTAGTGGTGACGGGCGGCGACGAGGTTGTGGATGTGAGGGTGATGGGCGGAGGGTTGATCGCCGGAGGTGAATCCGGTGGTGGTGGGTGACACCGGCGGTGGTGGGTGTCGACCTCCTCCTCCTGCTCCTCCTCCTCCTCTCTCTCTCTCTCTCTGTAAAAGAACCAAATTTGGGTGGGGGAAATTTTGAGCGTATTTGGTTTTTTTTTTTTTAATTTTGGGTTGTTGCTGACGTGGCATGGAACCCACCGCCACATCAGCATCATGGGTTGGGTTCAGGCTCCTGGACTTTTCCTATTTGTTCTGAAGAGAGAGAAGCTCAGAAGCCCATGACTCAAACTCTATTTCTTTTCTACATTTTAATTATTTTATTGTAACTTTATTTCTAGTTCCACTTTTTAGAGCCAAGGGTCTGATTGGATGTAGAATTAGTTTTGGGTATTATTTATGAAAGGGTATAAGATAGTAAGGAGTATTATTTATGGATAGTGAATCTATATCGATGTGACTTTTATGAAGGAAGATAACGAAGTAGTTGGTTTGGATAATGTATTAAAAAATAAGGATAAAATAGTACTTTGTTTGGATGATAGACAAAATAGAAGGATAATGTTATTTTGTAGTTGAAATTGAGGGATAAGGTGAGTGGAGGGGGATGAGGAGAGTTTATTCATTAATAACACCCCGAAACCCATTCAAAAATAATACACATGTGCCCCCCCCGTTCGCCCACATAAACTCATCCTCACATAACTCATCCCCTCGTCCAAATGCTTTCCAAACCAAAGATAAGGGTGGGTCTGCCCATTACCAACTCAATATTGAACGAAGGGCTGCCCATCTCTAATACTATTGGTGTAATTCTACTCTTTTCGCTCTGTCTACACCACAGTAAATGGCTGGCTACATGTGTCCTGTGAAATTCGTGGCTTGCCCAAACTCATCCATTGGTTCAAAGTATTAGGACGGCTATCTCATACTCCGATCCCTTGGTTCATTATTTTAGTTTGTTAGGGAAGTCATATTATTTTTCAAATCATAACATGATATATTGTCGTTCATAATTTGTAAAATTTTTTTGCACAAATTTGAAAGGCGGATTTAGTGCCATCCACATTGTAGCATGAATGTTCTGGGTTCAATTCTCAAACACAGAGATGTCTTTGCTTGGAAATTTAGGCTGCATACAACGACTCTTTCCAGACTCTGCATATTTCAAATTGTGCACTTACTACGGACTTTTTTTTTGCACAGGTTTAAAAAATTAATTGAGATCTTTAAATTGGCATCAACTGATTTAAACATTATACAAAAAAAATATTGTCTTTTAACCCAAAAAATAGGAACTGTGCTATACACACCAAGGTTGTGAATCCCGTTCCGTACGGGCCGATACGTACCGGATTTATGAGAAACCGGTAAGTTGACCATCTGATACCGTTCCGGCGCCAATACCGGCGCTTACTGGTCTGTACCGAAAAATTCGGGGAATCTCGGTTGAGATGTCGTTGCTGGGAATTTCATCCGGTATTTTGCAACCGATGGCCGACCGACTTCAAGGCCAAACTCGACCGATCCGACATCATCGGACTGTCGATCTTTTCCGTTGGAGTATTTTTTGTCGACATCATAGCCGTCTCACTTACCGTGGAAACTGGAAAGTGAGATGTGAGAGAGAGGGAGTCGGAGATTGAAAGAGACAGAGGTTTTTTCATCGTCGATTATCGTCGCCGTCTCACTTATTGACGGCAACGTTGTCGTCGACCTCAATGGTGGACCTGTTGCCGACAAGTTAACGTTAATATTTCCGTTTCAAAATTGCAGAGGAGACTGGAGAGAGAGAGAGAGGGAGGAGACTGAGATCCACTATTTACGCTGAAAAGTGAAAAGAATCTAAAAGTACATGTGATAGAGATAAGGTGGTGTAATGGTGTATCATCTGCTCATAGCCTCAGATTCTGCCAATTTTTAATCCGTTTGAACGGGTGTGAAGATTTTATTATTCTGATCATATTATTCTAAAGAGACATAATCAAATTTTGTCTCTAAGGCTCTCATAATCACGTTTCTGCTTCATAGGATTGCAAACTGGTGGTAAGTTTTTTTTTTTTAACTGTGCCGTTAACGATCCGAGACGGCAGATATATATCAGTCTTAGTTTTTGGGGCAAGAAATAAAATCTATTTTTTCCGTCCCTTTTTAAGTGTTCTGCTTCGTAACTCCAACTTATTAAAAAACATCATCATTATACCTTTCACATCAACTTTTTCCTCCACTTTCCCTACTTACCCATCATCATTACACTTTTACTCACTAACTTTTCAAAATGGAATCTACTTTTAGGGACAAAATAGACAATTCATCAACTTTTACCCACTAACTTTACAAAATGGACACTTATTAAGGGACAGCCCAATATGGAATACTGGACTGTAATAAAGGGACGGAGGGAGTATTATATATATTGTAGTTGCGGAAAATCCGAAACGGTATTTGGTACCTGACCGATACCGGTACTTACCGTACCAGTAAGAAAACCGGTACTTTGTCCGAAACGGTATTCAGAACCTTGATACACACAGATAAATAGGTAACAGATCTTGCACAGATTTGTGTGTGGGGCCCACTGCGGGTCTCACACAAACAATCCAAACCGTTCATTAAATGTAAAACATTTTTCCAAAGGCTCCTGTGAAAAATCAGTTCAATCCAATACCTATAGTGCTCAATCCAATCATCAAACTTTTCGTTCGATTTTCAGAATAATGAAATGTTAAATGATTGGATCAAGTACCTATAAGTATCGAATTGAGCTGATTTTTCGCAGGGGCACTTGAAAAAATGTTTTACATTTAATGAACGACTTGAATTGTTTGTGTGAGACCTGTAGTAGGCCCCACACAAAAATCTATGCGGGATCTGTGTACAACAAGTCTGTGTCATATTGAAAAAATAGCACGTTTTCTCTATTATTATTGTTGTTGTTTTTGTTATTGTGCACTAAAATGATGGAGCGCGTTCCACAATAAACTCCAGCGGTCTAGACCGTCCATGGCTTTATCCTGAGGGCATGGTCCCCCAAAACAGAATATGGTATTTCAAACAATTTCATTGGTTGTAAGCAGTGTTGGTCCCCTGAGAGAATTTGATCTCTGGTCTTGGTTTAGTGCATGTTTTTCACATTTTCAGTTGCTTTTGTTTGTTCGTGATCCTTTTAATCTTTGTATTATCTTCAAAGATTAACAATTTTTGTTTGCCAAGAAAAAAATGAAAAAGATTTTCATTAACCACTCCAAAAAGTCGCCAAAACGTGCACTTACTACGCACTTTTTTTTGCATAAGTTTATAAAATTAATTGAGATCTTTTAAATTGGCGTCCAATGATTTAAACATTATACAAAAAAAATATTGTCATTTAACCCAAAAAATAGCACGTTTTCTCTATTATTATTATTATTGTTGTTGTTGTGCACTAAAATGATGGAGCGCGTTCCACAATAAACTCCAGCGGTCTAGACCGTCCATGGCTTTATCCTGAGGGCATGGTCCCCCAAAAAAGAATATGGTATTTCAAACAATTTCATTGGTTGTAAGCAGTTTTGGTCCCCTGAGAGAATTTGATCTCTGGTCTTGGTTTAGTGCATGTTTTTCACATTTTCAGTTGCTTTTGTTTGTTCGTAATCTTTTTAATCTTTGTATTATCTTCAAAGATTAACAATTTTTGTTTGCCAAGAAAAAAATGAAAAAGATTTTCATTAACCACTCCAAAAAGTCGCCAAAACGTGCACTTACTACGCACTTTTTTTTGCATAAGTTTATAAAATTAATTGAGATCTTTTAAATTGGCGTCCA
Source organism: Rhododendron griersonianum (assembly GCA_018127125.1). NCBI lineage: Eukaryota > Viridiplantae > Streptophyta > Magnoliopsida > Ericales > Ericaceae > Rhododendron > Rhododendron griersonianum. The sequence goes on along the minus strand of CM030794.1, from coordinate 25,970,401 downwards.
ATGATTTAAACATTATACAAAAAAAATATTGTCATTTAACCCAAAAAATAGCACGTTTTCTCTATTATTATTATTATTGTTGTTGTTGTGCACTAAAATGATGGGGCGCGTTCCCCAATATACTCCAGCGGTCCAGACCATCAATGGCTTTATCCGGAGGGCATGGTCCCCCAAGAAAGAATATGGTATTTTAAACATTTTCATTGGCTGTAAGCAGTGCTGGTCCCCTGAGAGAATTTGATCTCTGGTCTTGGTTTAGTGCATGCTTTTCACATTTTCAGTGGCTTTTGTTTGATCGTGATCCTTTTAATCTTTGTATTATCTTCAAAGATTAACAATTTTTGTTTGCCAAGAAAAAAAAATGAAAAAGATTTTCATTAACCGCTCCAAAAAGTTGCCAAAACGTGCACTTACTACGCACTTTTTTTTGCATAAGTTTATAAAATTAATTGAGATCTTTTAAATTGGGGTCCAATGATTTAAACATTATACAAAATAAATATTGTCTTTTAACCCAAAAAATAGCACGTTTTCTCTATTATTATTGTTGTTGTGCACTAAAATGATGGGGCGCGTTCCCCAATAAACTCCAACGGTCCAGACCATCCATGGCTTTATCCTAAGGGCATGGTCCCCCAAGAAAGAATATGGTATTTCAAACAATTTCGTTGGCTGTAAGCAGTGCTGGTCCCCTAAGAGAATTTGATCTCTGGTCTTGGTTTAGTGCATGCTTTTCACATTTTCAATGGCTTCTGTTTGTTTGTGATCCTTTTAATCTTTGAATTATCTTCAAAGATTAACAATTTTTGTTTGCCAAGGAAAAAAAATGAAAAAGATTTTCATTAACCGCTCCAAAAAGTCGCCAAAACATTAGGCCAAAGGGGGCCTTACCTACTAGTACTTACTCCTACTAGCGAATTGCTCGTGCCTACGGCACTACCCCCGATTGGAATTATCTTTTGAATCTCAATAGTGGCTCAAAACACTTTGGCAATTGATTCATTAGTGTGAAGTATGTGATCCACTTCTAGACCTTTGAATCTGCTAGACCTTTGAAACTTAACCGAGGTTGATATCTAATACTAACACACACAAAAATTGAGAAAATAAAAAAGGAAATGATGATGAATCTAGTAACTTAAATCCTATGCTAACATAAATCTTTGTTCAAAGGAACAAAAGGAGAGTCATTTCTAAACCAAATACACTAAACTTATTCTATGAACACAATATGACTATAGTCAAAACTAACCATTGATTGTAGAATAGAAAGATTTCTTATCACATTAGCCTAATTTTCACTGAAGTGCCTAAATGGCTAAATCGACTACATTTAGACTTTTTACAATCATTGACACATTTGCACCAAGTTTACCTTTTTCATGGCCAAGTTCACATCAACGTTACATAATTAGAAACAAATTACATCACAACCACAAATTTCCCGCCCACACCCTTGAATGCATACAAAAAAAGAAGGAAAAGAACAAATTCCTATTACCATTCAATTCAGGAATTATGAACGCAAGGTGCAGGATACCAGGCCGAGAACGCAAGCTAACATTAGTACATGTCAAGAAGAATGGGCAAATCCAAGCGATAGACCCTTCTACGAGAGAGTAGGACAGGAAAAGTAGGGTACATTTCGCAGCACAAGGGCTATAGGTGTTTGGATCCTGTCACTAGCCGGGTATATGTCTCTCAGCATCTCCACGGCGTTTTCACGCCCCTAAAAGATGCACCATGTTGATAGGAATTAGCAACAATAAGAAACTTGAGAGGATTGACGAACTTGACATCTTTTTCTAGAGGGGGTCAGATAGTTTTGGCGCTCATACTAAGTTATCAATTTGGGATTATTACGTCTGCTCATCTTTTGTCATACTTACTGAGTTATCCTCAAAACTCCAAAATTTTCAGTTCCTCCATCACTTGGAAAGAAGAATGAAAAAAACCTATGAAGCACGGATACTCTATTTTGGCCTTCGTATCACGTATCGTTTCCATATCAAATACCGATACTCTCGAATACGCTCCGGATACATATCCGATACGTTTTTTTAAAGAATCCTGCCTTTAGAAATATTTTCTGGTATCCCGATATGTTTCGAATACGCGCAGATACATGTCGGATACGTGCGAGGGTAAATATGTTATTACTTAAAATGTTAAAATTGCAATTATGACTATATTTTTCTTTTTCCCCCACCAATCGACACCAGAAACACACCGACGATATCCTCCTTTCGTCTCTCATCTCTCTCGACAACCTTGTAAGTCTCTCTCTCATTGTGTGTGTGTGTGTATATACATATATATCTTAGTATGTGAAATGGTGAACTTGTGTAATAGAAAACTTTAATCATTAATGAAATTTTAGGAATTAAAAAATATATATAATATATTTTTTATTTACTTGTAGACACCTCAATTCGGACCTCGAATGTTCTTTAAATGCCCCGATGATGAAATAGAGGAAACGATACCTTCGAAAGCTTGGATGTGGGTTCCCATAACCCAAAAAGCCTAGAAAAGCCCATAATTGGACCTGGATTACCGTACGGGACGCCACTACACCGCACGGCATTTCTGGGAAAAGTTCTTACTGGCTCATAAAGCTGTCAGCCATGCTCTTTTGAGCCACAGCTGAAAAACAGCTTGGCAGGGAATAAACTTCTAGCCGGCCTAGAAGCCACCTCCCCCATTTGCATTGATATTTCTTGACTTTTACCTATAAATACACCTCTCCTCTTAGATGAAGAGGACCCCTTACACCCATTACTACTACAAGTCCTGAGAAAGTTACTCTGACATTCTCTAGACCTCTAGACCTTCCTTCTCTTTCTACAAAAATTTCATTATTCCTCACTTCCAAAGCTTAGTGCCCTACTAGCCTTAGAACCCCACCACTCAAAAGCTCTAAACCCATACTCATCCACACTATGGCGGTTACTCGAAACAGGAAATTCGATTGAAACCGAAAAAACCGGACCGGACCGGATTTTTCAAACCAGTCGAATAATTTCGATCCGGTTCCGGTTTATAAAATTTAATTTTTTTAAAACCGGTCCGGTTTCCGGTTTATGTGTTTTATAAACCGGTCGAAACCGGACCGGACCGGATTAATGCATATGTGTAAAAATTTGCAAGCAGTAGGGCTCGAACTTGAGTGCTCCAAGTTGAAAGAGGGACTCTTTACCACTTGGACACACAATTGCTTGTGTCTTTAACGTAGAATAAATATATTTATTACATAGAAGTACATAAAAGTTAGATATATAGCCCTAAAAACTTCTCTAGATTCATCTCATTCTCTCACGCCAACTTCACTCAGCACTCCTCCATGGCGATTTGGCCAAAACCCAAGGGTGAGTCTCTTCGTCCCTCTCTCTCCGTTTGTCTCTCTCTCTCTCTCTCTCTCTCATACACACACCCCACAAAATCTGGAAGTAGAAGATCTACAAAACCCATCATCCCTCTCGTTCTCACTCCCTTCGTCCATCATCTCTATTTGAATCGACTGAATACCCTACGGATCTACTGGTTTTCGCTTCAAAACCCCTTAAATCAGAGTTTCGAAACCCTTCAATGGTGGTTTGGGCATGATGGTGGCGACGGCGGGGATGGCCTGATGGCGGTGGTAGCCGTGTATGCTGGTTTTTTTATGGCAAAGCAAGAAACCGGATAAACCGGACCGAAACCGATTGAGCTGGTCGAAACCGGACCGTATTATCTCAACCGGTTCCAGTTTCTAAAAATTCCAAACCGGATAACCGGTTTCGACTGAAAAATATGTCGAAACCGGACCGGTATCACCCCTAATACACACTCATCCATCCTCATCCAAGTTCAACGCCAAAGGTATAAAAGCAAGTTTCCTTGGGTCAAGCTCAGCCTTGGCCCTGAGGGGACTTTTCGCAGTCACACTTAACCTATTTTTGTTAAGTGTTGACTTAAAAACTATTTTCAGAAGCAAAAACAAAACCAGTGACTGTACTGGAAACACTACATCGTGAGGTGTAATGATACACCGCACAATGTGGTGAGATCCACCATACGATGTTATCGTATTCATCATCAGTCTATTTTATCTGTCTTGATCACATTTATCCATTGTTTGTCATACTAATGTTGTTCAGAAATCGTTACTAGTGCTTTCCAGAATGTAGCTTTGTCTGAAAATCATACCCTTTGTTTATTAAAAGAGGTTTTTATGATCATCCTCGATGATCAAATGCATCAAAAAGGGATTTGCAAACTATTTTTCAATAAAAATCATAAGAAATGTGCCTGGAACAATGGCTCGCTCCATACAGAGGATATAAAGACATTCTGAAATCAACCAGGAGCTATACCGTACGATGTTTTGAGGAATATTGTACGATGTAGCTAGTACACCGTACGAGGTTCAGAGCAATGGTAGTGTACTGACAGTGGGATAATATATCGCACGGTTTACCAGAAAACCGTGCGTGGTATCCTGGTATACCATGCGGTGTTATTTGTGATTAAGACAACTTGTTGATAATTTGTCATTTTATTCTTGCACATCATCCATTTATCATCCACTGTACAGCAAGCACCACAAGCACGTCAATGTGATATATTCAATCCCATGTCCCTTTCCCTTACTTGTTTATTAAGAGTTTAATCTTCAAAATGATATAAAAGTTTTCCCCTTTGAAAATGTTAAGTAGAGATCGGTTTCGACCGGGCGAATGGGGTGTTTTTTAACAAAACTTTCCTCATTCGTAACGTGGCTCCCGAACCCAAAGTCTCAACATTTTCGCTAGGGAAAAAGCCTTCTTTTCAAATCAAACTTCTCGGTTTCTCGGATCATCCATCTCAAAAATCCGGGTGGCGACTCTTGGGCACGTGGTCAGGTAGCCCACATGACTTTAATCCCCCAACATATCGTATCCTTCTTTTTGGAAAAATCAAGTATCCACGTATCCGTATCGCATCATTTCCGTATCTCGTATCCATGCTTCTTAGAAAAAAACCATAGAATGAGGAAAAATAGTGATTCTAAAGAAAATAAGAATACACATACCAATTGAGATACCTGATTAAGGAGTGACGAAGAAGAAAAATGATCTCTTCTTTGATTACATCAAGTTATTCACTATTGCAAAACCAAATCAAAGACAACCCTTCCTATGAAACAAAAAAGAGCATTATAATGTTAGTTCTAAACAATTTGGTTCCTTTTAAAAATTATAAATGGGGAAAAGACAACAAATTTCTATGATAAACAGAGAAAGAAAACAACTAAAACACTTAAAACGTCTATTTTTTCTCTCCTCCAATATAGCCCAGCTTTTGAAAGGCCGCTGATGGGGACGGGGTCAAGGGGGAGGCAAGGGATATTTGCGGAGGCAAGGGAGAAGCAACCAAGCAGAGATCATTTGGCTAGCAGGCTAGATGTACGTGGTCGGCAGACCATTGCAACTCCAAGATTAGACTAAGAAAAACTAAATGGTGTAATGTTGTAAACCATGGTTGGATGATTCAAACTGCCAAGTTCAACTCACCGAACAATCCCAAAGAACGTAGAATCATGAAACATGACACGCAAGCAAATCATTCAGCTCTAGAGCTAAAAATGTTTGAATTGCTGATTTCATCACAAGACTGTGCTAGATTTACATGATGCAAGCTGTTCTTATGAGCTTTATGCTACAGTTATGATATGTTATGTACAAGAAGTTTACAAAGATTATTTCCATGGTAAAACGTATAACTCTGGAATAGTATCTCACACGAGCTATTGGCTTATGAAAATTAATTATTTTTCCTATAGGTATTGCCAAGTAGGAACAAGAAACGCTGCTACGTTTTGAAAGAAAGTATTTAGGCAACGTTTTGAAAACTTCAAAGATGGGAATTGACTATTCCTTATTTTGTGTAAGGTCACTTTATGTTGTAAAGATTTTAAACCTTTATGGCTCTGACAATGTGTTCTAATATTCAGATTGCTTCCGCAGTTTAAAATATTTTTTCTTTACAATCCTTGCATCTCATAGGACCGAGTAATGAGGCCTCGGGTGGAGGTTAGATCCACTGGCCTGTCACGATAATCCCTTTATCTTAGTTATTGGGATAGGGTCATGACATATCAGCAGCCCAAAAGATACTACCAAAGGTATAAAAGGATGTTCCAAACTTCTAAAAGTACTCCTTTCTGAATCACCTTAAAGCCCAGCTTTACTGTCCATCAATGATCCAAAACTAATCAACTCTTGTGTGGCCCGTGATCCTTTGGTCCTCGATCCTTCGTGGTGGTTCGATGATGGGTTGGCTTTCTTCTCCTAGCTTGCACAAGGAACGCACGACTAAGACCTGGCCGGGGATTGTCCTGGCAAGGCCCTCCGGCGAGAGGATGAGTATAGCACAGAGAGGAAGCCGAAAGCTTAGAGGGAGTCAGTGTGAGTATGGAGTAGCGTCTACCTGTTAGGGTTACCATCACTAGGTATTTATAGTGCCTTCTGGCTTGCTCTCCAAGTACGATCGCGTGCTTTCCACGGGCCAAGTGACATCATAGTGACGTGAAAGAGTAGATCTGATAACCGTTTTCAGGGTTGAGCTGGCACACCCATGTGTGCCCGTGATCATCTTCTGTTATAACCGCTTCTGCACGTGGCAGAACGCGTGGCTTTGCAACTAGCCACCGTCGGCTGCACGCCGAACTCCGAAGATAGCCGAACGTGGGCAACGCCGAGCATGGCTACGCGTTTAATGAGGGAAGCAACGTTGCCGGGGGCTCTGCCGACGGCACAATCCGAGCGTGGGTTTGTCCTCTGCCGAGCCTGAGGCAAACCGAATACACATGATGAGTCATCGTCGGCACGCCGTGCACGAAGCCTCTGATTGGTTCATGGCAGGTCAGGCCCGCACCATGCGAACATCTGTGTTCGGCCCGCTACAACTCTATAGTTACATAACTACTTAACATGTTGGACCAACGTTATGTTTTTATTTTATTTTTTTGATAAGTAGACCAACGTTATGTTACAAGCCTACTAATCAACTCAATAAGATTTTTCATGAACCCAATCAAACACAACATCAAACGAACTCTTGCAACATGATAAAAGATAACAAAATTGGTGAGAAACAAGTGTGAAGTTGCCTCTATCAAAAATGACTCCTTAGGAAATGGCATATTACTTGGTATTGGAACTTCAATAAGCGGATGCACCACATCATGGAGATCAAACCCAAAATGCATCAGTTTATAACAGTAGGCCGTTAGGCCCTGTATTTTTTCCCTTCACCAGAACATTAGGCCCTATAGCAATGCCTTGCTTTTCAACGATAAGAACGCAAATTCTGAGGATTAAATTTTGCAGTTAGATTGAAAAAGTTGAGGCTTGGGCAAGATATGGGAGGGAGGAACCAAATGGTGCAAAAAATGTGGTTATGATGGCTAACAGTTTGAACTGTTTCAAATACGTCCGTCACTTCCTGTCAAAAGGTAAGGTTTTCACGTCATCTTCTTTTCCAACTAAGAACAGCAAGATCATTTTGACACAGTTCATAAGGTTACAGCACAGACATGACCCGATTGCTGCTACTGGTCAGGCTCAGAAAATGCAAACGTAGCTCGTGGTGGCCGTGGTAGAGGCCGCAACACAGAAGTTATGCATAGCCTCAAAATCATACTCAAGGAAGATTTGATTGTATAATACCAAAAAAAAAAAAACCCAAGGCAACTCAAGAGGCAAACTACAAAATAAAAAATAAAAGACATTCAGTACCAGTCTCTTTGAGGATTAACATCAAACACTTGGTGCCCACACGCACCCATCAACCGCAATATATCGGCCTCAGCCTATCAGCAGCCGCTTCATCCACCGAATACTGCTTTCACACAAAAACCCAAATGGTAAAACAGCTCAAAACAGTAAACAAATCCAAATAAAAACATAACAAAAGAAAAGAAACACACAAAAGAGAAGGGATTTGTTAGTACCTTGTTGAGGGCCCAGAGGGAATGGTGTATGGCCGTCAGAGATTGCTGTCAACGTTGAATATGCCGGAACCGAGGAGTTCGTCCACTGCTTTCTCTCAATCCATAACCTTTGGCCCTAAACAGAAAACCCTTAGCCCTAGCCGGAACCGAGGCGCTCATCTAGAGGTCTCTGTAACGAGAGCTAAACCCCCCCAAAAAAAAATCAATACATAAAGAACAAACTAGAACCCAATTTAGGGTTTGGAATGAAACCCAATTTACCGGGAAAATATGCAATCGGTAAATATTTGGGGATCGATTTTGGATCTCGAAATTAGGGGTAGAGAAAGGAAGAGCGAGCGACCATGGTGATCGACGGTAGCTACAATAGGCGCCAATGGCTTTTAAAGGAGAGAATATCGGTCAAAGAATGGGAAGCTGCACAGCGTGCACTGCGTGAGAGTAGTCAGACGTGAGAACGAGGGCAGCGCTGCGTGAGAGTAGGGTTTTATCTGGTAATTTGTTACTACTAGTATATTGTTGGAGGCATTAAAACGACGTAGTGTTGTTTATTTACCGAACCATCAATGACCAAAATTCGTAGTCGCCCAAAGTAATTGCTGGTATTGGGGTGAGCTATTTGCAACTACAAATTTCTTAAAGTTAGTTTGTTCTAAACATAATTCACAAATCTTATAACAATTCCCTAAATGCAACCTAACAAATATCCATAATTTTCCAAAATTGCCCTCTCCCATACACCACCACCAAATCCTCCATAACCACCGTGGTCCACCACCACCACCGTTCACCACACCAGACGGGAAAAACAATTGGAGGCGGTTGGGGCAACAGAGCTCGGAGAATCAGTCGAACAAATACACAACAATCGAGTTACGGCAATCGTAGGAGAATAGAATTCCGCCGCAGCATGGCCCGACAAACTTCAACGGCTCCTCTGCAGAGTAAACAGCCAGCTTCTATTTCCTTTCGATTTGTTCGACTTGCCGGAACCCTAGAATTTAATTTGAAGGAAGATGGGGAAGAAACAGCACAGCAAAGATCGAATGTTGATTGTTGTTTTTGTTACCGCCATCAACAACACACTACTTGCCAAAAAAAACGATGAATAACAATCGGACACTCAATCTTGAAAATCGCTACCAAAATCAGAAATTAACTTCTGAAAATGTCCACAAAATTCAGATTCTAGAATCCGAACCCTTTATAATGCGTCATGTCTTTTTTCTGTTAAAAAAGAAGATTTTGAATGCATAATGCCTTCGTATTACGCATTTTGTTAATGCGCGATGGGACTGGTTTTTGCGGTGGCAGCGGCGGCATCATCGTCGTTGTTTTCGGATCTGGGTTTTCATCTGTTTTTTTTTCCCGGTCAAGAGGTTATGGGAGACCAAGCTCTGAAAGGAGCTATCCATACAGTAACGGGGAGAGAAAAAGTGGTGGTAACGGGAACTGATTTTTTTTCAATGGTGGTGGAGGAGTGGCTGTTGTGGTGGTGTGGTGTGGTGATGGTGGTGGGTCGGAAGTGGTGGTAACGGGGGGAGAGAGAAGGGAGAAGGAGGAGTGGGTTGTGTGTAGTAATTTTAGGGGTATTTTTGTCCGAAAGTGATTTATTTTAAAACAGGCTACGTATAAGAAATTTGTGGTTGCAAATAGCTTGGCCCCTGGTATTTTGATCAAAGTAATTAAGGCTTTGTTCGTTTGGTAGTTTTGGGTATTTTAGTTTTGGTAGTTGGTGGAGAAAGAAATAGGGTAATCCGGTAATGATTGGAGAGAGAGGTAATGAATGAAGAGAGATAGATAGAGAAATGAGAATAATAATTGAAGAAATAGGGTAATGATTACAAAACTAAAACTTTTCTAAACTTAGAACGAACAAGGCCTAAGCGTCCTCGTATCTCATAGTACGAATAAATTCTAAAAGTAATGTAACGACCCGAATTTTCGGCCAAAATTTTTTGAATAAGAATTAGTTTTTTTTTATTAAACTATTTTGATTCATTAAATTATTTTAGTAATTGATATTATTTTAAGTCTAAACCTAATCTATCTATGAACAAATACGTACATACGTACATACATATGTAAATATATTACACCCCACTATTATTATATGTGAATAAAATCCTATACTAGTTATACATATATATCCATAAGCATTAATTGCATGCATGCATATATTGAGAGAGAGAGCCAAAAAGAGACAGGGGAGGATGAACTTTTATCCATTCTCTGACTCACCCATATCACTTCCTTATCCTTGTGGCAATCTTGGTGGGCAAGAAAAATAATAAATAAAAGGGAGAGAAACGGATGAGTATAGAACAAGAAAACCCAAGCCCTATAAATACCACTTTCTCCTTTACCATTTCGGCACCACCAAGCTTCCATAATTCTTCCCCATTTGGAAAATTAGAAAGAGAGAGAGAAGTGGGCCGAGAGAGTGAGAAAGACGGAGACGCACCGCCCACCACCCGATCCGACGCCGTTAGAATCAACCCATACCGTCTAGAAGCAAGGTAGAAACCTTCTATCTACTCACATAAGTATAATGTTACGATATTATTTATTAAAGAGATTGAAATTGGAATTTTGTATGATTCGCATATTAAATTTTTTTTTTAAAGTATACTGATTTGGGCATCTCGTTGTTATACGTTGTTTGGTTATATTCATTGACCCCGACTGTAAAGATAATTAAACCAAAATGATGTCGTTAAAATTTAGTTAGTGGATTCAATTAAGTGAAATGGAGATTTCATAATTCTAGCACGTTAAATTATAAATTAATTGAAAACAGTGAGATGGTATCATCTGGGCACGTGAATGGAATTGTAAAGTTTTTTTTTGTTTTTTTTATTATTTATTTTTATTAAATGGTGCCGACATTGAAGAAAGCATGAAATTTAAATGTTGACTCTGCATGATTTTTTTAAGTAAACTCTCATGTTGAACGCACGAAATGAGGCATGTGTACGAGACACGAAAACAAGAAAAAGTTGAAAAGTAGAAACGGGGAAAAGTTAAGAGAATGGACTAACAATTGTGTGAGCATGAGAACCTGGTAGGTCCATTGAAAATGGTCAGCGGAATCATGGCTCGGGTGTGCGTGTGTAAGCATGAGAGCCCGATAGGTCCTAAAAGATTGGTCGGCGGAATCATGTCTCAAGGGTGCGTGTGTGGCCTAGAAGCCCGGTAGGTCCTGAAAGACGGTCAGCGGAACTAGTGCCGTGTGTGTTGAGAAATGTGAAATGATTTGGAGAGATCCGTAATTTTTTTTATTTTCTTTAATCGTTTGAATACGTAAAATATTGTATTTTGAGGTTATATTGATGTTTGGAAGTGTTGATAGCAAGTGGGGTTTGATTCGGTGAACGTCGCAAAAATTCATTTTCTGTCCGGCTTGAACCGGTACTGGCTGTTGCCCAGTACCGGTACATGATGTCCAGGAGTGGTGTTTTTGGGCATTTTGAAGGCTCATGAACCGGTACTGGGAGTCGCCCAGTACCAGTACATGCGGTGTTTTTCTGCAATTTTCAGCACGCATTTCAGACGCCTATAAATACCCCATTTTGTCATTTTTCTCATCCAAACCCACGAAATAACCCTAGAAACGCCCCCTCTCACCTACCCAACTCCAATCTCACCCAAGACTCTTGATTTCAACCTCAAATCTTCAAGATCCAAGGGTTTCCAACCTCAAAATCACTTGAATCTCACGTTTGGTGAACAAATGGTAAGTTTTGTGTTCTTGTTCACACTCCTTGGCTCTCAATCACGTTTTTCTCTCTCCTCTTAATTACTTGTTGATCATTGCTTGTTTGTCTTGGTTTTGGGTTGTATCCTCTCTATATCTTGTAGCCAAGCTTGCGTGGAGTTTGTTTTTGGCGGATTCGAGTTCATAGCACTTGGTGTACTTAGGGTTTTGCTCAAAACCCATTGTGGTAGGGATTTCTTACTCTTGTTATGTGTTTATGTGATGTTTATGTGCCTAGATCGTGCTTTGTTTCGTGCTTGAGGTTGGGTTTTGTGTTTCGATCGAATCTGGAAATTTCTTCCCATTTTCTGAGTTTCACCCAACTTCAAACGGCCATAACTCCTTCGTCCGATGTCCGTTTCATGCAAATTTTATGTCGATTCGAAAGTCTTGAAGTCAGCTTTCATTTGCCACCGGAATCACCTTAGAACTCTTAGTACACTGAAAGTTATGACCATTCGAGTAGAGGTGTGTCAGTCTGCCCATGTTTGTCGGCTATTCCTAAGTTGTTTTCGTTCCGTACTATCACTCCCCACATGATTACGATATGTTTAAGTCACTCTCGAGTATGATTGCTTGTGTCCTAATGGTTCGTTATTCGATCGTGTCCCTTAGCACTCGTTAGAGTATAATATTAGTATCGTTGACTGGAGAACATACCGCGAGGTCGATAGGAGTACCGTGGACAACAAGGGGTAATGTGGTGAGTGTTATGGGTAGGCATGAGCTTGTCTAGTGGTCCGATGAATAGTATTGAGACTCGCATCCTCATGCCTCGTCTTGTTGAGCTCCCTTGATTCCTTTGGCACTTGTTCTATATGATTTCCGTTTAGAACCTAGTCGGTGGTGTATCGTGGAGTCTTTGTGAGTTCGGTATGTGGTATAGGGCGTCGTGATGGATTTAGAGGACTAACGTGGTCTTAAACTATGTGTCAATGTACAATGGAGTGTGTTTATAAGTTTGTAATCCATTGAGTGTTGATAAATGAAAGAATGCGAACTTGAGGAATGTTATCTTTTGAATATGGATTGGTATTGCTTGTGTGTATATATGAGTTGATAATTGTGAATTGAGGGTCCTGCAACGCAAAGTGTGGAAATGCGGTGACTCTAGATGGCCCGTTACGTAAGGTGTGGTAAGAACGGAAACCCGGGTAGAATGAGAGAATTCCCTGTAACGCAAGGGGTGGTGTTACAGTTGAATGTCTCTCCTGATGAAAGAAGTTATGATTGATTATGGAAGTTGTTGTTGTTGTTGTTTGGGCTGTGATGTGCCCGAGATTGTAACTGCTCAAAAAGGGAACAAACATTTATTTCATCAAAGTTTTGAAAAGGAAGAAATTTGGTCTTGAAAAAAGGATTTTTATGAAAATCCTCCGGTTATTCTTGAGCGAATCAACGGTTTCCGGTATTTGGGCACAAATCAACGGACTCCGGCTATTCAAGCTCGAATCAACGGAGCTTGACCCGTGAAGGTCGAGAGTTTTCTCGAAATTGTTTTGGTAACCAAAAAGGAATGTTTTATGAAAAAGGGGCCTAATACCGGATGGTAAGATATGAGGAAGCTAGTAGTGACATTCATCAAGGAGTCTTATGATGGTTTGAAAATTTGTCGTGGGTTAGTGAGATTGATATGTGTGCCTAATGCTACTTCTAGTTGGATGTATGAATGGTTAAGGACGTCTTTAAGATGTATAGAGTTTCGTAGTCATAGTTTGTCGGTTAATTGTGGTGTCCTTTGTATCTCATATCCGTTTATTGGAACTCATTAATTCTAAGTGCATACCTCATCACATTTTTATATAGCTTGAGTAAAGATTTTTCTACTTGGCTAGTATAGCTCAACAAAATCCTTCTTTTCAGGTTCAAGTGCTGGGCAATAGCTTGTATTACATCGTGTGCTCAATTGTGGAAGACATTTTGTAAGCTAACCTCATTAGTCGCTTAACCTTCTTTGTAATGATTGCCCTTTGGTTAAAGATGGCTATGTAACTAATAACTTTGAAATTTCTTTTGACTAAACCGTTTGTAAATTTAAAGAAAACGTGTTCGTACTTGTACAATTTGTTAATTTGGACCGTGGTGTCAAGATTGTAATTCACCAAACTTGGAGACTTTGTTTGTAATTTAATTTGGTGGGAAATTCTTTTGGGGTATTTCTTATGATATGCGAGCATCTTTTATCGAAATGGTTTATTATTTATGTTGAAAACCGAGGGCGTGACATGATTAAAGACTTAGAGCCCGGTAGGTCCTGAAAGAGACGGTCAACGGAATCAGTGCTTTTGGGTGGCAAAATCTGAATTTAGCCTGGGAGCCCGATAGGTCCTGAAAGATGGTCAGCGGAACCAGTGCTCGAGGAAATAAGATGGAAAGTGGAATCGATACTTGAAAAATGAGGACACGGATTACGATACGCTGTGATGATGATAAACTTTGACAAGACACTGACACTTTATCTATTGATTTGATTTTTTTTTTGAGATGAACTGTTGACTCCTGAAATTTACTATTCAAAGTTATATACTATTTTGTTAATGTAAGGGACATAGGGGTATGAATTAGCTACTAGCTCACGGTGTTACTTTTGTGACCCTGACATATTATGCCAGACTTGGTGACAGACAGGGAGATTAATATAACTTGGAAGAGTACAGAGCAGAACAGACTACCGAAGAAGAAGGACGTCAAGAGGAATAAGGATTACTTTAGTACCCCTCCCTTTTGAATTCAATAGAAATGTAATTTGAACTTAAGATTTAATTATTTGTAATGACTTATTTATCATTATCCAAAGAAATGATTTATAAATTTTTACTATATTTAAATTAACGTTCCCAAAAATCGGGGCGTTACAAGTAATCAGTCAATTATATTTTAATAATGATCGATCTAAACCATTAGAATTTCAAGACTCGCTGATTCCATCATATCACCAAAATCGAAGATCATCGAATATCGACGACCGCCTGATTGGACCACATTTGATGCATCTTAAGGCATTAAATTAAAGTATTACTCGACCCCCACCTGAGAATTGAGTTTTCGATCAGAATCATCCAACTTTTACATATCATGGAGTACATCATTTGTACCAAAAACGAAGTCAATCGGGTATCGCTACACACCTCTCATTGAAGAAACCTTGGAAGAACGGAAAGTTGATCGGACAGAAAAAATCTATTTTGTTAATGAAATTGGTCTCGATAAATAAGCTTTCTAAACCCGATCGAGACAAAATTTTACAAGAATGATATAATCAACAAGGGAAATAAAAGCAATGGTCTGGATCATCGTAATTGTGTCGCGGTCAAATGGCTACCGTACATTCAAATATAGCACAAAACTTATATTGTTAACAATACATTGAACGTATAGAATTTAAAGGTTATTACCAACTCAATTTTTACAGTGGTCGATCTGAACCGTTATGATTTCACGTCTTACTGATTCCATCATTGTCACAAAAATAGGAGATCATCGGATATTGGCGACCACTTGATCAGACTACATTTAATGCATCTCGAGCCATTAAAGTATTAGATTGCAATATCCGACCGCGCACCTGAGTCTTTTTTCCAATCAGAACCGTCCATCTTTTTACATATTATGGAGTACATCATTTGTACCAGAAACAAAGTTAATCGGGTATCGCTACACACTTGATCGGACAGAAAAATCCATTTTGTTGATGAAATTGTGCCTCAATAAAGAAACTTTCTAAACCCGATCGAGACAATTTTTTACGAGAATGGTATAATCAACAAGGAAAACAAAAGCAACGGTCTGGATCATCGTAATTGTGTCGCGGTTGAATGGCTACCGTACGTTCAAATACAGCACAAGACTTAATTTGTTAACAATTACATTGAATATATAGAATTTAAAGGTTATTGTCAACTCAATTTTTACCGTGATCGATCTGAACCGTCAAAATTTTACGTCTCATTGATTCCATTGTTGTCACCAAAATTGACAATCATCGAATATCGGCCACTGCCTGATCGAACAACATTTGATGCATCATGAGGCATTAAAGTATTAGATTGCAAGATCCAACCCCCACCAAAGTCTTTATTTTTCGATCCAAACCGTCTATCTTTTACATATTACAGAGTTCATCATTCGTACCAAGAACGAAGTTAATCGGGTACTGCTACACATTTGATCGAACAATAACTATCATTCAAAAAACAAATTGTGTCCAAATCAAGGAACTTTTTGAACCCGATTGAGCTAAATTTTTACGATAATGACTTAATCAATAAACACAACAAAATCAATGGCCTTGATTGTTAAAATAATTTTTTCTTATTGAGATCCGCTAAATAATCGTATTGAAGATTATTAAAAAAATGTATGACATATAATAAAACACATGCACCAAACCTGACCACCTTTTTTTTTTGGAATATTTAAATATTCATCCTCTTTTTCCATGCTATGTAAGAATCCATCCCCCCTTTTTTCATGCTTATGTTTTCATCCTTGCAATATGAAAATTACCTTTATTACCCTTTATTCTATTTTATAGATATAGATATTAAACATGTGTGTGTGTGTGTGTGAGAGAGAGAGAGAGAGGAGGGGAGGGGGGGGGATTTCAATTCCTAGATTTACGGCTCAATCTTCTTTCAAAATAAAAGATACAATAAGGGAAAGGAAGATGTGATTAGTTTCAAACTTCCCACAATCCCACTGATTGCTCGGTAACGGTTTTTAAGTCATCCCACATCTCTTCCATCCTCATCCTCTTTTCCGCAACAAGGTACGATCATAGCCATTGTGCAAGAATTGATTAAGTTGGCCAACAGGCATGTTTAAAGTGTCCATGATAAAATGACCATGTTTTATGAAATACTTACCATTCAATATTGGATAATTTTCAATTAAACTGGTCTTGCCCAATATAAAAAGAAAAATATACCAGCAATTAGCATCACTTGGCAATGATTTCTGGTTTGCAAATTTATATCATGGAACACGGATTATATAGAATCAGAACTCATTGGTGCATAAAACATGATAAGTTGACCACAACTTCACATGTTTTCTCCCTATATCATCATTTTGGCTAACCACACAACAAAAACTGATACTATCCTTTGATCTTAAATCAAGGAACATGGCTAAATTACCATCACAAAAAGAAAAAAACATGAACAGCATTACATGATTAAGTTGAGGATGTTTGGCCTTCAACCCTCGTGGTACACTCCCAAATCTTGCCCGTGTCTTCGAGGAGCCTTCAACATCATGATTTTCTTGTGCTATCTTCGAAGGTGGCGTATCCTCAATTATTACATCATCTAGATGCATTTCTCTTTGTTTCAACCTAGCTCGCCCTTCCACATTATGAGGCGTAACTCCTGAAATAAAGTTGGACAAACCATTATGTCAGAATAATTGGGGTAAATTTCGTGAATGTTCATCAAGGTTTCATGACCACACAAGACTGTATAATTCAGCAAACATGGATAATTTACAATCAAAACTGGTATTGGCCAAACTTATGTCAATCGCCATGGATTATGCAACAAAATGGTTATTTGCCATTTTTTCATGGGCAGTTGTCAATATTATGCAAGAATTGATTAAGTTGGCCAACAGGCATGGTTAAGTGTCCATGTTTAAAGTGTCCATGATAAAATGACCATGTTTTATGAAATACGTACCATTCAATATTGGATAATTTTCAATTAAACTGGTCTTGCCCAATATAAAAAGAAAAATATACCAGCAACTAACATCACTTGGCAATGATTTCTGGTTTGCAAATTTATATCATGGAACACGGATTATATAGAATCAAAACTCATTGGTAGGTACATGATAAGTTGACCACAACTTCACATGTTTTCTCCCTTTATCATCATTTTTGCCAACCACACAACAAAAACTGATATTATCCTTTGATCTTAAATCAAGAAACATGACTAAATTACCCTCACGAAAAGGAAAAAACATGAACAGCGTTACATGATTAAATTACCATGACGAATACAACGTTTCATGACCATTCATAATCTACCTCCAAACCGATTATAAAAACATGACATACTTAAACAATATTGCATTGAAATAATGGAACGTAACCCGCACAGTTGAAGATTTGATTTTTTAATAAAAACATGACATATCCACTACATTACGAAATCATGAATTGATGGATACGGGCATCAATTTTGAATAGAACACACAGCAAGACATATTTTCCATCACATGGTTATATTATCAGCAAGACAAAGCAACCAACTTAATTAAAAAACTAAATCGAATTCATGAATTGAAGAAGATCACCATGAATCTCACTGAATCATGACATGCAGCCTATTAAACAACTGATTCATAACTTATTGCGACACACAGTAACAAAGTTAGCACAATGGCCACAAACAGATCAGTTTTATACGCGTAACCTAGCTCCAACCTTCAAATCCAAACCAAAAAAATGAAAAAAAAATAGGGGGTATGACGGATAAACTTACGAATTCTGGCCATTTCGGTTTCCCTTCTACTCCGCCGATGGCTTCACCCACGAAGGACTTGATTGATATGTGGCGTCGTGATTTTTTTCCGCAAAAAACCCCATTCGGAAAGGACGGGGGAATGCATACGCAGTTGTTCGCCGCCGGAAATCGCAACAATGGATGACGGGATTGAAGGTTAGGCTCTCCGACTGGTATGGGTTTCAAACGACTGGGTTTTACCAAAAACGTTAAAGATTTCATAAACCGATCCCCACAAAATCATGGTAAGTTCCAGCAAACAATGAACTGGGAAGGAATCAAAATATCTACTCCGTTTTACATGCTTTGTCGTGCTTCGATAGGCAAGACCAAACCAATCATGAAAAAAAGCTGCATTTAACAGAACGACTTACAAAATCTAATCATGTTGGTTTCGTCTCCTCCTTTTTCTCGTTGATTCATCTTCGTAGGACTGCACCGATTTTTCGCGATTTTGAATTTTCCTATAAAAACCCCATTCGAATTGAACGAAGGAGTGCATGCGCCAATCTTCTTCTCAAACCAAGTGGTAGCAATGGAGGACTTGTGTAAGTTTTTGCCGCTTAGGGTTTTGGCCAAACAAGAAGATGAAAATTCAAATTGGGGTTTTCGTTTTTGGATGGAGATTGGGATGAAAATCTTTGCCGAGATTTTCGAGATTATGAGGTGATAAGAATGGTGGAGCAGTTGACTATTTCTTCCACGCCAATCTCGGGATGTGATTGCGAGATTTCCGCAGGACAGTCGGATGGATGAATCGAGATTTTCGGGAGGACGGAATGGATTAGGAAATCGTCCCAAATTTCAACGCTATATATATATATATATGTAGCAAGAATAAAAGGGCATCACGGGTATAAAAGATAGTAAGAGGACGGAAACATAAGTAGTTTAAGAGGACAGGACGGAAACATAAATGTGAAGGGTTTTTAGGACGATTTATTAAGCCTCCCGTTTTTTTTTCTGAACGGCTGTATGAGTTCATATGACCTTATTTATGTGTTTTTGTGGCTTTGTATACAAAACATTTCACATCACACTGGCACTCAATTTTGCTCCTTCAATCAAACAGACTTGCTCCTTTTATCACATTATATATTGCACTTTTAATGAAACGGATTGCTCCTTGATTATTTAACATTTTTTATAGCTTATTTTTTGGTTGGGACCTAATTTATATCCAAGTAAGTATTATTATTATTATCATTAGGCCCCGTTCCAGAACACCTTCTTAAAAAATAAGTATTTATTTCACATTTTGAAACTCAAAAATAATGTAAATGAAAAATAATTTTTCAAATTTTTTTTTGCACCGTATTAAAGATCTCAATGAGATCTATCAAACAAGATCCATATTGATAGGAAAATTATTTGCGTAAGCACATGATTTTTGAGCTTGAAATTGTCTTCTTAAAAAATAAGTACTTATTTTCCTTTCCGGAACGGGGCCTTAGTGTGTTTTAATTATTTATCATGTTCTAAATATTGTGTGGCATGCCAAGTAAGTATTAATTAGAAAACTGATTTTCACGCTCCATTTTTTACTAATGGCGCTCCACTTTGTTCATGAAGATACTAACTTCATGAACAAAGTAACTTCATGAACAAAGTGGAGTGCCATCAGTAAAAAGAGGAGCGCGAATATCAAAATCCATAAATTATTGTGTTCTACTATCTTAAATTTTTTTATTTTGGAATTTGTAATTTTTTATTGTGTGGCATGCAATATCCAAATAATTTTTTTAGACTGTTTATATATTAAAAAATATGCTTAAAAATTACTTAATTTTAATTTTTAATCCATTTGAACCTGTGCGAAGATCATATTTTTATGATCATTTTGTCTCTAGAGCTCTCATAATTAAGTATCTATTTTTTATTTGGGACCTTATAGAGAGCAAAAACTTAATTATGAGAGCCCTACAGACAAAATTTAATTATGACTCTTTTGGATAAAATTATCATAAAAATAAGATCTTTGCATCGGTTTAAACGAATTAAAATTGAAACACTTAATTTCTTGACCATATTTTTTTAATATATAAAACTCTAAAAAAAAATAGAGTTGCTACTTTAATAAAACAGAGTTGCTCCTTACATTACACCATATTGCACTCTCTATGAAACAAATTGCTCCTTGTAATGCAATGCAAGTTTTATGAAATATTATATGGCATAATTCGTTAAACGGATTGCTCATGTTGTTGCTGATATTCGATTATCACCCGACTTAGGCAAGAATGATAAAATTAACAAGACATTAAATCTTTAGACAATAGATTTATTTCATTCTTGACAGGATTGATCTAATCCCTCTCACGTAAGAGAGACGAGTCCTAGAGACAAAAGCAAATTATGTATCTTTAGAATAATATAATCAGAATAATAGGATTTTTGCACTTGTTCAAACGGATTAAAATTTGGAGCACTTAATTTTCTTAGACTATTTATATATTAAAAAATATGGTTAAAAAATTAGGTGCTCCAATTTTCAATCTGTTTTAATCTGTGCAAAGATCTTATTATTCTGATCATATTATTCTAAAGGGATATAATTAAATTTTGACTCTAGAACTCTTATTTTATTGCTCAATTCAAAGGATTGTTCCTTGTATTATATGGCATTGTGATGTATAACTGGATCTTTAATTTACTTATTCAGAAATGAATAAATTGAGCCAGAACAACTTTATGTACATTTGTGCCCTTATTTATGAGTGCTTGTGGGTTTGTGAACTACCATCTTGTGGTTCACTACAAGCCAAAAATTCCAAAAAGCCTATGAAAAGGCTATGAAAAAACGGCAACAAAATTAAAAGGCTATGGGAATAGCCTTTATGGCTTTTTCTCTCTTTCATTATGAGTTTTGTGGTTCAATTTACGTGTTCTAATGGTCTAATACTTCATATGAGTATATATGGACCTGGTTACGAGATTTTGTGATTAGAAATATGCAAAGACCTCATATGAGAAATTTTTTATGAGATTTACTGGTCTACTTCACTTGTATTGACTCTAAATATGAAATTTTGTGGCATTAATTATTGATTCGTAAAGTGCTACTTTTAAGTTTACGACCTATGACTAATCTTTGTGGCTAATTTTATGAGATTTTGTGGCTATATATTATTTTATTAGGGTGACCTGATAAGTGACCGGTTGAACCGGTCACTTTTTGACTACGTGACACGATTTGGACCATTGATTTGGTCAAACGTGCATACCATGCGCGCATTCATGAATTTAGGCACAAAAACTAATAAAAAGAGCTACAAAATCTCATACAAAGGGCCACAAAATCTGATATGCAAGGTTGTGTACCGTAGATTTTTCCCCTTTATAACCTTTACAAGATTAAAAGAGGAGCACAAAAAACAAAAGTCCAAAAGAGCTTCCTGCAAACTAACATCAGCTCCTAAAGGGTTACAAAGACCTTGAACAAAAACAGTGGAATCCGTAGGAATGCAAACTACAGGAATACTAGAGGTGGCAAACGGGCGGGTCTGGGCGGGTTGAAACGGGTCGTGGGTCAAATATGGGTCAAAAAGTAAACGGGTTGAAACGGGTCGTGTCGAATATGGGTCAAGCCAAACCCACCCGACCCGACCCGTTTCACCTCTCTCTCTCTCTCTCTCTCTCTCTCTCTCTCTCTCTCTCTCTCTCTCTCTCTCTCTCTCTCTCTCTCTCTCTCTCTCTCTCTCTCTCTCTCTTCTTTTTTTTTTCCCCTTAGAAAATTGCCCGGAAGCGATTGTACAGTTTCGGTCTTCGTTGCGTTCGCCGAAGCCACCGCTTAGATTTGGATTAAAAAGTCAAGTGACTTTTTTTTTTTTTTTGTCTCTATTCAAATTTTTTTGTATTTGTTTGTTTTGCGACAAACTTTTTATCCCTATTAGTTCGTCTCGACGAGAGAACCGAAAAAGTAATTTTTTACTTTTACCCTAATATTTTTTGTAATATTCAAGATAAATCTCAACAACCGATTTTTTGGGCTTTATCTTGGATGTTTTCAAAAATATTTAGGTAAAAGTCATAATTTTTTACTTTTTTGATTGGAGCGAATCAAAAATCGTAAAATACTTGTCGCAAAATGATAAACGCGGAAAAAGTTGAATAAGGACCCAAAAAAAAGCCCAAAAGAGGGAGAGGAGCTCAAGAGATTGGTCTTGTAATTATATTATTTTGGGAAAATTTCAAAATGACACCTGAACTTTGCACCAAATGTCACAGAGACACCTGAACTTAAGTTTATTTCAATTAAACACCTGTACTAACAAAATCCCTAAATTTAGACCCCCGCTGTTATTCTTTGTCCCAAAAATTGCTAACATGGCATCTCCAACTCGTTTAAGTTGCCCTATTACACATATTTCCAACAAGGGACGATGCACCCAAGCGAATGTAAAGTACTTATACGTAGTGGGTGCATCGTCCCTTGTTGGAAATATGTGTAATAGGGCAACTTAAACGGGTTGGAGATGCCATGTTAGCAATTTTTGGGACAGAGAATAACGGCGGGGGTCTAAATTTGGGGATTTTGTTAGTACAGGTGTTTAATTGAAATAAACTTAAGTTCAGGTATCTAAATTTGAGGATTTTGTTAGTACAGGTGTTTAATTGAAATAAATTTAAGTTCAGGTGTCTCTGTGACATTTGGTGCAAAGTTCAGGTGTCATTTTGAAATTTTCCCCATTATTTTTGTCTTTTTGTTGCCGAAACAGTTAGAGAGAGAGAGATGGATGAATTGGAGAGAGAGAGAGAGAGATGGGTGAATTGGATTGATTGTAGTCAGTGAATTAGAGAAGTCGGGGGAGAGTGCGGGCAAGAGAGAAAAAGGGGTGTTGGACCAATTTTAATTCTAGCCCATATTAAACCCACTCTCAACCCATCTAAACCCATAAAAATATGGGTTGATATGGGTTCAACCCATTACACAATATGGGCGGATTGGGTTGGGTTACAAGTGGACGGATTTGAACGGGTTAAGAAATATGGGTTGGAATTGCCACCTCTAAGGAATACCATGCTCAAAAGCCCATTGAAGAACTAGCAACTCCGCTCGGATCTCCACCATATCTGCTGCTGAAGACACATGACAGAACCGCACCTAATTGGCCACCTCTAAACCTTCACCGTTCAACTGAACCCAGGCTGCCACTCCATAACCCGAATTAGCTTTCCACGCTCCATCCGTTACAAAAACAATGCAGCCAACAAGCTCACAACTCATCGTACTTGAGGCAAACTGAACCCGCCCTTGCTGGCCCACCATTCCCTAAGCTCCAGCATCAACCTGATCGATGCACCCTTTGAGCTGTATTGTTAATTTTATATGCAAATTTCTCAAAATTTTACCTGTAGGGCGAACGAATCAACAATAGCACAAAAACAAACAAGTGGAGAACTCCAATTAATTCCAAAAAACAAGCTTCTGTCAATAGTTGAGTGGAGTCATACGGCTCAAACCTCAATGTTTTCATTTTCATGTAGGCCTTATCTAGCATCCACATTCTTTATGATCAACTTGATGTCTATCAACATAAAAACCATGAAGAGTAGTCCTCTGTGCATGTGCCCCTTTGAGCTTCTGTTCTTTCACCAAATCTTTTTTCCTTGTGAACGCAATCTGCAATACCAATGGTTTTAACTTTTAACTACGTGATACTCGAATAACATCTTTCATACTATTTGTTCAATAAAATCAAGAGGGATATGTAGGTTATAAAGCCAAATTAGGACTCTGTCCATCATTCTCCAAAAAAAAAAAAAAAAAAACCCTAGTTTGAGATTTGGTGGTTTTCCAAAACGTGAACAAAATGGAGAAGATTACAACTACAAGGAAACATAATCGTTTCTTAAAGGGCGAAGTGATCAGAAATTCACCTTATGAGAGAGAGAGAGAGAGAGAGAGAGTGATGGAAGTCGGGCAGAAAAAATGGTGGCTTCGGTGGTGGCATCCATGTTGCTTAATTTGGCGGGTGATGGCGACGTCGTACCGGCGTCGGTGGCTTCGAGGTCGGCGTCGGAGGTGGTGGTGGTGGTGGTGGTGGTGACTGGTGACACAAAGAGTAGAGAGAGAATAGAACTGGTTGTGGTTTTGGAGTTTGGGGGGTTAGGAAAACAATACTCCGCTTTCTGTACTTCCAGTCTTCCACCATAACAAAATGTTTCCACTATATCTCAACAAAAATTTGTCTTTTATTATTTGTACCTAGAAATTTTATCTTTTTACATCCCTATTGAATGACGGATACAAAAGTTGAATTCAAAAGCAGCCTGTTGAGAGTGATTTATCGGAATTAAAATTCGATGATCTCTCATGTGGGTCCCACCATGGTTCTATTTGACAACCCGACCAGTTCATGTACAAGTATTGATGTGTTTAACGTTTATGCAAAAACTCAAGTTGATCGAACATCGAAAAGACTTGGTTGAATTATATTTTGGGAAAAATTCAAAAAAACCTCTGAACTTTGAACCCAATGTCAAATAGGCACTTGAACTTAAATAAACTTCAATTGAACACCTGAACTTTCACTCCGTTATTCAATTTACCCCCTGCCGTCTCAATCCGTGACTTTTCCTAACGGCAACCGCTGAGCTGGACACTAACAGACAAAACAAAACGTTAGAGGGAGAAATTGGAGGGAAACAATAGTGATCTGGCACCTTTTTAAGGCCTCATTCGGCTAAATAAGCCTATTGGCTTACTTTTTCCTTATTCAATTTTTTTTTCATATTTGTTAGTTTTTCGTCAATTTTTTGGGGATTATTGCATTGTCATAACAAGAGGAATCTAAAAAGTAAAAAATTAAGATCGCAATCCATTTCTTTTAATAAAGACGAAAAAATTGGCTTATTGGCTTATTTTTGTCTTTATTCAAAAAAATTAGGTTTCGATCGTAATTTGTTACTTTTTAGATTCCTCTTGTCCTGACGATGCAATAATCCCAAAAAAAATAACGAAAAACTTGCTATGTTTGGATTGGTGTTTGAAATTTTTTTTGAAAAATAGTAGGGATAATAAGTGAAGAGAGATAGAGAGTGAAATGTTGGAAGTATGGAGAATCTAGAGAGAATTTTTTGTAAAGATTCTTTTTGAATTGTAAAGAGAACAAGGCATAAAAAATACCAAAAAATTTGAATAAGGGCAAAAAATAAGCCAGTAGGCTTATTTAGCCGAACGGTGCCTTAAAAAGGTGCCAGATCACTGTTGTTTCCCTCCAATTTCTCCCTCTAACGTTTTGTTTTGTCTGTTAGTGTCCAGCTCAGCGGTTGCTGTTAGGAAAGTCACAGATTGAGACGACAGGGGGTAAATTGAATAACGGAATGAAAGTTCAGGTGTTCAATTGAAATTTATTTAAGTTCAGGTGCCTATTTGACATTGGGTTCAAAGTTCAGGGGTTTTTTTGAATTTTTCCCATATATTTTCCTGAAGATTAATAAACAATCAGAGTTTAGCTATCCATTTCTCTTGAGACAAATAGGATGAGTTCAGAGATATACCTGATGAATTTGATTTTTTGCATAGATATGTTAAATCCATCGCGACTTACAAAATGAACAAAACGGATATTCGTATGAGAGAATCTTGACTTGATTTTTAGATTCTAATTTGTTTCTGCTTGAAATGTATGGAAGGCTAGAGAAAGAAAGGAGGAAAAATAAGTGAAAAAGAATAGCAAAAAAATAAAAGAAAAAAAGGAGTAAATTTCCAAGCAAACCCTACACAGTATGTAGGAGTATTGAAGTAGTATATTTTGATAGCTTTTGCTTTTTGTGAAAAATCTCACTACACTCAATATGTTGTACTTCGCTTCATCGAATCATCTATATTGTACTTAGCTTGCCGTATGTAAAATAAGTCTTAATGTATGGGGCTGTTTGATAAAACTGAAAACTGAAAGCTGAAAGCTGAAAAATTAAGTACTGAGAGCTGAATGCTGAACTTTTTAAGCTGAAAAGCTGTTTGATTAATATATTAAGCACTGATAAAAAAATTATGAATTAATTTCGTTCCAATTCTCTCTTAATTTACTAATAGTTACAATATATTTATGGTAATGGTAGGGTGGTGGTGGTGGTGATGTAGTGATGGTGGGTGGAGTGGTGGTGGTGGTGGTGTAGTGATGGTACTGGTGGTGGGTGGTGGTGGTGGTAAAGTAGTGGTGATGGTGGAGTGGTGGAGTGGTGGAGGTGGTGGTGGTGGAGTAGTGGTGGTGGAGCTGGTAGTGGTGATGTGGTGGTGGTGGAGCTGGTGGCGGTGATGTGGTGGTGGAGGTGGTAGTGGAGGTGGAGTGGTGGAGGTGGTGGTGGTGGAGATGGTAGTGGTGGTGAGTGGTGGAGCTGGTGGTGGTGATGTGGTGGTGGAGGAGTGGTGGTGGTAGAGTGGTGTAGATAGTGGAAGTGGAGGTGGTGGTGGTGTAGTGATGGTGGTGGTAGAGGTGGAGGTGGTGGTGGTGGAGTGGTGAAAGTGTTGGTGGGAGTGGTTGTGGTGGTGGTTGAGTGGTGGAGGTGTTGGTAGGAGTGGTTGTGGTGGTGGTATAGTGGTTGAATGCAAATACACAAAATTCAGCCAGAATTAAGTAGCTCAAAGCTACTTAATTTTTTTCAATTTTTTAGCTTACATTTTAAGTGACACTTAATTTGTTAAGCAATGTCAAATATGGTTATCAAACCTGTAAGGACCCGTATTTTTTCGAAAATTATTCAATGGTTTATTAATATTAGAAATTGAAGGAAAATATGAGATTTGTTAAGTTTAATTGATTTGGGGTTTGAATGAAGGAATTGGAAGTGGAGGGAGTGTAAGTGTAGTTTACGTTTGTGCTAGTATATATAGGTGTGTGTGAGTGTAGGGAATTATAATCCCAACTCCTTTCTCTCTCTCCTTTCCTCTCCCGTCCGTTCTCTCCCTCACCGGCTCTCTCTCTCGGCCTCTCTCTCTCTCACTCATTTCAACCTCCAAACTCAAAACCCAAAGAACCCAACCCTCTCATCATCTTCCTCACGCGCTATTGAGTTCGTAGCTCGTCCGGTTTGGCTCGGAGGAGGTGTATTTCTCTCGGTGTCGATTTTGGAGTCTAGGGCTCGAAGAGTCTCTTGGGTTCGGCTTTGATAATCGAGGTAGGGATTTCTTGCACTACTTATATGTTTATATGTTGATTGTGCACCTTGATCGTGCTTGTTGTTGTTGTAGTTGTTGTTGTGATTGAAATCGTCGGAATCTGCAGAAATCTGCTCGAACACCCATTTATATCGATACTTCTCAGATCAATATCGATACAAGAATCTCTAGAACATTTTTAAGCCCATCTGTATCGATACTGGAATCGCTAGTATCGATACAAAGTGCCCTAAAATCAGCTTTTGCTGTTTTGCTCCAAACTTCGTTATTTTGACCCCCGATCACTCCTAATACCTTTTATGCACCATTAAACCATCCTAATACTTGGTTGCTTGTCCTCCAATGACTTGTTGCTCGATTCCACGTCTTAGACACTCATTAATCGATGTCTTAGTGTCGTAACGGAGGATGTACCGTATGATCGTTTAGGGAAGTCGTAGGTTAGGCGAGGTCTCGTGGTAAGTATGAGTGGGTAGATTAGTGTTCGTCTAGTGATTTGAAAGGTAATATCGAAAGCCATGTTCTCATGATCCGTTTGGTGGTTCCCTTTTTAATTCCTTTGGTACTCTTTCCATGAGGTCTAGGTGTCGGTGTTAGTGAGGGGATGGTGACGGGTTCGTACATTACTTGGGGTATAATTAAAGGGAATGGCGTGTATTACTTTATTAGTTGAAGTAGTGTTATGGTTGACGATTTGGAACGTTTGAAAGGTAACCAATGTGGTGGATTGGTAGATTATCTAGAATGCTTAAAGTGAAATCGAGGTTGTGTAGAATTGTTTCGGATGATATTATAACTTGAGTCTTCTTGACTCGTCCTATGAGGTTCAAGCATAGAAAGCAAATAAGTAGAGTATTGTGGGATTATACGTATAGGCTTAACATGTTATGTAGGATGCGGAGTTGTAAACTAATGAAAAGACACGAGCATGTACGTCTGTAGAGTTAGGTAATGGCCGATAGATTGAGGATGAAATTGATTATGAGATGATGACGATTATGAAAAGTGTGAGAGGTGACCCGAGGGGTCGTTCTCGAGGGAATAGACTCGGGGTGACCCTACGCTCGAGGGGATAGACCCGAGGTGACCCAAATGGTTATTGTTATTGAGGGAAAAGACTCGGGGTGACCCTGCGCTCGAGGGAATAGACCCGAGGTGACCCAAAGGATTATTATGATTGTGAGGTAATAGACTCGGGGTGACCCTGCGCTCGAGGGAAGTAGACCCGAGGTGACCCTAGTGATTATCGATGGAAAATATCTGACTAAAAGAAAGGAAAGGAAAAAGGATCTTTTAATAAGAAATGGGGTTTGGTTATGGAATGAGAAACATGAAAGATTGTGAAATGAAAATGAATGTTGAGATAGATGTGATGCGAAGTACCGACTGATAAACTGAAGATTGGCTAATTGTATTTGAGATAGGAACGTTAGTGACACTTGTATGGCGTGTGAGGTGGTAGGTATTGTATATAGGATTGTCTAAAATCCTTTGGCCGTTGTGAGTTGCCTGTTGATAGTCATATAAACCTTGGGTATATCTGTCGTTTCTCATTCACTCTAGATGCATCACTTGACATATTTTCCCATAACTTGTGCATAGATTTCTCTACTGGGCTAGTGTAGCTCAACCTATCATTTTCAGGTACACTGCAGGTCATCGACATGAAGTGCTTGGTGTGCATGCTTGACTACATCGTTTAGAAAGCTAACGAGGGGAAACAACTTGGCATTGTAGTAAACACTTTTGAAGATGTACTTATAATTCCGATTATCGTTGAAACCATTTTGATTATGGAATCTTGTAAACTCTTAATCCTCTTTTCAGTACCAGTACCATTACAATTTTGAGGCCTTCGAGCTGGAGATGAAATATTGAAACTTTACTTGTGATTATAAGGAAGAATTGTCTTTTGGGGTAATATATGTATTAATGCGAGAATTTTAATTGCCAAATGTTATTATTATTTATGTTGAAAATCGAGGGCGTGACAAAACCTACTGAATCACTTATTACTTAATTGATTCAGTTTTAAGTGCTGAATTTAGGTTATCAAACAACCCCTATGTATGCAAATGAATACATGAAAATATCTGAAAAATATAAGGTAAACATATTATGGAAACGAGAGTCTGTTTGTTCGTTGCATTATTTTCTTATGCATTTATTATTTCTGGCCTTTAGGTGTTTGACCGCTCATTCTGAAACGGATTTTTTCAAATACACATTATGAAAAATGAACTGAAGAATGCAAAATTTAAAATTTTCTCCAAACAAACTTTTTCTCATTATATATTTTCACGCACTACTATTCTACAAAAATCTATTAAGCACATATTGTCTAAACACTTACAAAAAAACTCTAACTATATTTCATAAATCCATATTTACAATCTAAGATTTGTAACTTGGAAAATAATTAGCTAAAGAACATGCCTTGAGTCCTGATGTATGCAAAATAAATATACATAAAAATAGGTTTAAAAAAAAAAAAAACATGTGTATTGGAAAGTTTTTTGGAAATTGATATTCATACTCCCTTTTTTGTTTTTAGTGAAAAAATACATATACTTTCAACACTAAAAAAGAAAAAAAAAGAAAAAAAAGAAAGAAGAGTGTGGATAACAAAAAAAGAGAGTCTGAATATCAATTTCCAATTTTTTATTTTATTTTTTCAGAATTAAGGGTATCTCTAATGGCATGGGATAGTCAAAACTTGTCATCTCATGTTTTGGTTATCCATTTAAAGGTTCCTAAGATTAACAATATGAAGTCCCATAATGCTCCATAATCAAAAATCCATTTGTACTATAGAGAATTGGAAATGTAGGTTGGTCCATTGATAATTTGATAGTGATGAGATGAGAGAGAAAGAGAAATTGTGTGGACCTTATTAAATTTGGTTATCTAAAGAGAAAAAACTTTCTAGTTTTGGTTATTTAAATGCCAAAATTTGATTATTGGTTAAAAGTTTTGTAAATTTAATTATACCATTATGAGTCATATTTTGGATCAATATTGCTAATTTAAAAAATTTGATAGTTTTGATTTTGCCATTTGGATACCATAAGAGCATCTCCAGCCTTGATCCAAAATTTTACCCAAATTTGGGTAAAAACTCATTTTGGGTTAGGCTCACTCCAATGGCAAAATGATCTTTTACCCAAATATATTATTTTTTAAGTATTCAATAGCAATAATGTAAATAATAGAAGGGAACAAATTTGATTTGAGGTAGAGAGTGACTTGACTTCTGTGAAGAAAAAGAAGAAGAAGAACTCGGCCCACCTCCATAACCACCACCAACCACCCAAAAGGCCTGTTTGGATGGGGTATTGTAAAGGGGTGTAGTGTTATCCCCCCTTTTAATACCTGGGACCCACCCTTATATCCCGTTTGGGATCTCAAAAGGGAGGGGGTATTGTCTTTCCCCTGTCTTCCATTACACCTACTAACACCGGCTAAGGGGGTGTTAGCGATGGGCAGCCCTCGACCAGTTGCTGTGGAATACCCCCAAATTCCCTTCTTTTTCGGACGGATCTACCCCTCCTAATCCCCCTTTCCCACCCCGAGGTACCCATTCCTGTCACAATTCTTCGCCGCACTTGTTCTTCAAAGAGATGAGAGGTTTGTGGTGATTTTGGGTGATTTTCGATCTGAGTTCGATTTAGTGAGGTATGGGTTTGATTTTTTTGCGCTTTTTCTGTTCCTACTCTTCCCGCACTCTCTCTGTTGCTATTTCGATTCAGTGAGGTTAATAAGTTCGATTTAGGGCGCTAGGGTTTTGACTGGTAACGGGATGCATGGGTTTTGGATTTTGTTTCAGATTTTGTAGGTTGAGGTTCGATTTTGGGCACTAGGGTTTCGACTAGTAATGGGATGCATGGGTTTCGGTAGCTATAATACACCTATTCCAGATTTCCATCATGATATTGTAGATTGTATTTAACAAGTTTCTCATGAAAGTTAATAAGAAGGCCACCCCTTATGGTACTTCAACATTTGCAACTGAACGAATCAGTTCTTGTGGGAATTAGTCAAACAACTCAGTTTAACTGTTTATTTTAACTTAACAAGTGTTCAAGTTTCTGATAAGCTCTTTAATAATTGGAAAACTTCCACTCACGAAATTCATCTGTTACAAAAATTTCCTGAGAAGTCAGATACGACTGTCCAGCTTTGATGAATGGTATCAGATCTTGGCAGAAAAGCCATGTTTCATTAAAGCAATGTAGCAGAAGTAAGGAGGGTGAAATGAATGAATCGTTTTACTAGAAAAGATGAAATTAAAGATCGGCCTTTATTAAAAAGTGAGAAGTGGCACAAATCGTAGGGCAAAACTAGAAGAGAAAAGCCATTTGAGTGGTGAGGACTAAGAGAAATTTGATCCACGGGGAGGGTGTTAAAAGAACTAAATTAAGGAAGGTGAGAACGTGGGATGAGGTGAAAAGAAGTGACACAACTTAGGGTACGACTTTGGATAGAAACAGTTCAAGAAATGGTGAATGCGACACTCGTTAAGTAATTAGGACAAAGGCTTATTGAGTCGAGTTGGATAACTTTGTCTTTGCACAATCGTGATGATGCTGCCACCATCAATACTGGTGCTATAGACTGTTGTTCGATCGGCATCACAATAAGATGTTACGTAAATATCAAGATAGAGATCAAGCTTTGGAGAATTTGAAATTTTTGACTCTTGTTGAAATGCCTTCTTGACAAGATTGATACATTAACGAGGCCACACTGATCATACATTTTTTATATTGACTTGAGTAGATAACGTAGATCTTCTGTAATTAGTTACTTTAACGACCAAGAGTGTGTGCTTTCTAGCTCTTCTCATTTAATACAATCTATTGAGATTGTTCTGAGCCAATGGCATCCATTCACACTTCTGGATACTTGGAGCCTGTTTGGATGGGGTATTGTGAAGGGAGATTGTGTGTGTGTGTTTGTGTAGCAGTTGTGTTCTGAATGGTTTCTACAGTTGTGTTTTGTTCTGGTTATGCAGTTTGTGTTCTGTTATGGTATTCTAGTTTTGATCTGTTCTGGTTGTGCAGTTTTGTTATGTTCTGGTTGTGCAGTTTTGGAGGGGGTGTAATGTGTGTGTGTGTGTGTGTGTGTATAGCAGGTGCAAATAGTGTGTGTGTGTGTGTGTGCGTGTGTGTAGCAGGCTCAGTTTCTATACTCTGTTTTGTTCAGTTTCAGCATTTTTTTTGGTTTGTGGGCTGGTATTTGCAGGATTTTTGTGATGGTTTCAGGGTTGGTTTGTGATTTCATGTATTACAGGGATTCTGTTATAGTCTCTGTTGGTGTTGCTGCTTTGAGTTTTGTGCAGCATAGCTGCATTTTGTGTTCAAGTAGTGCATATATGTTCTCTGCTCTGTCCAGTTTCCACCATGTTGTTGCTCATCTGTCCAGTAGCCTAACTGTGTGTGTGTGTAGGGCTATGATGAAAAAATTAATTGGTAAACAAGGTCGTGCCTTGGCGGGGCAACTTTTGGTTGCAGCCATGCGTACTTTCGTGCGTTTCGTAGTACTTTTCTGAGCCCACTAAAATGATTGGACAGGAATGATTTGTGCACTTTTCTGGGTTAGGGGGTGGCTGTGGGGGATGTGGAGGTGTGTGGGCTGTGCAGTTTTGTGGAGAGTGTGTGTGTGTGTGTCCAAGCTCTATTGGTGGCTGTTTTCACCAGTTTTGGTGCCTGTTTTCTGCAGTTTTTTGGTGACTGTTATGTGTAGTATTGGCTGGCTGTTCCAAATTTTTTGTTTAGTTCAGTTGTTGTGTGTCGAAGTTGCACCAATGCGCTGCTGTGCTGCTGCAGTTTCTGGACTATTTTCACGTTTTGTAACTGTTGCTGCTATTTTGAGGCTGTTTTGTTGTCGCATATATTGTCGTTAATATGTAGGCCATGATGATATACAAGGGGACAATTTTAGACGAGTCACTTACCTTGGCGGGACAAGTTATGAGAACCAACGGTTCAATCACCGTTCGGCACCATATCTTGTAGCCAAGTAGTGCACTATGTGCCGGTCAAATATATCTGAGCCATATTTATTTGTAAGCATACTCTTACTATTGTTTTCGATGGAAAGTCAAGATAAAGACAAGTTTTGGGTGGTTTTCGTTGGCCGTAAACCGGGAATATATACAAGTTGGGCGGCCGCGGAATTGCAAGTTAATGGATACGCGGGGAACTTGAAGAAAAAGTACAACACATTATACGATGCGGAAGAAGCATTGTTAGCATTTCATGAGGAAAGATACCGGCTCATTCAAGACATGGAGTTGGCCCGAACCAAACATCAATCAAGTGACGGTGCTTCGACATTCGCAAGTGCTTTGGAAGTTCAACATCAAACTAGTCGAACAGCATACTTTGTTGTAACTTTTTTATTAGGTTTCGTATGTTGTATTTTATTGGCACATCTGTTTTCTGGTTCGGAATGAAGTTGTAAGTTCTATTTCACAAATTCGAACGAATTAGGTTGGGAAATACTGTATAAGTTGTAAGCATTTCGTAAGTTGTACGTTTTATTTCATAAATCACGTGATTACATATTGGTTATATTATTCGGTTCAAAAGAAGCTTGCATTTGATTTTGAAGATATTCCAAGTAGGCGGGTTGCCACTCACCGGCCTCGCCATTCCAAATTCCTTCATTTCGAAGGGTCGTAAGGTTGGAAAGTAACGTTTCTTCCTCCATCTCGTTCCAAATTCGCCGTGCCATCAATATGATTGACCAATGAAAGGAAAAACTTTTTTTCTCAATCAATATGAGATGTGAAATGAGAAGAAGAGACATGAGAACAATTTATAAGGAAAAATTTTACCAACCTAATTAGTTAGGCACATTATCACCAAAAAAATATGTTGGCCACGTGGGATTTCACGTAACAAAATTGTTGGACACTTTTTCAACTACCAAACAATGTATTTTTCCAAAAAAAAAAAAACCAGAATTTAAAAAAAAATTCGAATTTTATCAAATTATAACTGACTTTTTTATTTTCTAATATTAATAAATGTGTACATTTGTTAGTCAAATTAAATATTACGGCTTAAAGTGTGAAATATTAATTATATTTTAAATTATATATATAACATAATACATAATTAAGTTTGGGACTGCACAAGGGCAAAAATGTCATTTGACAGCTTTTTACATCATCCACCATTCCTTATACCCCTATTAATCCATCATCCAAACAAAGTCTTATTTAATCCCCATTCACTAATATCTCATCCAAACAACCTACTATTTAATACTCCATCCATAAACATCACATCAATGTAGGTCATCCCTTACTATCCAATACCCCTGCTATCCAATCCTCCCTTCTTACATAATACCTCCAAACCTAATCCCGCATCCAAACGAGCCAACAATCTACCACTTACCACCACCCACAGAACCTTTATCCATATATCCTCTATTGGACCGTTTTTCCATCATCTCTCCTAAAACCAATTGATGTTAGTAAATGTTTCAATTAAGTCTTTTATGGCATTCGACATCGCACCCGCAAGTCTGTTTTTAGAGCGGTCGCAGGGAGTGGCATTGTGTAACCAAATCCATTGGGGCACTTCGGGCCCAGCAATCCCTCCTTCACGATGACGCTCCCGCGACTCGAACCCATGACTTTCTGGCTCTGATACCACTTTTCCACGATCTCTCCTAAAACCAATTGGTATTAGCGAATGTTTCAATTAAGTCTTTTATGGTATTCGACATCGCACCCGCAAGTATGATTTTAGAGCAGTCGCAGAGAGTGACATTGTGTAACCAAATCCATGTAAGCACTCGCCCAACATCCTCATTTCTTTTCCATCTGTAGGAACTCGTTCTGGCGGCGACGGCCAAGAGAGAGAGAGAGAGAGTTGCAGGTATCCAAGCTTGGGAAAGCCGACGCCATATTTTCAGAATGACATGGAAGGAGCCGTTAAAAAGAGAAAAGAGCCGTTAGAATATTGAGAAAAAAAATGGGGAGAGACTTGGATTGTCTCAAATTTAGGAAAAGAAATGAGTAAAATCCAAAATGTAAAAGGGTTTGGGTCAAAAATTAGAGAGGATCTTTTGGTGAATTTTGGCCAAATTTTAAATTCAAATCTTAAAATGGGTCAAATTTGAAGATGCTCTAAGCACCATGTAAATGGAAGTCAATTTTTTTACAAGCAATATACATCCGCCGGGATTAGAAAAGCTAGTTAAGTTAATCCACGTAAAATTCAAAGGATGTTTATGCTGTAACATTGAACCACGACAAACTCGAACATTGGCAAATGGACGTCGTTTAGGTGGACTCTTCATTATTACTCCCTCTGTTCCAAATTGAGAGTCCCTCCTGGGATTCCAACTATTTTAAGGGATATGCAATACTTATACCTATATTACCTATCATTTCCACCATTATTCCTATATTTTACCTACTTTATAATACTTATATTCACTTGTGAGAGATACTTTTGAAAAATCACCAAATTTTTCCTTTCATTTTTTGAAAATGGCCATCATTTTGGAACAATCCAAAATGGAACAATGGACTCTCTCAATTTGGAATGAGAGAGTGTTATTATTATTATTACTTTATTAGTAGTAGTAATATTTTACTTTACCAAATTTCGTTTAGAGGTGTTTGTAAATCCTCTCCCACTTCTCACAAACCTCGCCTTCTCAGATCTGTTTTACAGTGACCTAGTCGCCTTGAGCATGGCGATTCCTGGTTTTCTTCTTCTCCTCCTGTTCTTATCGTGCTCTCCGCCTGCCCTTTCACTTTACGAAGATCAAGTTGGACTCATGGACTGGTTAGTCTCTCTCTCTCTCTACCGTATAACTTTCCTAGTGGTTCATTCAGTTCCATTTGATTACTGTTCAACCGATCATCGTCAACCGATAACTACACCGTTTGTGTCGAATCGATTACTTTTTGTCATTACAGGCACCAACAGTACATAGGAAAAGTAAAGCAGGCGGTGTTCCACACGCAGAAGGCTGGGCGAAAGCGCGTGATTGTCTCCACCGAGGAGAACGTCATCGCCTCGCTCGATCTCCGACGCGGCGAGATTTGTATGTACCGTTGATTTATATCCTGAAAGCTTAATTTGAGTTTCTGTAGCCAGAGTAGTGGATAGCTGTTAATCTGACTTGGAAACTAGGTTTGATGTTGTATTTTGGTTATGCGCAGTTTGGAGACATGTTCTTGGAGCTTACGACGCCATTGATGAGATTGACATCGCGCTTGGAAAATGTAAATCCCATCATGCAAATGTCTTTTGGTTATTGTTAAGAGTATACGTATGGAAATTTGGGTTTCGCAAACGTAGCATAGGCATATAATTTTAGCTTTTGATATCCTTGATGTAACACCACTTTGATTATCAAAGTCTGTGAAATAGTTGGGTTTCTTTTTTTATTTTATTTTTATTTTATAGGAATTTGAGTAAATTTCTGAAATCAAACTTGAAAAGCTAGGCTATATTCGGATGCCAATAATCTCGAGTGATAACAAGGCAGAACGAGAGTTTTGTTCTAAGGGGTGCCAAATCTTGGAAGTTCAATCATGAGAAATATGGTGCAATTCGAGACTGAAATTCCACAGGATAAATATAGAAAGTTTCTTTTGTGTTATCAGATTCAATAGGCACAATTTATCTCGTGTGTCAATAGCAAGTCAGGGGATGCCATGGCACTTGCACCCCATTGTGCCCGCCCCGGAGTGGGAATGAGAAATATAGTTATAGGAACTAGGAAGCTAATAAAGGTAATCTATTGCCTGAGGTAAGATCACAGTATGGAGAGTGGGGATAAGTTTCCTAGTTAGTTTATAAATACAATTCAGGAGTTGATAGGAAATCTGAAATCACTTTCATTTTTCAGTCTATTCTAAATGCAAGAGTCATGGTGATCTGTAGTAACGTTCCCATTCCCCCTCAATTGCCCTCCAAACTGAGGCTTAGTGATATTACGCTGATACTTGACAAATATAAAGGCTAACGGTTGCTGCTTTCTGTTTAGACTTTAGACCCTGTACTTGTCTTAGATTAACTATTATATTGCACTGTAACATGGGTGAATGAGAGTGTAGGTACTTGCTTATAAAACCATAACCTGCATGGTGCCTGTCCTATTTCTTTTAAATGGTTGTTAACTATGAGTACAACCCCTTTTGGTATCATTAAACTTGTAAGAAATGCCATATATGAATGAATATTACACCTGTTGTTAATCTTTTGCTTCTAGTTCAGATTATAGTATTTGACTAAGGTTGAGTTTCCCCTATTGACTAAATGGACTAAATTGAGTAAAACCCATGTTTTCACGGATTTCGAGTTTAGTCATCCTACTCACATACTCCACTAAAATGCGATTAAGTGGAAAAAACTTGACCATTACCATTAGTCTAAAGACAAAATTTGCTGAAAACTCACACCTAAATATTGTTACACTCCTTTTCTTTTTTTTTTTAAAGGTAAATTGTTACGCTCTTGACATTGTGTAAAAGGTGACCGGGAGAATTATATACTTGGGGTAGTCCATTTGTCACTAAATGTAAGATAATTGTTTGCTGTCGCAGATGTCATTACCTTGTCGTCAGAGGGAAGTATTCTGCGAGCTTGGAACCTTCCTGATGGGCAGATGGTTTGGGAATCTTTCCTTTCAGGCTCAAGGGCATCGAAGTCTTTGTTATTTATCCCGGTTGGTGAAATATATTCTTTATTACTTGGGAACTTTTGAACAAGTGGTGTTGAGTTTACGTATCTTGGCATTAGATACACACTTTCTCTTGACTTTTTATCATGTCCATGGTCTGCAAGATCTCGTATAAGATAAATCACAGAATGGATTTTACTATTGTACGTTTGGAAAGAGCAAATGACTATTAGGCTATTTTGCAGACAAATTTGAAAGTTGACAAGGACAATGTGATCTTTGTTTATGGGAACGGGTGTCTTCATGCCGTTTCAAGCATAGATGGTGAGGTTCTCTGGAAGGAGCTTATTGCTGAGGGGTAAGCTACATTCAGAAGTTAATCCGACTTGATCTTTTTTGTCTTAGCAATGTTTAAGTTGATGAATTTTATCGTTTTGTGTTTGCAGGGTTGAGGTTCAAGAGTTGGTTCATCCGCTTGGAAGTGATATTATATATGCGGTTGGATTTGATGGATTGTCCCAATTTGTTGCATGTCAAATTAATGCTAAGAATGGTGAGTTGCTGAAGCATGAGAGTGCAACATTTCCTGGTGGCTTTGCTGGGAAAATATCATCAGTCTCAAGTAACAGTTTTTTGGTATCTGATGCCACTCACTCAGTTTTGGTATTAATAAGCGTCAAGGATGGAGGAATTAGCTTTCAACAAACATATATCTCAGATCTTGTGCCAGATTTTTCTGGAACAGCTGTAGTGTTACCGACGAAGCTTACAGGGATATTTGCCCTAAAAATCAATGAATTTGTAACGTTTGTTAAAGTGATAGATGAAGGAAAGTTGGAGGTTGTGGACCAAATTGATAATGGAGCAGCTGTTAGTGATGCTGTCGCATTTTCAGAGGGTCAAGAAGCTTTTGCATTTATTCAACACGAGGAGAATAAGATTCAACTCACTGTGAAGCATGGTCTCGAGTGGAGTAGCGATTTACTTAAGGAGAGTATTGAGATGGATTGCCAGAGAGGGCTTGTGCATAAGGTCTTCATTAACAACTATGTCCGAACAGACAGGACTTATGGGTTTAGGGCATTGATTGTCATGGAAGATCATTCGTTACTGCTAGTACAACAAGGTGTTATTGTTTGGAGTAGGGAGGATGGGCTTGCATCGGTCATAGATGTGACAACATCAGAGTTACCTATAGAAAAGCAAGGTGTTTCTGTGGCAAAAGTGGAGCAGAATCTCTTCGAATGGCTTAAGGTATGAAGCTTTTAGAAACTCTGAGAAAGTGAAAGTTAACGTTGTATTTCAAACTACTAAGGGTACAACAATTCAAACAAGTTCGTGATGGTATTCGAGCATCTATCCCTTGAGATTTTTGGTGTAGAATTGTACTTGTGAAATTTTTTGATCTTGTACTCATATATGTTGTGTCTGGAGTTTGTCAGTGAAAAGCATAATCTGCATACGGATATACTTTCTTGCTAAGAAGCACAGACACGTCTACCCCTCCCCCTTGTATCTGGGTCCGATCCGTGTCGGTCACGGACATGACACGCTCCGGACACGTGTTGGACATGCCGAAAATCTTGTCCAATTTTTTTATTATATTCCTTTTACTCAAACACATTGTAGATACGCTATAACATGTTGGCGGCTCTTGGAACATGCTAAGGACACATTAAATGGTTAAAATCGAATTTCCAACTCTAAGCTCAGAGTGAAATTTTTGTATAGTTCATTTTTAATTATATGAGGATCATTGATTTGTATCTTCATAGTATTGTTCTTAATTCAACAGAAGTAACGTTTTTGAGTTTTATGTGAATTCACAAGATACCTCTGTAATTCCTATACATTTTACGTTCGGTGTGTCCCCCACGTCTTTGTCCTAATTTTTGAAGAAATGGCGTGTCTGCTTGTGCATGTCGTGTCGTGTCCGTATCTGATATCCATGTCCGTGCTTCTTAGCTTTCTTGGGCAAAGAAGTCCATAATAACGGAGATGAGGATATTGTAGCTTCAGTCAAAGAGGATAACTATATACATCTTCTCTTTCTCCTATTTTTGGGGTTTCTGGATAGAATTTCGAAAAGAGTATATTTGTATGTGGAACGGGATAAACGAAGTTCTCGAATCTCGATAGGATTCCTATATGGTTATGCAATATGAGAACTCTTTGCATTGCAATGGTTGATAGATTGTGTAGGTATTTATCCATTTAAATTTCATATATATTGGTTGTTTCATTTGGTAACAAAAGAATTCGCAGAAGTATTTGAATTCCTTGTTTGCAGTGACTATATCCGTCAGGATCCAGGTTTAATGTGCTTATACGTCATTCTTCAAGTTTACTTTTTCCTATATTTTCTTTTTAACATTTATCACAATGGCCAACCTCCCTATCATAATCTGTGTAACCATATAAATCAGGGTCTTGATAGAATATGTAGCAATATGGGACTCATTTCCTATTTTCCAGTGCCCTGTGTGATATTCTGATAGATTGTGGGCATTTAACACCATGTGAATTGTGAATATTTTGTTTGGTTCACTTGAGAAAGAAAAGCAGTTTTCTGATGTTCTTGTCCTTACTGACGACATCGATGATGTGTAATGTGCTTGTGCCTTGTACATTTATTAAACTTTGACTTTTTTTCTAGATTTAGTTTTTGAATTATAGTATGATGGAATTCCTTTGTTTCATTAAAGGTCATGGCATATGAATGGGGGAATATTTGGACTCAGTCAGGCTTGGACAGCATAGATAAATGGCATTAAGTTATTGATAAAATGCTGTTTTGTTCATGATGGTCAGGATTCTG
The DNA here is from genome assembly GCA_018127125.1 of Rhododendron griersonianum. Lineage (NCBI taxonomy): Eukaryota > Viridiplantae > Streptophyta > Magnoliopsida > Ericales > Ericaceae > Rhododendron > Rhododendron griersonianum. Next base: position 25,929,559 of record CM030794.1, on the reverse strand, counting down.
TTCGAATACGATACTTTCAGTTAAATTGCCAACACATTATATGTGCATGGTCATAACAAGATTCATGATCGTCCAATTAGTGAACAACTTTCATCAGGTTAGGCACATTGCATGGGCTCTCTAGTAGACAAAGCTACTAAACGAGTGCTCCGAGAATAATCCTCTGTCCGAATTTGTTTTTGACATGGATGCTCCCCCCATATTAGAGTTTGATAGAGTATAGGTCTGTACAAAATCTTAAGTAATATTTGATTTCCATTATTTTGCCAGCCTCATGGTTTCCTCGATTTTTGAATGCTGAGAATTAGTCCTTGCATTGAGAATCTTGCCTACCTGTGAGAAATTATGAATCTCTAGTAATTATGTTATTCTGCTTTGATCTCCTAGTCTTTTGTTGTTAGTTTACGCTTGATTTCACATTTTTGGGAAGGTGATGGGACTTTTTACTCAGCTTGTGAAGAATCAGATTCAGGTTCCAGGCAACGTCTGGACTGTTTCAAAGATGAAGAGTGTTTTGTCTGTGTTTTTGTTTCTTTTTCTCTTTCTTTCAGTTAGAGGATATCTTAAATCTTAATACTGTATTCTTGGACTACTCCTGTGGAGGCAACTTGTTATCTGATTTCCTCCCATTTGTTTTGATATGATCTGTTGTTTTAAGGGACATATGCTGAAGCTAAAAGGAACTCTAATGCTCGCAAGCCCTGATGAAGTAGCAGAAATTCAAAGAATAAGGTTGCAAAGGTCAGAGAAAAGCAAGATGACCCGGGACCACAATGGTTTTCGAAAGCTTCTCATAGTACTTACTAGAGCGGGGAAACTTTTTGCTCTACACACAGGAGATGGACGAGTTGTGTGGTCTCTCTTACTCCATACTTTGCATAAAACAGAACAATGCAACTCCCCTGGTGGGCTTAAATTATACCAGTGGCAGGTCCCACATCATCATGCACTTGATGAAAATCCTTCTGTTCTTGTACTTGGGAGATGCGGACGTAGTTTGGATGCCAATGGTGTCCTTTCAGTTGTTGACACATACACAGGGAAGGAGCTTAGTTCTGTTGGTGCTTCTCATTCCATTGTGCAAGTTATTCCACTGCCTTTTACTGATTCAACTGAACAGCGCCTGCATCTACTAATAGATGCTGACCAACATGCCCACTTAATCCCCAGAACTCGTGAGGCAGTCAGTATTGTCCAACGTGAGTTTGGAAACATATACTGGTACTCAGTTGAAGCTGATAATGGCATCATAAGGGGTCATGTCTTGAAGGACAACTGCGATCTTGAGGTATCAGATGGGTACTGTTTTAACACCCGAGGATTATGGTCCATTGTCTTCCCCTCTGAGTCAGAAAAAATCATTACAACTATGACAAGAAAATCGAATGAGGTATCTTTGTTTCCCTCTAGTAGGCAACTTCAAGGTTGAATCTGAATCTTTGTGGTTCTGAAAGGCTACTATTGTTCCATACGTTTGCTGGAATCAATTTTGATATGCTTTTGACTTCTTACTTATCCCTCTGTAGCTACGCATCCGGCCGAGTTTGGACATGGCATTTCATTTTTCATATTTAAGAATGGTGGGATGCCCGTCTAGGATGAGGTGGAGTTTCACTTTTATTTGACCATCCCATCATATATGTCAGCTTCAACCACCTCATCCCCTAACATGATATATTTGACCTCGTTGAGCTAATTGATTGTGGGCCTTCAACTATGCATGCCTTGTTCGCATCATATTGTACTATATTAGCTGCTCAGTTATGAAATATGTTGCTTAGACACAAACATGGCAGACAAGTAGTACATGGACACAGGAAGGTCACAACTAGGAATCTGTTATATATCTTCGCTATGAAATGGCTAGAGCCGCTAGATTATTGTAAAGAGTGAAAGTTCTTTTTTTCCCCCTCTAGGGGTTTTGTCTTTGAAAGTAATTATGGTGAAAGAAAGCCAAAAGATGGCATATAATAACACTAATGACGATGAAAGGGCTGTTGAACCATTTTCCAGCAATAACATCAAGAACTAAAACAAAAAGCAAATAAAGGGGCCAAAATTTGACTTCATTGAATGGAAAGTGTGTCAATTGGTACATAATCACTGCTTCAGTACCGATTCAACTACGATTCATAACCATTTGCGAGTTATGGAAGCTGTTCATGTAGATTACTGATTACCCCCTGAATCATATGTAATAGCAAAGTGCGCAATAAAATAAGCGATTATAACATCTATGGTGTCAAACATGTTTCTAGAGTTGTCTGGAAGGAAAGTGTTGGGAGTCTGACAAGTGTGCACACACTCGCACATGCAGAAACTGTTCTTCTCGAAAGTTGTCTCTGGTACTTCAGTTATGAATTTTTTTTATAAACATACCTCTTGAGTGTTTTTTCGTGCTTGCTACACAAGAATATTAATGCAGTGCTATATTGCACTGTAATTTGGGTCTTGTGCCTCCCCCACACCCACACCCACACCCACACCCACACCCTCATCTTTTATCTGCCCTTGGATAAGTAAGCCCCACCTCCGGATTATATCCCTCTTTCATCCAATGACCTGGAATGTTCTTACCAAATTATGACTCTTTCGAGGTCTGACACTCATTACATGAAGTGTGTTGCATTCCAGTTTCATGTGGCTGCCATCTCTTCCTCTTTCTATTTGATTCAGGTTTTCATACTGCTTTTGTATGAATATGAAATTCTTTTGTGTCTTGTGTTGTTTAGGTGGTGCATACTCAAGCCAAGGCTATGTCTGAACAAGATGTGATGTATAAATATGTATCGAAAAATCTTCTTTTCGTGGCTAATGTTGCACCTAAAGCCAGAGGTGATATTGGCTTGGTGACCCCGGAGGAGTCATGGTTGGTCGTGTATCTTATTGATACTGTGTCTGGACGTATACTGCACCGCATGACTCATCATGGTGCTCAGGGTCCTGTCCACGTAGTAAGTATGCCTTTTCATGTTCAAGTCAACCTTTTTTTTTTCATTGATATAGCAGATTTAAATTATGATTTGTTTCTTTTTGAAGGTTTTTAGTGAGAACTGGGTTGTCTACCACTACTTCAATCTAAAAGCACACAGATATGAGATGTCAGTCATTGAGATCTACGATCAGTCTCGGGCGGTAAGTATTTGAACTTGAGGTCCTGCATTTCATTGGTGTCTATTTTTTCCACCTGATGTTGATCGGTGTGACTTTTCTAAACTGGGATTACCATCCGCAGGATAACAAAGACGTCTGGAAACTCGTCCTTGGAAAGCATAATCTTACTTCACCTATTTCCTCCTATTCTCGTCCTGAGGTCATAACAAAGTCACAAACTTATTTTTTCACCCATACTGTGAAATCAATTGCAGTAACATCGACAGCCAAGGGCATCACATCCAAGCAACTTCTTATCGGCACAATAGGTGACCAGGTTAGGTCAAATAAAAAATATGTGCGCTCGCTGTGTTTTTGTTTTCAGTTGCTTGCTTTGCACTGTTTCTGTGCTTTGGATACCTTATGCTGTGATGTACTTGGGACATTTTTTGTACTCGTACTGAATGCAGCTTGCATTTTACAGGTTTTGGCTCTTGATAAGCGTTTCCTAGATCCTCGTCGAACAGTCAATCCCACGCAAGCTGAGAAGGAAGAAGGCATTATACCTCTTACTGATTCATTGCCAATCATGCCACAGGTGCAGTAACCCTATCCTTACCCTTTTTCCTATAGAGTTGTCTCCTTGCGTTTGAAAATCTCGGCACTCCCTCCCAACGGAATTGAAGTTTATAGCAAAGAGAAGGGCAGAGAATAAGGTTCTAATATGTACACCTGGAAACCTTAGACTGCTTTTGCTTAGCTCTTCCTGTGCTCGTAAATGTTGAAATATCTGAAGGTTATGGGCAAATTTTATAACTGGAAGATCTGGATCTAGTTGGCTAACTTTGGATTTGAAAGTGCTCCCGCAAATCGAGATAGGTACTGGTGCTAGTTTTTTAAAGAGTGGATAAATTAGTTAGTTACCCAGATACTAACTGCATTTTAGGTTTGCACCATTTGACCAACAAGGGCCTGTAAAACCAGTGAGAGCTGCCTGCGTAACTGGCTTGTTCAGAATTCGGATGTTGTCTCCGGAGGCTGGCTTGTTTAAGTTTTATTCTCATCAATAAGAACTTCGCATGTCTAACAATGTATACTAACATAAGAAGATAAGAATCATATGTTTCACCTTCTCTTTAAAAAAAATGATCGGGTTGCTGAGGAGAGGGGTGCAGCTAGGATTTATGGGGAGGTCATTTAGTATTTGAAGAAAGAGGAACTTTTCTGGGGATTTCAAAGAAATTTGTTGGGCTCTGGAAAAAATTGGGAGGGTCCAGGATCCTTCTGGTCCCTTCTCCCTCTGCTGCTGCTGCTGCCGTGGGAAAACAAATCAACTTGTTTCTTTTGTAACTCAGACCAACTTATGGTTGTGCCATTGAGGTCACCTTTGATGCTTCGTATAGAAACACTGCTACACAGGCTAGCCTAGTTTGTGACTGTATCTTTTTGATGATTTGTATGAAGTATAAACACACAGCTATTCCTTTTTCATCTATGCTTGTTTAGTTGAGGCAGCACAGCTTAGGTACCCTGTCAAGGATTTCCGTTCTTATTATTCTTGAATGCTGTTGTCGTACATTTTTGTGATTTGTTCATTGCGTGCTATAATAGTCGGGCAAAATTTGCAGTCGTATGTGACCCACACCCTCAAAGTGGAAGGCCTCAGAGGCATAGTAACGTCACCGGCGAAGCTTGAGTCAACCACCCTCATCTTTGCATACGGGGTGGACCTCTTCTTTACCCGGATGGCACCATCAAAGACATATGACTCACTGACAGAGGATTTCAGCTATGCTCTTCTTCTCCTCACAATTGTTGTACTCCTGGTTGCAATTGTTGCTACGTGGATTTTGTCTGAGAGAAAGGAACTGCAAGACAAATGGGGGTGAGCCAAGTCTTGTCTCTGAGTCAAAGATTATTATCCTGTATTCCAGGAGCACCAGCGTGGCATGTACACGTGCTACTCTTGACTAGGGAAGCTCTGCAAAAGGAAATGGATGTAACTGTCTCTGTCTCCCACTCTGCTGGTGGTCAGGTTCGCGCCATCCATCCCATGACTATTGCTCTAATTGATCAGGACAACAAATTTTAGCATGCCAAGTAGGTGCTATGAGATTACTTAGTGATAACTCACTAGTCCATCTTTGCTCTTTCTAATTTTTCCTAGTCAAGTTTCTGTGAACTTTGTCTTTCAATCAGGTGGTATGCTCCTAACCTTAGATTTTGTAGCATCCTCTCCTATTCAATTTTTATTTGGTATTTGGGTTTTTGGTACCTTATAAATGTTGTAAATTAATGTTTTCAATTAGAGTTCTCAACATTTAGGAGGTTAATAACAAATTTGGGATCGAGCCCTCTGTAGTTAAAACATTCTTTCCCCTTCTTTTACTCCCAAGCTTTGCATTAGTTTCTGCTGGAATTTCTTTTAATCAATCCATTTCTCCGGATATCAATTACGACAGGCAAACCTTGCAATATGGGGCTTGGTTAATGTACCGGAGTTTACATAATTTTGAACAGGAACTTACTGTCTTCTCCTACTGGAGAGAAGTTGGTCTCCATATCTTTCGATTTCTACCGTGGAAGCTGGAATGTAAGCCCTTATCCCCAATTCAACTAGACCACGACGACTGTTCGACTTTGATCTAGCATGAAATTGACGCCCATTTGATTTGCTCGCTTATATACTATTGATGAAAAACTAAGCGATGCAAAAAGGTTATGTGATGGGACGGGTTGTTTATTTGCTTATTCAAGTAAAATTTTAACATTTTTTTCTTCCAAATAAGCAAGCAAGCTAATAGTTTGTTTTTATTTTTTTTACACTTAATTTCTTTCTAACCAGAAATAATGACTTGAGCGGTGTAAAGTAATGGACCCTGAGTTGTTTTTAGTGGCAGCTAGTTTATCTTTTAGATTAGTTGAATACTTAGTACAGAAAAATGATTAGTACTGTACTCTATAATTTAGAGCAAGAAAATTTTAGTATGCAATCTTTGCCACGTTTGATAAGTGTGTTGGATTAAATAGGATTAGGAAGGAGGTGAGATTGGTAAGAAGATAGGATTAGTAATCTCAAGTGTAGTCCCAGGTGGGTGTTTGGTTGTGAAAGGATTAAATCATGCGATTATCAATCCCAATTCCTTGTTTGATTGGAATATCAAGGGATAGGATAACAAATTGCATTTTCCAATCATACCCGTGGGTGAAAAACCTGGCCTATTAAATTGCAAGGAAGTCCCACTAATAGATTGCATTTTTCAATCATTTTCGGACAATTTGCATTTTTTTCCATCCAATCAATTTCCAGATTCTTATTTGGACAACCATCCCTGTATCATTGATCGGTTCATTTAGTTGATTTTTTTTTCAAATTTTACGACAAATAAGGCACCTGCATAATTTATAGAGGCCACGAGATGCTTTAAGGCTACAAATGCATGCATGAGTTTCATCTTCTCATCTCCCTCATGATTATTTATGCATAGTTTTTTCGCGTTTGTTAATTTTGCGCCTAATTTGTGGGGATTATTGATTCGTCTCGTCAAAACGAATCAAAAAAGTAAAAAATTATGACTTTTGTCCAAATATTTTTGAAAATATCTAAGATAAAGTCCAAAAAACCGGCTTTTGGATTTTTTCTTAGATATTTTGGAAAATATTTGGGTAAAAGTAATTTTTTTTAAATGGATAAAAGTATTTGACAAATACTGTATGTTGCATTACAGAAGGCAAAAGCCAATGGACTCTGGTCCTCAGGTTATGGAAGGCTTGGAACATCCTTTTTTTATTTATCATACATACATGACTGGGTCTGGGTGATTTTAAATACGAGGAGTTGTTTTGCGTATAGGTGGGTGAGTAATAAAAGGGTACTACTGGTATTAACAGAAAATAGCATGGGCAAGGAGGTTATTTTGCATCACAGAGCTTGGGATAAGATTAGTAATACCTAGTGGGAGGTGGTATTCAGGGACGGAGCAAGGAATTTCACCACACAGTGGCGACCATGCATGCGAGAAAAAAATATAAATACACATGCATAATCACGTAAATACATTAAAACTCAAAATAACATAAATACATAAATTGGTTTAACTAATGGGATCGATTTTGATGCATGTGTCTTGTTTTTCTTTATTGTTTATCTTCTTCTTTTTCATTCATCACAACTGGACGAATTCGGTACATGGGCTTTTATGTTACTTGATTTTACCAGTCAAAAAATAAAGAATTAGGAGAAGTCTAGAACAACAATTGGAGAAAGACATACCTACAACTTAAATTTCACCAAAATTACTTAGGGTTTCCAAAATCTCTTCTCCTCTGTCTCTATTTTCTCGAAATTACCTTTGAAGTCTTAACAATTGGGAATGTTTGTGCCGAGAGAGTGAGAGAGGATTTGGTGTGCCATTGAGATTTTAGGACAAAAAGAAATAAAACTGTAAAACACTAAACCCATCTAACGAAAGGTGTAAATTTATTACTTGAAAATTCACAATATTAACTCTATAGTTTTATTTTTTTGTTATATTTTACCCCTTAGCCTTTAGTAATTAATGTTGGTATCTTCGTAATTCAAATGTTACAATTATTATTATTTTTTCAAAATTCTACACAGGGGCGGCCTATATACTTTCATAGTAATTTTTTTTACATATAATAATAGTGTTTCTTTTTCTTCTTGTAGGGGCGACCGCCCCTACTGACCCCTCCCTGGCTCTATCTGTGGTAGTATTGATAATCCCATGAATTGGGAGGATTGGTAATTTCATGGTATTACTAATCTCCGCCACTATTGTGCAATCAAGCAAAGAGAAAAGGACAACAGGATTAACAATCCTTTCCCAACCCTTTACTCACTTATCAAACATGACCTAAGAGAAACAAAAAAGGGGTTTGGGATTACCGAAGCTTTCTTTCAGTACCCGTTTGTCTGGATAACAGTTGTTTCTGTTTTGTTTTTTTTTGGTCAAACGGGAATATGGATAACAGTTGTTTCGAAAGGGGGTGGGAGACTTCAAAAAAGAAAAAGAAAAAGAAAAAGAAAGGGGGTGCCGTGGGAGTAATAAGTAGGAGGACGATCGCACCCAATAATAACTTTTTGAAAAGTCGTGCTATTTTTCAAATAAAAAAATTAATTATTCCGTATATAATTTTTTGAATTTTTTCGCACTAAATTAAATCATTAATCGAGATCTTTAATACGGTGTAAAAAAATTTTAAAAAATTATACACAAAAATAGTTAATTTTTTAATTTTAAAAAAAGGTAAGAGAGAAAAAGTGGAATTGTTATTGTGAAAGGTACTCGTAGTCAAGGACGGAACCAGGATTTTACCCTAGCAGTGGCGAAATGTATATTAAAAAAATCTAGTAGTGGCGAGACTATATAAGTTGGGCATATTTTTTTTTTTTACATATAATAATTGTATTTTCTAAATTTTTATCGTGGCGGTCGCCGCCACTAGACCCCTGATCCCATCCTTACTCGTAGTAATTATTTGTGCATGAAAAGTTGGACGTAACTGTGCTCTGCAACTGATGCAGGGCAGTACAATACCCCCCCAGTTCCACACCATACCTCAATTCAATTCAGACACACACAGAGCATCTCTGTCGACCCATTGAATTTGAATACCACTCCAAACTCTGTAAATTGACACTTCACTGATCTCTCTGAAACCAACATCTCCCCCACTCACTCTCTCCCACTCCACCAAGGTTGTATACGATTCTCCTACGGAAATAGACAGGAGCCACATACGGTGGGGAGTGGGAACTACGGTCATGAATGATTCAAGTTGTTCAATAACTTTAAAAAAAAATTTGAGTGGATCTGTGAAAAATCAAATCAATTTAATGTGTAAGTGTTCAATCTAATCTTTTCATTTTTTTTATTTAAATTTTGAATCCATGAAAAAAATGAAAGATTGGATCAAATATCTAAACATATCAGATTGAACTGATTTTTCACAAGCCCATTTGATTTTTTAAAAAATAATTATTGAATGGCTCGGATCATTCATACGGCTTCTTTCGTCAATGCACTCAAACCGTTTGAACAAGCACATGCATATTGAATAAGTGTTTGGAGCCGTTTGATATATGTGGTTTTATGTGAATCAAATGCCTTATTTGTTTTCGGAGTTACGTTTTACTCCTAGGCCCAGTTTGGATGCCCGTAATTTTTTGTAGGAATATGAATTTGATTCCTAAAATTACTAGGAATCAAATTTCTAGTAATTCGACACTCGGAGTAATTCTATTTCGACCTTTGGATTGATTAAGTAATCTTCTCTTAGAATCATTTATTTTGGAAATATCCTAATGTCCAACATTTCCTTTTTATATTGATCGGACCAGGAATCCAAGATTCACATGGGGTGAGAGGAATTAGATTCTTCATGTATTCAAGAATGTGATTCCTCCTAAATTGGGAGATCAATAATCTCATTCACATTCCCACTCTTCACAAACATAGGAATATTAGAATTTTGAAATCACATTTTCATTCCCCTAAAATACTTGTCATCCAAACACAATCGCATGGTTATGTTTCTAGCATTTGCCAGTGTGAAACAACCAGAGTGTGAGTCAAGTCTACTTTTAAGCCTTCAACTATCTGAAACAACATAGCTCTCTCTGTCTCTCTCTCTCTCTCTCTCTCCACACCATGAAAACCCATCCCCCAAAGCTCAAAACCACCCCACGTCCACTCTTCTCTTGCGGCTTCTTCCGTCACTGCACTCAAACCGTACTTAGTCCAACCACCTCCAGCCCTCCTCCAGCCCTTCCTCTACCACAATCCCACCAACCACCACCACCTCCTCCTCCTCCACCACCTCCTCCTCCGCCTCTATCTTCCTCCTCCTCCTCTTCCAACACCTCCCAAAGTTTCACCCAGTGGAGGTTTCCTCTCCCAACCTCACCCATCTCCCACCACCATTCTCACCCATCCCCACCACCCATAATACCCCACCACATTTTCACTGACCCACAACCACCACTACTAACCCCCGCTAATTTCCAAGAACTCTTCCACGCGGCCGAGATCCAACTCAATTCAGACTCGGACACTGACCGGGTGAACGCCCTCCACATGCTGGAGCGCTCACTCGTGCCGAACCCTCCGGCCGCCGCAGACGGCGGCGACGCGGCGGCGTGTCCGCCGGCGGTTATGGAAAACGTGATTGGGTACTTGAAGGACGGCGGTGCGGGGGCGAAGCCGGCAACCAAAGTTCTCCTGGCGCTGTGCATAGCGGAGGGGAACCGACGGGTGGCGGTGGAGGCGGGGGCGGCGGGGAGAGTGGTGGAGGCGCTGGCGGAAATGGAAGGGGCGGCGGCGGAGAGGGCGTTGGCGGCATTGGAGCTGATGTGCACGGTGGCGGAGGGGGCGGCGGAGGTGAGGGGGCACGCGCTGGCGGTGCCGATGATGGTGGAAGTGATGGGGAAGATGGATGGGACGAGGGGGAAGGAGTATGCGATGAGTGTTTTGGGGGTGATATATGGAGGTGGGTTTGGAGAGGAGGAGCGGGAGCAGGGGTGGGTGTTGGCGCCGCGGGAGGAGGTGGCGCGTGCGGTGGCGCTGGCGTTGCAAGGGGAATGCAGCGATAGAGGGAGGAGGAAAGGGGCCCAGCTACTGAAGATGCTTCAAGAAAGTGAAGGGTTAGATTTGACGGAAGAGGGATGATGATGATGATAAGGGGCTAGGCCAAGGCTAGGGGACTGTTTTACTCCTACTGCTACCATACTAGAGTAGTACTGTAACAGTTTTCTTTTCTGTTAACGGAAGAAAGAAAGAAAGAAAGAAAGAAAGAAGGATGGATTTCTTCACGCGCGTACGCGTACTGTTGGAATATTCGGTGATATTAATTGGTGCCTGCCCTGGTCTTCACTCTTCAGGGATTGTACAAAGTTTAAATAAGAATTGAAAAATAATTAAAGGCCAGTGATTTTGCCACATTCTTTTTTATTATTGTTATTGTCACACCCTGTAAGTGTATTTTCTGGTGCAAAAAAATACACTTGCAGGATGTGACAATAACAAAAAAGGATGTGACAATATCATTTCCCTAATTAAAAAGTAGTAAAATCAAATTAAGGGGTACAAAACACGACCAATCCAATCTGGTCCGGGGAGACTGGACGGGATCCAATTGACATTAGAGAGAAACTGAAAACTAGGTGAAGTTTTTACCCTTAATTTCCTTTTTTAGGTTGTTAATTTTATGGATCAGTCATAGTAGTAGTTTTTTTTATTTTTTTTGTGTTCTATGTTCATACGAGTAGTAGAGTAGAGTAGTCTTTACGAATCAGAATTACAGTAGTTAAAATTTGAACAACCAATTACTGTACTAATTAGAGTTCATGCATAGAAAATTTTCATGAAAAATCCATCTGCTTCCTCTGCATTAATTACGTTACAATTTTCATGACAAATCCCATCAGCTTCCTCTACATTAATTACGTTACATATGTGACGATAAGTCAAATGATTTATGGACTAGATGGAACTAGTGAGGATCTAGTGGCGGCGGCCGCCACGATAAGAATTTTAGAAAATGCAATTATTATATGTGAAAAAATAATTTTTTCCCCAACTTATAAGTTTTTTTCCTTATTTTTTTTATTATATATTAATCATAAATCTTCTAATTTTTTTTCAATAAAGGAGACCCAAAAAACTATTCCAAAACTAAATTCAATGGGCCAAAGTGAAATAATATAAATGATGATGTGTAATTAAGAAAAAAAACTCCACACTCTAACCCTAAAATGACTTAACCTAAAAAATTAAGGGAATTTAATAATAATGTCACTCCCAAAAAAGGGAGTGCGGTTATTAATTTAGGAAATTCATATAGGGATTTTCCATATAGCTAGGGATTTGGAGAGTGACATTATAAATTTGAAGAGTGGCATTAATATCGATGCCCAAAATAAAAACTAGTCTTTTTTTTAAAATTATTAACTGCTTGAATTTTCACGTGGCCTCTTTTTAGCTTTTCTGAGCAATAATATGAGGGTAAAGAGTTGTTCCACGACATGACATGGGAGGGAGTCAGGGAGGGGAGAGGCATTCTTGTGCAGTGTGGTCAGGTGGTGGGTCCGAGTACTCCTGTGGTTTCCTTGCAGATCACGTGCGTTGGGCCAAATTCTTGGGTGTTTTTTGAGCATGGCCTGGCCATGACCCATTACGGACTCGCGATGGGGCTGTGTTGAATGTGCTGTGCATGGTGTTGTACCCCAAAATGAATGTCGTTTTCAGGCTCTATCTAAGGGTTCACCACCATTTGTGCTGCAAGCTAGGGCCCTGTATGGTGAATCCCAGGTCCCTGCAGTGACGTGAATTCACTGCAAATTACAACTCCCTAAAACGACATCATTGTTTAGGGACGTATTTGGATTGCTCATGTAGTCACATGATCCCCCTACCAAACTCCCTCTCTCTCTCTCTCTCTCTCTCTCTCTCTCTCTCTTCTCTTCTGCAAATGAGCAATCCAAATACGCCCAAAAACAATGTCGTTTTTGGGCTCTAATTTGCAATGAATTCCCCACACTGCTCGGGATCTCCTGTTTGGTACCCATTAAATGGGCAAAAAGTTGATTTTTTTTTTAAATTTTTGCAGGGCCTATTATGGTCCTATAATGATAATTCAAACCACAAGTTATTCTTAAAATATTTTTTTATGGATTCTTGAAAAAATTAGCTCAATCCGATATCAGTAAAAGTTTTTTCAGAACTCGTAGGAGATTTCAGAATTTGTAGGGTTTAGAATTCGTAGGGTGTCTGAATTCTGAAACAGTGCTTGCAGATATTGGATTAAGCTAATTTTTTTTAAGAACTCATAAAATACAATTTAAAAATAACTTGTTTAAATCATCTTTGTAGGACCTGTAATGAGCCTCACAAAAATAAAAAAAAAATCAACCCATTTCTTGCAACACCCTACAAATTCTGAAACAACCCTTATCGATATCGGATTGAGCTAATTTTTTCAGAAACTCATAAAAAAAATTTGAAGGATAATTACTTACAATTTGAATTATCTTTGTAAGACCCGTAATTGGCCCCACAAAAATAAAAATAAAAATCATCAATTTCTTACCCATTTAACCCATTTAATGGTTACCAAACAGGGCCCTTGCAGCACAAATGGTGAACCCCTTGACCGCCCCAAAACGACGTCATTTTGGGACACAACACATTCAACACTGCACCATCCCGAGTCCACACATTACCCAAGCTCCCAAACTACACCATGATGGAAGGCTCGTGATTAAAGCTTCTCTCTCTCTCTCAGCCAATTAGGGTTTTTGGCCTGGGAAGGCGCCTCCTCCCCCAGGGCGTTTTCTCTTCCTCCACCAACCTTGCAGCGCTTCACCTCTCCGCGTATCTACCTGATCCGTCTTCTTCTGCCTTCGTTTTCATCTCCCATCATTTCGGTCAACGTGCTCCACATCTCGGGGGGGGGGGGGGTACGATTTTGCGCCTAACGGCCAGGCGCGAAGGTGGGTGGTGGTGGTGTGATGCGAAGCTCTTCACCGTCGAGATACACATCTGGGGTTTCTCGGTTTTTGGCCTAACGGCTAGGTGTTGTCTTTCGTGGTGGCCGTCAGTTCGTCTTTTGCAGATCTACGTTTCTGGGGTCTTTGAGGGGTCGATCGGTGGTGTGAAGTTGGCGGTGGGTGGTGGTGGTGGAGGGTGTGTGGTGGTGTTGTTTTCTGTTTTGTTGTATGTGGCCGGGCGGCAGGCCCGGCCTTGAGTTTTCCGGGGTCCTAGGCGACCAACCAATTTGGGGCCCTTCACACCTACCAAGTTTCTATCCAAAACCTCCGAGTATATTAGCCATTTCCTGTCAAGTTTTTCTCCATTTGCTAAATGCCGAATGTAATGAATGGAGGAGAAATGCCTAGCATTAGTGACCTTAGGGGGGGGGAGTACGATTTTGCGCCTAACGGCCAGGCGCGAAGGTGGGTGGTGGTGGTGTGATGCGAAGCCCTTCACCGTCGAGATACACATCTGGGGTTTCTCGGTTTTTGGCCTAACGGCTAGGTGTTGTCTTTCGTGGTGGCCGTCAGTTCGTCTTTTGCAGATCTACGTTTCTGGGGTCTTTGAGGGGTCGATCGGTGGTGTGGAGTTGGCGATGGGTGGTGGTGGTGGAGGGTGTGTGGTGGTGTTGTTTTCTGTTTTGTTGTAGGTGGCCGGGCGGCAGGCCCGGCCTTGAGTTTTCCGGGGTCCTAGGCGACCAACCAATTTGGGGCCCTTCACACCTACCAAGTTTCTATCCAAAACCTCCGAGTATATTAGCCATTTCCTGTCAAGTTTTTCTCCATTTGCTAAATGCCGAATGTAATGAATGGAGGAGAAATGCCTAGCATTAGCGACCTTAGGGAAGTTGACATCGCAATCTCTTCTCACAGGACCTCTCTCTACTGGCTCTTCATTCTTCAATGGAAAATTTCACATTTCAATTCTCTGCAGCTTTGTTGTGACTGTGAGACCAGAGGACTGAGAGGAGTCAGAGGACTAGAGAATTGGAGAAGGTGAGAGCAGAGAGCCGAGAGGATTGGAGATTGGAGAACTCGAGAAGCCGACGTTGGGGACCTGGGGTTTTCAAATTTCAGATTTCAATTCTCTCCTGTGAGACCAGATGTTGAGCCTACTTGGTGGTTCTATTGTTTTTTTTTCTTTTCTTTTTTCCTTTCAAGAGTTGTCTGTCACAAAATTTCCGGATTGGGCTGAAAAAATATTTTGGGCCTTGTTTTAAAATGGGGCCTCACTCTTTTAAGTTAACTTTGGGTACAAATTTTGGCCCCAATAGTATACTAACTTATAATGTTTGGAGGCCCCAATTTTGGGCCTCTTTTGGGGGGGGGCCCTAGGCCACCGCCTGGTGGGCCTAGGGCCAAGGCCGGGCCTGCCGAGTGGCAGCATGGGGGATTTTTTATGGTAGCAGGTGTGGCGGAATTTTGGAGGGGAGCATGGGGGATTTTTGGTGGTAGCAGGTGTGGCGCAGATTGTTCATAGCGGTGGTGGGGCTTCGGAGCTGTGGTTGTGTCTCATTCAGCAGCAGGAGAATGGGATCTGAGGTTGTTAGCGTCTCTCGGGGTGTTTTTGGGATCAGTGACATACGGCGGGTTCATGGCAATCTTCGAGACAACGGCGGTATGTGCTTCGTTTTCCAGTTCTTCAATGGGATGGCGATTTGGGCAGGGGTTTGTTCAGGTGTGGTGATAGATCGAGAGATAGGTGGGCATTTCGGGTTTAGGGTTTTGTTGGTCTTAAACCAGCGCTTAGGTCTCGAGTACCTATGGAGATTGTAATTTTAATTTTCTTGTGCCCTTGTCCTTTTAATCTTTGTAATTTTTGAATTTAGTGATTAATAAAAAAAATTGCTGATAAAAAAGGCTAGTGATTAAGTACATGGGTCACACGCCTAGTCACATAATACTTCAAAATGTCATGCACTCGCATTCGTAATCATTGTTCTTGAGAAGTTAATTAGTTTGTGATGTATTTCAAATATGTTTTCACGCCCGCGTATCTTCACACAAATTATGTGACTTAGGTCACACGTAAGTGATTATTCAGTGTCCATGGTAGTAGTATTATTGCTATGGTAGGAGTATTATTTTAGTGAATCATTAGAACTAATTCACCCAACAAAATAGAGGTAAAATTATCTATCCGGCCACTAGCTGAGTACGTATAGTTTGGGCTCCCAAATAGTAGTACAGTCTTCCTTTAGAAACCCGAAATCTGGTGTAGTTTATTTGATAACCTAAATTCAGCACTTAAAACTGAATCAATTAAGTAATAAGTGATTCAGTAGGTTTGATAACGACATTTTATATTGCTTAACAAATTAAGTGCTACTTAAAATGTAGGCTAAAAAGTTGAAAAAACCCGAGGCAAGCATCCCCAAACATCCCCACGGTTCCTAGGTATTCTAACCTTAATGCTCTGATGCCAATTTGTCACGACCTAGATTTTCAACATAATTAAACTGGGCATTTGTGCAATGGGGGAGTGTGCAAAGGGGGTGAGTGCAATTATCATGTGTGTGTGTGGGTTTTATACGTGTGTGGTGTGTGGTGTGTGTGTGCAGTGAAGAAAAAAAGAAAAGAAAAGGAGAGAAACCCAAATCTCTCTCCCCCTCCCGTCGGTTCTCTCCCTTTCTCTCTCTCCTCCTCTCTCACTCTAAACTCTACAAAACTCACCTCAAAAACCTTCAATCCTTCCTCCTCCAAGCTATAATTTCGTGGGTCTAGCTCGGTGGGAGTTTATCCGGCTCGGTTTCGGAGTATTTCAAGATCTAGGGCTCGTTTGGCTCGGGGAAAGTTTATACTACCTTGAGGTAGGAATTTCTTTACTATCTTTATGTGTGAATAGCTTGATTTGGTGTGAAATTCGTGCTCTTAGTAGTTGTTGTTGGTGTTGTGGTCGAAACCCCTGAAATCTGCAGAAAACCTGATCGAAACCACTCTGTATCGATACGGGGTTTTAGCCGTATCGATACCATAAGAAAACAAAGACTTTTGGAATTTCAGATTTGCCATCTGTATCGATACAGCCAAAAATCGATACCCCTGCCTTTTGGACAGTTTTTCCTTTCCCTGTTCCTGCTTTGATTTTTGTCAAATTTCGGGCACTTCTAGCACCTCTTGGACATCAACTAACCTATCCTAAACCTGTTCTTTGATTCCCTATGATTGAATGACTTTGTGTTGGTTACGTTGACCTTTCGTTAGTAGGGGTAATAATAGTTTACTAGTTAAGATTGTGTTGAAATGCATTTCATCCATTGGTTGACTACTGAGAAATGTTTGTGGCAGGGTTAAAACATTGTTGGCATGTCTTGTGGTGTTTTACTTATGAATGTGATAGCAAGAGAGTCATGGTTTGCATTGTGAGTGCGGAAGTAGTTATTGTGAGTCGGAAGTCGGAATTGAAAGTCTCGTAACGCAAGGGGTGGAAATACGGAGACTCTAGTGGATCTCGTAACGCAAGGGGTGGTAATACGATGGTCCTAGTGGTCGGGGTTCACCGCAGCGCAAGGGGTGGTGTGCATGTGTTGCCAACGTAGCCGGACGTGGTAGCTTCATTGGTAACATGTTTGCGAAAAGAAGCTTGTGAAAATGTTGACAAAAACGATTTTGGAAATGATGATTTGGCTAATGAAAAGTGAAGATGATGACACAGTTTACGAAATGCTGCGTAGGAGAAACTCTGATGTCACTGATACCAACGGTAGTTAATAATGAATGTGGATGTGTCATTGTTAACTGTTTTATTAGATAAGCATGCACTGTGCAGATAACGTTATTTGTATGATTCATTGTTTGTAAGTTATGGGTTAGCGGGTATGAGATTATTCTGCTGAGCTTTTATAGCTCATGGTATTACCTTTGGTGACCCTAACATATTATATCGGTGGCGATGCTGGTATAATGTGTTAGATTTTGTAGATGATCAAGGTGAGCTGTACACCTTGGAGGCCTTTGGAGCAGAAGAGCTGGCTAGGATAGAGGAGCAGGTAGAGCTGTAGTTAGGAACCCTAGTTTTCCTCCCTTGTGTAATTAATGAACTCTTGTGAGAGTTATAATGTAATAATGAGCCAGACTCTCTTTAGAAATTCAATAAAATTGTCCTTTTAACGTACCCGAAAATTGGGGACGTTACAATGTCAATCAATAAGAGAATTCAAAACCTGGCCAATAAAAGAGAGGTTCCAAATTTATACTAAAAAGAGAACTGAAAAGGCCAAAACTAGATCAGAAAGTGCATTTGTTTTCTTTTTTTTGTTAAATGAAAGACATTGAAGGCCAGCTCAATCTTAGTACTCCCTCCCGTTCCCTTTTTAAAGTCCAGTATTTCATTTTGGGCTGTCCCTTAATGAGTGTCCATTTTGTAAAGTTAGTAGGTAAAAGTTGGTACTTTTTCCATTTTGCCCCTAAAAGTAGATTTCATTTTGAAAAGTTAATGAGTAAAAGTGTAATGATGATGTCTTCATAGAGGGTAAATAGGGAAAGTAGAGGTAAAAGTTGATGTGAAAGGTATAATGATGATATTTTTTTTAATAAGTTGAAGTTACGAAGCAGGACATTTAAAAAGAGACGGAGAGAGTATGAGATTCATTTTAGGCTCCAAAAAACTCAAGTCTGCCCCCCAATGCTACTAGAAGCAATGAAGCATGAGCACAACACTCTGAAATTTTTGGCCGAGAGATAAATGTGCTCTGCAAAATAAAATTTGTGAACGCGCGCGCAGTGGAACAAAGTTCTAATATTGGTGCAGACATTAAAGCGCGCGCAATGTGTCTTGTTTCTCGAAAATACGATTAAAAGCCTAACCCTACCCTAAACTGGATTATTCCACTAAAACCAAACTAACCCTATCAAACTTAATTAGCACTTCTAGACAGTCAGCCGACCTCACTTCAGCCATTCAAACTGCTTAATTAATTTACATTGGCCCAGCTTTCTCGTTTGGAATTAAAATTAGTTTAGACAAGTACTGCATGTATTAAAATGGGGGGACTTTGAATTGCTATGCACCACGAAATCTTTGAGATTAATTTAATTGATTGGAATATTAATGCTGGTTTGGGTTCCTTGCAAATTCAAGAAACCGGATAAAAAAAAAGCTGTTCTTTTGGCATCCTAGTATGCAATGCAGCGGTATATATACTCCATATATATGGTGTCTTTGGAAAACCAGAAATGAACTGATTAATCTTGAATAGAGTGGAGAGGTGGATGCAACGGCGGACCCAGGAATTAAAACATTGTAGTGGGGGCAGATAATCATTCATAACCTTAAAGAATTTCACCGTCCAATCCAATAAATCGGATAAAAAAAAAAGCTGTTGTTTTGGCATCCTGGTATGCAATGCAGCGGTATATATACTCCATATATATTTTGTTTATTTGGTCTGTTCTTAGGCACTATATATGTTTTTCTTACTTCCTAAGTTAATAAAAGAACTCTGATTCCAAGCAAATTCAAGAAACCGGATAAAAAAATAGCTGTTGTTTTGGCATCCTGGTATGCAATGCAGCGGTATATATACTCCATATATATGGTGCCTTTGGAAAGCCAGAAATGAACTGATTAATTTTGAATGGAATGGAGAGGTGGATGCAACGGCGGACCCAGGAATACATTGTAGTGAGGGCACATAATCATTCATAACCTTAAAGAATTTCACTATCCAATCCAATAAACCGAATTAAAAAAAAGTTGTTGTTTTGGCATCCTGGTATGCAATGCAGCGATATATATACTCCATATATATTTTGTTTATTTGGTCTGTTCTTAGGCACTATATATGTTTTTCTTACTTCCAGAGTTAATAAAAGAACTCTAATTCCCGGCAAATTCAAGAAACCGGATAAAAAAACCCTGTTGTTTTGGCATCCTGGTATGCAGTGCAGCGGTATATATACTCCATATATATGGTGCCTTTGAAAAGCCAGAAATGAACTGATTAATCTTGAATGGAGTGGAGAGGTGGATGCAATGGCGGACCCCGGAATACGTTGTAGTGGGGGCACATAATCATTCATAACCTTAAAGAATTTCACCGTCCGATCCAATAATTTTGAAACACACATATTTATTTAATGCTAGAAATTTTCATCAATATACATCTATTCAGCAAAGGAAAATAAAAAACCTATTTTTTTTAACACCGAAGGTTAAACGAATTCGATGAATGCAAAATACGTTTTACAATATTTTGTTTATTTGGTCTGTACTTAAGCATTATATATGTTTTTCTTACTTCCGAAGTTAATAAAAGAACTATGATTCCCGGGAAATGCAATTTGTCCACAACTACATCTTCTTGTTGATCCGAACCGTTCATATGATGGGGCTCGTTAAATAAATTGTCCATTCAAAAATCTATATTAACGAGACTCTAAAAACCACTTCATTGAAATAATTTTACTCAAAAAAAAAAAAAACAATCTAACCATGTTTTGCATAAATAAAATATTCTTATCAAGTTGTTATCGGCGTCCGATCAATTTGATTTTCTGGGTGGACAAATTATTTGACTATCTCTACGTTATAAACGTCTTTGATCATCGGAAAAAGATCCATATGTGTGCGAGCTATACTTTGTAGTCCTAAATCACACAAGAGATATACTTAGTAAGTCCACCACTGGGTGGATGGGTAAGTGAAGTATTTATTAATGCTAGGTATCCAAAAAACTTATTCAGAAAGTATCCCAAAAGAAAAATTAAGGGTCCAGATAATCTTTTGAGTGAATATGTACCATTGATTTTTCTTTTTCGGGATACTTTCTGGGTAAGTTATTTGGGTATCTAGCATTGCTCGTGTAGCATCGACTGAAGCAGCAGAAGTACGAGTTGCTGTATCTATATATACGGATGGAATCAATATACACCAAGAGGGATTAATAGCTAGACTTCAAGACCCCATCTCTCAAGACTTCTCTAGACTCGATTTTTTGGGTCCTATGCCAGACTTATTTTTTTTTTTTTCAATCATCATACATCAGCGGGGGTTAGTGGGGGTGTTAGAGTTAGCACGGAGTCCAGAAGCTATCCATAGCTTGGGACCCCAAGGGTGTTGCTCCAGCAGGAGTCGAACCCAGGACCTCCCCCTTAGGGGAGAGATGACATACCAACTGCACTAGGCAGTGGTTGTCGGGTCCTATGCCAGACTTAAAGGGCTAAAAACATTGTTCCTAACCGTTAATTTAGTAAACGTCGCAGTAAAAAGGATACTGTAAAAAATTACTCCAATATGATCTGACATAGATAGACACGTCTAAGCAAATTAATTATTGTCTTGTGAACCAAAAATATTATTCTAAACTTAAACCGCACAATTTTTAAAGCACAATACAATTTTTTGGGCATTTAACCTGATTTTTTATACGAATTCTTTTTACTATAGCTACAAAATAAACGGTTCAAGTACTATTTTTGGATTTGGAGTGGGACCCACAAACTCGTGTCGGTCTTGAAAATGGGGCCCAGTATGAAGGTGAGATTTGTCCCTATAATGCATGTCTAGTGGAGTGTTGTGGAAATGTTTTTGCTCCTTGCTAACACTTTATTTTTTTGGGGGTCTCTTTTCGCACCTTTCTTTTCTTTTCTTTTTTGTCAAAAAGTAAGAATATTATATTGATAAACGTCCAGCGGCACTTACAAAACGGAGATCATTACAAAGAATTTGGACAAAATCAAACTAATCGTCAAACAAATACAAAACAAGTAAATCACAAGGCAATCGATATATTTCATCCTAACCCAGACATGGCCTGACGCAATAGCAACACTTTTATACTGCCTAACATCTAATTAGGAGTCTCAAACGAGAAAAAGTGCAAAGTTGAAGACAACAGACACCAAATACCCAGACGATCAGATGCACTCTACCCAAGTATGAACGCACCAATGAACTCCCAAGAACTACAGATCTGTCAAGCAGCCACGGGTTGCCTCGCCAAAGACATCGTGTAAGGATAGAACGCTGAAGCACATATATCGTTGTGAAGCAATCTCGATTAAGAGAACCCAATTTGTAGACAAAATTTGTCCAAAGACGAAACTAATAACTCTCGTTTAACGAGAAACAAAACTCTCATAGAATGAGTGACAAAACTCTCACAAATCAGACGACAAATCGTAGATCTGAAGAAACGGAAGGAAAAAAAAATCAAAAAAAGAAAGGGAGTCGGTAGTACCATGGCCTCCCCCTCCCGTCGCCGCACACGGGTATGAAACCCACGGGGGGAGAAGAAGGGAGAGGATTGAGGAGTTGTGGTGGCTAGGGTTGAAAGAGAGGAAGAGAGAGATAGCGTTGAGAGAGATAGGGTTTTCAAAAGTTGGAGTCTCAAAAACATTGTCGCAGATCAAATTGTAATGGGAAAAAGTTGATGAGTTTACTCTTTTACCTTTCTTTTGAAAATTAATTTCTAGGAACAAAAAAAGTTAATGGTGATGTTTCTAAAAGACTTGAAACTTTAAAGGGTAAAAAGAAAAAAGAAAAAAAGGCACATGCATTGTTAATCTTTCGATAACAACTTGGAATCCAAAAAACACCAACAAATGGAAACGAAAGAAGTTTCTTTTTTTCTTTCAGTGTTTGGTAGGGAACATGATTGGCTAGCTAGGATTTTTGTGTCGGACCCCATGTCCCTGCAGTGACTAATGCTCGCTGCAATTTGCAGCTCCCCGAAACGTGCGCGTTTTGTCAACACAAGCCTTTTGTTTTCTCCTCTAGAACCGTAGCAATGGTTTATGTGGGACCCATCTCATGATCCCGCACGAATGATCCAAACTGTTTAATAATTTTAAAATAATTATTCAAGTGGTCTGGTGAAAAATCAGCTCGATCGAATAATTATAATTGTTTAATACAATACACTACTTTTTTATTCAAAATTAGGATCATGTGTATACTGAATAAATTTTAAAATAAATTACACAATTATGTGCCCAATATATCATTGATCTGCATGTCAAAAAAAAAAAATATCATTGATTTGAACCGTAGGTATTGTCGGGCGATTTTACATGGAGTCTAGAGGGTTCAAGCAAACCTCCTGGACTCAAAAAATGCACTAAAATTTTGTATTTTTTTACATATAATTTAATTTTTCTTTCATATTTTTTCATATTGTCGGCACTGAATTGTTCATGAGTAATCAAATTTAAAAAATCACTTAAATTTGCGAGTACATAAATAATACTACTCAACAAAATAAAATAAACTAATCACAATTTATTTTCAATCGTAATAAAAAATTTCATTTTTTACCTGCAATTTAGATCATGAATATATTGAGCACACAATTGTGTAACTTTTTTTTAAATTCATTCAGTATCTAAGATCCTAAATTCTAAATAAAAAAGTACGTAGTATACTGATTAATTAATTATAATTATTCGATCGAGCTGATGTTTTTACGAGACCACGCAAATAATTACGGAGTATTTTAAGATTATTGTGACTTGGATCATTTGTGTGTGAGATCATGAGGTGGGTCCTACACAAACCATTGCTACGGTTCCGGAGGAGAAAGCAAAGAAGGGCACTACTATTTGCAGCCACTTATTTCCTGAACGTAGCCTGTATATAATATGGTACACATCTGTTTATAATATAGTACACATGTTACGTTTAGGAATTAAGTGGCTGCAAATAGCAGTGCCCGCAAAGAAAATAGGCTAAGTGTTGATCACATCCCAAAACGACCACGTTTCTGGAGAGCTGCGAATTGCAGGGAGCATAAGTCGCTGCAGGGACACGGGGTCCTGTTTGTATCACCTAAATGACAATTAATATCTTTAGTACTAATGTTATATTTTCTTCCTTGATGTGCTCAGTACTAATGTTGGAAATTGCTTTCCCCCCCGGACCCACCCCTCCTTTCCCAAACTACCCCCGGCCGCCCCCCTCTCTCTCTCTCCCCCTTAAATTGGACCCGCCCCACTCACACTAAACGGCACAGTTTTGGTTAAATAAAAATTCATCACCACCAATTTGCAATCCTATGGAGCAGAAACGTGATTATAAGAGTTTTAGAGACAAAATTTGGTTATGTCTCTTTAGAATAATATGATCAGAATAGTAAGATCTTCACACCCGTTCAAACGGATTAAAAATTGGACCACTTATTTTTTTAACTATTCTCTTTTTTTTTAAAAAGGGTCTCAAAAAATTAGTGCTCAAATTTTCACTCCGTTTAAATCGGTGCAAAGATCTTTTTTTTTAGGAAAATAGTTTAGTGAAAAAAAATTTGAAAATAGTTTTTTTTCATAAAGAAAACAGTTTTTTTTTTGTTGAAAAACTGTTAGAAGCTGGGTCCCCTTAAATTACTCCCACTTTTAAATTTCTTTATTTATTTAATTACTTTTATCTTATTTATTTAATTTCTATAAATACACCCTTTCTATATTAAAAAATATAATTCAAGAATTAAGCGCTCCAATTTTCAGTTCCGTTTTATTTCTTTTTATTTCTATCCAGTTTGAAATCCTTTTTTTTCTCTTTTTTTCTTTTTTTTTCTTTTCAGTTTGAAATTTTTTCCTCTTTGATAAGTCTTGAACGGAGAAGACGCGTGAACCCAAGAGAAAAAAAAAACTCATTTCGAAACCCAGATTACAACGATTCATATTTATCCTCTTGTTTGTCCTCTTGTTTATCTGTATTTCACTCATACAAATTTTACGCTACCTCCCTGAGGTTTTGGTTGCGCAGCAGATGAAGTGAAACTTTACTCTGATAAAGACATTTGTTTGAATACAAACAAACGATATTAGTAATTTGCAAAGAAAATGGTGATATTTTTTTTGATCAAAGAAGATGGTGATTTGAGTTGGTCATTCTTCCAAACTTTGAAGTCTTATTTGATATGGACTTGGAAAAATCAGAAAGAGAAATTTGAAGTTCTACAGAAACATACACTCTACTAGTATGAAAAATTATTCGGTTGCTCGGTTGCCTAGACCACTGACCACTTCTTTTTTTTTTTAATAACCGGATTGAGTTAACCCAAAAAAAAACATAAGGGAGGTAAATGGGAAAAGAAACAAATAAAGAAAATAACTGAAAATAAAAAAAAGAAAAAAAAATTCAAATTGAAAAGAAAGAAAAAGAAATAAAGAGAAAAAAAAATTCAAACTGAATAGAAATAAAAGGAAATAAAGCGGCAAAAAAAAAAAAGCAAACGGAAAAGAAATAAAGAAAAGGGGAGAAAAAAAAAAGGCAAATTGGAAAAGACTTTCTTTTTCTCTCAAAACTAAAAAGGTTGAAAAATTGAAAAAACTATATATTTTTGTGGTAGTTTAAACTGTATAAAGATGTTGGAAAATTAAGTGTTCCAAAATTCAATCCGTTTGAACGGGTGGAAAGATTTTAGTTTTCTGATCATTTTATTCTAAATGGTCATAATTAAATTTTGACTGTAGGGCTCTCGTTGATTAATCCTAAGAAAGTCGTAGAATCAAATATCTCTTAGGGTTAATCAACGAGAGCCCTACAGTCAAAATTTAATTATGACCATTTAGAATAAAATAATCAGAAAACTAAATTCTTTCCACCCGTTCAAACGGATTAAATTTTGGAATACTTAATTTTCCAACCTCTTTATACAGTTTAAACTACCACAAAATATATAGTTTTTCTATTTTCCATTATTTCATCATCAATATTAGGCTCGTTTGATAGGTTTTGTTGAGTAGATTTTAAAAATATAAAATTTATTTTTAAACAATACGTCAAGAAAAAGTTATTACCATATAAAATTTTATAGAAAATTAGAGGGAGACCCTAGTTTTTAGGTTCGATTTGATCCCAACCCTGAAAATTATGCCCGAACCTAAATAGGCTCGGTACTGTTGCATTATGATTTTATTGCCCCAGACGAAGAAAATCTCCCAAATTCCAGAACTAGAACAAATATTTCTCTCTCTCTCTCTGCCGCCCGTCACAATCTTCGCCGCTTCGGACTCCATCATAGAGTCGTGCTTTGCCGAGATCACAAGAGAATTGAAGGAGCTCACATCCTGTTCAGATTCTCGGAACAGGTGGCGAAGATCGGGAAGAAGAAAACGTGGCCAGAGAACTGTGCCATTTCTGGTCAGTGGCCCGACATCGAGTCCATTTCTCGTTCAAATCCATTTCCGGTCAGCGGCCCGACACCGAAACACCATCTGCCGTTCGGATTTACATGGACGACGGCGATGCGACGGAATGGGCACTCGGTCATTTCTTCACTCCAATAGCTCCAATTTCCCGACGCCGGCGACACATTTAAAACTTCGGCCTCATGATCGGACACCAGTACAATAACGGCAGCGGAGGAGGCGTTGGATTTGGATCGTGGTTGTGGTCGCCGCTAAGGGCGTGGAAAACTTGTTGGAGATGCCGTCGTCGAGGTCTCCGCCCGTATTTTTCTCTCTGCGCGCGTGTGTGTGAATTTGGAGTGTTCTGATAATGGAATCGCAGTCCGATTAGAAAAAGAAGGCCACCATAATCGACGGCAAAACAGTCACATAGATAATCCGATCTGAAATCTCTTCCGAAGTTCACCATCTCTCCGACAAATACGGCAAGGTCACCTCTCTCTCTCGTGGACGTCACAAGACATATATAGTGTTTGATTTACTTGAAATCAGAGCTACAATTTCGACTAGCAATGTATATAGTAGAAAAGAAAAGGATCAAGAAGGATTCGATTCCTCTGGAAATGATGTCGGTGGATTACACTCTATAATGACTGCTGTAATTTAATTTTAAGGTTAGGATTTTACTCTCTCACTAATTTCAAGGTTAAAAATGTTGTTTTTGTGTGTATTTTTCTATGAGAATTGTGTATTGTTCATGAGATCTGTCTATGAGAATTGTGTATTTTCTGTGAGAACTATCTATGAGAATTGTGTATTGTTCATAAGAACTGTCTATGAGAACTGTGTTTTAGCTATGAGAATTGTGTATTTTTCTATGAGAACTGTCTATTAGAATCGCATATTTTCTATGAGAACTATATATTTTTTTTATGAGAATTGTGTATTTTAGTGTTCTTCACCAATGGTTTTAATGTCGGCAGTGAAATAAATAAAGGTAAAGTTACTCTATGCACAATGCTAGGTGAAATCTTGTATATTTTGATTTCCATTTCCATTCTCTCTCTCTCTCTTTCTCTCTCTATTTTGTGTGTGTTGCGGCTATGTGAAGTTTGTATTGGGCCTATGTGAACTGTGTGTTCTCATAGCCTAATTCACATAGCCAATTCTTTATGAGAATAGTCAGTCTCATATAACTGGTTATGAGAATTAGCAGTTTGAACAGGTTATGAGAATTGACAACTTGTCTCTGAGAATTGTGTATTTTCTATGAGAACTGTGTATTTTTTCTATAGGAATTGTATATTTTCTATGAGAACTGTGCATTTAGTGGGTGGTGAGGCTATGTGAACTGTGTATTTTCTATGAGAACTATGTATTTTTTCTATGAAAACTGTGTATTTTTATGAGACATTGAGAATTTTTTTTGTTCGTGTGTATATTTTTTTTGAGAATTGTGTATTTTTCTACTAGAACTATGTATTTTCTATCAGAACTGTGTATTTTTTATGAGAACTGTCTATGAGAACTATGTGAACTGTGTATTTTTCAGTTCACATAGCCAGTTCACGTTGTCCAGTTCTCATAACCAGTTCACAAAGGTAGTTCTCTATGAGAACAGTCACTTCTCATAGCTAATTCTCATAGAATCGACTATGAAAACTGGCAGTTCTCATAGAACTGACTATGAGATTTGACAGTTTTCATAGACATTTCATATAGCCAAGAATATTTTTGTCCCAAATAATATGATTCAGGAATTGATTCTAAAAAAATAGCTTTCATAGCCTCAATTCTCATAGTCATAGTTCAGGGTATTTTTGTTCAAAATAATATGGGTCACATAATTCAGTTCTCATAAAACTTACCATTAGAATTGAATATGAGAATTGACAATTCACATAGCAAGCTCTCATAATTCAGTTCACATAGCCAGTTTTCTGTTCAGTTCTCATAGAACAGACTATGAGAATTGGCAGTTCTCATAGCTCACATAGCCAAGGGTATTTTTGTCCGAAATAATATGGGTCACTTAGCCAGTTTTCTATGAGAACTGAGCAGTTCTCATAGAACTGACTATGAGAATTGGCAGTTCTCATAGCCCACATAGCCAAGGGTATTTTTGTCCAAAATAATATGGATCGCATAGCCAGTTTTCTATGAGAACTGAGCAGTTCTCATAGCCCACATAGCCAAGGGTATTTTTGTCCTAAATAATATGGGTCAGAAATTAATTCTAAAATTATAAATTTTATTAAAAATAGACATGTACACAAAAAGTTAAGAAGAATGGGTAAAATAGTAAAATTACATGAAAAGTCAAGAAAAAGGACTGAAGGAAAGAAAAAATATTTTGGTCAGGACTGTTTGAAGTCCGAACCAAGAAAAAAGGACCGGCCTCTAAATTTCCCAAAATTTTATAACAAAAAAATAAAATGAGAGAGAGAGTGAGAGAGAGAGGGAAGTGGGAGCCGGGGGTAAGGTGGGAAAACGGGGGGGGGGGTGGGGAAGCAGCTCTCACTAATGTTATATCAAAGGTGATCTAATGTTATATCAAAGGTGATGTATGGTAAGAAAATGATATGTCTCGTAAAACGAAAAATAAATACTTAAAAAAAATCTTAACGGAATGGGACCTTATTCTTATTTTACAAAGGAAAATTGAATTTACAAATCTTACTCTCTTTTTTTTTGATAGGCAAAAGTAACATTTTATTAGGGGGAAAGGGGGAGGGAAATTCAACAAAAAATTGGACAAATACAGCCAAATGGAACAAGCCCAATCTCATAGGGCCAAAGCCCAGTACAACAGAAGGCCTAGAAGCCCAGATAAAACAATACAAGCACAACCCCAAATTGGCCAAAACACCCAGATCTAAACAATTAAGCCCAAAATCAAGAAAAACCCTAAACCTAACTCACTCATCTGTGCACATCCAACCACCCCACCCGCCGCCGCCCACTGTAACAAACAGCAACCACCATCCAAACCAATCCCTGCCGGCCACCACGCTCCACCACACCACCACCGGTAACCCCATGGAGACAGACAGATCTGTCACCCCCGCTCACTGCTGCAGAAGCATCACAGCCGTTAAGCAAGAACCAAACCACCCAACAGTGATATGGCGGACGCACAGCGCCATCCATCAACACCACCGCATGCCCACCCAAGCCGTTAGGCGCACTCCGTAGAACCCAGCAGAAAAACGAAGGGGAAAGCAAAACAAGCAACTTGACGAACGAGAACATGAGAAACAGAGGGTAACCAGCAGTCGGATGCATGCACACATACCAGCAAACTAGGGGGTCGGAAAAAAGATAGGGAGAAAGAGAGAGACGAAAAGAAACCAAAGATCTTTACCGTTGCCGCCCTCGTCGCCAACCGAAAACCCTAAAAAACGATCGCCGAGTAGCCGCTGATTCGGTACCCACAAACGATCAGAAGGAAAGTGGATGTCAAAAGCCAAAACCACCAGCGCCACCGCCTCACGCCTTCTCGTTACAGATGCCTATCGATTTTGTGAGATAAAGAAAAAGCCCAGATCAGAAATCGAAGGGTGGGTGGATGGGAGGAGAAATGGACAGAGAGAGTTCAAAAAGGGAGAGAGAGAAGGGAAAAGGAGAGGAGGAGGCGCGGCGCCCACCAAGATGGGGCGACGGGTTCTTATAGAGAGGGCAGAGGAAAGGTAGAGAGAGGAAAACTTGTTTAATTTACAAATCTTATTTTCTAATTACTTTTTCTGAGTAAAACTTGTAGAGCTATATATATATATATATCAGTCAGCTTCAGGTAGGGGCGCATTTACCGTATTAAGTTGCAGACCTCCCATTTTCTCCCCTTTTCCAATCGAATTTCAATGATCCGAGCCGCTTAATGTGTTCAGAACGTGATTTTAATAGTACTCGCAAGAAGTCAGCAAAAAAAAAGACCAGGAAGGGCTTCATCCGAACAATTTTTATTTGAACCGTTCGATAAAAAACAAACAAAAACTGCTTGGATGAAGCCCTTCCCGGTCATTTTTTTTGCCGATTTCTTGAGAGTATTCTTAAAATCACGTTTTGAAGACATTGAATGGCTCGGATCATCAAAATTCGATCGGGAAAAAGGAAGTTCTTACCTTAACAAGGTAAGGGCGCCCTTACCTGAAATTTTGTATATACATATATATATTGAGGATTTCTAGTTTGGAATTGCACAAAGCATCCCTAATTAAATGTTCATATGTCTGTGACTGTGAGGTGGTACGTTACTACTTTTTTCTTTTTGAGTTAAAAGCAACATTAATATGATAAATACTGGCTTCTGTCGGGAAAAAAAAAAAAAACCATAATCCGATAAAACTTCTAGTACACAACTTCCTAACTCTCCTGACCAAAAAAAAAAAAACACCTTCGTAACTCTCCTGTATACGATTTGAATCACAGAACAGTTGTTGATCACTACTAGGTTTTCCAATGGTAGGCCTTTTTTTCTTTTTTTTTTGGTTCTTTTTCCCTGGCCTCAGTCGAAAGAAAATTTAAGGAGGGGATACAAAGATAAAAGGAAAGTGAGTTTAGCTTCACAACCGCTCCAATGGTTGGTTGTTAGTATAACTTAAGGATGATCCATGCATGTCTACATAGAATCCAGTTTTTAAAGAAAACTTACTAATAATTATTAATTAATATCGTTAGATTTTCTTGGATGTACGGTTCCTACCTTCAACCAATTGGCCATAGGTGGAATACTAATATCTAGAATATATTAACCAAGTTTAGTGGCTTAGATGAACGATATATGAAATAAAATCTAACCATGCAATATGTTCAGCTAACAAACTCTCTAAATACTAATACTAGTATTATTCAAGGAACTTTTGGAAACGAACCCATTTTCAAGAAAATACTGTAATTATTTTTCTATTTTCAAAAATAGTTTATCATAAAATAAATAAATAAATAAGCACGATGTAAAAACATGTTCGTGATGAATAATGAAAATGGGGTATTAGTTGAATACTATTATTATCGTGGCTGCAGCTGGGTGACGAAACCAATCAAATGCATGCGCCGCTAACATGACCCACAAACTGTTCTTCTTATTACTCTTTATTATTTAAACTACAAAAAGAAATTACTATATATTATCTCAAATATGTTTACAACTAGCTAATACGAACTCAGACAAATTAGTCAGCATCGATCATTGTCAAATGAATAAATTCCAACTAGACTACCATATATATACTATATAGACATTTATGTAAAATAAGTATGCAAATTAAAGAATCGATAACGTAAAAGAGCAATACGGATACAAACTATAGAAGAAACATTCGATTATACACGTCCGAAACCATTTCATGCACGTGGATCTCACCACTGCATATGGGTCTTTCATCCCTCACACATTAAATAATTCTATATATTTTTGTGTTTAGATCTAGGGACGAAGTCATGCTAGCCTGCTTGGGCATGTTTCCAATAATTTTGTTAGATAATTAACCCCTGCATAACTATGTATTTTTTCATCAATTTCATAAGATTTATGCACTTGGCCCCACCATGATTTATAGAACCTTTTTTTTTTTTTTGGTGAACCCATAGAACTTATCTTAAAGCCTCAATTCAATAAATTTTTATTTAGGAGTAGTACCATAGTAGTTCATAGGGTGTATTCCTTTTACTTATCCAGTAGTCCTTCATATAGTAGAATTAATTAAGAGCTTTATAATACTGTAACTAGTTGAGATTTGAATCTCTCATCAATCACAATGTGACTCAAATAAAAAGATTTTAGATTACAAATTACTAAGATATCAATATAATTAAATAAGATAAATCATGAGCATATAGTAGTACAATTCATCTATCACTTTTTATATTTCTTGAGGATCAATGAAATTAGTTCTATGTTCATATGTAAATGTAGTTTTGCATTCTAATATGTTTTTCTTCATGATTTGACTTAAAAAATCAGCACGTTAAGATACCGTAGTTGTATCAGTAGGTTTATCTTTGTCAAAATTCAGCACCTCTAATGGCAAAATCGTGGTTTTGTCTCTATCCTGATCAGTGCACTTTTATCTGTGTGGGACACATTAATTTATTAAAACTAAATATGTAGGCAAGAGGCCTATAAGAACAAAAACTAAAACAACTAAAGTAAATAGGGATGGACGAATCGTGCTCAGAGATGAATTAAAGTGGGAAATTAAACCGTAGAACAAAGTTACTTCCATACGTACGTACGTACCAGGTGCCAATAACTAATTAATTTGTGTGTCGAACCAAACATATTTTATATAATTAAGACGGACCCTAATTAGGTACCTTTAATTCTTGGTGATGAGAAATCACTATACATACTTTAGCTGTGTGAGAAGTGAAAGCTGTGGCGACACATTCACAGAGAGAGAGAGAGAGAGAGAGAGAGAGAGAGAGAGAGAGAGAGAGAGAGAGAGAGAGAGAGGATTCCAAGAAAACGAGAGAATCGAAACCAAGTTTCGCATCAACAAATTGGGTGGTTAATTTGGACATTGATAATGACGATTCTTGTTTGGATTTAATTAAGATTGTGGATTCGACCCAGAAAGGGGGGGTTTTTTTTTTTTGGTTGTTGTTGATGATATTTTTCATTTCTCTCTGAGGTTAATTACACATGGCTTTGAATCAGTAATTACCATGCAATTAAGACGATTGATTACCCTTGCCTTGTTCAACAAAGGAAGAACAACAAGTTTTGTCCCAAATGATATATATACACACACTTTGAAGTTTCTTCTTTTCTTGGTTAACGAGTGACTCGATATATATATATATATATATTAAAGGAGGGAGTTTAATTGCGAGGAAATTAAGCTGGAGCACGTTTTCCGATAGTGATGATCAAATCAAGGAGGGAGAGACCAGCCAGCCATTTAGGGCAATTTCAGTTTACTACTACAGTACAGTACAGTACAGTATATCGGAGTAGTAATTACGTACGTACTGTACTGTACGTTGTGGTACATCCACTTTGTGTACGTAGTACTGTACTATATATTTAGTGATTCAAAGCAAAATTAATTAGTAGTAGTATCTTCAGTGCTTATTATACATCGATCCACTTCCAAAAATTAAAACCCTTTTTTTCGTCCTTAATCTAATGTATGGATGTCCATTACGGTCCAATTCGATTGATCCCATCTATAACATGAAAGGTTCATGATTGCATCGCAACTTAACAGCTAGACTACCCCTTCAATTAACTATCCTTGCAAACTAACAACTTGAACATATCAGATTTCTATAGTATGCTTGAGTACACTCAAGATCTTGTCGATCAACCAACTTTAGTACAATTAGTGAAGGACAGATGAGACAAAGTCCAGTGAAACATAGCCCTTAAAGAAGAAGTTTCTTATGTAGCGCAAACGTACGTTAATGTACCATAGGCGCCGGTATAGAAAGATAGTAGCCAAGTATATATATATATATATATGCTTGAGCTCTCCCTTGACATGATTTAATGTCCTAGTATTATGGAGTGAACATTTTTGGAAGTATATTCTTTAGGAATCTAACTTCTTTGCAGTTTGCTTTTGGAGTACCCCAAATCAGTCTGTAATCTTTTTTTTTTTTTTGCTCGGCAAAACGAAAATTTTATTAGCTCGAAGAGGGTACATCGAGATGGAAACTCGCTAAGCGCATACGCTTACAAACGAGGAAATAGAACACCAAGGACAAGAGAAAAAACAAAAAGCTGTCCAACAGAAGATTGGACCGCAAATCCCCTTCGAAAACAACTACACCTTCACCTTTCTCACCTTCACCTTTCTCATGCCGTCAAGATAACCCTTAAAGTCCTCCACCGAGTGTACCTTTATATCGAACTTCGCCTTGACCCACATTGCTACCCTGGTTTTAATTAACTCCCCAAGATCCTCCACCCGCCATGACGCATTGTTGAAGACGATATCATTCCTTACCAACCATAACGACCAGGTGGTGGCATGGAAGGTTGTTTCCCACATAAACTTCTCCAGATTTTTGAATCCCAGTCTATTCTTTTTGAATCAGTCTGTAATCTTGACCGTTCAAAATTAACTTTAACGGTGTAGTTTAATTTGTTGAAATTTTTTTTTTTTTTTTTAGAAGAATAGATTTTTGTCAGGAGAAGTTTTTTTCTTTTTGAATTCATAACATTAACCGCTGAGATGGACAATCGAGATAGATATAGATGTAGAGGCTTCCTGTGGCTTCTTTCTTGAGAAATTTTGTTTCGAATTCCTTTTGGGTAAGGTCTACATGTCCCAATGCCAAATTTTGTTTAGGAATATACCCTATTGCATATGGTTCATCAGATGCTTATAAATTAACAAAAGTGGATGAAGGAATTAATAAATGCTTTAAGATATAGCTGTAACATGATTAGAACACTATACAGTTAAGTTTAAGTCCCATGCATATCAAATTCCTTGTCAATGTCAAAATTGGACCCCAAAAAATGACAAAAAGGCTCTCCGCCAAGTAGTCAAACTTAGACTACTAACGAGTCAGTAGACTTTACCCTAAGATTGTAATGTTATATGAACCTGGGAAAATAATTTTAACACTAACGAGTCAGTAGACTTTACCCTAAGATTGTAATGTTTATAGCTGATTTTAAAGTCTTTGATAAACTATGCATATAGAACCTGTCTCCACCCTATTTATTAGTGAGTAGTATAAGACAGTGAAGTGAACTCAAGTGGTCTTAGGCGTTCCGCTTTCTTTTTAAACCTTCTTTTTAAAAAAGAATGTAATTTTAAACTCAAATATAATGAAAATGAAAAATAATTTTTCAATTTTTTTGCACCGTTTAAAAGATCTCAATGAAATCTATCAAACAAGATCCATATTGGTAGAAAAATTATTTGTGTAAACACATAATTTTTGAATTTGAAATTATCTTTCTTTTCTAAAAGTTCATTTTCTAAGAAAGCAGAACGCCCCCTATCCGGCCAATCAACAGCACGTCACGTACTACTGGCTCAAATCCAGTACGTACATTTGCCGACAATTGTGAGCCTAAAAAAGCATTAAACCTTAGGGTGCATAAGGGACTGCAGACAAGGCTCCTCCGCCGCCGCTGCAGTAAAGTATATATATTCAAACAAACAAACAAACATTTCCAATATGTATCTACAACCTAGCTAGCTTCCCCTCTTCTTTCTCTTTTCCCGGCCCCAACAAATCCCAAAACCAAATAGAGCCTAATTTAACAGGATTAATCTGCATTGCACAATAGTAATTGAATTCACGAAAACCCATGTTTCCCTGT
Organism: Rhododendron griersonianum; assembly: GCA_018127125.1. Lineage (NCBI taxonomy): Eukaryota > Viridiplantae > Streptophyta > Magnoliopsida > Ericales > Ericaceae > Rhododendron > Rhododendron griersonianum. The sequence continues at coordinate 25,894,562 of CM030794.1, read as the reverse complement.
CTCAAAAGGGCTTATATATGAAATGAATCAGAATAATAGCTAGCTAGCTAGGATGCATGCACATATCTAGCTGTTTAAGCAATCTAAACGGCTGAAAATTAATGTGCAGAATATGCAGCTTAATTTGTTCTATCTTGGGGCAAAGAGATCCCCAAATAAACCGCATGCAACCATTTTTGGTCCAATGATAGCTTCACGCACATTGGGTTACCCATATAGACAGACACTCCTTCCCAGGAATCTCCGGCCACAAGCATCATACCATACCACGAGACTTCCGCCAGTATGGTGGAGAGGTTCTTTCAGTGATCCCAACCTGTGCTGCCCCCTGGTCGCCCGAGCAACCTACAAGGTTTTTTTTTCTTTTTTTGCTTGGCTGGCACAAGGGTTCTAAATAGCGAGAAATCGTATATAGTATCGGCCTATACGATATAGGATTTTGGACCTCCGAAACGTTATTTACTTACTTGCTGACCAATACAGCCACGAACTGGGGTACCTGTCACCGATACCCTATGATATCGTCGTATTACAAATACTGATATGTATGCCGATAACGTGCTCATATCCTTTATTTTGGTGCCTATTCTGTCATGGGAAGAACATCTATCAAGGAAACTGCAAACTAATCTGTACCAACAAAACGACTATCTAAGATTATTGAACCCTAAGACCAAGGGGCAATGTCAGGGTTTTTTAGTTTATTGTCCTATCCATATGACACAAACACGCAGAAATCAAATTCGTATATACATGTGAAATTTATTTATACAAGTTCAAACCAAATATGGAACTGCAGGCAGTACCAGTGCCTGTAATTTCTCAACTTGGACAAGAAACAAGCTTGTCAAGATTCAGAGCCGAATGGTCAAGTCTCCGGAATTGAACTGGCATCCTCTGTCTGAACATCAATATAGTCTATGAGATTTTCTGTTATTTCGGGAATGGAAGGAGCCTTAAAACTTCACCTGCTGAAAATAAAACCAAACAAAGCCCAAACTGGAAATTCCACAAAGTCTTCTTGGGTGTTGGACTTTAAAGGAATAAATCCCTAGAACCTTATTTTAATGAAAGAGGTGTACTCGCCACATATTGAAGATGATAGAAGTTTCGGAGCACAGCTTTGGCATGTGGGTATTTCCCGACAGATGATGTTGTAAATTTCTTTTCCGTCACTTGAGCTTTGTAACTCTCTGTCTCTTACGCCCGTCCCCAGAATTCAATCCTGATCCACCTTTAGAATAACCCTTCTTTCCAAATTTGAGATCTTTTCCACTAATCATGTAAACGTTTCCTGCTTCTGGTATGCTAAAGTCAGCTGGGTTTTTGTTGAGAGTGCAGATTCCATCCTTAGAAATGCCTCTCATGGGGTAAACAGTCCCAGTCATGTAATTAGCCTCCAAATCCATGAAATTAGTATTAGAGGGATAAATGGTCCCTTTCTGCTTATTCTGAACTGGATTAGACTGGCAACTTGTTCGCGAAACACCACTTGTGCTTCCAGATTTTTGTGATTTAGGGCCTCTATGGTGCATAAGTGCTTTTCCTCGCTCTTCAGACTTCGTAAAACCAGCACCTCTTTTAAAGCTTCCCTCAGTTTGAAATGGAGAAACAAATGCAGCAACAGCAGGAACAGCCGACGGACACTCACAAGATTTCTCTGCAATGTTTCTACCATAAAAAGGAGAAGGCGGGTTTCTTGGGATATCATCATATGCCCCAGGCCCTCGGTTGGAATGGTGATCATAAGCAAACAGAGGTTTCTCAAGGACTTTTGGGTGATTTGGACAAGGAAAGAAAGGTTTGGTGAAAAACTTAGGGCTTCCATCCAAACTGAAAGCTGAAGTTGACTGGACCCCGGCATCCATGAGGCTTAGTAATTGCATGGCGGGTATGGTTTCGTTGGAATTCAGATCCAGAGACCCTGGCACCTTTTCGTTAAGGTCAAATGCCCTATGCTTGTTAACAGACGGGTATTCGGCAGTTTCCCTTCTGATGGATTCTGAATGGGAATTCCTTTTCTGCTTTTCAAGGTCATTGGCATTTGGTTTCATAAAGTTGAGATCATGATCCCCAATCATTCTTTTCCCTTCACGCGGTAGTTTAGGGAATTGTGGATGATATTCAAAGCTACTTGATTGAGGTGCATGCATTTGAGGAATGTCGAAACCAAAAGCCATGTGATTTGGCCCTGCTTCTTCACCCTGTCGTGACTCATTAGGGCTACCTTTCCAGTTGCAATTTTGTGGGTTCCTGGTTCGAACAGAATCAGATGTTTGGACTCCACCTGTTTGCTTCTCTTTGTACTTCGAAAATGCACTAAACCCTGCAAAGGCAGAATTTCGCTCTGACTGTCCGAAATTGAAATTATTCCCATGGGTTTCAGAGAAACAATTGCTCGGATTTCGTTTGATAGGTCCCACATTCTCACTTGTTCTAACAATACCCATACCAGAAACAGGATTTGTCACGCGGCATTTATCTTCCGGTAACGATGTTAGCATCCCATTCCCATGTACTCGAGAAAAACCCATTAGCTCAGTGTCTCTTTTGTCCTTGGTGTGTTTTGAGAAGAAAAAGTTTCTTTCCGTCTCGTGGTGATACCGTTCATACTGATTTCTTGCCAGGAGTTCAACTATTTCCATTGGAATGTCATCATTTCCTTGTTCATTAACTTCTTCAGTCCTTTGAGTACCAGAAAAATCCTGGAAAAGGAAGATTAACTTTCATCAAGTTTTCTGTACTCTCGAACATGGAATCACAGGAGCTCGGTTAAAGTTATCTCGCAAAAGTACCATGAAAACTGAAAGAAGAAAACCAAAAGATAGATATTCACATACATAGAGAAGTATAAACATACGCAAACTTGCAGCAATACACACACACAGATATATATATATATATATGTATATGTATATGTATATGCATACGCATTGCACTGCACCAACAACAATACAAGTACCACAGCAAGGGAACTCTATGTATCATTGGCTTTATGAATGCATGAATCAATCATCACTGCACCTATTAATATGACATGAGCAACTACATTAGGAAAAAATAACTCAGTTACGCGAACAACTGCTTCCAGATCTAGTCCCAGAGAAGACATCATTGTCTACAACTGTGTAAACTGGAAACTATATGGGCTGATAACTAGAGTTCGCTGCAAATAAAAAAAATGGTCAGCAGCTGTTCCAATTTTTGTGTGCAAATTGCAGTTTGCAGGACCTACTCCAGTTTCTCATCAGAAACTTAATATCCCATCTCAGTGATGGAAATACATCCTAAAACATATTCTGGATGATATAGCTCAACTGTAACAGAGTTTCAATTACATGGAACTCACTCATTTTCTTGTGGGAAGCAAAAATTGTGCAGAAAAAAGAAAATAAAATCACAATATTATGAAAAGATTTGAAACAAATTAATAAGAAACCAAATACTTAGAGGTTCTCCAATTTTTACTTATGGGAGGTTTGTCTAACTATGGGGATAGAAAAAATTTATCTTAGCCAAAATCGTATGTTTGTTCCTTCGTAGATAACAGTCTTCAAACATCAGTAGAATAACTTGTACAAACAAATTTTGTGATTGCAACTCAATGAGCTATATGTGTCAGTATTTCAGCCCAATACGGAGTTCACGCTCGATAGTACACTAAGCTCCAGTCAAGTTAATAATTGTACTAATTGTATGTATTCATCTCTGGTGGAGAAATTTAAAGCTAAGAACTTAATAGTAAAGAGAGAAATATACCAAGTGTTGATGACGAGAAAAACTGCCATTTTCAACCCAAGGACCAAGATTTTGCATCTCACGCAAGGGGGACATTCTATTTGCAGCGATATTCTCATTGAGATCGCAAAGTAATCCTTTCCTGAAAAATTGGTCTGGTGCAGATTTATGAGATGCACTTGACTCTCCAATATGCATAAGAGCATTCCTCTGCTGAGTATCACCTCTTGGAGTGTCCTTCCGCGGGGGCAATAACAAATCACTCCCGTCTCCACCTTTAGCAATTACACCTTTTTCATTTCGGTGCGCCACCACCAAGTTATTAAGAGAGAGATCCGGACCTTTTCCACCAATTGAAATCTGAGCTGAGGGTTCAGTCTCCTTGATACCTAAACATTTTCTCATGATTGAACTTTCTCCAAGCAAGCTGGTCCTCTTAGGCACTAAAGAAGCCTTCCCTGCTCCAATTTGTTTGTTTTTCTTCTTACACAAAATACCGTTTCCCTCGGGTTCTTGTGGGGACAGAGAACTTCTAAAATAGGGTTTTATTCTGCTCTTGGTCATGGATGTATTATGCGCTGATTGGGACACACCAACATCAGAAGCAGCAGAATATTTTCCCACACCTCCAATTTTGAATGGGTTTATTTTCCGCATAACCCCTCCTTGAGGCATTGAGGGAGAATAACTGCCCTCGAGTGAAATTTTCTTGTTTTTCTTTTCACTTTGTGTAGGATTTCCGTCAATTCTCCTGTTAGTAATGTCTGAACCTTCCTTGAAAACCCTGGCTTTTTTGGTCAGTTTGTTTGAGCAGATCAAATCCCGGGGCAATTTCCCTTCTTTGTCTAAAGACATCTTTCTTTTACCTTTAGGATCCTCGAAATGCTTCCTAATACTTCCTTGGACAGCCAAGTGATCACGAAGAGACGAAACTGTATCTAACCCAGAAGACATAGTGGGTATTCCACAAGAAGGACCACCTTCTGTTCTAATCTGATCATTTTCAGAGTTCCTTTTCGAACCCAACAACTCTGCCAAAAGACGCACTTTTCGAGTTCTTTGCCGTGTCGAAAGACTTGGGCTATCCATGTGCTGATCACGATGACCAGTTTCAGCCAAGATCTCATCATTTTCTTCCAGGTCAAGGGAAGGATGTTTGCCTGTTTGCCCCTTAGAAAAGTTCATACCATGAGGAGCCATTGATGCAATTCTCTGCTCACCATCATAAGAAGCCAGTGTCCCCATTTGACGGATTTCAGATGATTTTCTAGCCATACGTTCAGGAATCTTGAGATCAGCAGGAGCGTGAATTCTGTAGTTTGGCGCACAAAGTTCCATAAAACCATGGGCTTTTGATACAAATTCATCTGTTTCAAGAATCAGAGGAATTAATAAACAAGTGGCATCTACACTAATCAACACAAAGCAGTTGCCAAAGAAATATGTCAATTACTTGGGCCATTTGCATGACTTTCTTGAATAGACCACGGATTAGATGCTGGTAAATCATGCATTGGATCCACATCAGTTCTTGCACCATTCCCATTACCTGGGAGAAAACGGGATAAAAAATCACATAGATAGAGACACATGAAACTAAATGGTGCTTAATTTTAAATGGGATCAATACAGAACTAATCAGGCAGAGGCTTTACCAACGACAGCTGCACATCCAATTTCATGTTTCTTTTCTTTGTTATAACAACATGATGAAAGACGAATTTCATCTTTATTGCCAGAATTATTGCCATCAGTTTTCCTTCCTACTAAATGCCCCGGATCTGGAGATATCTGCAAATCTGACAGCACCACTGCTGTACCATTAGGGAATATGTGAGGACAAGTGCTAGCAGATATAACTCCACTTTGAAACTGATCACAAACAATTCCAGTTTCTTCTGCAACACTTGTAACACCAATCTCCCTCAGGCAATTTTGGCAGCGCCACCATCTGAATTTGGCAACATGTAAGGGAGGAAGCATGTTTGCTTGCTCCTCTAACTTATTTTGGTTACCATCAAAAGGAAATGGCAAGCAAACACTAATGTCTTTTTTCCGCATTTCAGCAGCATATCCACTGCATACACAGAACAGGAAATTTGTGAAGAACTTATAACAGAAAAAATAAAAGAAGTACAACAACATAAACAGTCAGCAGAATATCCACTGCAGTCACAATAGAGAAAATTTGTCAAGAACTTCCATGGAAGAAGAAGAAGATAGCCAGCTATGTAGAACGAGCGTGTTGCGATTAAATTGGCAGCAGTTCACACAAAAACTGCTCCAGTTGTCCGACTTTCTTTCTTAGAATATAAGTAACAGTATAGGAAACCAACTTAGCTGTTTGAGTTATTATAGAGCTCACTGTTGAAGCACTCAAGCACTACATCAAATGTGACTCCATTCCACGTATCGTCAAATTTGTGCAGAAATAAAATCCAATATATGATCGACCAAAAATAATCAAATGTGAAAAATATCTTGCCCTTTAAGCTCAAAGACAGCTAGGACAAGTAGAAAACCACTGCAATATGCCATAAATAAACCAGCCAATATCACATTGTAAGGAAACAAGAACCGCGGGAAATGAACACTATTGTCTGTCTTCAAAACAAACAAAAAGAAAAACAAACAAACGAGAGAAAGTTAATGAAAAGATTGAGAATAATGAAATTACTCAGTCTACATAGTTCTCATATCACTTGCATGCATAACTAGATCCTATTGGTAGATATCATCAGCATGCACACACCAAAATCAGTTCAAAGAGACTTGGGGATACTTTGGCAAAGCCCTATAGAAGGGAAAGAACTTGAGAGATGTATGATAACTGAAAAATAGTTTCTGATACCAAGAAAGAGTAATCCAAAATAGTTGGTACAAGGCTTACCGTATAGAAAAGCGCTCACACTTGCTCGCCTCGCGATTGTTCTCCATAGCACTGGCAAGTTCTATAGATATCGCGTCGATCCTGATAATTGATCCCGATGACTTGGAAATGGGAGTAGAATTGCTTCGTTGATGATTTTCTTCCACCAAAACACTCCTCTCCATGTCAGAAGAATGGACTAAAAATCACAGAGTTGAGATATCAAATCTCAAATGCATACACAACAATCAACAACAGGAATTGATAATCAAGTCAACCACATGCTAGAACAGTGATTTAGGATATCAAACATCAGATATAGGCATCTGTAGACCTCAACTGCAAAAGTGAATCACAAGTTCATGCTAAAGTACCAAAACGAAACGTTAGGTTTCAATCCATTAACACCAAGACTGAAGTGAAACAATATTATTTGAATCAATTCTAGTTACATGAATCCTAATAATTGATCAATGACTTGGAACGTGGAAGTAGTATATGACATCTCTGATGATTATCTTAACATCTTCCATTACAACATCACCAAATGATCCACATCGCAGTGTGAAACTACTTTGGATTTACCATGCCAAAGAAGGAACTAAAATCAAAGTGTTGAAACTTCTTTTTAAATCTCCAATACAAACACAATACCTAATGATTGACATCATAGATTCATAAAACAAGTCACTCATATGCTAGAACAATAAGTAATGAAGAATACCAAACGAACATAAAGAGCTCAAACTACCAAGGTAAAAATAAGTACAAGCTTTAAGTACCAAAAAGAAAAGGTTAGGTTTCATTCCATAAGCAGTAAGGAAAACTGAAGTTAAACAATATATTGCATACTAGATGAAGCACAAACTAATTAAATACGCTTACTAATGATATTTGCCTCATAGAATAACAATTAAAAAAACGAAAAAAAACTTACAGAACTTATATAAGGCAGCACTAAATCTAATGAACTATTAGAAACCCTAGTGGGCTTCTTCTCTTTGAAAAGAAACAAAAGGAAGTCCATACATAATCAATACTTACTTCATCTAAAGACAACCCAACCAATGTTTTGGGCCTTTTCTCTGGATCCACTCATACGATAATGTTTGGCAAACAGTTAGGGTTTTCATTTCATGAGAAAAGATACTTCTTTAAATCAGGAAAATCACAAACCAAAGTACTTGAGTCCACGTATTGATAATTAAAGATAGACCCCAGAAGTGAAAAATCAACTCATCCCACAACTGAAAAAAGATTAAATCGGTATTCCACAACCATACACATCATTTCCACAAAACAGAAATTAGGGTTTGTATCCAAACGAATTCAACATATAAAACCCAATCAAAACAAAAGAAAGTAATCAAGATCAGTCCGAGACGTATCACAAAATGATAGAGACAGCCGCACGAAATTAAAACCAGTAAAGGAATAGAGTAATTGCTCAACGAATTTCTAACGTACGATTCACATTAAAACTTCATCAAAAATGGAAATGATTAAGAGAAAAGAGAAGTGAGCTGAAATCAGCTAAAACTAGTTCAGACCCAATAAAGATGACCGAAAACCCATTTCAAAGATCCAAAGAAAATACCTTTGTTTATATCGATACCCAGATCGAAATGAGCAACTCTCTCTCTCTCTTTCTCTCACTAAGCTTCACTTGGATTCTCCACGGCCACTCCGAGAAACACTATCATCAGTTGAAGTACAAGTTGACGAAGCTAGAGGTGTGATCCTCATGGAGAGATTCACAGCCGATAGGGCGGAATTTGAGTGCGCTATCTGGACAAAACCCTAGCTGTAGGTTTAGGAAAAAGCAAAAAAGAAGAGAGAGAAAAACACTGTATATGTAGAGAGAGAGAAAGATGGAGAGAGAGAAATGGTTGTGGAAAGAGTGATGAGAGAGAGTATTTTTATCGGCTTTGTTGTAATAAAAGGCGTCCATATCTATGCTATATGGCCATCTCATATATGTATGTATGTACGTCATTCATGTGAGTGTTTTGACTAGGGTTTCATGTATGTTCATGTACATCATATACCATACGTGTGAACATTACCCATTCCTTTTTTCGAAAAAGCTAAGAAAACTGACGAAAGAACTGACAGGCACGCAAGGCCTACTCTGGATCTCCACGGATGATTCGAGTCGTTTAATAATTTTAAAAAAATAAGTGGGTCTCGTGAAAAATCAACTCAATCCGATATGTATAAGTGCTCGATTCAATCTTTCATTTTTTCACGGATCCGAAATCTGAATGAAAAAAGGAAAAATTGGATCGAGCACCTACACGTATCGAATTGAGCTGATTTTTCACGAGTCTACTCGATTTTTCCATAGAATTTATTGAACGGCTTGCGTCACCCATGCGGGACCTGAAGTGGGCCCCCGTGGCCGTCACCATCAGCTTCAGTAGCAGAATTTCTTTTTTTCTTTTTTAGAACTCACCCCAAGTCTTATGTTAATAACCAGAACTATTTTTCTCTAACATAAGATTTTTTAATTGTTATACTCCTATTATTAATTAGCTAAATTAGATCATAAGGATTAATGTTTAATCAAATCAATTGGTTCTTTGTATACGAAATACTCCGTATCTTGTAACAAAGTGAGTATTGTTTGATCGCCATTGGATGGCAAAAAAATTTATCATAAAATTTTAAGTAACTCATAATTTTAAAAATTGAAGATCTTCATCGTAGTGAGCCTTGATATATATATATATATATATATATAAATTTTCACTTAAAAATGGATAATATTCATCCACTCTCGAACGGGTGAATTACTCCTACAAAATAGTCAAAGTAGGTATTAACTTGGGGCACCGTACTCCAAAATTATCTATTCACAAATCTATGAACATCATATGTATGTATGGTCCGAGTCAAAAATAATAATAATGTATGTATGTATGGTCAGGGGTCGCGGGGCACACTCAATAATTTTTCATAATGCTACCATGCATGTGGGGTCAGTGTACTGCCCTAATATAGTAATATTTTATTATTATTGATAGTAGTAGTAGTAGATAGATACTCCAGTCCAGTAAAATGGAGGGAGAGAGAGAGAGAGAGAGAGAGAGAAGTGGGGGCAGAGATATGGGGTGGACGAATGGGAGAGAGCCAGCGAGGCAATGTGGTGCGGCTCTTATCACCACCCACTCAAAACCCTAGTCAAACACTATTCCCACGCGTTGCATTCACGCGATTAGTTTAATTGTCGCTGTCTTGTCAGGTCGGGTGGATATGCTCTCCGCACTAAAAGCGGTTTCCATTGGTTCGTGTAGTACACGTGTCGTCTGGGCGCGTGGGTTGGAGATTCGTTTTGGAACCCTAAAAATTTGTGTGGTACTAATAAATGAAGAAGGTATAAAGTGGGGACACGAGTTGATAACCCTAACCCTGATGTAAAATACAGTACTAAAAAACAACTGGCCAGCTGGAGAATGGCTAAACATACTTGTGTGTTTAATTCAAAGGATTCCGACAGCCCAATCAGAGGGTTTAGGATTTCCATCCAATGGAAGTTTTATTTTTTCCAAAAATCGGACTTATTATTAATTAAGGCCCCATTTTCATTATCATTAGAAAATAAAAAATAAAAAAAACTACTGTAAAAAAAACTTAACGCATTTTACCATCTCATTTTTACTAATAAAAAAATTTCACCATTTTACCATCTCGTTTCTACTAACAAAAAAGTTTTTACTAATAACTTTTTTTCAATAACTTTTTCACTCATATGCATGCCCATCAACACTTTGTTTACTACCGGAAACAACTAACATTTCTCAACAACTTATTCACTCTTATTCACTATCGGAAACACCTAACAACTTTTCAACCACAAATAAAAATCTACAAATTTTTCATTACCGAGAATACCCCCTTAGGTTGAAAAAATTATAATACCCATCGATCTTTGGGAGTACGAATAGGAATGACAATGAAGTGGGCCAGATTTGGATTATTGTTCCCCCACTTCGAACCTCAAAAAATAATTTGTATCTCTAAAGTGCCCCGATCCCTATTCATTGTTTCGCTAAGAGTTCTTAAAAAATAAGTACTTATTTACAATTTTTAAACTTAAAAATAATTTTTAAATTTTTTTTCACAGTTCAAAAGATCTCATGATCATCAAAATCTATCAAATAAGATCCATATTGCACAAAAAATTATTTCAATAAGTCTATTATTTTAAACTTGAAAATTACAAATAAGTACTTATTTGTTAAGAACACCCTTAGCGGAATCTATATAACTTGTGCAGCATATATATATATATCTCATCAAAAAAAACAAAATTAAAACTACATAGTTTTTAAATATAAGGCTACAATATATGAATAAGTTGAATATACAGTACAAAAAAGTATATTTAAATATATGTGTGCATGTATGTGTTTAAACCGGTTGCTCTTTTAATCTATGTAACCTTTAATTAAGGAAATTGATTTTAGCACTCCAAAAATTGATGGAGGGGCTCCAAAACGACGCCGTTTTATGCATCAATACAGTTCAGTTTTGGAGCCCCTCCATCAATTTTTGGAGTGCCAAAATCACTATCCTTAATTAATTGTGATTAATACAAATCTTCTTTGTTGTTCCAAAAAAATATAAAACGGTCGCCCTTATCCCCTATCCGAATCCAAAACTTTTTCCATTTGGGAATTAATTTATACACTACCCTTTTTACCATATACATTTCCTTTAGGCTGCTAATTTTATTATTCCTTTTTTTGTTAACGCCACTCCCTAGCAAGTGTATTTTTTGTGCAAAAATACACTTGCAGAGAGTGGCGTTAACAAAAAAAAGGAGTGGCAAAATAATTTCCCTTCCTTTATTATCTTTATTTGGTGTGAATTTACTCTATTTCCCCTTAATGTGTGAAAAAGTGAACTTGTGAAAGGGTAAAAGAATAAATTCACATGAATAAAGACAAAAAAGAAGAGGAATAAGTGAATATGATAAAAATGGGAGTGTGGAAATCAATTCCCTTTCCGGTTTCCCCAAATCAAATCCTTTAAAAAGCGATGGGAATCCGCCCAATGAAGGCAGTGCAAATTAATTATGTCAGATATTATTCCTAATTGAAGTTGCACTGGTATCTTTTTTTCAAGGTGAAAAATTACAAATGACTACAATACGCATCTTTTCAAGTTGCAACTCACTCGGATATCGGTAAATGGTAATAGCTTGATCAATTCCTTGCTAAATTCCCTGGCAATTAGCTAGCTTCTACTGATTTTTAATTGAGCTGATTTTTTAATCGATCCTTAAAAAAGCATTTTAAACAAATTGAGCAGCTCCAAATTCCAATCATTTGTGCGGGACCTTAAAGTAGATTCCACATAATGCATTGTATATTTATTTGGTGTACATCAAATGATGTATCCATAATTTTATTGTTCTCCAAGCTAATGTGACAACAACAAAAAGCACAATAATAAATGTTAGTGCTAAAAAGTTAAAAACAAAAACAAACAAAAAATAAAAACTATTTAGAAGCAAATCTAGTTTCTATAGAATCCAAAATAGGTAATTTTGAAAGTATTCTTTAATGTAGACCTAAAGTCAGAAACAAAAAATACTACGAAGAGTTTACCAGTCAAGACTCTATTCATACACTAATGGCGTGGATAGTTAAGAGACCATCAAGTCGATAGATTATTTTATGGCACTGATAAAATATAAGGGAAAATGACGATTCAGGACGTGTTTTGATAATTAATACCCGCCAAGAACATGCTAATAACATTTGTTAATGCTGAAAATGTCCTTGACGGGTATTAATTATCAAAATGCATCATTGGTCGTCATTTTCCCTAAATATAATGGAATGGTCTTTCACACTCAAACTTATAATAGGACTGATTATAACAATATACTCCATCAGTCCCAAATTGTTAGTCCTCTTTCCTTTTTTTGAAGTCTCAAAAAATTGGTTATATCTCTTAATTTATAGTAATATTTTTTATGTCAAATATGAATTTTGTTTGATAGATCTCAATGAACTTTTTTATACAAAATTTTTAAAATCACCTAAAAGATTATAGATTGTAAGATATAATCAATTGAAAAATGACATGCACTCTCAAAGAGGACCAACAAATTGGGACGAATGGAGTAATAGTAAAAAGGGAACACCTAAGGTATCCCTTTAAGGGTGTCCTCCAGTCGGCTCATATATTTTGGAGGTTCAAAGCAAATTCCATATATTTAGTCCCTTACATATTCATGAATTTCTTAAAAAATTGATAAAAGTACAAAAATAACAAAAAAATCAAACTAAAAGGATACAATAATGACAATATAAATGTAAAAAGATATAATTGCAAGAGTTTTTGAAGAAAATAAGATACAATTATGTTTTTAATTGGAAACATTCTAATATTAATATGTAAGTTACATTAGGGTCTCAATTTTGGAACAAAATTTGAGGGCCGGAAGTGGTCGCTTCTCTCGCCTCTCCTATGAGTCAGCCTTGCAGTTATGCCTCCGAATGATTGAATGTTATGCCTTCGAGTGGTTATTTTATGCCATTTTGGGGGATACCGTAATAATGGCATAATATTTTTTTAGAGGGACACCATGGTGTTATGTCATTTTTGAAAAGTGTGCCTTTGAGTGGTTATATTATGCCGTTTTGAAAAGTGTTATGTCTAATATAATAATAATCTCTCTTTTTTTAAAAATATTATGTCTTTGACTGATTTAATGTTATGCTTTCAAGTGATTATGTTATAGATGGATACGATATTTTCCCCAGACAAAAGGGGATACTCTAGCATTATCCTGGTAAAAATACTGGAGACGCTTTATACAAAGATCTCCAAATAATTATTCCTTGTTTTGCGGTTTTCTCATTCCCATTTTAATTAGGGCCATTTTTATTTTTAAACTAACCATTTATTTCAACACCACAATATATTTTTTTATATAAAAGGTTAAAAAACAAGTGATCTACGAGTGATTGGGTGAATTCTTTTGGCCTTAACTTAAACTTAAACTTAAAAGGAGAATTTGACCTTATTTGAATTTTTTTCGCATTTGTTAGTTTTGCGCCAAACTTTTGTCGGCCATTTTACTTTAGTTTTAGTTTTGTTTTTCAATCATTACCCTATATTTTTCTCCAATCATTACCCTATATCTTTCTCCAATTATTAATTTTATTTCTCTCTCCATCACTCTCCAATCATTACCTCTCCCTCCAATCATTATCATATTTCTCTCTCCACCCACTTCCAAAACTAAACTAAACTAAAATGTCATAAAGCGCATATTGGATGAAACATGACGACAGGTGTCTACAATTTTTGGGTTGTTGTTGTGTGCTAATTGGGCAATTAATGGAGAAAAATGACACGTCACTGCACATTGGACGGAACATGACAACAGGTGTCTAAATTAGGAAAGGAAAACTAAAAAAAATTCCCTTCTATTATTTGGTTGGAAGAGAAAGAGAGAAGAAAATAACAATTTTCAGTTTTGTGAATAGTAGTAAATTTTTCTTCCTTTTTTCTTTCCATTTTATTTTATTTTTCTTCATTTTCTTTTCTATAGGCTCCAAATAAAGCCTAAATGTTTATGCGATATTTGGGTTAAAGTTCAGGTGATATTTTAAAATTTTGTCCTTTTTAAGTTAAGGCGAAAGGAATTGCACAACAGAGTCAACACTCCCATCCGAGAGAGTTTGACAAAACCACCGCCATTCCCAATTTCAATCTCGGAATTTCAAAACCCTAGACCTCACGTTCGCTCAATCTCCTTCTCCCACAAACCACCATTGTTCCTAATTCCTCCAATTCCTCAATCCAATATTCAGAACCCTAACAATCAGGGCTCCACGATCTCGCACCGATGGGGACGATCCTCGGCGACGCGCTCCGACAGGCGTTCATGCCGAAGCACGAGTACGAAACCCTACGCGAAGAGGACAGAGCGTGGCTCCGTCTTCAGAAACCCCTCTCGGTATGCACTTTATCCTTGGTGTCACTCGCAATTCTCGCCTCCACTTGGATCAGCTTGAGCATTGTGTTCCCCCGCGACGCCTTGGACCGGCCGTTTTGCGCCGATATGCAGCGGCTCCAGCCGCTGTCTATCAACGGCAGCTCCTCGGATCTTTTTCCGAGGGCGTTTTACCTTACGGATCAGGAAACCGTGGATTACTACTGGATGGTTGTGTTCGTTCCTTCTGCTTTGGTTTTCTTTGTCTCGGTGGTCTATCTTGTTGCAGGTTGGACAATTGTAAGCCTTTCTGTTGTTCATTTCTAATGCTGATATTACTATTGTAAGCCTTTATGTTATCTTTGTGGCGTTTTTAGTTGTATTTATTGCGTCCTCCAGTTGTAGAGAAGAAAGGAAAGGGAAAGAAAATTATAAACCCCATGTGGGGTTTCAAAAGGAAGTGGGAGAAAAAAAATAAAAAGACTAAGTTTTGAGCACGATATTTTTTCCTCTACATTTTCCTCATACTTTCGTTCTTAACCATTTCCTTTTCCTTTCCTTTCCTTTTCATAAGTTACAAACAGACCCTAAGCCCCTTTGGATGGAGTGATTTCAAGAGAAAAGAAAAGAAAGGGTTTTGGTTTCTAGCCAAATCATTCATTTGGATTGACTATTTTGGTGAGAATGGAGAGAAAAGTACAAAAATAAAATGTTTTGATTGGCTTCTCCCCTTTCTTATCTCACCCTTTCTCACCATCCAAAGGGGCTGTGAGAGAGAAATCACGAGGATAAGTGTTTTCGTATCCTTTGTTTTGTTTCTGGAAAGAGAAAGGAAAATTGGAGGGCATTGTAAGAGAAAAGAGATCGATAGAAGGGTTAAGGAAGGAAAGTTAATGTCCGCTTCTTTTTCTTGATTTCTTCCCCTTTTTCTTTCCACACTAGGAAACAAGCAAGGAGGAGGGAAAAATCATACTTTCTCTTTGTTTCTCTTTCCTTCCTTAAGTTCCTAACAAAACCGTTACACATCTGTTATACGAGTAACTAGAAGAGACATATACATGATTGATTAATGAAGGCTACGCTGATCAAATAATTGAACATTTTGTATCGTTTGATATGCACACTTGATCACTTTGTCCACTGGGTCTCACTAACATCTTATGTTGTTGGCTACTTTGTTCACTGGGTCTCACTAACATCTTACATTGTTGGCTGTACAACGACATTTTGGACATGACTTGATGATTTGGTTAGCGGTTGGCTGTGCCATGACATTTTGGACATGACTTAATGATTTGGTTAGTGGTTATTAATTGTTATCTTACTAATAGTCATGGTATATTAGGCAACTGGGAGATAGGTATGCAATGGATGTGACATGTCTAGAATTGGAAGATCAGGTTTTTCACGTGCTTTGGCCCTGTATACACCTGAGTTTTTTTTTTTCTTTATTTGGTTTTGAAGTTTTCTTCTTTTATTTGGTTGATGAATATTTTTACATGTGGTACCTAAACACTCTCCTGTTAACACGAGCTACAACATTTCATTTGAAGTGTGGCCCTGGCCTTTGATGGCTTAAGAAATCCAGCATGATCATGATTTTTGATAACCCGGTTCATCCTAAGGCGGGGGGCATAAGCGCCTTTTTGGAACATGAGACTGGGTCCCCCTCTTGCATAAGAACTCCATCGCTGTTCTGAGTCCAGTGCCTGGACAAAATCCCAACTTTGGGGTTAAAATCAAAGTACCGTCAAGAACTAATAGCGGAGGATAATTGGAAAATTTGCATCGGCCCTCTAAGGCCAAATTTATTTACTTTTTGTTTACCAAAAAGAAACTTGCAATCCTTTGTTGGCTTGATTTAGCTTTGGTTATTTAGGAGCAAATGTTTATAAAGAGTAATGAATTAATTCTTTTGGAAAATACTGAATGCTTTTAGGTCTGAAATAGTTTCTTTTTTTTTTTCTTTTTTTTTTTTTTTCTGTGCTTGTAAATTTTGAGAAACAAAATTAAGATTGTAGGAATGGGAGTCATGGAGCTCAGGATCCTAAGAAACGGCAATACATTTTGGATTTCTATGAGACGCTCATGGATTTGAGTGGGGGCTGGATTGGCCTAGCTCCGCTGGGAAGAGATTCAGATAGAGTGTACTACTGAGTACTGACACTGTACTACAGTATGGAACAATGAATTTTGTTAGCTAAACTCACTAGAGAGACAATTCACATTTAAATCGTCTAATTTGTGGAATGTTTGCCCCTTGGATGTTAATTGCCCAATATGACATAATCATCTTGGTGTTTTTGCTTTGTTATGCTTTTGACTATACTTTTGATGGGTTTTTTTTTCCCACTTTGCTCTAGGGATAATTGTTGCTTCCACTGCTCCAACAAGACATTGGTGTTTGACGGTGGTTGAGAACAACTATTGTGCCTCAAAAAGGGGTATGTTCTAGGAATTCTTTTTATGACTATCAATGGATTTATTGCCAGTGCTTCTGGCTGTCATTACAAAGCTGATGTGTCTTTTGGAGAAATGCTTGTTTTTCTTGGTTATTTGCAACTATAAGATATATTTATTGTTTGTTTTTTTGCAATCAAACAATAGTCATATCTTAGTGTGTGTTTTTTTTCCAAATCTTTGGCGCTTACCTTGTTCATGACTATCTCCACCGGTGTTGCCAGATTCTTAGAGTGGTAGCTGAAAGCCTGAAATACCTGTCACTCGACTTAACAAGTCTTTGTCCCAATTTCATGTGTCAGCTACAAACTTCTTTTTCAATTGACTAAAAGGCATGCCCTTAGTTATGGTTAAGGTATTCTGGGCCTTTCTTTCAGCCTCAACTCATGTCTTCCTTGGCCTTGAATTATGAACATACGATCGGGGTAAACTCTTATGATCACTACTGCCCATTGAAGTTACTTTACACGGGTCCTTTTAAAGGAAAACCGCAAGGAATGTTGCATATTGAAGTAGAGCTTGTAACATTTTTATGCCATCGTAGTTACCTTTATGGCTTTGTCAGACATGCTCAACTGCAAATGTGCAAGAAAATATTTATTTACAAGCACGCTAAAGATGCCCTAAAATTCTGTTATAGAAGATCTACTTGGGATTTCAAATGCCAAGTTCCAGGATAATACATTCTTGGCTTCACTTGTCTGGCCCCTTTGGTCCCTTGGGTTATATTGAATTCAAAGACGGGGCTTCCCATTGATTTCTATGAACATGTATTACAGGTGGAGTACGCTGCTTATCCATTCTAAACGTTGTTTTCGCCATCATTTTTGGTCTTCTGGCACTATTTCTTGGTTCAACTCTCCTCACACTGGGGAGCAGCTGCTCCGTGCCTTTGTTTTGGTGCTATGAGATAGCCTCATGGGGTTTGGTCAGCCTTCACGGGGCAACTGCCTTCTTCCTTAGAAGGAAAGCAGCTCTAGTTCTTGACGAAAGCAATTTTGCGGGTCAGAATATAGGGTTAGAAATGTTGGAAGCAAATCCATTGGAAGTCACGCCGGACGTGCAGAGGCGTGTTAGTGAAGGTTTTAAGTCATGGATGGGGTCCTCTTATTTGTCCTCCGATGAGGAGGAAGAACAAACTGACAACTACCAAGAAGCTCATCTAATCAGAACTAACTCGAACAGGCAAAGAGTGTGATTGATTCTTTCAGCTGACTTTTGGATTTTCGACGGTAGTCGGAATTCAATCTTGAAAGGCTGAAGGCGCCAATTTTACGAGATATAACTGGTTCATTATACGGAGCAAGGCTCGTGACGCGGCTTGTATATGTGTTAGGATGAGTAGGTAGTTGTTGTGTATGTCGTGGATATTGTCCATACTTTGTAGAAAGTTATCCTCATGGCTACAAGCTTAATTGGTTCATTCTGTACTAGATCTTGAAATCCTGCTAATTTTGACTGATGAATCATTGAATATTCTCGAACTCGTCGTTACTAAAATGGAGTTGTGCATACACTGCATAGTCAACTTTCACTTGTATTATATAGCTGTTCTCTTTTCTATTCATCAGTTTAGGGCTTCTGGTGTCATTCAAAAGTTTAGAATTGGCTGGCCTATGGTGTCTGTAGTGTGCCTGCTTCAGTATATATTCATTTGTAAGTAACTTTTCAAAAACTAACAGACCCTGATCATTATAGCAACACCAAACAGGGCCAATGAGGAAGCTTTCACCGCCTAACTACATTAACCATAAACTTGTCTGTTGATCATTTATCGAACTTATTTTTTGAAAATGTTTGTGGAAGAACCTATTTTTTATGAAACATTAAGACTCGTCTTCAAATTCCCGAAAATCAATTTTTGCTAGACATAACACCACATAAATTTGATGAGGTGCTTAGCTGCCACTACAGATCCGCCAAACATAGAAGTTCTGATTGAGTTACTGATAGAGAGTATCAAACGATCTTCCTATGCCTCTTTTCTGGGTTTCCACCGATTCTTTGAACGAATTATGTATAATGTTCTGCACGTGGTTTTCCGTTCTTGGTATGTATTTATTAAGTGGCTGTAAGATTTACTTCATATATATAACATGATGTCTGCAGAGTTTGAAAGGCCCTTCTGGCTCATTCCAATTCTAGTCGATGGTGATTCTTGTTGGATTTATTCTTTTCTGGGTTAGGTTTTTTTGCTTCTTTTGTGTGTGTGTGGTGGTGGACAAATTTTTGGGTTGGGGGTGGTTTTTTCTGGGGTTGATACGGTCTGGGGTTGGTTACAGTATGGGGTTTTGTGGTGTGGTTTTCGTGAGCATATCCTTCTTGCATCTTTGTTGCAGGGTGGTGAGGGCTGTCTTGTTGTGGAGGGTAGAGAATTGGGTTATTTGGTGGTTAGTCTGGTAGTCTCTTGTTCTTTGCGTGAGTCTGTCTATGATTACTATTTGACTGAGATACTATTGGAGTGAAAGTCTTGCGTGGGAGGTTCAGTAACTTTGTTCGGTTTGGAACTCAAAAACCAAAATTTTGGAAAAAGTAACTTTTGTACTTTTTCTTTCTAATTTTTCAATCATTACTCTCATTTCTCACTCTATCTCTCTCCACTTTTTACTTCTATCTACAATCATTACTCTCATTTCTCTCTCTACCTTTATTCAAAAACACTACTCAAAACCCACAACCAAACAAGGGCTTGCCACTGAACAAATGCATCTGCTAGTTCTAGTTTTGCGGGGGAGCCTCAACTTGTAATTCACTGGGAGTTTCTTTCAAAATGTTCAGCTGGATTTATTTGAGCTCTTGAAGGTCGTAAAGGCAACCATGGTCATACTCATATTGAAGGTCAATTTGGCGTCCTCTTAAATGAAAATTATTTTACCGTCCTTCTAATTTTCCCTTTTCTTTCAAATAAGCTGAAATATTCTTTCTTTTGATATTGTTTTGTCAGACTTCTTTATTACAGTAGATTATTTATTTTTATAAAAAAAAAAAAAAAAAAGACGACCAAAACAAATAGGGAGTACTAGTACTAGTAGTATATTCGTAGTATAAAATAGTGGGAAAATCCCGTTCAGAAAGTGGGCTCAACCCAACCCGAATGAAACTCCCATGGGGTTCGCACACCCGAAAATGGGTCTATCGACTCGACCCACTCTCCTTCACTTGATTGATTGAATCACTCCTTCAGCTCTCTATAGAGTATCTCTTCCGCTTTTCTCCCCATATAAACCCTAGCCTCTCTCTCTCTCTTTCTCTTTCTCTAGACTCTACCTCGGCAACAGGATTGACAGACAGAGAGAAGCCAAAAATGGCGGCTTCATACGACTACGAAGACACCGTCGTCCCGTCGCAGCAGCAACCTGACTCCCTCGGCTACGACCCGAACTTTGTTCCGGACTCTGTGAAATCCTTTGTGGTGCATCTCTACCGCCACATCAGAGAGAAGAATGTCTACGAGATCCACCAGATGTATGAGACCTCCTTCCAAACCCTAAGCGACCGCATGTTCAAGGACTCCCCCTGGCCCTCCGTCGACGCTGTCTCTCAATTCGTCGACAACGACCACGTCTTCTGCTTGCTTTACCGCGAGATGTGGTTCCGCCACCTCTATGCCAGACTCTCCCCCACCCTCAAGCAGCGGATCGATTCCTGGGATAACTACTGCAGTCTCTTTCAGGCACGCCCTAGCCCAAGCCTTTTTTCAATTCGATATATGTCCAGTTTTGATTGATTATATTGTGCGGTTATTGTTTTAAGAAATTTAAGTATCAATATCTTCTTTTAAGTAACCAAATTTCAGCAATAGCCTATATATATACACACACACACTGGGGATCAGGTCAGGGCGCCCTGACCGGAGCTTAGGTCTGGACTTTTGATCTCAGCCTGGATTGTGTTTTCAATGGTGCGGAAGCTTTATGACCGGTCACAATTAACTTTGGGAAAATGACGGCATGTGTTTTGATAATTAATACCCGCCAAAGACATGTTGAGAACATTTGTTAATGCTGAAAATATCCTTGACGAGTATTAATTATCAAAACATGTCCTTGGCCGTCATTTTCCCTTAAGTTTTTCCCGGAAAAGTTTCATTAAAATCTGGACCATTGAATCCAATGGTTGAGTGGTGGTCTGGACCTAAGCTCCGGTCGGGACGCCTTGATAGGAACCGGACTAATATATATATATATATAGGGCACTTCTAATGCAGGCGCCCGCATTCAAGCAAGCTGCGGACTTTGCCTTTCCCGATCGAATTTCGATGATCCGAGCCGCTCAATGTGTTCAGAATGTGATTTTAAGGGTGCTCGCGAGAAATCAGTTAAAAAAAAAGACCGGGAAGGGCTTCATCAGAGCAGTTTTTGTTTATTTTTTATTGAACGGTTCAAATAAAAACTGTTCAAATCAAGCCCTTCCTGGTCTTTTTTTTTTCCTGATTTCTCGCGAGTACCCTTAAAATCACGTTCTGAACACATTGAATGGCTCGAATCATCAAAATTTAATCGGGAAAGGGGAGAAATGGGGTGGTCCGCAACTTGCTTGAATGCGAGCGTCCGCATTAGAAGTGCCCTAACATATATATATATATATATTAATATCTATCTAATAAAACAGAAGGGTTGTCCTATGTAGCACCCTTTGTCCTAGGTGGCACCCACCACGGACATGCACACACGCCGGCACACATGTTCACTGTTCACACATCAAAAATGTTGTTAAAAAATTAAGTGCTCCATTTTTCAATCTGGTTGAACCGGTGCGTAGTGCCGTAGACACGGGTAAGCACTAGTAATATATATATCGGGACGGTTCCAGGGACACCTAAAAAAAATCCAAAAAAACACCCCAAATCTCAATCTCATAGTTCCCGATCAAATTTTGATGATTTGAGCCGCTCAATGTGTGCAGAATGTGATTTTAAGGGTGCCCGCGAGAAATTGGCAAAAAATATGACCGGGAAGTGCTTGGTTTGAGCAGTTTTTAATTGAACCGTTCATCAAATCTAAGTTAAAAACTGCTAAGATCAAGCCCTTCCCGGTCTTCTTTTCTTTTTTTTTTTTTTCTGATTTCTCGCGAGTATCCTTTAAATCATGTTTTGATCACATTGAGCGACTCGGATCATCAAAATTTGATTGAGAACTATAAGATATTTTTTTGTAGGTGTCCCCGGAATATATATTGGTAGCTATTTATGTGGAACATTTCCAGTAATAACATTAACTTATCCTAATTTTGTACAAATCAAATCATACAGTACTCCACACGATTGCTGATAAAGAAAATTTTAATATCTAAATGTGTGTTACACATTTCGATAATGAGTTAGTGAAATAAATAATCTTGTGTGTTACGCACCATAGGCACTGTTCAATTTCTGAGAAAGAAAATTTTAATATTGAAATGTTTAACGTTTCAATAATTTTTCTTCAGTTAACAAGAAAGTTTTGGGACTTGCGTCATTAACTTTCCTATTCGGATTACTCTTTTCGCAAAATTTATCCTACAAAAAGCAAAAGATGTTACAAGAATCTTGTTTTCACATTAGTTCCCTACACAAGTAGACTACTATATCTTAACTTTATTATACATTTCTTTTATCAAATGAACACGTTGGGGAACAACATTTTCTTTTAATTCACCTAAGTTCATCAAAATTTTCGTGAACAATTTTTCCTACACTAAACTCTTGACATGTAAATGGAGCCATTATGGTGTCAAGACAATTTTTTAATGGTGTCAGTTGCTAACTCGTATGGAAAATTGGTATATAGTTACAGCAAAAAGAAAATTTGCCATGGGGTCAGCCGACCCACTGAATTGTATATGACGTTGCCTCTGCATTACAATTGGTAGGAAAATATCTTGAAACTATGCGGGTTCACACCTTTAAATAAGGGGTTTGAACCCCATTGTTATGTTTATGATTATGATAGCGTAAAAGTGTGGAAATTGTTTATGGGGAAAATTTCAAAATGACACCTGAACTTTACACCAAATGTCATAGAGACACCTGAACTTAAGTTTATTTCAATTAAATACCTGTACTAACAAAATCCCCAAATTTAGACACCTGAACTTAAGTTTATTTCAATTAAACACCTGTACTAACAAAATCCCCAAATTTAGACCCCCGCCGTTATTCTCTGTCCCAAAAATTGCTAACATGGCATCTCCAACCCGTTTAAGTTGCCCTATTACACATATTTCCAATAAGGGACAATGCACCCACTACGTATAAGTACTTTACATTCGCTTGGGTGCATCGTCCCTTGTTGGAAATATGTGTAATAGGGCAACTTAAACGGGTTGGAGATGCCATGTTAGCAATTTTTGGGACAGAGAATAACGGCGGGGGTCTAAATTTGGGGATTTTGTTAGTACAGGTGTTTAATTGAAATAAACTTAAGTTCAAGTGTCTAAATTTGGGAATTTTGTTAGTACAGGTGTTTAATTGAAATAAACTTAAGTTCAGGTGTCTTTGTGACATTTGGTGCAAAGTTCAGGTGTCATTTTGAAATTTTCCCTTGTTTATGAGTAAGTCATTTGTCATTAGTTGTTTATGACGCCAGTTGATTTCCCCAAGTACTTGTTGAGATTTTTTGGATTTCGAATTGTTTAACTGTTCAACGTAGAGCATCAATTTTTGGGTTGAAGGTTTACAATTACCATTGATTCTCATTTACTAGAATTCAAGTAATGTAAGAGGGAAGATTGGATGATATGCTCGTTCTTAGCTTTTGGGTTAAGGAAGATGTGATTATGCAAGTTTAATGAATTGTTATAGTTCTTTTTACTTTCTAGGCGAATTTTCTTTATCAGATTTTGCACATGCTTACGCCCCCTTTATTTAGAATCTTGGGTTTCTGTCCCTGCTTAAATTTGTTTGGAAATGTTTTTTATTTTGTTTTGTGATGTGCCAATGTGTTTAGGTGGTGTTGCACGGAGTGGTGAATATGCAATTGCCGAACCAGTGGTTGTGGGACATGGTGGATGAGTTTGTGTATCAATTTCAGTCATTTTGTCAATACCGGGCAAAGATGAAGAGCAAGACTGAGCAGGAGATTGCCCTTTTGAAGCAGTTTGATCAGGTATTGATATCTTGGAATCGGAACAACATCCGCTTATTGATATAGGAAGAGCGCCCGGTAGTTGATCCGGTCTTGGGTGAAATGCCAAAAAACTTACTACGTAGTGAGACTAGGTAGGAACTTTCAAGGCTAGTAAGTAGTGATAGAATTGTGAAGATATAAGGTTTACCTGATAATACTATACTAGAGACTAGGTGCACAGTGCACACCAATTTAGGGATATGCTTTAATGCTATAGTAAATGTATGCATGCTTGTGTGGTAGTTCAGCACTTTTATAGATGTATACACTCAACTCAGTGAACATGCTGCAAGTTTTGGTGATTGGAGTGGAGAGAAGTGCGTGTGTCGGTGCTTTTCACATAGGGAGAGAGCTGTTGGTCGTTTTTCTACTGAGAAGCTAGGTTTTCATGGTGGAAAGTTGTGGCTAATATTTTGGATGAATTCACCCCTTTTGTGCCAAGTTGATATTGACGTTGTGGTTATTGAAAATTTGAGAGTTTATAGCTGGAAGAGCCTTCTAGTAATATTTGATGTTATATATTCTTGATATCCATATTACCATGTTCTACTACTCAATTATACTACCATATCTTAGTTTTAAATTGCAGGATGTCGGATGATAGTGATGTTTCTATTTTCCCTCCTTTACAGGCTTGGAATGTGTATGGTGTTCTCAACTACTTGCAAGCACTTGTTGAGAAATCAATGATCATTCAAATCCTAGAGCAGGAGAAGGAAGGCCTTGAACAGTTCACCGCAACTGATGGATATGATTACAATGGTGGCAGCAACGTCTTGAAGGTTTTGGGTTATTTCAGCATGGTGGGCTTGCTACGAGTCCACTGTCTTTTGGGTGATTACCATACTGGTCTAAAGTGTTTGCTTCCCATTGATATTACTCAACAAGGTGTCTTCACCAGTGTAATTGGAAGCCACATTACGACCATATACCATTATGGTTTTGCCAATCTTATGATGCGGAGGTATATTCCTGTGTATGATGTTACAATTGATCTATCAACAATTTTAATATTTTAGGTGTTGGTTTCTTAGACAAGACATCATTGGTAATTGGTAAATATAGTAATAGAAAGGGAGTTTAAAGCACATAATGCTAAAAATACATGCTGGTTCATAATGCCGGTGCCGGCATTTTTTATCATGTAGATGCAGCATGGCAGTGCATAATGCTACAAATACATGCTAACTATGTCTAGTAAGTTTCTAATAACTAGGGCTGCCAGCGGATCGGTTTGATGCGGATTGGTCCGGTTCTCAATCCGATCCGTTCGCGGCGGATTGTCGTTTTCTCCATCCGCCAACCGTCCATGAGTTGCGGTTTGTGCGGGTCGGTTTTGGCGGATTTGAGTATGCAATTTTTTTTTTTTTATATACACCTAAAAATCGAAAAATAAAGCTCCAAAATTTCAACTCCTATCAAGTCCGCCACAAATTCAAACAAGTCTAAACCAATATTACTTAGAATTAAGTTATATTCATCCACCCTAAAGTCTAAAGATAAACTATTACATTATCCAATTAAGTTACGTTCGTCCATAAAAATTTTAAAAGTCCAAAATGACATCATAATAGAGAAGGTTTTTAACATTTTCAACATAAAACATAAAAACATCATTGAATACATGTTTATTACTTTATTTTCTGTGGAATTTTGTTCAAATTGGTCAACATCATTCATAACCTTCTGTATAGAAATAAGAACATTGCGGATTGGCGGATTGGGCAGATTGAGCTGAACCGAACCGAAACCGATCCGGAACAGTCAGAATTAGTATTTTTAGATCCGTATCCATCTGTAGCATGTCTCGGTTTGGTGCGGATTGGGCGGTTCGGTTCATCCGTTGAACAGCCCTACTAATAACAGTTAGAAAGGAATGCCTGCATATCAATGAACACATTTTACACAGCTGAAGCTCTTTGGCATGTGTGTATACACACCTCCTGTTCTTGCTCTCACACTTGCTCAACTATCTAATTCATGTTGAATTTGCCTTAATTTTTTGTAACCTGAAAATAAAATCTCGCATGTGTACAGGTATGTTGAGGCGATTCGAGAATTTAATAAGATCCTGTTGTACATTTACAAGACTAAGCAGTATCACCAGAAATCTCCGCAATACGAACAGATACTAAAGAAGAATGAGCAAATGTATGCCTTGCTGGCTATTTGTCTCTCGCTATGCCCCCAAGTGAAGCTTGTTGATGAGGCTGTGAACTCACAATTGCGGGAAAAGTATGGCGAGAAGATGTTGAGAATGCAGAGATATGATGACGAGGCATTTGCCCTCTATGATGAGCTCTTCTCATATGCATGTCCTAAATTCATTACTCCCTCTGCTCCAAGTTATGAGGAGCCTCTTGTGAATTACAATCAGGTAGTTTCATATTATCTATGGCTGACTTGAGTGGGGGGACATTGCCCAGAAATGTGGTAGTTGATACAATACTGTACCGTTTTTTGACAGCTGCATGTTTTTGATTGGAAGATATGCTATGGTTGGTCATAGCATAATAACTTGAACATTAGAAAATTTTCCTTTAGTGTAGGAAATTTTATTATCATCCTTCCTGTAAGAGTGAAATCCATGAAAACTGTGGTTTCTGTAAATATCCATAGTACCACCTAGCTTGGACTTAACGTGACCAACCATGACGAATCATAAGTGAGGGAAGTTGTATGTCAATAATGATTTGTGCCAGTTTCTTGTGTATGGTGGAGTCTACTACCTTCCTAAGTTTGTAGAAGTTAAAGAAATCAAGTTATCCCTAGAAGTCTTCGAGTATGTCTTTCTACAGCATACCTCTTTTTGTTAGAGCAAGCACATTATTGCTTCAGGCTTAGGGATATGAATATGGATCTCTAGTGCTCACTTGGATTTTAGAGATGACTGAGCATTGACGGAAATGGTTCTCTAGGAATGTCCAAAATGGGATCCCTTCCGAGGTGTCTCATTGGTTCCAGTGAAATTTTGGTTGTAACGGTGGGTGAAATATTTATTCCTCCGGATAAGTAGTAAAATGGTCAAAAAGAACATTTCTGTAACCAACCCAACAAAATTGAACCATGAGTTCCAATTTATTGTGCTGTTTCGTGAATCCTTTTTGGTCATTTTCCTCTGTCGAAGTCATTAAGCCCAGCTTAATTTAGTTTTCATTTTCAATTTTTTCGTATACTATTCATTTCGATCTATGTTTCCCTTCCACCTGTGTTCCCATTAGCACGGAATAAGTGGTTCTATCACTCTTCTGCATTGTTGCATCTCCTGGGGTTTGTCCGCATGGCTCTGTTTCCTTGTTCATAAGGTGTAACTGAGTCATTTGAATTCATAAGCTGCAATATCTTCCATATGTAGCACAGGTTGAATGAGTGAGCAGCTGCTGCTCGCTTTCATTAAGAAGTAATCAGGTCAAAGAGGTATAGATTTTCTAGTGGGTTTTAGGATGTAGCACGAACATGCTACAATACACTGACACATAATTTTAAAAAATTGGAGGACGTGATGCGTTTTGGGGACACAGTTTAAAAATTATTGTTTGTGCTATTATATGAATAAACAGTACAAACTTAAAGCTCTAATTGTGAATATGTAACACCATGATACCTACCTTAAATCATATATATCATTACATCATTCACAAGCATTTCAACAAAAAGCGTGTCATTGTTTAGGTGTCTTTATAATCAATAAAACGTCATCCGTCACACAAAATGTAATACTTCCTAAGTTTTAACTAGATTCTATTGTTTCGGTTAACACCCCCGACTTGTTTTGCATGTGTCCCAAGGGTGTCCGGAGCATTTTTTAGAGTGTCCTCGGAGTTTCCAAATGAAAAAAGTTGAGAAAAAGTAGGACACTGCAGGGACATAATTGGAATGAACTAGCCTTTTCAGACATGTGTCTGGAGAGTGTTGGTGTCCGACACCGGGACGCGACCTCCGACCAAGTGTCCATGCTACATGGACACAGACACCCACACACTGTTGCACACACACCAGAACCACACCTACAACCACCTGGATAAGTATCTGAATTAGTGTTTATTTAATTCAGGATGCCTATAGACTTCAGTTGAAGCTGTTCTTATATGAAGTCAAGCAGCAGCAGTTGCTGTCAGGTGTCCGGACCTTCTTGAAAGTGTATTCGACGATGTCTCTTGGGAAGCTTGCAACTTACATGGAAGTGGATGAACTCACTTTGAGGTTAAATCATTACCCAGACCTTGTTAATTTGTTTGTGGCTCGATTTTGTATTGTCTGGTATGACCGCTGAGCTCTTTACTGGGTAATTGCCTTGCAGGACTATTTTGATGACATACAAGCACAAGACTCATTCCGTTGATTCTGATGGAAAGATCATTTCCAATGCTGACTTCGATTTCTACATCGATGATGTATGTCCTGTAGTTCATCAGTATCTTATTTATAGCTGTAGTCTGTTAGGGCTTTTTAGGGGATCTGGTGGTCCAAATGACTATTTCCATAATTCATTTGAATTGTCATAGGTTCATAGTTTAACCAAAACATATTTGGGGTTTGGAGCCACAGTCTTGCAATTTTCAACTAAAGAAGTGAAATTTCAGTTGGAGCCAACTTTGGATAGCCGATTCTTATGGTTGCATAAGTTGGTCCTTGCCTTCAAAAAGATTACCACCTATGTGAGACCTGAGATATTAGGTTTGCCATGTACCTCTGACTACGTAGAATAAGGCAAATGCCAGTTTATGCAATTTTAGTTACAAGAATTCCGAGGTGCATGAAGTTAGGTGGTTGGAGATTATTCAGATCAGCTTGCAGTACAGTTATATACCCTTGTTCTGTTTACGGTTTTCGAAACTTGCGTTTTGGGAATAACTTGAAAATAACTGAGCTTTTAGAAAATATGAAGACAACGTTTCCAAGTTTGAAATTATTTCCATGGAAAAATGATTTGGCCTTGAAAACTATGATTGTTTTCGTTTTCATATCTGAAAAATGTTCTACGGAACTGATTTTAAGACAAAGCCTTAGATTTGTTAATCTGTTGATCTGACTGACGCTATTACTTTCAATGTAGGACATGATTCATGTGGTTGAATCAAAACCAGCTAAGCAATACGGGGATTACTTTTTGCGGCAAATCGTTAAGGTTCCCTTTCCCTGCCAGTAAATTTAGTTTCATCTTCCCATGTTCAGAACTGTTTGGATCCAACTTGAACTGTGGTTGATGTTTCTGTGCAGCTCGAAGGTGTGATGAACGACATGGACAGGATTAAGCTAGACTAACTGGGCCTTGCTCAAGTGTTTACTATGATTGGAGCAGTTTTTTCCCTCCCCCGGCAGCATTACACATTTTTGGGGCTTTTCCCCCTAAGTTATTGCAATGTTGTATATGGGGAAAGATTTTTCCGTTGAAAATGGTTGCCAAACAAAGATAGAGTTCATTGCAGTTGCAATCTTTTAGTGTATCTCGATAGAACAGTATGGTGATTTTACTTTCACTGCCTCAACAATCGACTTGCCGATTTTTGTTTCGTGCCCTTGGTTTGATGCTAGTGAGAAAGTAGTTTTTTTTTTTTTTTTTTAGCACAATCAAGTGTTTTTCCACAATTTCGAACCCTTGTGATGATGGAAACTGACTAGTTGGTTTATCGAATTGTAATGATCGTTCATTGGTTGTCAAAAAGGTGCATATTTTCGACTAGTTGTTGTATCAAGAAATTACAAGACTTTTAAATTTAGAGTTGTTATTTATTCGTTAAACAAACTGAAGGAAGCGATGCTGATGGCAGTAATGATATAATTACACAAACTATAATAGGAGTATTAACGTCACACTAGTCTCTCTTCTTTTTTTTTCCTTATTTTACAAAAACCTTTTGATCTTTTTGATCTCTACAAGAACCTAACTAGTCATACTACTACTACTACTACTTTTTAGCTGTGTCCATTACCTAATTCCTTGATTTTTGAAGGTGATCTCAAAGAAAGAAGAGTGAAATTCACATCCGCTTTGAAAGTGAAGAGAATAAAAATAGAGTGTGTTGCTACTCCAGTAGTAGTTTACCTGTGTGAGAGAGTAGAGACACTGTAAGAAGACTTTGTTAGTATTTGAATTCTAATGGAGTATGTATTACTGTAATAATTTGTAACACAGCTGCCTAGTAGTCATTGGTCACTCGGAAGTTACTCTACTTTAGTTGTTGTTATTATTAAAAATTAAAGAAAGATCCTCGTCACCTCTGGCAATTCCTTTCCAGCCAAAGCCTTGCCCTTTTTGTAAGAAAAGAAAGAGAGAAAGAAGGAAGGTAAGTTAGCAGTTGAATGTTAGTTGTACATTTGGAATTGGCTTCCAAAGTTTTTTTTGTCTCTCACAATTAATGATTCCAAATCTAAATCTAACATTCAAACGGATTATATTATTATTTATTAGTAGTAGTAGTACTCCAGTCCAGTAGTATATTGTTGTAAGGTAACTTAACAGGCCCCAACCCCCAACCTCCCCTCCCCTCTCCTTCCTTTCTCATATCTAACCACATTTCTTCCATCCCCCTCTGAATTTGCTTGCAATTGCATACTGGAGTGGAGTGATCGAGCTACTTAAGCAACGCCCGCCTTGGTATGCTCTCTCTCTCTCTCTCTCTCTCTCTCTCTCACACACACACACACACACACTACACGCTGATTAGATTAGAGTAACTTAAGCTTTGTTCTCTTTAGGATTCAAAAAGAATTTTTCAAAAAATTCCCACTAGATTCTCCCTAGATTTCCCCTACTTCCAACATTTCTCTCTCTCCACTTATTACCCCTGCAATTTTTCAAAAAACTTTTCAAATACCAATCCAAACAAAGCATTAATTTAGAAACACATATCCTAACACAGATTCAAATACGACTGTGTTTGGGATAATTCGATGCATGTGGGCCGCACGTGAGGCACACACGAATGATACGATTGTGAATGCATTTGTGTCTAGATACCTACGTCGAAATCATTTTCATACTGATCCTATAGAGAATGTGCAGCAGTGAGCCTTCTCCCTCTGACCCTAATGGCCAAACGCTCCAAAAAGCCCGTCAGTCTCTTGCCGCCTAAAACTCTGCCAAGAAAGCGCTGCTTTTACGTTTGATCCTATGTGCCCATAGAATGCTATGCATTCTCCACTTTTGGATCTCGCGGAGCGAAGAAAGCGGGCTTTGCCCCAGCTACCGCTATCCTTGGATCTATCATCAAGGAATCTAAATAAATGTTTTCTGAGCCTCATTGAAGCTAACTTCTGACTGAAGGAACCAAATGCTCCTTCGGTTTGATTCCACTTCTTGTTTGTCCAACTATTGAGGATTTCACCATAAAATAGATATATTTGAAATGAGAAAACCATTACCAATCAAATTTAGTCGCTTTCTGGACTTTAATAACTACTCTTGATACATACTAATACAATCGAAGTGTCAAGTTGGAAGAACCTTCTTTATTTTCGTAAAGGGAAACAGGGGATACACATTATTGGCACCTAACACTGCAAAGGATAAGTAGTACTGTAGTGTATGTAATTACACTCGAGGTAGAGGTTTTTTCAACTGATATCTACAATTGTCCACTTTAACTTTCGGTTTAAGTTATTGAAGTAATTTTGATTTTGTGGTCAATTATGTTTGTAGGTATATATGTATATAGTTTTATGTTCAATTGATTGATTGTGAATGTGCAGCTAATAGTATAGGAGAAATTCTGCTAGAAAATGAGGAGGAGCGGCAGGTATTGTTTGTACAATACGTTGAGGGTAGTGAATGTGGTTGTAAATATTTTTGGGATGATCATCATCATATACTCCCTTTGGCTTCTCAAGAAGTGGTTTGATGGGGTTTCTAACCTTCCTTCTCCGTCTAATCTTCCTAGACCTTGGTAACAGCTCTCTCTCTCTCTCTCTCTCTCACACACACACACACACACACACACACACATGGGCCAAACCAGGATTTGTAAGTAGTGGGCCAGGATTTATCTGAGCTCGACTCTCTCCACCACACATGTTTTTGGCTCCACAGACTTTGTGGTGGAGAGAAGAGTTGGGCCACCACGTGGCGTGGCAATGCCCCTGGAGCATTGTATAATTTTTCGGGGTGGACCCACCCAACAATAGCAAGTGGTCACTAAATCTGAATCTAGACCCTACATGTCACCTCCAGGGTAGATTTATTGATATGCATGGACCTTTTCATCTGACATTACCTCATTGGATATATTCTTTTTTTTTTAGTAATAAAGAGTGGTCCCGGGGCCAGCTTGCGCGCACCACAGTACTAATCTCTCCAGCCCCCCACCAGCCTTTGCTAACCCAAAGGGTTTTTATGCATGGGGTGGCCCCAAGGGCTTTGGATATATTCTCGTGGAGAGTATTCTAGGAGTATTAGGAATGAGAAGTACTGCAGATAGTTAGATTTGTAATCATACATACATGATGACCAAAATGTCCTGAATTATGGATCCTGATTAAAAACGACAAAAACTTCATCAAAATGAGAAGAAGAAATTATACATCTACTAGATTATGCATGCACAAAGTTGGTTCAGGGCCTGACAAACAAAACAGAATGGCTAGTAATGTTGAGACCTAACATTGTGAGCTTCCCTTGAAAAGAAAAATGGACCGCCCTTCCATTTCATTTTGCCTTCTACTATCTTGCTAATATAATGTTTCGATCATGTTTTTATTTTCATAGCAAATTGAATTGAAACTGCCTTTGTTGCCCCTAATCCACAGGTTCATCAATGTATGTTTAGGTGTTGGGATTGCTGTCTGCTTGAGCACTCTTTCAGGCCATATGGTTGCAAACTGTATCAGCAAATCTATTCTTGGCGTAGTATCCTTTCCATTTAGCTTATACACACTTTCGTATTTCCACAGTAATTCTTCCCCAACAAGTTAAAGCACAAAAATCTTTACTGCCGTATCTGGCTCAAAGAATCAGATTTAGCAGCTTCACTTTATTAGGAGTACATTATGATCTCCTTTTTTTCAGGTAATGAGCATGGATTTGTGCAATGGATCGAAAGAATAAACTGATGAAGATAAATATTGTACATTTTCCCCCCATCATACCCCTATCCCTTTGTAATGTTACACAATCTGGGATTGAACTCCCAAAGCTAGCTATTGAAGTGAGGATGCTCTTACACTTGTATGCTTTATATAACTTTGGTATCCAGGGAATGGGAGACTTCACTTCATAGGTAAATCCTCTCACGGAGCTATGATACCAATCTTAGAGTGTGTTTGGAACGTAGGGAAAGATAGAAAAAGGAAGAAAAGATAACGATTTCCATTCCTCCCCCCGCCACCCCCATATTTGGTTCCTATTTGAGAGGAAAAGAAACAAAATGGAAGGGAAATGAAGTTGAAGCTATTTGTCTTCACACTCTCTCTAAAAGTGCTTTCTTGTTTACTTTCTTCACACTTTTCTTAAATCCCTTCACAAATCAAGATCCAAACACCAACTTAGGGAATCCTGGTGTCTACTGGAATCTTTACTATGCCTGAACATATGCATAACTCTTGCTATGCCATAACAATCGGCAGAAGCTACTTTCAATATTCTAGCTGCATAAAGAGAAGCACCAATTTTGCTATATTTCTAGGCAAGATTTCCATTTCAGTCAAATGGAGTCCACTTTTCTCTTCCTTTTTAGCTTTTAGCGATTGCGATTAACTCTGTAGTTGAATCGTCCTTAACCAGATTTGAAGTATATTGTCTCCATCTTCTCTCTTCTTGTAATCCAAGCTGCGGTCATTGTAGTGATTTTATTCAGGATTGATTGGGACTCAGTAAGTCTTCTTGTACCTAAATAAACAAGGTTTGCTTTGCAGTGAGTACTTCACACTAAGAAAGAATGGCTTTGACCTTCATAAACTGCCAGATTTCATTCTCGTTTTCTATTTTCTGGTTTCCCTTTTACATATAACAGTTTTTGCAAACAATTTCATAAATCTAGAAACATCCCACTTTCCGGAAAACACCAAAGAGGTTTTCAAATTTTTGAAACTATTTTTGCTCTTAAAACAACAACGATACAAAAAATTATTTCTTCTCAGGACATTCTTTTGTTTTTGTTTCTGTAATCAGTGAGAACTAAACAGAACACAAAAACAATCCAACCAGACTTTATTTTACAGACTTGTATGCAAACATTTTTACTGAAGTTGCATAAATTAATGAAGTGAATGAGAGAAATTAATTGAACAATTTCCCTGTTGTTTTCCTTTCTTGTGGTAAATCCTTCAAGAAATTCTTAATCCAAACACAACCTAGTAGGTGTCCTGGTGATGGGCTCTGACTCGTTTGTGATTTCCAGATGCTTCAGTGCACTCATTTATGTATATGAAACTAATTTCTCAAGATGCTAACTTTCCTTGGTTTATTTTGTGATAGCAAATTATCAGGTACATTGATGATAACCATAAGGGATTCAGGAGTTTCCTTCTTTTCCATATAGTCGTTTGTCGCTTGATTGGGATTGTAGTTTTAGTGGCTCAGGTATTCCCCCTCTTCTTATGACTTCAAATGAATTCTCTACAAGCAAGATATATGTCTTTGTATAGTGTATTGAGACAATGACAATTGAGATTCGTTTTGAGAACATCACAAATGCAACCAGATTATGTCAATATTCTATTGATGAGTGGAACAATAGAGGTCGTTCGACTCGTTCCAATCTACAACTAAAATTTGGTTGACGTTCTAATGAAGGGTTCTAGTATAGAAGAGTTAATGGGGCTACAGAGATGGCACACACTATTGTATTTCCTCTTTCATAGTGAAATTCCTACGCTGATCCTCTTCGTGCAAGTCGTAGGCTTTTAGGCTTAAACTGAAGCAAGCATCTAAATCCTTGCTTTCTTTGCGTGGTTTTCTACAATTCTCTATTCCGATTTTCTGTCATAACAGAGATCTTGAGTGCAGTTTTAATGTGAAGGTTCAATTGGTCATACAACTGAAATATTTTTAGTTCAAAAATACTGGTCATAGCTGTCTGCCACAAAGTTGTTGCTATAAAAGATTGTCATGGAAATAAGGGCCATTGAAGTTTTCTTATGGTTTCCAATTGTAAATGAACTAACGTCAGTTGGAATTTTCAGATCAATATTGTTGTTCTTGCTGCTATTCTTTGGGCTGTAGGAGGAGAGCTTATTCTTGACAGTAACATTCCGGCTCCAATCGATATCAAACAATCGTTCTTGGCAGATCATAATTCACCTGTAATCGATGCCCAAGGATGGCGGGAAGAGATTTTGAAGCATTACATGGATGGAATTTTTACAAAATCCTTCTGCCAACTTAGAAGAAATCAAAGCTGACTCAAAATTTTGTGCTGAAACTAACAGTAGAAACGGTTTTTATATATTTTTTTTGGGGAGATTGAACCGAGTCATAGATTCATTACTTCAGAATAGGAAGGAGTTTGAGGGAAATGCAATTGATCAGTTGTATTTGAGCCAATCGGGCATGGCATAGATGAAAGACTGTCTCTGGAATTCAAGGCCGTGCTTGGATAATGGATTTGTGCGGGACCTTAACAAGGCAAGAGAAAATGATGCGGAACTCAAAGATAAATTTAGTCTCCGCACTTGCTTCTTTCTTACAAAGGCCTTTTCTTTTGGTGGTTGTACAAATTTAGAGTATTTTAAGATACACATTAGGGCTGCGAACGAGCCATAGTACACTTGAGTTGAAATTTAAGAAGCTTTCAAAATGTATACAACCTTGGGTTCGTTTGTCATTCAAGTCTATCTCAAATAGCTGTCAACAAGCTTTCAAAATGTGTTCAAGGTTGGCTTCTTGACAACGACGCGATCGCAAACAAGCCAACCAGGATTTAAAACTTAGAGCCCTAGATACTACCCGAGGATTAGGCTAAAATTGTTATAAAATTAAGACAAATATTAAAGAAACTTGCATAAAATAGACAAATATAGAACATGTAGTGGGCCGAACACAGATGTTCGCAATAGTGCGGACCTGACCCGCCATGAACCGATCGTAGGATTCGTGCACGGCATGCCGACGATGACTCATCATTAATATTCGGTTTGCCTCAGGCTCGGCAGTAGACAAGCCTGCTCTCGGATTGTGCTGTCGGTAGAGCCCCCGACAACGTCACCTCCCTCATTGAACGAATGGCCATGCTCGGCGTTGCCCGCGGTCGGCTACCTTCAGAGCACGACATGCAGCCGACGGTGGCTAGCTGTAAAGCCACGCGTCCTGCCACGTGCAGAAGCGGTTATAACAGAAGATGATCACGGGCGCACATGGGTGTGCCAGCTCAGCCCTGAAAACGGTTATCAGATCTATTCCTTGACGTCAGTATGACGTCACTTGGCCCGTGGAAGGCACGCGATCGTACTTGGAGAGCAAGCCAGGAGGCACTATAAATACCTAGTGATGGTAACCCTAACAGACACACGCTACTTGATACTCACACTTACTCTCTCTGAGCTCTCTGCTTCCTCTCTCTGCACTACACTCATCCTCTTGCCGGAGGGCCTTGCCGGGACAACCCCCGACCAGGTCTTAGTCGTGCGTTCCCTGTGCAGGCTAGGAGAAGAAAGCTCAAGAACCATCGAACCACTAACGGAGGAGCAAGGATCTAGGATCACGGGCCACACAATTGGTGAACCCGACGTGAAACACTTTTGATTCAAACGGCTCTCACATCCTCAAAACCACCTCACTCCTTCGTAAAACAACCACCAAATCACCTACCATGGGCGGAGATCTAGCAGACGCAGCCGTTTCGGGGGCCAAAGACGCTAGTGGAAACGTCATCCCCACACCAACCCTCGAAAGGCACATGTCCATGTCCCTCGCCCCTGGGTTCGGACTCTCACCAGTCTCAGACGACGTAACTTCGGCCTACATCTGCCTACTGCAGCGTCGCGACGACGAACGCGATAATGAACTGGCCGCGCTAAGTGCGGAAGTGGCCCAAATGAAGCAACTCATGCAGCAGGACGCCACCCCTGCCGCATCAAGATCTGGCGGAGGCGGAGGAAGAGGCATGCAAACTCCACCCCCTCCACCTCCACCACCACAAGGGCGTCAGAACGAGGGAGGCCAACGCGGATCCGTGAAAGATCGCCTAGGCTTCACTCCAGCACCAGGCGACGCCAGAGAAATCATCCTCTACAAGCAACCCACCGTATCTGGAACACATCGTTCTAGAAGCCATCACGACGGAACCAGGACAAGGGATACCGAGTCGTTTACAAGCACGTACTCGACTAGTCGTGCAGAGTTCTCTCGCACAACGGCCTCGCACTGTAGCCGAGACTCTGCACGGACCAGACCCCATGTCTCCGAACGCCTAGGGAACATCCCGATTGAAAAACAAAGATGACGAGCACCACGCTCGGCGCAACGGGAAAGGCGTACATATTGAGGGTGCTAACGATGAAAACAAGTCCCGTCGCAACAAGGACAAAACCGTCGACGGCCCACGCTGAACAGCGACGGACCTGCGAGACAAGCTTCGGCGAAGAGAAGCCGAGAAGACGTCGGCGAAAGAACACAAGGAAAGGGATTCCAAGAGATCGAAAATGGACGAGCACGGCAAACCGCCGCGCCCAGGGTTTGAAAGGCAACTGAAGGATCTCGGAGTATCCCCATTCACCTCCCACATTATCAACACGCCGCCGGAACCCACTTTTCACCTACCCAAATTCACAAAGTTCGATCCGGCGACCTGCGAAGCCTACACTCACCTCATCCACTTCAGACAGACCGTTGAGCTCTGCACTCTTAAGGATGAAGTAAAATGCAAGGCGTTTCCGTCCAGCCTCGGTTCCCTGGGACTCCAGTGGTTCAACAAATTGCCCGCTGGATCCGTAAGGAACCTGGCCGACCTTGAACGCGCCTTCAACACACGCTTCATCATGAGCAACAAAACGGCTAAAGAGCCTGAGTCACTGTCTCAGATGAGAAAACTCTCGTCCGAAACCCTCAGGCAATATGCCGAGCGTTACTGGCAGCTATTCAACGAAATTCCAGGAATCGATGAATATTGGGCTGCACGCACTTTCAAGAACGGCCTGGAAACTGGCAGCAAGATCTTAGACGAACTCGCCATCCGCCCACCACACGGTATGGGTGAACTGATGCGCGTCGTGGAAAGATTTTGTGCTCTCGAGGAACTCTATGCAGACAGGGCGGCCCAGGGAATCCCGAGCTCAACGAATCCATTCTCCTCGACCGTACACCAGCTGCCGGCACAAGTGGCAACCCAACAAACGCAGCCGAAGAAGCAGGTGCACAACATCAAAGAGGGGAAGAAGCGTCCGCCGAAGGAGCATGACTACGTGGCCGAAACCACACACTTCAAGGAACCAATTTCGTCCTTTCTGAAGGAAATAATGAGACAATCGTGGTTTGAATGGCCGACGGGCAAGCTCGGAACCGACACCGGTCAACCGGATCAAAATCCAAGGAAAAAATGCACTTACCACAACGAGCTCGGCCACTACACGACTGCCTGCGCACCATACAAAGCCCTCCTCGAAAAGCTTGCAGCTCAAGGTCACCTTGATCAATACATTGATCGATCAAAGACGCCCGCCCGGCAGACAAATCCCAACCCCAACGAACGACGACCGCTGATCCACGTCATCCATGGACCAGTAACAAAGGCATCCGAGACTGCCCTCAAAGCCGACATCGATCAAGCCTCAACTTCAAAAGAGATACTCTCCGTCGGCTGTGGATCCAAGCGTCAACGGCCACAAGAGGTTCCCAAGTGGACGATAAGCTTCACCGAACGTGACCTTGAACATGTTCAAACTCCGCATTCTGACGCCCTCGTCGTCACCGTCCAAATCGGCGTTCACGACGTCAAGCGCGTCCTCATTGATCAAGGAAGTTCAACCGAGGTCATGTACTACGACCTATTCAAAAAGTTGGAACTACCAGAGTCGGCACTACTACCAACCGAAGTACCCCTCATCGGCTTCAGCGGAGCACCTGTCTGGCCGGTTGGCCGAATCTTCCTCCCTGTCGTCGTCAGCTCAAAAACCCTGTCTGTTGAATTCATTGTCGTCAACGTGCCGAGCCCATATAACACCATCCTGGGCAGAAATTGGCTTCACGGAATGCAAGCCATTGCTTCCACGTACCACCAGATCGTCCGCTACATCGGCGCCACAGAAAGACAGGAAGATTTGCGAGGTGACCAAATCGCATCCAAAAAATGCTACGTCTCCGCCGTACACAGCTCTTCCAAAGCAAAACAAGTGCAATGGGTTGAAATCCCAGACATGGCTGTGATCGAGGACGTCGGCCAAAAGGCCGAAGACAAAGCAGAGGAAGACCTGGTGAAAATGCCGATCAACGAGGACGGATCACGCTTCTTCTTACTTGGCTCCTCACTATCTGACGCCGAGCGAGAAGAGATGTTCCTATTCCTCAAAAACAATCTTGAAGTCTTTGCGTGGACCCCGGAGGAGATGCCAAACCGGTGATTCAACGAGCTCGACGTTCGGCACCCGAGCACGCCGACGCCGTCATCGAAGAGGTCAACCGACTTCTCGACACCAACGCCATTCAGGAAGTGCAATACCCAACCTGGCTATCGAACACGGTGGTCGTCAAGAAGAAGAATGGGAAATGGCGGGTCTGCGTCGACTACACGAACCTCAACGACGCTTGCCCCAATGACTGGTTCCCGCTACCAAAGATCGACTAGCTCATAGATGCAACAGCCGGCCATGCTCGGTTAAGTTTTCTGGATGCCTACCGCGGCTATCACCAGATCACCATGGACCCGGACGACATGGAGAAGACAGCGTTCATAACTCCACATGGCATCTTTTGCTATAGGGTGATGCCGTTCGGCCTAAAGAACTTCTGAGCTACATTCAACAGAGCAATCTTCAAAACGCTCTATGCACAAATTGGCAACATCCTGGAAGCATACATCGATGACCTCGTCGTCAAAAGTCAAAAGGAGCACAACCATTTGAAAGAGCTGGCCGAGGTCTTCGAG
Source organism: Rhododendron griersonianum (assembly GCA_018127125.1). Taxonomy (NCBI): domain Eukaryota; kingdom Viridiplantae; phylum Streptophyta; class Magnoliopsida; order Ericales; family Ericaceae; genus Rhododendron; species Rhododendron griersonianum. Next base: position 25,854,419 of record CM030794.1, on the reverse strand, counting down.
ATCCTCAAATTCCACAAACTCCGTCTAAACCCGGAGAAATGCGCGTTCGGCGTAAGTGCTGGAAAATTCCTTGGCCACTTGGTCACGCGACGCGGCATCGAAGCCGACCCTAACCAAATCAAGGCGGTGGCAGCCCTTCGGCCACCAAGAACAATCAGAGAGGTACAAAAACTAACTGGGATGGCGGCAGCCCTCAACCGCTTCATCAGCAAGTCGTCTGACAAGTGCCACTCCTTCTTTCACGCTCTCAAAGGGAAAAGCCGACGAAGCTTCGAGTGGACGACAGACTGCGACAGAGCGTTGGCCGAACTCAAGACCTATCTCGGTACATCACCCCTAATGGTAAAACCAAAGGAATTCGAACCCCTTTACCTCTACCTGGCGGTCTCGGCCCATGCCATCAGCTCAGCTCTTGTTCGGCGAGAAGGGGCCGACGACATGCCAGTATACTTCACAAGCAAGACGCTCTTACCCGCCCAGACGCGATACCTTCCACTGGAGAAGTTGGCACTCGCCCTCGTGTCTTCGGCAAGGAAGCTTTTGCCATACTTTCAGGCGCACACAATCACGGTGTTAACCGAATACCCTCTCAAAGCGCTCTTTCGAAAAGCCGACCTCTCCAACAGAGTATCCAAGTGGGCGGTAGAGTTGGCAAACTTTGACATCCGCTTTGAACCGAGGACGGCAATCAAAGGGCAAGTCCTCGCCGACTTCATTGCCGAACTCACCCCAGAAGACTCCGAGATCCTACACACTCCTCCCACCCAACCTTCTGCCGAACACCAACCAAAAGAGAACCGGTGGCTCCTCTTTCAGGGAGACACTTGGCGAATGCAAGTTGACGGCGCCTCCAACAACAACGGGGCTGGAGCTGGAGTCGTCTTGGTCTCTCCTTGCGGAACCCTTCACGAAAGTGCGATCACCATCGACTTCCCTGCCACGAATAATGAGGCTGAATATGAGGCCCTGCTTGCTGGCCTACGCTCGGCAATCGCAATGAAAGTTGACAACTTGGCCGTATTCTGCGACTCTCAACTTATAGTCAATCAAGTGCTGGGGGACTACAAAGCTAGAGACCCAAGGATGATGAAGTACCAGGCCACGGCAGCAGAACTCATCACTTTCTTCAAAAACTTCAACATTGAGCAGATCAACTGCGAGCACAACGCACACGCCGACGCACTAGCTGGCCTCGCCTCGGCTTCAAAAGCATCAGAGTTCCGAACCATAAATTTTGGGAACATTGACCACCCAAGTTTTGACACAATTCCAGAGGTGCTCAACATTGAACTTGGTCCGAGCTGGATGGATGAAATCGTTGCCTTCCTCAGAAACGATACCTTACCCGAAGACAAAAAGGAAGCTTTCCGAATCAGAAACAAGGCCGCCTACTATTGGCTCTCTGAGAGCGGTCAACTCTATAGGAAATCCATTTCCGGGCCCTATCTTCTCGTCGTCCACCCAAATCAGGTTCCTGAGATCCTTGATGAACTGCACTCCGGAAGCTGCGGCTGCCACTCTGGCGGTCGTTCGTTATGCCAACGCGCGATGAGTCAAGGATACTTTTGGAAAAACATGAAAAAAGACTGTGAAGAAATCGTCCGAAGATGCCGACCGTGCCAACTTTTTTCCCCAATCCCAAAGCAGCCGGCTCAGAATCTCTCCCCCATCACAAGTCCATGGCCATTCGTGCAATGGGGGCTCGACATCGTCGGGAAACTCCCGACAGCACCTGGAGGCTTCAAATTCTTGATCACCGCAACAGATTATTTCTCTAAGTGGGTTGAAGCCGAGGCCCTCGTCACCATCACAGAAGCAGACGTCCGACGATTCGTATGGAGGAACATCGTGACAAGGTTCGGCGTACCCTATGCCATCGTCTCCGACAACGGCACGCAATTTGTCGGGGACGGCCTCACAAGTCTCTGTGAAGAGTTTGGCATACGATTCTTCAACTCAACCCCAGCTTACCCTCAAGGAAATGGCCAAGCCGAGGCCTCGAATAAAATGGTCTGTGCAGGGATAAAACGAAGATTGAATTCAAAGAGAGGAAAATGGGCAGAAGAACTCCCCAGAGTCTTATGGGCATACCGTTCCACACCCCGTCGTTCCAAAGGCCAAACACCCTTCTCAATGGCGTTCGGCATGGAGGCCGTCATCCCACTGGAATCAAGGTTCCCAACCCTCCGAACGGAAAATTTCAACCCACAGACAAATGACGAAGCCGTGGAGCAAGAGCTGATTCTGGCTGAGGAAAAACGCGATGACGCTCGGCTGAAGCTTGCCGAGTATCAACAGACTGTTGCCAAAGGATACAACAGAAATGTCCGAATCAAGAAGTTCAAGCCCGACGACTTGGTTTGGCGTAAGGTCGTACAAGCAAGCAAGAAGAAAAAATTTATGCCTAATTGGGAAGGGCCTTTTCGCATTGTCAAGGTTGCTGGTGAAGGGGCTTACACCCTCGAAGACATGCACGGGAAGGTGCTCACCAACCCATAGAATGCACAGAACCTAAGGAGGGCATACATGTGACGCTTCCTCCACAAGACATCAGACTGACATACCTTCGGCTAACACTTCATGAAAAAAAAGGAGTTCTAGTTTTCTTCCGCTTCGGCCTGAATCTTTTATGTTTTTCTCTTGCATTTCAAAGAAGGGCCTCGATCCACTGTTACTGTTTTTCTCTTCTACTTTACCTGTACTTCGAGGATTATCAATGAAAGACAAGCCTTTTTTGTTAAAAGTCTTCAAAACATTTCATGTATCATTCCACTCTCGGCTAGAATGCCAAACACAAACGATGACTTCGGTCACACCCACCAACGGCTCCTTAAAAAGCCCTTTGCTTCGGCCAATATCACCGCCCAAAGAAGCAATCACTGGACATATGGTCCACCGAGCCTGAAATACACTTTTCTAATGGAACTTAGGCTTCGGCTCGGATTGGCAAGACACTATGGTCGGCCACCGAAAGGTTATACTCGCAATTTGGCGAGCAAACCACCCACAAACAATCACTACTCTCAACGTTCCTCTGCCATGGCCAGGGGCTGACACTTTGGCCAAACCCCAACCACTGGCAAGGGGGCACTTCACACTCTCAAACAAGTCAAAGGTTGGATCTTGTCAGATCACAAAACGTCCATGTTCGGCGACCTATTACTACGGCCATACTACTTTGGTTAGGGCTCGGCTGCAATATCTATACTTAACCATTTTGATCATGAAATATTCTCAACTATTCTGCCGAACCCAAACCAAAGTGGGGGCTACGGACAACTACACATTCATAAACATGCAAGACCTACAAAATCATGTGAAGACATGAAGGCAAACAGACAAGCTCGGCATTAACAGAAATGTTGCAAAAGGAGCCATGCATTCATCCAAAACTTCGAAATAAAGACAAGTGTTTTTAAAGATCCTAAGCTAGGAGGTACGGCGTAGTAAACCGTTCGGTGCCGACCCCCCCTTCAAATATTACATCTGGCACGGTAAACTCCCAAGTTTGGAGCCGTCCAGTCCAACAAAAGTTCAAAAAAGAAAACTATAAACTCTAAAGTTGGGGCGGATCACCCTCGGCTACAGCTTCAGCAAGACGAGCAGCACCGTCCTCGGTTTCAACAGCCACTTCATCATTTTTCTGAACTTTCTCGGTGTCTTGCTCGGCGTTGTCAGCCTCGTCCTTATTCCTCCCACTTGAACCATCCCCTCCACCTTCAGCGTCGGCGATAGTCATATCTTCGACATCATCCTCACTCTCGGGAAACTCCTCCGGAGTAAGTGGGGCACACTCTTCTTCAGTGTACGGCAAGTTGAGCTCGGGCACTTCAGCTACGGGGATCGACTTCATCAGGTTCATGTCCGGCTCCATCTGCATGACCCCACACGCAGCCTTCACCCCATCCTTGTACCCAGTTCGGTACGCGATCGGCAGCTTCTTTGCAAGCTCCTCGTTGACCATCGACCGACCTCCCGGACGTACTCGGCGCCGGCTCTGTCGTACCCAGCTTGAAACGCCTTCTCATCCACTTCCTTCATCTTCCTCTTCTCCCTCCGCACAACCTGTCCGAGCTCGCGTTCGGCCGTCTTGGCATTCTCAAGGGCTTCATCCCTCTCTTTCTCGAGCTCGGCAACCCTCGACTTGGCAAACCTCAAGCCGTTCTTCGCAGCCTTTGCCTTTTCACGCTCGGCTTTCGCTTCATCATGGTAACGTGTCTTCTCAGCGGCCAAGAGTTCGGCTTGCCGAGAAGCACGAAGCAAAGCTTGCCCAGCCTACACAAGATAAGTCATCAGCCTCGGCAATACTTCAAAAAATAGATTAGAAAACCAAGTCAAAAACGTACCTGGACGAGATATGCACTGGTATGGACCAAGCTCGGCTGAAGCTCCCCAGGAACCCTGTCCATGTCCTTCGGAAGAGCCAGTCCGTGCAGCATGGTCACAGCGAGGCCAAGCTCCTCCTTGATGCTGTCCTCCACCGTGACCACCCTGCCGTCGGCCATCGCGAACGATGGTGCAAACTCCGGGACGACCACTCGCCCACCTGAACCTGCTGCCCTCTCCACAGCCTTTGAGCCGCCCGCAGCCGAAGACTCGATTTGATCCTTCTCCTTTGGAAGTGGCGTCGGCGGCCTTGCAGGAAAGAAGTCATGTACCTTCTGCTTCTTTGCAGGACTCTCGGAAGGAGCTGCTACCTTCTTGCTGGCAGCAGCCGCGTCTTTTAGGTTCATCCTCACTACATTTCTCCTCCCCATTTCGTCGGCAAAATGAGGAATAAGGGTTCGGATGGGATGGATGTTGATACCTTGAAGGTCGGCTGACTGACTATCCTGGAACCAGAAATCAGCTGACTTGTGAAAAGTGGGAAATTTTACCCTCGGCTCCTTCGCCTTCTTGCTCGGTTTTGGAATTTCGTCGCCAACACCTTGCCCCTCAGCAGCTGATTTCTTACCCTTAGCCTTCGTGCTCGGTCCTGCCTCCTTATCCTTCTTCTTCCTCTTCGTCAATTTCCCCTTGTACGAAGGCTCGTAACCCAACAGCGTCGGCGCGTCGCGGCAGATACAGGCCCTTAATATCTCCACGTGACTGTCTACGGCCAAAGAGTTTTGGGTCTTGGTTATTGCTCGGTGATCTGCAAAGGAAAGAAGGTGTCAGCAAGATATCACGAATTCATTAAAAGAATGGATCATGTTCGGCAGACTAAAGAAAGAATAGGAAACCTCGGAAATCCGTTATCTTCGGCACAGAATGCAGCCGCATAGTCTGATCGCCGAACTCGTAGTTTCCACTGACTTCGACATACAGGTTAGCCCACTTATCAGTGTCGGGAAGTCCGTTTATCAACGGCTCCTTACCGCTACGTGTGGACAAATACCTACGGTTAGTCTTCCCGTGCCTAGACATAATGTATGTATGGAAGAGGTCGGCAATGGTGAATTCAAGGTTGTGAAGTTCCTTTAACTTAACTACGAACATCACTATCCTAAAACTATTGATCGAGAAATAATGAGGTACTATGCCGAACCTGGCCAGCAGTTCCCTCAGAAATGGATGAAGGGGAAACGGAGCCCGGCCTTACAGATGGCCATCAGGGGGACCGTTATGTGCTCGGGACGATCTCGCCTCTTGTCCCTAATCCTATTACTAGCCACCTGGTGGACGACGACATCATCCGGTATGTGGTACGCTCGGCAGAAGTCCGCATACTCGTTGGGACGCCCACTGAAGTAATGGGCGTGGGGACAAACCTGCCCTCGCTCGAAGAGGTCGGCGAACTCTCTGTCCCCAGACGAGGTTTCAGCAGGAGCAGAAAGCGAAGAGGTCGTAGCTCCGGCCTGGGAACGAATCCTAGACTCGGCCTCCGGCCCAAGTTCGTGCTCGGCTTCGGATTCTGTGCTAGTGGAGAAGGTTATCTCTGGTTCGGTGTTGAAACCACCGTACTCGTGGTCAAGCTTGGCATTGGAATCACCAGAATCTGACATGTTCGAGGCGATGGAAGAAGCTTGACGTCGGCTTCTGTGTATCTCCAAGTACTCTCGGATCACAAGGTTTGCAGAATCGTCCCCTGAACTTTCAGAGTTGGATGAGATGACGATGATTGGGGGAGCCAGACCTAACAAAGTCAAAAATAGAAACATGAAACCTCGTCGTCGGCCAGAAAACAGGTATCTCACTACGCTCGGTATCCTAATAGGCCCACCCCATCATCGTTCTCAAGGCTCGGCCAAACCATGTTCGGTCGGAACCTACCAAACTTCAGAGACCGGGGCTCGGCCTACTCCATCGACGGCCAAGCCCAGAACCCCTTGGAGGTTCCATGCTCGGAAGAACAGGTTGAAGAGGGAGATGAACAGTCCGTTCATCTCCAGGGTGCACTGTTCACTCAGAACAAAAATGCCCCAAAAACCCAGAAAAAGCAAATGGAAAACGACTGGAAAATGCAAAAGAGTGAAGAGAAACAAGAATCGATCACGTACCTGGATTTGTGGCGAGATCTGGTGGCAGAATCACTGGGAACCAGTACCAGAAGACAAACGGTTGCTGTTGGGAGCTCTGGCAATGGAGGTCTGGAGAGAGAGAGAGAACGAAGCATTTCTTTCTCCTCACCCCGCTCCTTTTATAGAGCTAGGGTTGGGAGTTCGAAACTCCCGCCCATCATTGCACCGCCGAACAGCTGACCACTCAGCGCATGACACGTGTCACTAAAAGGACGGTTTGCAGGGTTTGCCAGCCTTCCTCTCGTCCGCCGTACCCAGCCACGAGGTGACACCTGGCGCTCCGCCATTGGAGTACTTCATCGACGGTCAAGCTTGCTTCTAAGAAAGAGAAGATTCAGGCTCGGCTGGAGTCCGTCTTCGTCAAACAAATATACGCTCGGCGATTCAACAAGTTCGGCCTAAGACTCGACTTCAATCTCTACCATGCGTACGGCATCGGCAGAATTTGAGGGCTATTGTAGTCGGCCGAACACAGATGTTCGCAATAGTGCGGACCTGACCCGCCATGAACCGATCGTAGGATTCGTGCACGGCATGCCGACGATGACTCATCATTAATATTCGGTTTGCCTCAGGCTCGGCAGTAGACAAGCCTGCTCTCGGATTGTGCCGTCGGTAGAGCCCCCGACAACGTCACCTCCCTCATTGAACGAATGGCCATGCTCGGCGTTGCCCGCGGTCGGCTACCTTCAGAGCACGGCATGCAGCCGACGGTGGCTAGCTGTAAAGCCACGCGTCCTGCCACGTGCAGAAGCGGTTATAACAGAAGATGATCACGGGCGCACATGGGTGTGCCAGCTCAGCCCTGAAAACGGTTATCAGATCTATTCCTTAACGTCACTATGACGTCACTTGGCCCGTGGAAGGCACGCGATCGTACTTGGAGAGCAAGCCAGGAGGCACTATAAATACCTAGTGATGGTAACCCTAACAGACACACGCTACTCGATACTCACACTTACTCTCTCTGAGCTCTCTGCTTCCTCTCTCTGCACTATACTCATCCTCTCGCCGGAGGGCCTTGCCGGGACAACCCCCGGCCAGGTCTTAGTCGTGCGTTCCCTGTGCAGGCTAGGAGAAGAAATCTCAAGAACCATCGAACCACTAACGGAGGAGCAAGGATCTAGGATCACGGGCCACACAGAACACAACTTGTATGTAAAATAGTTTTTCAAGGATTATTGCGATCAATCTTCCAAACCGATGCAGTTCCAAAAAAATATGTTCCAAATCGATAATATTCTCATTACTTTTTCTATGTATTTCACTCGTTCTTTCTTCCCGTATTTCTCAATTTTTCATTTTGGAATACTAAAATGCTTTCCGTAGAGATTACAGTATATTCTATACGGCCCCTCCGTTTACCCAGTGTTGAACTGACACCCACTAAATTAACGACACGCGTACCTACCTAGAGAAATTCTGCTCACTCTCACACATCCAACCTCCCTTCCTAATGTGATCACAGCTCCCTCTTCTTCTTTCTACCTGCTCCTTCCTTCCTTGGTCCAGCGGCAAGCCCCTTACCCAACTGGAATTAATTTGTGGCGACACACATGTACCTTCCCTCACCTAATCAAGCCCCTTCCCCTTCCCGCCATTGCTTTCGAAGCATAGGTAAGGTGGCCCCTCGTTCCAAACTGAACCAGAACTTGGTCCCTTCCCCTTACGCAACCGCCGAGATCCGTCTGCCATCGTGTCCCCTTTTCTCTCTTCTCAGTCGATTGCCCCTTCCTGATAAAGATCCAATGAGGGATCCAATCATAAATTAACTTCAATATTTATTTAAAAAATTGGTCTAGGGTCCATTATAGAGAACTTGTAACCCAGTTAGTCCACTTCTAATGTTTGTAACCCCTCTAGTCCTTAAATCAACTTCTTTTAAAAAAAAATTTAACCAAGATAAAAATATCCTCCTATATAAGCTTTCATATAGAAAGAAACCCTAGACCAAAAACAAATCTGGAGCACAGCCTCCTCTCTCTCTCTCTTTGCCGCTGGAGAAAAGTCGTGGACAGATGCCATGACGCACTCGGTGCCGCCGTCGGCGCGGTTAAGGAGTTCGTTCATGGGCACGGCTACCTCGCTGATGTCCTTGTCGCCCAGGGGCGATCGGACCGGAGGTGAAAGACGAGGGGGAGGTTGGGGTTCCACACGAGGGTGGCGGCGTCGACGGCGAAGTTGAGGTGGTTGTTCCGCTTGGGGCTCTTCCCGCCGTCCTTGTGGATAGGTATTCCGATCCAATTTTTTTAAGCAAACACCGCATGCTCATATCCAAGTAACAAACTTGTCCAAAGTGCCTGAAAGAATATGGTCATTATTATTCAGTATTTGTACTACAGAATATAATACAAGGCTGAAAAGTTTGTTCCATACAAAAATAGTAAAACTTTGACTGATTTTACTATCAAATCTTGTTCTGATGCGCGGCATATGTTAGATGTTCTGGAACATCTACCTGTTTGGTCCAAATTCCTTCAAGGTAGCTACATTATTGCTCTTGCAAGGTGACCTGAGATTGTTTTCTGCTTCATTTCTTAGCAGTATTGTCCATCCCTTCGGCTCAGGGAGTGAACACTGTTATTGTTTATGCGCCGGGCATTTTCCTATTTTAGGTCATTCTTTGTGTTTTTAGTACTTGTATATATACTTCTCAATCCTCTTTATTTCATGCTCGCGAGTCTCTTTTCTCAAGTGTGAAAAGCTGTTGTTCTGCGTTTGTAACATATTTTGGCACCAAGCTGAAGCAGCTTCGTTAATTGCAAAGCTTTAATTTCTTAACAGGCTATTATGGGTGGTAAGGTGGAGGTACCAACATTGTTCGGTAAAGTGGAAGTGAAGGTATAGTTTTTATCTCAACTTTATGTTGTCTCTGTGTTCTCTTCCCTTTTCAAAAAGCATTTTTTGAAAAATTCCCCCTAGATTCCTTCTAGATTCCCCCTACTTCTAACATTTCTCTCTCTATCTCTCTCCACTTATTACCCCTACTATTTTTCAAAAAACTTTTCAAATACCAAACCAAACAAAGCATTAAATTCTTCTAAAAACTACCACTCCTAATTTTTTGCTTTAAGGCTTCTTTTGATGGCTGTTTCAGGTTCACGTCTTTCAGGTTCTCGGCCGAGACCACCGTTATGTCCAGCGGACGATACTCCATTGTTTTTTTTGAAACAAAAGGTTTCTTTAAGGGATCTTGTCTTCTGATTTTTTTGATGATAGTATGCGAGAATGTGGTGGAGATTAGAATCAGGATTTGGGTGTCTATATGTACTAGAGATCGGGCACACGCAATTGAGAGGGGATGGAGAGAGATCAGGGGTAGGTGCTGCGACAGCTGCCGGTGATGGATGCCCGGCGACGGCCGCCAGTGCAGGGGAGAAGAGAAGGGGCTAGGGTTTCATGGTTATATGTCTCAGATCTATCTTTGTTTTTGATAACGTACAGAGAACAGATTGGGACATATAAAATTATATGTGCACTTTTGTTAATGTATTAGCAAACATAAGGCAAGAACGCATATTGTGACATATAAGTTTATATGTGCGCTTTTTCAACATGCAGAGAACATATTTGACATAGTACAAAGTTCAGATATACACATATAATATTATATGTGCTTGTGTTGACAAAAAATACATTCTAGATATCAACAGATAACCTTATATGTCTCAGATCTATCTTCGTTTTTGATAACGTACAGATGACAGATTGGGACATATAAGATTATATGTGCACTTTTGTTGATGTAGTACCAAACATAAGACAAGAACGTAGATTGGGACAGATAACTTTATATGTTAAGGGAAGGGAAGGGCTCAAAACAGGTTTAAAAAAAAAAAAAAGAGAAATTTTTGTCACACATATAAGGTTATATGTTAAGGGGTGGCGGGTTCAAGAAATGAAGGGCTCAAAACATGAATAAAAAAAATAGAAATTTTTGTCACACAATAACGTTATATGTTAGCGTGGTGGTGGTGGTGATGGAGGTGCAGTGGTGGTGGTGGTGGGAAACAAAAAAAGAAAAGAGAATTTTTGTCACACATATAACATTATATGTTGGCGTGATGGTGGTGGTGGAGTGGTGGTGGTGGCAGAGGTGGTGGTGGTGGGTGTGGTGGTGGTTGCAACAAGATCGAAAAAAAATAGAAAAATACATTTTTTGTGTTAGTCAAACAAGGCCATGCTTTCTTTTACATGGGGTAGTTTTGTCATTGGAATTATTAGTGGACTAGAGGGGTTAAAAACTTTAGAAGTGGACTAGTGGGATTAGAAACATGATATAGTGGATCTCCCAAAAATTCATATTTATTTATAGCAAAATAATTTATTTGAGGCTTTGATATATAGGGATTTATGAAATGTATAGTATTTCTCAACTGGGAACTCTCATTTTAATGGATGAATGATGGTGAGAAATAGCTTAGTCGGAGAAGAATGGGAGCTGGAGAAGGGAAAGGGGATGAAAGATGGCGTGAGGGTTTCAGTGGAGGCATTGGCTGTCGGCGGCATTGCTCGGTGATTGCCGCTGGACGAGAGGATGGAGGAGCAGGTAGAAGGAAAGGGAGCTGTGATCACATTAGGGAGGGAGGTTGCATGTGTGAATGTGAGCAGAATTTCTCTAGGGTCACGTGTCGTTAATTTAGTGGGTGTCCGTTCAACACTGGGTGAACAGATGGGCCGTATAGAATATATAATTTTTACAGAAAGCATTAACTGCGGTTAATATTCCAACAAGTGGCAACAACAATCAACAGTCTATTAGGATGATTTCTCCATTTGGTGGTCAAACACCTAATGAATGACTTCATAACAATCTCCCTTGGATGACAATATGCCTCATTAAAACCTTGTGATGAAAAATTTAGTGGGAAAATTCTTTAGGAAATTGATTTTGGTACTCTAGTTTTAGTCACTGGCATTCATTCCACTTTGTGTCTTGATCATATGAAAAAACAAAACTAAAATTGAAGTGTCATTGGCTAAAAGTGGACTGCCAAAATCACATTCCAAATCTTTAACGAAGGAAAAAGAGCTCTACTGGACTTGGGTTATGTCACTGAAGTCACTTGGTTATTGTCTTTTGAAACCCAATAAATAGAGGGCTCCTGCAAAGATTTTAATAAGCTTTCATACGCACACTCATACTTCCATAGCCTCTCGTACACGATTTCCATACTCCTTAGAGCACCCAAAACCCTCTTCGTAGTTCAATAAAACTCGCGAGCAATCCAAAATACACAGAGAGTCTTACCCCTTTCACTTGCTTTTCGTTTGATTTCGCCAACCCCTATCTTTAAGTTTTTGCTGGTGTAGACGAACTACAACAGTCGCTTCATGTTGAGGCGGCCGCTAGACTTTAAGTGCCAGTGGCCAGATTAGAAGTGCATGCTACCACCAGATGGTTCTCCACCAAAACCTTCTGTCTCGTTTATTTTATTTTTCTTCATTGTATGTTCTCTTTTTCGGGTCCCCTTAACTTTCCTGTCATCACCTTTAACCATTAATGGTTAGTTGAAAAGTATTTAGAAAATCAATGGAGTGAATTGAAACACTTTATGTCATACACTTTTGTAAGCTTTGGCACCCGAAAATGGAATCTCGAATTAGTTAATTGTTCTTAAAATCAAATGACAACTCCAAACAGATAAAGTACGCCGCAATGGGCACCTCCGATATAGACACTCCACATCGGGTATCATAAGTTTTTTTCTTATTGGCCATCTGGCATGCGAATTCATGCCGCAACAGGTAGATATCACAATGTCACAGACGTGGAGGATGGTTAGTGGGCTAACAAAATTGAAATTACATAGAGACCCCTTCATTTATACATTTTTGGACACAGAGATCCCTTGACATTTAAAATCGTCCATTCAAACCCCTCATCTATATGAAATAAAAAAAATTGGCCAACTCTGTTAACAGAATGAGAGGAAATAACGATTTTATCCCTTAAAAATTGCTTACACTGCCCCCTCATGTATTAAAAATTATCCACACGTTCCTTCATCTTAACGGTCTTTTAACAAAACGATGCTGATTGGTTAATGGTTGTAGATAAATGAGTGTTTTTAAAGGTTAGAGGGTGTTCGTGTTCAGAACGTATATACCGGTGGAAAAACTACAGCTTGGCAAACCTATCAATTTTAATGAAAAGGATAAAGTGAGAGAGAGAGAGAGAGAGAGAGAGAGAGAGAGAGAGAGAGAGAGAGAATTTTGATAAAGTTGAGAGGGAGGGAGAATTTCTGAGAACATGGAATAAGAGTGATGATGGTAAGATTGTTAAATGAGAAAATAGAGATGAAATAATATAAGAGTCTATGGCCATGGAAACAATGGGCCTTTGCTGCTTCTTTATTCCTTTGGAGAGAGAGTCATCAACTTTAACAAAGCTATTAATCCATCGCCGCAAATTCTATTACTACTTTGACAACTGAGATGACAGGTGCCTAGTTCAATAGCGTTAGTTAAATTTAAGTGCTTAATTGAAATTTGGTAGAGTTCAGGTGTTCATAAGACATTTGAATAAAGTCTAAGGACAATTTGAAATTTTTTCTCTTGTTAATGATGTCTCCCTCGTACTATTATGGAACTTTTGTCTATTCTTAAAACAATACCATAATGAAATAAAAGACTTTTTTAGAGTTTGACGGGTATTAATTATCAAAAATACGTCTTTGGCTATCATTTTTTCTTTGGTAATACCATAGCGCTTTTCACAATTTTTTCGAAAAGTTTACCGGAAGAAGTTTTGCTAACCAGCGCTTCAAAGGATTGTGGATTATATGCACATAATCTCAAATTATTTAAAATTGTAATACACGTTTTAAGAATATCAATGCACATACATGGATAGTAATACACATTTAATTTTTCGACACCATTTATCCACATACACTCTTTTTTTTTTTCATTTATAATTATAAAACTACCCTTAGTTTCTAATTAACCTCTTCACTATCTTATAATTTCATGGAACCGAAAAATGGAGTGCGTGAAAAATCCCTCCCCTTTTAGATTAGATTAGCTATAACAATTTGTCTCTAATCTCTATATACAACCAGTCTAGCTTTTAGTTTCTCTGTTTTACTTTTACCAATAGTACTAGTTCTCTTTTCGGAAAGGGGAAAAAAAAATTGTAAACCAGTCCGTCGAGGTTCTCTCTCTCTCGCTTGCTGCATTAAGTTTGTGAAACGATGTTGAAAGTGTGGAAATGGTACCAGAATTGTCTGGCAGTGCATCCAGTGAAGACTCAGATCATCAGCTCAGGTTTGATTTGGGGATGTGGTGATATTGCTGCCCAGACCGTCACCCATTACACTGCCCAAAAACGTCGCCAAATTTCTGTGAGTACCCATTAAAGAAGATCCCACACCAAGTATATTCTGTGTTTTAATTCAGACATTTGTAGCTTTTATTCGCTGTTTGAGCATACGAGTATATCCTACTTTTCGGCTATTTCTTTCATTTTCTCTCCCTTTGCCCTTCCTTTATTTGTGCTAGTGGAAGGGTTCTGTTCCCTTCTTCTAGCTGTTAGGTCAAATGGGTTTCTCAATGTATTCTTTTCTTCTTTTTTTTCCATCTATGTCTTTTGCATTCATTTGTTACATGATATATTTAGTTGTGAGATGATTTTATTTGTGTGAACCCTAGCTACATTTAATTTTGTTTATGCCATGAATCCCCTCTTTAACACTTAGGTTTGATTGGGTACAGACCCAACCTGAGGCATTATAAACACAAAGTGGCTGCCTCCAGTTTTAAAGTTCAGAATTTTGACCACAAGGTTAATTAATAGGCCTGATTCATTGTGTGACTAAGGATGATTCATTTGTTAAGCTTACTGGATTGGAAATCTTTCTTCTTTTTTTTGGATAGGCAAAATTAATTCCATTCATCCCGAAAGATACAAAATGAAATAAGCAAATACAGTAGGAAAAGAAATGCATTGAGCAACTTACTGGATTGGAAATCTTTGACATGAGAAGTATAGGTCCAATATCCTTGGCTTTTAACCTCTGAAATCAGTGGACCTCTCAAGGTTAATCATTGCCATCATCATTAATGGGGGTCTACGTTTTTTGATTAGTGTGATATGATTCTTCAAAGCTGAATACGGGAGACGTTGTATATTTTCATACATGGACAACCTGGTGATCAAGTATTCATCTTTGCTTCATACTTCCTTTCAATGCTATGATTCGCACCTGCTATTCATTTCATCAACTACATCTTGTGTTTCTTTTGTCCCACTCTAATAGCCTTCAACTAGGGGAGATTACAGGCTGACATAGGCCATTGACCTGAGCGATTGACGAAAAGAGAGTGGCTAGATGTAAAAACCAAAAAAGAAGAAGCAAGACTCACTAAAAATTAATTCTTCTATCTTTGTGCCATTTTTTGAGTCATAAACTACATAAATGACCAATATTCACTCCTACCATCAAAACAAGAATAAACATCACCATATTGCATAATAACCAACAATCCAACATACGAAATACTAGTAAAATACGTAAAATACACTCATAAAATGTAACAATCTAGATATTCCAAACAAGACTTGAAGACATCATCCTTTCATCACTCAATCACCAATATCTTCTTCATCGTTTGACTTATATCCTCTTCTCCTTCATCTGAAACAAAGTCGTCAAATTCTTCTTCTTCCCAATCATCTACACGAAAACTTGATGCTTTTGAACCCTTCTTTGAAGTTGTTGGTTTATGAGTTGACCTAGTAACTTTGCTAGGTTCTTCAACTCCACTAGCCGCTGCAACAACATTCCAATCCATCAGCAGAGACGGATCAAAAAAAAACTGTGGTCTCATTTGAGAAACAGAACACTGATCACAGTGAGAGAGAGAACAAAAGCGATAGAGAAAGAACTGTGGGTCTCATTTGAGAAACAAAACACTGATCAATCGATCAGCAGAGACGGATCAAAAAAAAAAATGATCAGCACAGAGAGAGAGTTTACTGATCAATCGATCAAAATAGAGGACTGATCAATCGATCAAAAAAATGTGTGTGTAGATCAGTCGATCAGAAGAGAGAGAGAGCGGATCAATCGATCTTAGAGAGAGATGATCAGCACAGAGAGAGAGTTTACTGATCAATCGATCAAAAAAATGTGTGTGTGTGTGTAGATCAGTCGATCAGAAGAGAGAGAGAGCGGATCAATCGATCTCAGAGAGAGAGAGAGCAGAGAGCTTACCTTCACAATCGATCACAGAGGAGAGAGAGAGAGAGAGAGAGAGGGCTTCCATTGCAGAGGAGAGACAGAGAGCTTCGTTCGCAGAGGAGAGAGAGGCGGCTTCGATCAACAACGCCTAGGAGGCTTCATGTGTATTGTATAATTGTAAGTCTTATTTTTGCCCTTATATTCTGTTTTTGACCTGGACGACACCTAGGCGTGCATTTTCAGTCGCCTCGCGACTAGGCGCGACTAGGCGGTCGCGTCTTCCATGGTCGCCTCGCCCCGCACCTGTGAGGCGCTGGAGTGTCGCCTCTCGCCTCGCCTCGCCTCGCCTCGCCTAGGCGCGATTTTTAAATCACTGGTCACAACGTAATGTTTTTGCTCTTTCTCACGCAAAGTCGACCATTAATGCATTATCCTCAAGTATGAAACAAACGAGGACATAACTGCTCTCGGTTATATGAACTGCAACTGTGCTTATAGTTCTTAGACCTTCAGATCGCTTATTGCAGAATGCTGAACGGATGAGTAAACACTGATAAGTTTTGTGGGAGACTGGTCCATTAAATGGTTCTGTAACATATTGAATGGCTATTTCTTCTTTTGCTTTTCTTTTACCCCATAATACTATAAACCATTTGTATGAACAACTTTTTGGTGGGATGAAGACATCGCATGGTACTCATATTTAGGGATGTCTAGCAGGTTAATTTTTGTATGTCCTTTTCACCATAATTGTTTAGGAGACAAGGCAATGACATCCAACTTGTTACGTCTTTCCTGTCTGCAATACGGTGATTACTGATTTACACGCTTACGTGCTACGTTAACTGGGGCTTTTTACACTGTTGGCTTCTCGAAGATAGATATTACATAAGTTTCTATGACCTAAAAACATGGATGCAGGCAGTAAGATCATAAAGAAGTGTTTTCTTCTTACTCTTGTTCGGTTCTTTTTCCCGTGTGATCAAGTGCTGAAGCATTTCATTGTGAAGATGCTCAAGGTGGCTTAGTTGTACTTCAATGCCCCTTCAATTCGAGATGAGTCTCATCTATTTTTGTTAAGCTCAGCTCTGTACAAGATTGAGCTACTGAGGCTTTTTACACTTCTGACTCCACGCATAGAGAGCTATTTTGTTGACAAGATGACTGAAAGAGAAGAAGAGGAAAGAAAAAAGTGTCTCTACTATGAGAATCCAGAAAAGCCGTGGCAGTGTAAGAAACCGCATTCATGCTTTTTGGCAATGATTCTTTCTGGTGTTTGGGAATGGCAGATAATACTTGTCTTCCCACAATGCAGCTCAGCAGAGTTAGCATTGCATAATAGTGTTCGAGTGGTGATGGGGTTTGTAATTGCTGGAATAAAATATGGAGGTGGAATCAAATCAGCCAGTACCTCAAAGTTAATACAAATGCTGATATTTCCTGAGAAAAGGAGGTCCGAAACATAAATGATGTTTACGCAAACTAGGTCCTTGGTAGTTGATTAGGCAATTTCTCATCAAAGTTGAACTTTTCTTCATGAGGTTCTCGCATGTGTCCAGGACTTCAAGGACAGGGTTTCTTCATATGTTATTCTTCTCTAGTATTTCTTTGTTAATTTTCAAAGGACACATCCCTTAGTTATGTGTTCTGTGAACTGTGACAGGTACCAATCTAGTGATTGAAAACATTGTTGTGGAGCCAAGATTATATATTTGGTCAATATATAGTTGTTTTAAGTATGTTACTAATTTTTAAGCACAGAAATTTCTAAATCAACGACATTTTATTTTTCTTGTCAGTTGATGGGAAATGATGTCCTAGTTCATCACATGGTAGTGCAATGAGGTTATTTCGTCGATATTCTCTATAATGATTAATTTCCTTCGATATAACAGGATGAAGATGAAAAATTAAAAATCAATTGGAGACGTGTGGCAACCACAAGCTTGTTTGGATTTGGATTTGTTGGACCAGTTGGCCACTTCTGGTTAGTATTTCTCCTTCTTCTTCTTTTTTTTCATATAGTATTTCTCCTATTTGCTAAGTGATTTACCTGCGGAGCATGGACTTTAAGTTTGGGAAGCTTTTCCTTGTAGGTTAGTTTGGGCCTCCCTGGAGTGCTGGGAAGAGTTATATAAGTAGGCTTCCTCCCTCTCTCCTTCTAAGCCCCATAACAAGAACATGGCATATTGCCTTTGATCCGCTTTTACAATGGTTTGATAGAAAGAGTGAACTAAGAAAGAATACAGGGCCAAGACCAGAAAGTCTCGCTTCGATCTCGTTTAGCAACAAAAAAGCTTCCAAACAAAGAAAGAGCATATTTGCCTTTCGCTGTGGGCCATCCGCTTTTGACTGTACAAGTGGATTATTTTCCTGTGCCTTGTGTGTTCCTAGGAAGGGGGGAAAAAGCCTTTAAAAATCTCAGATCTTCTGAAGATGGCAGATTTCATCCAATTACCCATTGAAATATTTTGTGCTTTGCTAAGTAAAAGGAGGACAACTGGTCAAGCTACCATTTCCGGGAGGAATAAACCATGTAGAGACTTGGAACTTCCGACCTAGTTCAGTCCTTTTCCGAGATGTCTTTGTAGGTTAAATTTTGGTGGCTGTCAATCCTTTTCTTTCCCTTGCTAATGACTTCAATGGTTGATATTTTTTGTTGGGAGTATCTTGATTTTTCCTCCTGTAGGTATGAAGGTTTGGATCAGGTTATGAAGTCCCGCCTTCACTTACAACCCAAATCCATGAGATTTGTCGCTAGTAAAGTAGCACTTGATGGAATCATTTTCGGTCCCTTGGACTTGCTCGTGTTTTTCAGTTACATGGGGTTTTCCTCCGGAAAGAGTGCTACCCAAGTTAAAGAAGATGTCAAGAGGGATTTCATACCGGCGTTTGTTTTGGAGGGAGGAATATGGCCACTTCTTCAGGTTGCAAATTTCAGATTTGTTCCGGTGAGGTACCAACTTTTGTATGTAAACCTTTTCTGCTTGTTAGATAGCTGTTTTCTGTCGTGGGTCGAGCAACAACAGGATGCTCCTTGGAAACAATGGTTCAAATCTTTCCTAGTTATGAAGGAGGAAGAAGGCCAAGGTGGATAGTTCTCTCTCCCGCAACTGTGTTTCTTCCTTTATTTTGAGGCTTTGGTACGAAATTGGGAAATAAAAAATCAGAGGAAACTAGAAAAGTTGTGGAGAATTTTGAAAAATGCCAATTTAGGTTCTTGAATTTGGGATTAGAAGCAATGAATAGGATCGATCAATGTTTTTCATGATCAATCCGGTTTTAAACTTCTTATTCAAGGAGGCTGGCATTGTTGCTCTTGTATCAAATCATTTGGATGTCAATCTGATGATTTTCGGATATTTCAAACTTGTTTTCCCTGAATTTTTGCTTCATTATCTCTTTGTTTTCCTTGTTATGTTTGTTGCCCTTCAGTTATTGGGTAAATAACTAATTAATGTGAGAATATAAAGCATGAAATACTTATCGACAGCTACACTTAGCAAGCTTTTCCAGTTCTCCATTGTTGCGGCTTCTAGACTGTCCTGTTGGCCAAAATATGGGCTAAACTCCGGGCCCACCTCGGTGAATTCCTAAGCGTTTTTTTTTTTTTTTGATCATTGAAAGGGTGGGAGGGGGCGACCAGCGTAGCAACCCCCCTTGGGCGTGACCATAGGGGCTCCCTACCCGCTGTGGAATGTCCGGTTCGAGCCATAGCTACTGTCCGGAAGGACAGGCCGTCACCACAGCACCACCTAGGTACAAGTGAGCATAATGCTTTATCTCCCTAACCTCTTGCCACGTGACAAGGCTCGAAACCGAGACCTTGTCTGGGGATGAGGGGCACCTGCCCACTTGGCTACCACCTTCGGTGGTGAATTCCTAAGCGTTGATTTTTGGTTTTTTGTAAGATTTACCTAGCAGATCATCCATGCAGAATCGCAGATGAATCAATGTGATTGGTTTTTTGTAAGATTTACCCAGCAGATCATCCATGCAGATGAATCAATGTGATTGAACATCGGTGGCCACGTATTTTTAGAGTTTGAGAACATGTGTCCTTTTTTATGAAGCAAACTTGAGTCAATTGTGTGGCTATTAGGCTCCGTTTGTTTCAATGTAAAATGTTTTTTCAGAAAACAAATTTCAAACTTTTTATTTTCCAGTGTTTGGTTGACACTTAAAAATATTTTCAGAAATCAACAAAATAGTGTAGAGAAAGAGATGGGGAGCTTAAACGGTGGAAAGATATGAGATTATTGGAATTGAACGTGGGTCGGGACTGACGATCGAGAAAACTGAGTAATGAGAATTGCAGTAGAAGGCAGTGGTTCATTTCGGAAAATAACTTACGGAAGATTTAATGGTAAGTCCTTTTCATCCAATTGATGGAAAATATTTTACATGTAAAATGTTTTCCTCATTTTTTACACAACCAAACACCGAAAAATAGGAAAAACATTTTACCGGAAAATATTTTACGTCCAAACAAACGGAGCCGTAATGTTGTAAATTATGCATGAATCTAGTTGACAGACTCTAAAAAATGAATATGTTGGGGGTCACCTACTTGGACCTAAAGTGGGCTCAAATTTGGACCAACATACTACAGAGAAGTCGCCTCCTCCTCGTAAAACCCATGGGGGAGTAAATAAATTTGGGAAAATTTCAAAATGACACCTGAACTTTGCACCAAATGTCACAGAGACACCTGAACTTAAGTTTATTTCAATTAAACACCTATTCTCTGTCCCAAAAATTGCTAACATGGTATCTCCAACCCGTTTAAGTTGCCCTATTACACATATTTCCAACAAGGGACGATGCACCCAAGCGAATGTAAAGTACTTATACGTAGTGGGTGCATCGTCCCTTGTTGGAAATATGTGTAATAGGACAACTTAAACGGGTTGAAGATGCCATGTTAGCAATTTTTGGGACAGAGAATAACGGCGGGGGTCTAAATTTGGGGATTTTGTTAGTACATGTGTTTAATTGAAATAAACTTAAGTTCAGGTGTCTAAATTTGGGAATTTTGTTAGTATAGGTGTTTAATTGAAATAAACTTAAGTTCAAGTGTCTCTGTGACATTTGGTGCAAAGTTCAGGTGTCATTTTGAAATTTTCCCAATAAATTTGCACTATTTTTCACATATGAAGTAGCGGGGCAAATTTAAAATCTAGGTTTTACTTTCCAGTATTTTTTGTTTACGAAGGCAAAAATGAGTGTGTAGACAAATTTAAGAGTAATTGTACAAGGGTTCTTCCAAACAAAACAAAATAGAGCCGATCACGTGGTTAACATGTGAGCAACAGTAGAACACCACGTGATGGTAGGATGTGCCGTCGAACAGGGTATTGGTCAGCAACACTATGAAAAAGGTGCACAGCTATAATGCCAAGCAGTTGTGATCGGATACAGTTTTGCCCGAACAAAGGGGAAACCCTAGCGTTAGCCCTATGTGATGGGGCAGGAAAGGTTCCAAAGTATTCTAGAATGTCCTAGAATGAATATACTAACGAGATAGGGAACCTAGGCAGAATAGGAGACTTGAGGAACAAGTAAGTCCATACGAGACCTATGAAGCACGGTACGCTATCATTCATTACTTTACATACATGATATTAAGATTTTTTGTGTACGATATACTTAGGCATTGGAAGGTTTTTGTTGACGAGAGGCAAATGTGCGCTCACTGTATTTGTTTTGCAGTCTAGGATAGGCACGTGAGGTTGATCTTAGAAGTTGTCCAAAGCACTACATGGTTTTATCCCCGAACAGTAATTATTCCATGCCTTTGGGGCATCACGTGCCGGTGTCCAAACTCTTCTATGCCACACGAATGTGTGGTGGAGTTTGCGGCACCAAATTTAAACTTGAAAGTCCCATGTTCAATTTATGCAAGTACGCCAAGTAACGCCTCCTGCTAAATTCTGGTTTGTTACAAACATGTACATACGCTGCAAAGTATGTCCAAAGTGACTCTTCTTTTGCCGGTAATGCTCATTTTACCTTAAAGATTATGATGCCATGCTTTTCAGAATTTCGGTTATTGGCAGAAATATTGCAGCAACCCGCCTAACACTACCAATACGATAACCATAAGGTAAACATGCATTCAGAAAAGGGTTATTTGCAAGGACACCCCCTCAACTATTACGTTTTGTCAACATGACCCCCTCATCTTCAAAACTCGGCAAACTGACCCCCCCAACTATCAAAACTCATCAACTACACCCCTTTCACAAATTTATGTTAAAAACTTGGACGGAAACAGTCGAAAAGACTAAGTTGCCCTTTTGTCTATGAAAGAAAGAAATAGGGTTTGGGGGACAACACAACACAACACACGGCTCCTCTCCTTCTCTCCTCTTCTTCCCCCTCTCTCCTCTGTCCCCTCTCTCCTTTGTCTCTTTCTTTGATTGACAGCCCAGAAAATCGAAGAATCGAAACCCTAGAACCCAACTAAGAACGTCAAATCCATCACGTTCGAAACCCTCAATCAAGTCGTTCCAACAAGTTCGAAACCCAGCAACAGAGCACGAGTACGAGTTCATCTTCTGCGTTGGAAACCCTCTGCTCGATCAAAATCAGAAGTTGCGAAAGTTGTAAGTTCAAACTTTAGGCTTTAAAAATCATACTTTTTGGGACTGTAAATGTATGATTGGGAACCCTAAAACTTCCATTCAAGTTTGTAAATATTGTACCAAGAAAATACGAGATTTAGGGCTATAAAAAACTGAGAAGTTTGGGGATTTGTTCTAGGGATTTAGGGCTATAAAAAAATACGAGATTTTACTAAAATACGCCATTTTTAGTGATCTGTTCGAGATTAGAAGTATTAAAAATTGGGGATTTTTGTATTTTTCCTAAGCAACTTGAATAAAATATGCACTTTTCATAGATTTGCAGTAAAATATTTGGCCCTTTCCCAAAGTCCCAAATTTTAAGTCCCAGATTTAGTGGTCTCTCTTTTTATACTTTCCATGTGGTCTTTATAAGTTTTAGTTGACATTCTGCTGTTAATTTATAAGTGTTTGTATGTTTTTTATGAGTTTTTACAGTTAATTAGTCCTTTGATTCATAAAGTATGTTTGTATGGTTTTCATGAGAATTTTCATTTCATAAGACAATTTTTTAATATAACTTTTTTGGTACCCATATTTTAAGTATTGTATGCTTTCCATATTTGAAGACTATGGGTGGTTTTTGTTGGGGTAGTTTAACTTGACATCCTTTTATTTCCCCAAGTATTTGTATGGTTTCCATGCAAATGTTTTTAATACAACTGTTGTGTTGCAGAAGCAAATGGAGGAGACACCTGACTTAAGATGTACTTTGTTAGTTCGTGTTAGTGGGAAGCTAGTCAGAGGGGCTCACTGGGAATACAAGGATGGGGTTACTGCTGAAATCAAGGTAGACCCAGAATCCTACACCTTTTACGAATTCATGGATGTAATTAGGGAGATTGGATATACAGTTGAAAAAGATAACATTAGTGTGTATTATACACTTCCTCCTGACATGAACAATGACATCAACAATGGTTTAGTCTCATTGAGAAATCATGATGATATGGTTAACATGTTTGCAGCACATTTGTTGATTGGTATGAAGTATTTCTGTATTGATATGTTTGTTGACTGTCCTAACGTGGTTGATTAAGAGGATGAGGAGTTCATAGGTGTAGACCAGGGTTGTATAACTGAGTTGGGAGGTGACCAAGAAGTAGGAGAAGGAGAAGGACAGGGAGGTGGTCATCAATTTGGAGAAGTAGGAGTAGGAGAAGGACAGGGAGGTGGTGAGCAAGATGGAGATGTAGGAGAAGTAGGAGTTGGAGTTGAAGGTGTGGATGCAAATAAAAGTGGTGAAATGAATGATGATGATAA
Source organism: Rhododendron griersonianum (assembly GCA_018127125.1). Lineage (NCBI taxonomy): Eukaryota > Viridiplantae > Streptophyta > Magnoliopsida > Ericales > Ericaceae > Rhododendron > Rhododendron griersonianum. Next base: position 25,830,845 of record CM030794.1, on the reverse strand, counting down.
TAGCTTAGACAGTGAATGGTTTCCCAATGATGATAGCTCTACTTCCACTGCCTCTTTCAGTGGGGTAGAGGAGTCTTCTGATGAGGAAGAAGAGGAGAGTATTCCCTTGGTAGGTTTAGGGAAAAGCTTACTTAGGAGTTTAGGTGAACAAGAACAGGATGGTAGTTCTGATAGTGATGATGACAACATTGCACCTGAGGTTGATGAAAATGGGAGGCCTATTTTTCCTGAGTTCAAAGAGAGTGACATGAAAAAACCTAAGTTAATAGAAGGGATGAAATTTCCTAATGTGGTAGTTTTTAGGAAATTATTAAGGGAATACCACATAAAGGAGGGCTATGAGTTCAAATTTTTAAAGAATGAGTCTAGGAGGGTGACTGTAAGCTGTGCACATGATTGTGGCTTTAGACTTCATGCCTCTCCCATGTATGAAGAGAGATCCTTCCAAATTAAAAAGATAGATCAACAACATTCATGTACCAGGACATACAATAATAATAATGCAACCTCATCTTGGCTTTCCCAGAGGTACTTAGCCAAATTTAGTGATGCCCCTGAGAGTAAGGTCAGTTCAATGAAGAAAACTATTAGGAGGGAATGGCTGTTGAATGTTTCAGAGAACAAAGTGTACAGGACAAAGAGAAAGGCACTTCAACTGATAAGAGGAGATCATAGAGGCCAGTATGCTAGGTTATGGGATTATTGTGAGATGGTTAGAATACAGAATCCAAGTAGTACTGCTAAGATTAAGGTGGATACAGAATCATTGGCAGAGGGAGGACTAGTGTTTGAGAGAATTTTCATAAGTTATGATGGACAACTGAGGGGTTTTCTATCAGGTTGCAGACCAATTATTAGGTTAGATGCCTGTTTTCTGAAAGGTCCCTTTGGAGGTCATTTGATGCATGCAGTTGCAAGAGATGCCAACAATCAGATGTTTCCTTTGGCATTTGCTGTTGTGGAGGCTGAAACAAAAGGTAGCTGGACTTGGTTCATGGAGTTGCTGGTACATATGATAGGAGATCCAGAGGAAAGAGGATGGTGCTTTGTCTCTGACAGGCAGAAGGTACTTAAATAACTGCATTTCCTTACTTAAATAACTACAATCTGTTTTTTCAACTGTTTATGTTTACTGAAAATATGTTTTTTTTTTGTTTTTTTTCACTTAGGGCTTGACACAAACATTTGCAGAGTTGTACCCTAATGTTGAACATAGGTACTGCATTAGGCACATGTACTCAAATTTCTCAAAAGTGTACAAGGGTAAAGAATGGAAAGACCTAATGTGGAAGGCAGCATCAGTGTACACAATTCAAGAATTTGAGTACCATATGAATGCTATTAAGGAAATTGATGAGGATGCATATGAGTACTTGATGAGTGAAGACCCTAAGACATGGGCTAGGTGCATGTATGGGTTAAGGACAAAATGCAATAGAATGGACAACAACACTAGTGAGGCTTTCAATCAAGCAATTAAAGATGCAAGGGATGAACCAATTCTGACCATGTTGGAAAGTATTAGAAGGTATCTCATGACTAGGTTGCAAATTATGAGACAAATGTGCATGGGTTGGGAGGGTACCTTATGTCCAAGGATTAGGAAAAGGGTTGAGAAAACTTACAAGCTGATGGGGGAATGTCAGGTTATTTACAGTGGTGACAAGATTTATGAAGTCATGACTGTACTAAAGACATTTATTGTGGACTTAAATCAGAGGACCTGCACATGCAGGAAGTGGGATGTGTGTGGGATACCATGTCAACATGGAATGGCAGCAATCATCACTGACAAATCTAATCCTGAAGAGTTTGTTGATGAGTGCTTCCATATCAGTACTTTTGCTAAGACATATGACTTCACCATCAAGCCAATTCCTGACCAAACAATGTGGATTCGTAAGGACTTTGCTCCTATAGAACCTCCTCTTTTCAGAGTCAAGAGTGGTAGACCAAAAAAGAATAGGAGGAAAGGGCCTGATGAACCAAAGAATCCTACAGGAGGTCCCTCAAAGGGAGTGAAGAAGTATTACACATGCCTGAAATGTAGAATTTGTAAGCAGCCAGGCCACAATTCCAGGACATGTCCTCAAAAACCAAGCAGTACAACTGTTGAACAAGTAAGAGCTCACATCATTTATTCATATTCACCACCCCTTCATTTTTGTTTCATTGTGTGAAATGTGTACCATTTCTGTATAGGAAATGGCAATGGCAGAAGACTTGGAAATGATAATTGGTGAGGAAAGAGGACTGACTCCATGCAGAAATAGTGGAAGGGACAAAGACAAGAACAGTGGGAGTGGTAGGGGAGCAAGAGGAGGGAAAAATGCTGCCACTGGAGGAAGAGGAAGAGGAACAAGGGGTAGAGGAGGGAGAGGAAAGGTTGGTGGTGGAGGAGGTGGTGCACAAACAAGTGGAAGAGGTGGCACAATGGTGGTTGGAGGGACTGGTAGAGGTGGTGACCCTGCTCCAAACAAAGGACAAGTGGTGATTGGGGGTAGAGGAAGAGGAAGGGGAAGAGGTGGAAGCACTCCTGCTCTTCCTGGAGTTCTTATCAAAGAGAGATGTGAACAACAAGGTGGAAAAAATGGAAAATGTAAAGAACCAAATATTGGGAAAGGTAAAGAACCAGTCCTTGCAAAACCCAAAGTACCAATTCCAAGGTTTGGAGGTGCAGGAACTGTTGCCCCAAGGATTGGTCTACCAAACCCACAGGTATGATACTAATCTCATAGAATTTAGTTAAGTTTAAGTTTCTAGTCCATACTATCAGCTTTCATTACATGGTGTGAATGTAGGGATGGAGAAGATCCAGTAGGATAGGGAATGCAGTTTTTTGGAGTCAACCATCAAGCTCCTCTGCTGCATCATGTGCCAGTGGTAGTGGAAGTGGCAGTGCCACAATGCCAACTACCCCAATCCCCAGGCTGGACTCCCAAGGAGCATCTTCAACCCCAAGTTCAACACAGAAATCTGGCATTTGAATATGGTTTAGGGCATAGTTTAGGATAATGACTAATGTGTAATGGAACAAGAACTTTTATCTTTTGTTGGTTCCTACTACTGAATGTAATACTGTAGCTTGGTTGGCTGTAATTTTGTTATGTGTAATATTGGTTGACAAACAATGTCATGTTTTGAATTATGTGACTGGAACCTGATGGGGAAACTTGGTTTGAATGGTTTAATTTCATGGTTTGGTTTGGAGGCAATGTCAATGTAAACTTGTTTCATGGTTAGTTTTTGGGCTGTGTGACTGGAATGTGAAACTTGTTCTGTTTAATACTTGTGACTGGAATGGTTAGTTTTTGTTCTTTCATGATTTGTTTTCCATGTTTACAGCACATGTTAATGATCCTGTTGTGCAATGGTTTAGTCTCACTTCTTTACATTTTTTGCTTGTGTTACTAATGCAATGATTTTCCATGTGATTTGGAATTCTAGGTTTATGGACAAAAGTGCTGCCATGGTTCTGCTTTTCTTTGCCTTCCAGAAAGAGGAGTACTTACTGGGGTAATATACCATAATTTCCTTGCATTCACATCTGTGCATTGCTGGTTGTTTAAACTTAAACAAATCATTTCATGACAGTCAAACATTTGTTTTTCATTCACAGGCTTGGCAAATACAGAGGGGATTTCTTAGGGGAGTGGTTCACAGTTGACACAAACACACCAATCACATAGATAATGACAAACAGTATGACTACCACTACTATGATTTTCCCAGAAAAACAAGTTCCAAACTCCCTAGTCTTCTTAGCTTCATTCATAGTTCTTAGGTTGATATTCATCTCAGTCAGGTCTGCTAGTTTGACAACAAGGGCATCATTCTCTTCTTCCACCATTTGCTTTCCTCTTTCCAACCCTTCATTGATCATCTTCAATTCTTGAACTTGTCTCTCAAGTTCATCTTTTTTGGCTTGCATTATCTTAGCATATTCCAATCCTCTGGGGCAAGTTTCTGGGTCCACCCACACAAAGAAATTGCAATCATTCTCCTTCTGAAAATCAACACAACAATATTCAATTTTTACTCTTTATTCAAATGTACAAAATCAAAGATCATTTGGAATTTCTTAAACAAAAATCGATTACCTTGTAGTTGATACACCCCAGGAATCTTCTTCCTGGATTTTTCACAGTTAGTGACGTTCGCATAACAACCCTTCGTCCACATTCACATCTTTCTTCTCCTTTGTACTGACAAAAGTTGGTGCTAGTAGAGCTGCTGCTCATGTTTCTGTATGTTTCTGGCTTGGGTTTTGTATTTTTGGGTTTTGATGTTTGGAGATGGGAGAGGGGAGGGAGAAGAAGAAGGATAGGAGAATGTTTGGAGATGGGAGAGAAGAAAGAGGAGAAGAAGAGCAAATGACAGTAGCAAATGAGGTTTTCAAAAAATCTGGATTTTTTGAATTTCAAATTTAGGGTTTGGGAAGGGTTGGAAAGGAGAAGAAGATGGGGTTGGGAGAGAGAAGGGGCGAGTGGTTTGGAGTCATTTCTTCTTCTGGGTGGGTGGGGAAGCAATGGGGAGATAGAGATGAATTTGGGAGATGGAACATAGAGATAGAACGTAGAGAGAGAGAGGGGGGGGTAGAGATGAGTTTGGGTTAGAGAGAGAGAGAGAGAGCATATATAGCTCTTGTTCTTTTTCCCGTCCAAGAACAAGGGCATTTTAGTCTCAAAATTTGTTTTTCTTTGTTTTTCCATCCAACTTAGCCTAAAAAGTTAACATTTTATAACAGAATTGGACAGAAGGGGTGTAGTTGATGAGTTTTGATAGTTGGGGGGGTCAGTTTGCCGAGTTTTGAAGATGAGGGGGTCATGTTGACAAAACGTAATAGTTGAGGGGGTGTCCTTGCAAATAACCCTTCAGAAAATGATGAAATGAAGCCAGCTGAGGTTTTTCAAACTCATTCTAAGAAGTTCAGTGATAAATCCAAGCTTTATTCATTATCATCAAAAGAATAATTGCTCAACAAAAGGAGAAACTTTACAGTTTTCCAAGCGAGAAAAAAGTGAGACAAATATCACTTGGGGCAAGCAAAGCCTTCAGAATTCTTATAATCGATAACTTTCACAGATAACTTGCACAAATGTTACAAGTTCCAAACCTGAGTGAGAAAAGGTTTTCCACAATCAGAGCAAAAAATGTAATAGAAGAGGCAAATGCAAGTGGTCAGCTTTCAAGCAATCTTGGGACCACGAACCATAACAGTTACCTTCACTGATAATGTACACTAAAATCTCTCTCTCTCTCTCTCTCTCTCTCTCTCTCTCTTGTATTATTTCTTCCATACACAAAAGGTATTAAATCAAAACCTCTGAGCCTATAACAAGCTCAAATGACTAGGGTGTGCCTAATGTAGACAAAGCTGATTGGAACAAATCGGAGAAGGCTTGGGATGTAGTCTCATCGTCAGCTTTGATCTTTAGTTGAGCTTTACATGATGACGAGTTTATTACACACTCTACAAGGAAGGTAGACAACTCCTCCACCTTTTGTGCAAAGAAGAAGAACTTGAAATTTGGGGCTTGACCGCCTGAGGCAATGCAGTAGATTGAGTGTCCTTGCATGTGCCGGAGAAGGGATTGAGGGGTTGTCAATGCTGCCACTCCTTGTGGATTCATGGTGTATTCCTGAAAATAGTAATTGCAGAATTGAAATAGCATTTCAGAGAGAAAACAGAGAATATAAAGGAAAATCTAAGCATAGATGTCAGCAATAGAATTCACATTATGAAGGGTTAGCACAGAAAATTAGAAAGAACTAAAAACGAAGCTTCTTATCGTTCTTTCTACACAAAGTAGACTTCACTAGTAACTCATCGAACAATGGAACTTCTTAAGAGGGACAACATAAACATGGATGGAACGAAGCATGTTAATAACTTCCCTATGAAAGAAATCTCTTCTAGCACATTAGGGATGCCATTTGCCAAGATCAATTAAATTAAACTTCCCACAAGAGAGAGAGAGAGAGAGAGAGAGAGAGAGAGAGAGAGAGAGACTACTAGTACTAGGAATACAGATTCTGACAAAATTATAAAAAATTAAAAGACACTTAAAAGTTTAAAGAGAATACAAGTTATGTACATATTGATAGCTACTTAGTAATTCTAGTTTGTATAGAAACATGCAACGAGTATAAGCAATGTAACTGAGTAATCACTAAGTACATGATACAAACTAAAAAAGCAAACCTGTGATACAGAGATTGGTAATTGGCGCCATTTTTGCTGAAAAGCGCTTGGATCTAGAACAGCTCTTGGATTTAGCATTAAAGAGGGTGGCAAAGGCTCAGGATTAGCTGAAATTGTCAATCCTAGACCAAGGAGATCATCTATCGCCAAGCTACTTTGCGGAGAATGTGCTGGTAATGGATGATTTGACGAGGCACCATATGAAGGGGCACTATATGCAGATCCATTGCTACTGGGACCTCTACTTTCTTCCTTCTCTGATGTACTTAGAAGTAGATCATTGTCACTCGCCTCGACGATTTGGGCAGACACTACATTACTTGCAGATTCAACTCCAATGGATAAATTTCCTAGTTCTTCCGTAAAAGAAAATGCGCCTCGGTGTTCCTTATCAGTAAACATGTAAGAAGGCTGCAAAATTTGCTATTGTCAATTCATCTCAACTCATACTACCATATAAGAACATTAATAATCTATTGCTGATAAAAAAACATTAATCTATCAAAGAAAGGATAATTTGCACTGTCACTAATTAATATGAAAGGTGGAGGTGGAGGTGGAGGTAAATAATATGAAAAAAAGGAAGTAATATGAAAGTTGGAGCTATATTGCTGGGGATGAGCATGTAAGCTCTACCCTAGCAAAATAAAGGTAATGCCCATCCACATTCCATACGACTAATAGCAGTGCTAATGCAACAAATATACGATGCTACCCTTCTGCTTCCAAAGCAAGCCACTGAACGCACCCCACACCACCGATAGCGAAGTAGTACTGTGAGGGAAGGGTGAAAAAGAACCCCCATCGGGGAGTGAAATAGAGCATGAAACGGTAACCAACAAGGGTAGGCAAAAAACAAGCTCATATTTTCACCCATTTATAGCAGTCAATTGCCAGCAAACTCCATTAGTTACCCCAAACTAAAACTATTCCTCCACCACATAGCTTACAAAACTAAAACTTGAAAATGTCAGATGCCAGAGTTCATTACAAATTTGCCTTGACATTTTAAGGCAAATTTGCTGCATGCAAGAAGGCGAATAAGGTACCAAAGGTAAGGTACGCACGTAGAATGTACACAATACAAAACACCGAAAGATTACAAAGTAGCAGGACATGGATGAATTAGATCTCGCTTAAGTGTTCCTCTCAGTAATGCCCTTTAGCAATTACTAGTTGGAATCAATTACACCAAGAAGCCAGATAAAGGTGTCACGAACTTGCTCTAGAGTCTAGAAAATACATCTTTTTGTCAACTTCCCACATATCTACACACCTTCAAGTGAAGAATCATGCAGCTTTTGAGGGGACTTGTGCATATAATTAATTAGCAAGGTTCTGAATACTGTACCGGACAAGAGGTACATACCGGTACCAATGTGATACCGGGTAGCGTTTCGGATTGCTCGCTAACAATAAGTACTTATAAAAGTCCTTGCATATACACTTATAAACTAGACAATCATTAACTAAAACAATATTTCTTTTGTGTAAAATGTTCAAGAACCAGTGACCTAATAAGTGAATAAAAGAAAGAAAGAAAGAAATAACACCACAATTAAATTCTACTCTGGAATCTGGATATACCACAATCTGATGTGTGTGTTATACAGGTCTAGTCTTTAAACACGTTGAAAAGGTGCACTGCATGTTGAGTAATAAAATAAATTTTCCTCTTCCCAACAATCTTTGTCCTATTCCCAATATCCCTTCTCTTTGGTTTTTTTATCAGAATACCCTTTCTCACTTTGGGAAGAAAGGCAAAGGGGTGGGTATTATTGAAGAGGCGTGAATGTGAAAGACGAAGCGTACAGAACCTCAACCAAATCTCGCCGGAGCTTACAAAACATCAGAAATCTTCTACCGGAGCTTATAAAACAGATAAATCTTTGTCAGAATGGTTCGAGAACCAAGTTCGGCTTCAATCTTCTTCCTTCTTATTTTTCCTTGATTTTTCTTCATTAATCTGCTGTATGGTAGCATCGCTGGTACTCCCCGGAACAGACAGGTACTTGCCGGAAAATTACCCAGAACGAAATCAGTCCTTATTTGTACCGGTTTCTCTCTAAAACGGTACGTACCGGCCGGTACAGAACAGTATTCACACCCTTGTTAATGAGGCTTTCACCAAATTGGTGATTGTGAATAAGATTTAACTTTGAGAGGAGGTCGTAAAAGCATGCCTGATTTGTGCACACCATCGCCTCATGCATTCTAAAAAAGGTTCAAGAAGAGCAAATTCTAAAAATGAAACCATGGTTAAACGTTACGACTTGAAGATAGGGTCCACAGAAGACCTGTTACAATTAAGTACAACGATGACCACCAAAAAAATCACTTCAAAGAATTTTCAGGAGCTTTTGAAGTTTTCATGGAACTATGTGATGCAACCAAAACTTATGTGGGATGCCTAAGGATTCCAGAACTGATTCTAGATTATTCTTCCCATCTCCCTTGTTGTCCTCCTCTAGCAACTCGAAGAACGAAAAGAACAGATTGTTGCTCTCCGCTGTGCTGCAGAGCCCCAGCACAGCAGCAAAAGTATGTCTCTCCTAACCCAATCATTACTTACAACCATAAAACCTAGTAATTTCTTGTACCTTTAGAAAACAGAAACTCTATGCTCTCATCCATCATTCAAACCAGAAACTGTAAATAACTAGCGGATGCCCGTGCCTAAAGGCACATTGGAATGTAACATAGTCTTAGCTTAAATAAATAACTAGCAGATGCCCATGCCTAAAGGCACATTGGAATGTAACATAGTCTCAGACCCAACTGCTCTACGCAATAGTAGTAATCACCACAAAACGTTAGTTACCATTTTGATATTTCCTTATTTGCTCACAGAAGGCAATATTTACATTGAGATACATTGCCTAAAAAGTGAGGGTAGAGAAGTATGGATTTATTAAAAGAATATTCTCTGTATCTTTTAAAAAATAAATGATGCGATGGCTACAAAGTTAACAGGAAGTGATCTAATGGTTATAGAGGTTGCTCTTGTTTATAAGCCTAGACCTTTTTAACAGAAACCGCTTTGTTTTATAATATAGATTATGTTGGTGAGACAAACTAAAAGTTTAACATGAAGGACTAATCATGTCCAAATTTTGAAAGAATCTCCCAGATTGATAAAAGGCCTTGAAACTTGAAACCCTGTAGCACAGTTGGAGCAGGACATTGTGGAAGGAAAAAGGAACATGTCCGGTGCTGAAATTTTCTCCACTGACATCTAACTTTAAGCACGATGAACATCAGTAAAAAATATCTGCAAATTTGACTTTCAGAACTGGTTGTGTACCAAATTATTTAGGGTCCTTCAGAAACTGAAGATATAAATATTATGAGCATCCCTAAGTGTTAAGCCCAGGGTGAAGTGAATTAGCAATTCTTAACACAAAAACATGAAAAGGAAACATACAGCCCAATGACCTCTTTCTATATGTGCTGCAATTAGAAATATAGAGCTGCTTCGAAAAAGATACCTTCTGATATACAACAGATAGACTGTTGAACTCGTCAAATATCCGATCTTTGATTTCACTACTCTGAGTATCAGCAAAGACAGAAACAGCTTGCTTTGGAGGGTTCACCACATTTTCTGCAACAGAAACATTGTGTTGCAAAAGTCTGTAATAGAATAGGGCCCTATCATGCACATCCTGCAACAAACAACAGTTAATTTGCTCAATATTGGACACGTCAAACATAGACAAACTTGAACCATTTAGAATGACCCAATTATCAACCCAAACCTGATGAAAATCAGCAAGACCGGCAGCCAAAGCAGCTCCCAAGGCTTTCTGAGTCTCAGGCGGCCTTCTCAAGAAGCACTTCATTACTGCTGTAAGGAGATGCAAGCGAACCTGCTTAAAAGTATATCAAAACTGTTAGATGATGTCCCATGTTGGTTAGTTATATCTAAGGTTGTCACATCGTATCGTAAATTGGATTGACCCTTTTTCCCGAATCATGAATCGAATCGAAGAATTGTAACAGTTCGGTCCAAAATCGAAAAACAAATTGGAAAATGTATCTCGCACTACAGAAAAAAGATGCAGTATAAAATTGTAAAATGTATCTCGCACCTACAGAAAAAAGATGCAGCCCAAACCCCAATTACAATTGCCTCAGCCTTGTAAAACTCAATTCATTAATCAACTCTGGGTTGGAAAGAAAGATTACATCCATACTTATAGGCTAAACAATGGCCTTTTGAAATCCTAGAAGTCTAAGTGACATGAACCTAATCAATGAACACATTTAACAAGATAATGAATGAACCTAGACATAAATACATACATTGAACCTACTAGCATGTGTTTAAAGCATCTAGATGAATACTAATGCAAGCACTAAATTCATGATGACCCTTTAACTACCAAACTACCATGGATGACCCTTGATCTACCAATCCTTGTCAATTGCCAATTGGTTTTGAGTTGAATGCGTTAAAATGGTACTCCCTCTGTCCCAAATTATTGGTCCCTCTTTCTGTTTTGGGATGTCCCAAAAAATAAATGTCCACTTTCCACAAATGACCAATAGATTTTTAAGTGATTCATGTTTTGCCCTTTCTCTTTCTCTACCATTTCTTAAAACCAGTTGTACTGTAAAGTAGGGGCAATATAGAAAAGTCAAGTATAAAGCAATTGTACTGTTGTACTGTAATTAATAAGTTGGATTCCCCAAAAGGGGTGAGCAATTTGGGACGGAGGGAGAATTAGAGATAGGCTTTTCGGAATCTTTTGGACAAGACTCTCTTTATTGATTGCCCCGTTATTTGTGCCTAAATCTTTCTTACTTCTTTTCTCTTTTTCTTCTTCATATGTTTGCAAAGAGAAGTCTGAATTTCTTCCTTTAGATTAGTGTGGAAGCTCCCATCCTATTTAGGAGCGCGCTCCCGTCTCGCTCCCTACTCAGGAGTGCCTATTCGTCACGGGAGCACACCCACTTTGGAAGCTCCCTCAACTAGGAGTCAGTAACTACGTTTCTGGGAGTGTCCCCTATAACTTTGTGGTGCTTCTTGCCCTAATTGCAAAAGCAAAATTTCCCTCCACATCAAAATCCCCAATGGTGTGGTAGGAGTATCCCTATCTTTCCCCTCAAACCGTAATATTAGGCATACCATCCTTGTCCCAACTACCAGGCAAAGCATCAAGTAAATTAACCTTACATCCCTAGGTCAATGAGAAATTTTTTTACTTGTATGTTCAGGTAGTCAAACTTGCAAGTGATATCATCGTCATACAAATAAAGCTTAGGAGGTCAAACTGCTTTTCAGTTAGAATTTCCACTAAAAATGGGTCATCCACAAAACTTGTATCAAACCTTACAAAAATCTGCTAGAAAGTTACTGTGTCTGTCTTCAGGTAGCTCAAATGCAAAACACCAGAAACAGTTGATAGGAAACTCGACTGATTCATACGAAGAAAGTGCCAATGGAGGTGCAAAAGATTGATTCACATGGAGAAGTGCACTTTCTTATTACCTCGGCAGAGTGTTCATCATCCCAGTTGTCAATTAAACTTTCCAAAACATAAGGAGCATCCTGCATCTCTTGTGCATACTCCCCCAACATCCAAATAAGAGCCGCCTTTGCTTTTGGTTCTTGAACATTTTTGCTGCTGATATTCCCAACAACTGCAATGCAATCATGGCTCCATTGAGGATATTTCCTGAGAAGATCTTTTACGAGCACCTGCACAAAGAACTCCCTCTTTAAAGGCTAACGATGGTAAGATTAGAAACTCGTCTTACTTCAACACATTCCAAACTTCGTATTGTTGGCATTTGTGAGTTATGTTAGCACCAATCAGATAGTACGTTTGTAACTCCCAGAATGAACCGATACGATCTTTACCAGTGTTTCAGCCGTCCCGTAGTCCTTTTCCATCTCCAGAAACTGAAGCAGTCTATCTACAATAGCATTCACGTCATACTGCTGCAGAGCTATCTTCCCAACAGCCCGAATTGACTCTCTCGCAATAGGAATATCGACATTTGCAGCATATTCGCATAACTCCGTTACTGAAACGGACTCAACAAGATTACAAGACATTAGTCATCCTTGAAAAGCTAACAAAGAAAAACAACACTGTTGACCCCAAAAATGGGTCACTAACCAGGGCACACAGATTTGCCCACAACAGCTATTTCTGTGAAGCATTGTGTGACTGCGATGGTGCACTCACCAATTTCATAAGTGTTGTTCTCATTGGCTACGGCAGTCAACATTTCCAGTTTCAATTTCTTCACATAAAATGACTCATTGTATTGACAATAGAAGTGCTTGTAGTCTGAAGAAAATAGCATAGGAGCACGCATCACCAGAAGATGCAGGTGGCTTAGAACTGCATAAGATTGCTCTGGACTCCCCGAGCTGACCAAGGTAAGCAAAGGTGCTTTGATACGCTCATAGACCTAAAGATAGTCACGTTTACATTAGGCAAAGTCAAATCTCCACAAATCAAAGCAAGAGATTCAAGGAAAGCCCAGCTATCCCCATTATCAATATGACACAATGAGCTCACTGGCGGGTAACTTTATTGTGATGAAGACCACCCGTAAACAATGCACTGAATTTTCATGCAATAAGCACCCTCCAAGATAAAGATGTAACAAAGATGATAAGGTACCAACGGCATTTGCCAAGGACAACATAAGTGCATAAAACATGAACAAAAAAGCTATAATTCATGAAACGATGGCAAAGCGAAGCGTATTCTAGTGTCCATTACATGCTAAGTGTCTGACGAGTGTCAATGTCCAAAACATGTCCAAAAAAGACAGCTAAACTTGTGTCAGTGGTTCTAGTGCACAAATATTAAACTTGAAAGCCTAAAGCCTCGAGGTCCTGTGGCACGTAAGTTGACGACCCTAACTTACACAAGTTCAACTGTCTGTAGGTAAAGGAGGATCAAAACTCAAATAGCAACACATGAACCAACAAACACCAATGAAAAAGTCAAATGCAACGAATCTCCTATGCAACATAGACAGGTACAGATCACGACTTACTTGAATTAATAGATCAATGAATTGTCTAGTTTTAATAAGCACGAGGATATGAATGTTTGCTCTAATTATCGTATCCACAAAGATGCCTAAATAAGCATCCACTCAAGAACCAACAACAAAATTGAAATCATGATCGGCACCTGTTGATGAACATCAGTCATAGACAATGTCAGCTGCAAAAACAGCTTAATGGTTGCTAAGACAACTGCACCATTCGCATGTTGTAGTCTATCTTCAAGAAGATTCATGATGTCAAATATCTCATTGCTATCTGAGGGTACATATTTGGCTACCAGCTCAAGGACAAGACATTGGGCCCATTCACTGAATTCCTTCATTCTGCATATAGTCACATAAGAATATATGATGTGTTTAGCCTCGGAACAAAACTCCAGAAGGAAAACCTATTGCGAAAAGTTAGCAGCTCAATTTGATAGTTCATAAATGTGGATCTAATGGAGTCAGAAATTAGAAGGAACTTCTTTTTTTGAAGAGTAAGATGCACTAAATATCAAAAGGCACCAAGGGCATGCCACTGTTATTACAAAATTAGGCAGAAACTAGACAAAGCCCCAATACTGCGTACCTATACATCCGGACCATTCAAAAGTCCGAAAAGATTGTAAAACGGATTCAAAGAAGGCTCAATGCCGCCTCAAAACCAACTGCGCATAGATGCCAAAATTTTATCTTCAAAATTGTCTCTAATTATATAGGCCTTCAACCGTCTACTAATTTCCTTCAAAGAGTATACATCATGTAAGAATAGTTTAATCTTTGTCCCACATCGGATAGTTGAATTATGTAACAAGTCTTTGGATAATATAAATAAAGCTCTCGTGTGTTAGGGTTAATTAACACCCTATACGCTTATTCTCTCTCCTTCCAAACAACATGGTATCATAGCCTCCCTTAACCTAAACCTAATTCACCCACCATCAGTCGCCACCCATCACCCACCATCAGTCGCCACCCATCATCATCCTCCTACCATTCCCGCAACCGTAAAACCTCATAACCTAGCCCAATCTTACCCGAATCAGCACCACCCACCTCTCCAAAAATGCAGCACCCAGTCCACTAAAACCCTAAATCGACACCCAACACCACTGCCGCCCATCATTATCGTCCAGCCAAGTGGTTTGGAACCCTAACTACCAAAATCAACCCTCGAAACCTCTGATGAGACCTTCCAACCATGATAGAAACCTAAACCCAGTTCGAAAATCCCTGGATCGCATTCGAAATAGCCATTAATCATGCGATTTGTGTTCGAAATTGTGTGAAATAGCTTGAAACGATCTTCGCTTTGCTACCGTCTCGATTTGGAGTTGATATTATGACGTCATGGGTCTTCTCTCGATCTGTTTGGCCTCTTGTCTCTGGTATGAACATTTGGAGTTGATTTCTGTTTGTGTTGTTGGGTCAGTACATGTTTCTGTTTGAAGTTTATGTCATTGGTCTCTGGTAATACTGGTAGGTTGGGTGATTGTCCGGTCTTGTGATCAATTGGTAGTTGTTGATTCTATTAGTTGATTTTGTTGGTTGGTGTTAATTCAGTGCAATGGATGAGTAAAAGTCTGGTTTTGGTTTCGCTTCTAGTTCTATGATCATTGGTAGTTTCTTCGTGGTTTCGGGAGAGGCTGTCTATTACCTCCACACTTTTGAATGGCAAAAATTATGTTGTTTGGGCTAAAGTAGTTGAGGTTTATTATCGGGGTGAAACACAGTCGCGTGAGCGCGTAGCGACGGCTTCCACATATCAGGCATGGGTAGCTGAGGATGCCCGTATTCGTTTTGAATTATGGAATAGTATGGAAGACCATATTGCTAGCACATTGGTCTTCATACCTACGGCCAAACAAGTATGGACACAGGCCCAAGAGACATGTATTCTGGTGTTAATAATCTCCGTCGGACGTACGATCTTCATTAGTCTTTCTTTTCTATAACTCAGGGTGATTTATTTTTGGAGGCTTATTATGCCAAATTTCGCGGTATTTGTGAGGAGCTCAATATTTGTGAGCCTATTTACTCTGATATTCAGGTTATGTGGCGCCAGCGTGAGCATATGCAGGTTGTTCGGTTTATATCTGGTGTATCATCCTCTTATGGTCATGTTAGTAGGGCTGTAAACGAACCGAATTGAGCCGAATCCTGTTAAGTTCGGCTCGGGTTCGTTAAAGTATTAGTTCGGCTCGAGTTCGATTCGAGCCTGAACAACTTGGCTCGAGTTCGACTTGTTAAAAAATTTCAAGGCTCGGGTTCGGCTCGGTTGGGTTCGTTAAGGTACTAGTCTGGCTCGAGTTCGGCTCCGGTTCGATTCGAACTGGAACATCTTGGCTCGAGTTTGGCTCGTTAAACTCAAACGAATCAAGCCAAGCCGAATCTAAGCTCGAATTGAGCTCGTCAAGACTCGGGTTTGGTTCGGCTCGGCTCATTAAACTCAAGCGAACCCAAACTCTCTCATTGATCGTATAGAATTTGGGAGAAAAATAAGTATTGAATTATATATACAACCTTAAAAAATTTTATATTTACAAATAGACCCCTATTGAATTATTAATTAAATTTAAGTATAGGTTCGCGAGCCTAACCGAGCCGAATACTGTTAGGCTCAGGTTCGGCTCATTTACGGAACAAGCCTAGGTTCAGTTCGTTTAGCAGACGAATCGAATTCGAACGAGCTCTTGCCGAACTGGGCCTCGAACAGTTCGCGAACGGCTCAGTTCATTTACAGCCCTACATGTTAGTAATCAGCTCTTGGGGTCTCGAGATCTACCTTCTCTCAGCGAGGTATTTAGTCGCCTTCGTCAGGCTTCTGCATCTATGTCTACGCCATCTTCTGACTGTTCAGCATTAGCTTATGATGTTTCTGATACTTCATTCAGCCATGGCTGTGGTTGCGGTTGTGATTTTGGATTTAGTGGTCGTGGTCGTGATTCTGGGTTTAGTGGTCGTGGTTTTGGTGGTCGTGACTTTGGTTTTGGTGCTCGTGGGGGTTGCATGTTAGGGGGAGGTGGTCGTGGTCGCAGCTTGGTCCCATATTGTGTACACATTGTGGCTGAACCAATCATTCAGTGGAGACTTGTTATGATCTTCATGGGTTTCCTCAGGCTAATAAGGTTACTACTACCTCTAAGGATATTGGGTCATTTTCTCAGTATGCCGACACTGTGGTGACTATTTCTGTCGAGGAGTATCAGCGCCTAGTGTCAAATCAGACCATCCTCCACTGCTACACTCGCTCAAACAGGTCCCTCCGTTGCTTGTGTTGCATCTTCTAGTTCTTCCAATCCTTGGGTTATTGATTCTGGTGCTTCTGATGGTATTACTACTATCTTTTCTAGCCGTCAGTCTATTGGTAAACCATCTCGTGTTACCTTAGCCGACGATTCAACCAGTGAGATTACTGGTTTGGGTTCTGTTTCTGTCACTTCCTCTCTTACATTGGACTCTGCCTTACATTTTCCTCGTTTTTCATTCAGTAAACTTATGAAGTCCTTAAACTACTCTGTCACATTATTCCCTCATGGTTGTGTGTGTCAGGATCTAAAGACAGGGAGGAAGATTGGTGGGGGTACTGAACGTGGAGGCCTATATTATCTTGCCGATGACATTCATCCTAAATCCATTGCTCTTCAAACATCGGTGTCACCATATCAACATCATTGTCGTTTGGATTATCCATCTCTTCAGAACCTCAAAAGACTCCATCAGGTAGCCATGTTAAGGTTTTGCAATGTGAAGTCTGTGAGTTCAGTAAACACCATCGAGTGTCCTATTGTCCTAGGGTTGAGAGTCGTGTTTCGCGTCCTTTTCAGTTAGTACATTCGGATATTTGGGCCCATTCATGTTCCCAATGTTTTTGGTTTTTAGTATTATGTTATTTTTGTCGATGATTTCTCTCATGTTACATATCTTTATCTTATGAAAGAGAGATCAGAGTTGTCTTCTATCTTTAAGTCATTTTACACAGAAATAAAGATTCAGTTTGATACTTGCATTTGTATATTTCATTCAGATAATGCACGTAAATATTTTCATAATGCTCTTTCTCGTATCTTTGACGATCATGGGATCATTCACCAGTCGTCCTGCACTCGGACTCCACAACAAAATGGGTTTGCCTAACACAAAATCTGACACTTATCTGAGGTTACGCGTGCCATGTTAATACAAATGTGGGTCCCTAAGTCTTACTAGAGTGACGCTGTTCTTACAGCCTGTTACTTGATTAACCGTATGCCCTCCACCGTGCTTGGTGGTCAGATACCTCACAAGGTTTTATTTCCTAGTTGTCCTCTCCACTCCTTACCCCCTCGGGTATTTGGGTGCACATGTTATGTTCATGAATTGGATCTTGGTCGGAACAAACTTGACCCTCGATCAATCCGGTGTCTATTTCTTGGATATTCGCGCACTCAGAAAAGGTATAAGTGTTATTCACCCTCTCTTCGTCGTCATGTGTGCTGATGTCATGTTTAACGAGTCATTGCCCTTCTTCTCGGGTACCCTCACTCTAATTAACTCACCTGAGGCTTCTATATTTCCTATAGTTGTTCGTTGCGTTCCTCCTAAACCCTTGCAAGTGTATGTTCGTCGGTAGCAAGTATTAACAGTCCCACAAGTACCAACCACCGCGCCTCCTCCGTCCCAAGATCCGGTTGCATCTCCACCTCCACCTCCACCATCCCCTGGCCTTCCTATTGCTCTCCAAGGTACTTCTACTTGCACTACTTATCCCATTTCTCACTACGTCTCTTATGATCACTTACCTCCTCTTCGAGCTTTCACTTCGTTAGTTTCCTCTATACATGTACCCAACACTGTCCAAGAGGCTCTTTCTTTGTCTGAGTGGCGGACAACAATGGAGGCTGAGATATATGTATGTTCTCCATGAAAATGGCACTTGGGAGTTGGTTCCTCTTCCGCCAGGAAATTCTATTGTTGGATGTTGGTGGATATTTCCAGTCAAGTATAATCCAGATGGCGCAGTCGAATGGTACAAGGCACGCCTTGTGGCCAAAGGCTATACCCAAACGTATGAAGTTGATTATGCAGAGACTTTTTCCACGGTAGCCAAAATTACCTCTGTTCGGGTTCTTATTTCTATGGCCGCCAACCTTGGTTGGCCCTTGTTTCAATTGGATGTCAAGAATGCCTTCCTCCATGGTGATCTGCTCGGGGTGGTATATATGGAGCAACCTCCTGGATTTGTTGCTCAGGGGAAGCATTCTCAGGTGTGTCGACTTCGCAAAGCTCTCTATGGTCTTAAGCAGACACTTTGAGCTTGGTTTGACAGGTTTAGTGATGTTTTGTTACAGTTTGGCATGCATCGCTCTCATTCTGATCATTCTGTTTTCTCTACTCAGTCGGCTCGGGGGAAAATAGTGTTGATTGTGTATGTGGATGATATCAAGCATCCAACTCCAAACCAACTGGCAAAGAGTGGAAAGGCCACCCAGGCTCATATACTAGTTTTGGAGGAGATAATTAACTGATGTAGGACAAATCCCAACACTCCCCCACACGTGCGACTCCTGACTCGCACGTGGAGAGGTAAACAAAGGATCCGTAAGACTTGGATCACAACAAACAACGGTGCACTTACGGCACAAACAAAGGGGAACAAATTCTCCAAAATCCTAGCTCTGATACCATGTTAAAGCATCCAACTCCAAACCAATTGGCAAAGAGTGGAGAGGTCGCCCAGGCTCATATACTAGTTTTGGAGGAGATAATTAACTGATGTGGGACAAATCCCAACAATTATTACTCCCTCCGTCCAAATTTGTTGGTCCTTTTTGGGAGTGCGTGCCATTTTTCAATTGATTATATCTTACAATCTATAATCTTTTAGATGATTTTAAAAACTTTGTATAAAAGAACTCATTGAGATCTATCAAACAAGATCCATATTTGATATAAAAAAACATTATAAATTAAGAGATATAACCAATCTTTTGAGACTTCCAAAAAAGGAAAGAAAACCAAGAATTTGGGATGGAGGGAGTATTAGAGATGATCAGAAAGGTATTGATGAGCTGAAACAATTCTTACAACGTCAGTTTCACACCAAAGATTTGGGTAAGCTACGATATTTCTTGGGTATTAAGATAGCAAGATCCAAGGAAGGTATTAGTCTATCCCAAAGGAAGGATGCACTGGATATTCTGGAGGAGACCGGTTTATTGGGAGCAAAGCCTACGGAGACTCCTATGGACCCAAACGTCAAATTTTGTGTTGATAAGGGGGACATTTCCTCATCCAGACCGGAATCATCGCTTAGTGGGCAAGTTGAATTACCTCACCAATATACGTCCTAATATCTCATTTGTTGTTAGTATGGTAAGTCAGTTTATGTCAACTCCTCGTCTTCCACATTGGGAAGCTTCTCTTCGTATTGTAAAGTATCTAAAGGCTCATCCTTCAAATGGTCATTTGCGTGTTGAGACCTTTATCGACGCTGGCTGGGCAGGATCACCATCATATAGACGGTCGACAACTAGATAATGTACTTTTGTAGGTGCCAATCTAGTTACCTGGAAAAGCAAGAAACAAACCGTTGTTGCACGGTCTAGCGCAGAAGCAGAATATCGCACTAGGGCTCATACTACATGTGAGGTTGTATAGTTACAAGCTTTGCTCCAGGAGTTGGGGTTTAGCGTGCAGTTACCTATCCCTATGTATTGTGATATTCAGGTAGCAATACATATCGCTTCGAATATGGTATTTCATGAGAGAACCAAACATATCGAAATAGGTTGTCACGTTGTTCGAGAGAAGATAGATGGTGGTGTGTTAGCTACTCTTCTCGTGTCTATAGGAGCTCAATTGCCAGATTTCTTTATCAAACCATTGTTTAAACCACGTTTAGAGCTTTCATGTAACAAGCTGGGATTTTGTGATTTTATTGTCCAGCTTGAGGAGTGTTAGAATAGTTTAATCTTTGTCCCACATCGGATAGTTGAGTTATGTAATAAGTCTTTGGATAATATAAATAAAAAGCTCTTATGTGTTAGGGTTAATTAACAACATATACACTTATTCTCTCTCCTTCCAAACAACATGTAAAAACCAAAGTTCCCAAACAAGAAGCATTTTTCCTTCTCTAGCTCTCTTGCAACTTGCAAGCCAACTCAAAAAAAGGAAAGCAATGAATACCACAACTCTCCAAGCTGAGCCACTGATTTACCATCTGTTTTGCGCACGCAATACCAGCTGACATGAACTTGTCTCCTAGAAAAATTATAGCAGGTAAGTAGCATCCCATGTGCCGCTGTCCATACAAAAACTCCACCTCCATAGAAGGCTTTGTTCCCCAAACAGCTCTCCAAGGAAAGGATTGTTAGATAGCTTGATATAGATATACATTGTTGGGCCCATTTCCTAATAGCTTAAGCTTTTGGTACAATAGTAACTTAACATGGTATCAAAACTTTGTTTGAGAGGTCTTGGGTTCAAGTCTCTCTATTTTCATTTGTTCCCTGTTTGCATTATGCTTCTCCCCTTCGTATTCTGTTTCGCTCTATTTATGGAAATTTAAATCTCCATGCGCACAACGGGATTGCATCAAGGGTCAACCTTAAGCCCGTACCTCTTTGCCTTAGTTATGGATGAATTGACTAGACAGTTTCGGGAGGATATCTCATGGTGTATGATGTTTGCAGATGATATTGTCCTCATAGATGAAACCGCTAGAGGTGTTAATACGAAATTAGAAATTTGGAGGGAAGCATTAAAGTCAAAGGGTTTTCGAATAAGTAGGAGCAAAACTAAGTATATGGCGTGCAAGTTTAGTGGTACCAGCAATGCGCATGAAGAAAGTGTGATGATCCAAGACCATGAGATACCAAAGAATGACCATTTTAGGTATTTAGGCTCAATTATTAGTAAAGATGGAGAGATTGTCGATGATGTGACCCATAGAATCTAAGTGGGGTGGCTCAAGTGGAGGAGCGCTACTGGTGTACTATGTGATAAGAGGGTACCCACAAAATTGATAGTAGGATAGCTTGGGGTAGCAACACTACGGGGAGGGGAAGACCTAAATTGACATTAGATGCTGTTGTGCACAAAGATACGAGTCTAATGGGTTTGAGTGAACAAATGGCCCTTGACAGAGCTCAATGGAGAAAAAAGATTCAAGTAGCCGACCCCAATTGATTGGGACATAAGGCTTGGTTTGGTTTGGTTACGTGCACGACGGGGTTGCACGTGAGGGAGGGTGTTAGATAGCTTGATATATATTGCCGGACCCATTTCCAAACAGCTTATGCTTCGGGACGATTGGTAACTTAACAAGGATCTATCTCTTGAGCCCACTAAAATTCCATAACCAGACTTCACCTCGAACTTTCCATCCTTCAACCTCCATCATTACAAAGCATCATCATCCACCCTTGGCATCTCGTAAGGCCATCCCAAGAAGGGACACCATTCCTCGGCATAACAGTCATTGAACTCCCACCAGTAAAGCGCTATCCTGATACACGAATCCCCTCCCTTCACAAATAATTGCTCTGTGGCAACCAAATCCACGGAATGCTACAATGCTCGCAAGAGCTGGGAATGCCACATCCAACCTCCATCTCCAAAACCCGACTTTGCGCCCTCCACAACCCAAATATGAGACCAGAATTCTTGCCATCCCACTCTGATAATGTTCCAAAGACCTACACTATAAGAGGCTCATTGATCTCCTCAGTCATCCAATCCCCTCACCAACACCCATGCTTTGTTGTCACCACCATATATCTTTCCTACTTGCAGGCAAACCTTTGGTCCTCAACATTCAAAAGGGACTGCTTAAACATAACCAGCCTCCTGATCCCCAACCCTCCTCTCTGATATGAACAAAACGAAACCCAACTACCAAATGAAGGAATTTTCTCCGCAACTGTTGAAAGTTTCTGCCACGAAGCATGAAAATAGCGTACATACACATAAAATAGGTGTGCATGTTTGACAACATAATCTTGAATCTTGATCAAAGCATACCACCTTTAGAAAGGTAGTGCTTAATCCACCCTAATCCGCATTTCTATGGTAGTATGGTACAATCCCACACATGCTCAGCCTGGAAAGATGAGAGCTGAAAGGAAGCATCCCAAATGAGAATCTCAAATGGATTCCACCTTACATACCAACGTAGAAGAAAGTGCATCTGCATGAGGGACTTACTAGTACGAAAATACGAAGCACCCAATCAAGGTGATCATAGATCTCCTTAATGTCAAGCTTACAAATCAACTCCAACATAGCGCTCTTCAGCCTAGAGTCCATACCTTCATTAGCCATTAGCATTGCATCAAAGAATATGGTCTGTGTCCAGGTTCCCACAAAGCCATCCAACTAATAGGCCTAAGATCCTTAAATATGCTCTACAATCTTATAAACCCATCAGCAAGCTTGTGGTAATTGATTACATTTCATATAGAAGCCTCTCTCATGTTCGGTACAACAACAGGTGATAGGTCTACTTACTATTGACATGCACAATAAATCTCAAATCAAAATTTTAATCATTAAAGCATTCAAAAAACAATGTAGCATACGGGTATGTATCTAAGAGGAGGGTTCAACCAATTATTGACATGGCTAGATTTCGTCGATCCATAACAATGATTTAGGTAAATGGTTTCTTCAACAAGTACATAAAATTGTGCTACAGGGAACCGTAAACTGGAAGTATTATTATATAAGAGAATCACTTATTTATAAATGCTTGTTCAGTGCGTGTGTAACTACTAACTAGACATGTAAGACATTTATACTGGGAATGGACTATGGAGCATCCAACAAATGTAGCTCGCGAATTTAGAAAAGTCCATGTAACCCAATCCATATCTCAATTCTTCTCAATTTGTGGCCGGGCATCAAACCTTACCGGTTCAAAAAGTAATATATTACTGGCTTGCTAAGCAGTGCTTCTCTCTCCCTTGATGCTTCCTCAGACTGACTTGCTTCCAAACTCCAGATTTCTTGAAGGGCCGATAAGCAGTTTGCAACTACCTGAGAAACAAAAGGAAATGCAATGAATTGTCATACCAAAAAATCATGTACACCTAAACTAGTTAAGACTCAAGGGCAGGCGAATGACCCTTTATTTTTAAGAGGAGAAGAATAACTATGCTATGTCCAAAGAACTATGAAGCATGAGCGTAACTACAATATTATTCCACAGAGAATGAAGCAGAAGAATAACCACGTATGATGTATCCCTCTTTAGGTTCTGGAGGAATCAACGTAAACTAGTACTTTTGACACCGAAAACATGTCTAAATTGCTTTCCCAGCGAAAAAGAAAAGGAAGATGTTAATTATTATAGATACCAAAAAGGTTACATAGATAACATGTCCTTGAGCCATTACTGACATACCACTATAACATCAACACTATGTCCCCTTCCACTTTGTAGTCAGTCATATCTTTAGTGGCTGCCATAAACGACTGCATTTCGGGAGCTAAGTCCGTCCTCCTAGCTTTTGATTTAGTATTACATACAGTTTCGGAAATGTTTCCAAATTTTCACCCTCAAAATCTCATATGCAATGAAATGTTTCATATCTCTATTTATTCTTGTTCTTTAGAAATCCTTTGCGTACTGGGTACGGGTACTTTGCAATGTACTTCTAAATCAATACCGGATACGTGAAACACGTACCGAAACTTTCTCTTGGACTTTTGTCATACCCCAAAAGTATCCCACTATATATCAACCCAAACATAGAAATGAAAACAAGTCAATAAGACTTCCTTTTTTATACTTAGAATGATTGTAGAATAATGACTTTGGTCTATGGAATCCTTAGTATAATGGCATTGAAGTTATATTCTTGATGCCCAAGTCATTAAGCTATGTCCTTTATTTGAAATGTAATTTATTACACATAATACATTGCTCTACATTATTAAAATACATGTGTTATTGCTGTACTACGGCATGCATGACTCTACATTATAAAAATACATGTGTTATTGCTGTACCCCAGCCATTTTTCAGGTTTCGCCGTATCGACGTACCCATACTTAGCTAACGTCACTGCAACTTAAAAGCGTAAAGAGTTAGCAATGAATGAACCAAAGTTGATGTTGTGGACTCACTCAACTGACGTCATCAGTTTAAGTTAAATTCCAAAGTTCGAACAGTGCAAGAACCAAGCGGAGTAAAGGCTTCACTTGTTTGACTGTAGGCCTAAGAACATTTGTTTATAATGACCAACTGAAGGCTTTTGCAGAACCTAAATAAACATATGTACGCACAAATATGTTTGCAATAAACACCTACAAAGATGAGTGCTTACTAATTAACAAGAAACACTGGCCAATGAGATGAGCCAACCTGAGTATCTGGGTCATTAAGCAGCAAATGCTTAAGCATTGCTGGAAAATCTGCATCGATGCAAGTTGCAGCCGATATATGATACAACTTCAAAACCCCAATTGTCGCCACCATCCTCACGTAACTATTCCCATCTTTCAACCCCAATCCCAAAGGCCCCACCAAGTACTCCACCAAATTTGCCACTCGCAATGAACACAAGCTCCTCAAAGCAAGCCCCCGGATCATTGGATCCTCGTCCTTACAGTCCTTCTGAAGGAAATTAATCGTAAGCAGCGCAATATCTGGGTTGCCCTTCGCGTAATTCCCCACATACAAATAACACATTTTCTTCAGAACAATATCCGAAGTAGCCGAGCACATCACCATCTCACTAAAGAGCGACGACACGTCAATCCCGATCGTCATGTACGAGATCACCTTCTTGAATAGATCTCTCTTGGAGTCATCAGTTCCCGGGGATCGGCTCCCAGCCAGCTGCCGGAGCTGCATTTTCAGATCCGAAACCTCCCCTTTTCTGGTAGAATTAGGGTTACCATAAGAATTCGGGTTAGGATTAGAATTCCGTAAATCACGACGCGATTGTACAGATGCATTTTGTGTTTGTGGGTGACCAAAGGAGAAAGATAGTTGAAAACTCTTCACCATTTTGTTTACCACGCTCTATACTTTCCCTCACACAGATCATCCATAAATTTACATATACATGTTACACACACACACACACACAGGAGAGAGAGAGAGAGATTGACTTTGAGGATACAAGTGGAGGCAATTAAAGACAATTAAAGCGATAGTATATATATTTAAAAAACATACATATACATGCGGTTGTATATGTAAACAATTGTTGTCGATTGGGACAAAGTTAGAGTCAGAGTGCCTATCGAGTTCTCCGACGGAGGAGACTTGGAGAGAGAGAGAGAGAGAGAGAGAGGGGGTACCCGGAGGGTTGAGAGGGAGAAGGGGAGCGCTGAGATTGAGCTGGAGGAGCCATTGATGTTGATCGACGAAGAGATCCAGTGATTTATTTGTCCAGTGAAACCGATCGATCTGGTTTGAAGGGAACAAATCTGGAGATGGTGGTGGGAACTGGGAAGTTTTTTCTTTCTTTTTTTTGGGTTTTGATCAGGGGAACTGGGAAGTTCACAAATGATGGGGTAAATGCGTTTGCTTGGAACTCGATCTCGAGAGAGAGAGAGAGAGAGAATTATTACCGAGAAAAAACAGATACAGTAATTACTATGACGAGGAGTCTTTGTGGGGAAAAAAAAAAAAGAAAAAGAAAGAAGGAGAGAATAACAAAAAAGATATTTTAAAAGAATTAATAAAAGAGTTTTTTTGTTTTCATCCCTTAAATTATCGACCTCTTTTTCTACTTCATCCTTAAACTAAATCATTCACTTCATCCTCAAACTATCTAATCGCATTCCATTCAGTCAAATTGGCAACGACATCCATGAAATTAGACGGAAAATCTAGCACATGACCTACAAATTCTTTTTCACCCCACTCCAAGGGCACCAATGCCATTTCACCTCTCTTTCTACCAAAATCTCCAAACCATCTTCTCTCTCATACTCTGTCATTCAATGCACAATGAACCAGTTGATGAAATTAGCTATACAATCAATCAGCTAAATTCCCAACTTCATGCATGTTACAAGCTTCTTCGCCCATGAAAAAAAAATGTCAACCGATTCAAATTCACGCGTATTTTGCTGCGATTTTTTTAAAACTCGAATGATGTCTTGAACCGCTAGAAATTATGCTCCAATAACAAGTTTTCTTGAGGAGAAGCAGGTCCAATCTTTTCTTCCAAACTCTTCAACCCATCACAGTTGCTTCCTCCATTGCCCAAGTTCCTTAGCTGCACGGTCTTCGGATCAACATCTGCATCGAAAACTGAAGACTTCCTCCTCTACGGAGAAGTAACGATTGGAAATGTAATCCACGAAGGAGCTCTGAGTCGAACCTCTAATCCTCATTTTCCACCCCTTCAATTTCTAAGCCAACCGATTTAAGACCTTTGTGAGAATTTTTTGTGCATTCTACCACTTCCTAAAACTACCTCAGTTGGTAAAATAGGTTGATTGTTACTTGGACTACACATTAATAAAGCAAGTGCTCGTTACAACGATGTTGTCACTTTGTCCATCGACGGCCTCTCTTTCCCCTTCATTCTCACAACCCTTACAGGTTTTGTTAGAGCATGTACACCAGATTCTCCAAATGCCTCTTTTAGGTATTTTACCTAGCAAAATGACCAAAAACTGACATACAGCAGTTAGCTAAAAGGTGAGCAAAAATACATTTCTCTACCATTGCTCGGTATATACCCGGAGCAACTGTTCATGAGGAATCCTTTGTATATTATTATCCACTTACAGATTTTCTCTCTCTTTAATTTCTCTGCTTTCGCCTGCAACTATTGCACCCAGTTGTTTTAGAGAAATACACCTGCAACGATCGATTTCGATTTTGAAACATGGTTTTCGAACGATTTGCGACGAAAGAACGATTCACGAAACAGTGGTTTGATTTCTCTCTCTACTATTCGCTAGAATCGATCTCGATGAAAGTCTTCAAAAGAAGAAAGCTTGGGTCCGGCGACCTCGATCTATATAAACAGTGGTTTAATTTTTCTCTCTATTGTTCGCCGGAATCAACGGAGGTCTTCAAAGGAGAAAGGCTTGGGTTCGGCGTCCACGATCTCCCAGCCACAGCGAACTCGATCTATATATCTGTTGCTACTGTAAAATATATACACACGCACATATATATATATACACACACATACTGCAATTTGTATTATTTTCTAATATTTAATGGATAGAGAGGAAATTATAAAGAGGTTGCTGTGGTATGGAAGTAAAAAATGGGTAGGTAAAATAGAAATGGTACCTTTTTGAGTAGGTATTATACCTAGTATTGGTGTACATGTTCTTAAATGTCTAATTTCAGTTTTTGGATATGGGAACTCTAAGTATGCATTCATTCTCCGAATATGCTCTGTGAATGCCTAATTTCATGTTTTGAATGTCTGATTTCAAGTTTTGAGCATTTGATTTCAGGGAAGAGAGATAGAATTTGGGGGTAAAAGGAAGAGGAAGGCCAATACTTTATTTTTTTAGAACTATGTCTATGTATATATACACCAGAAATTGGAGGGAAACCCATTTGATTTGGCGCCAGGGGGTTGTGAGGGGTTGGAATGACCATTCAACCTTATAAAACACAGGTAGGTGCACGTCATGTGCCAGATTTTCCGTCCAACTTCATGGATGTTGTTACCAATTTGACTGGATGAAATGCAATCTGGTAGTTTGAGGACGAAGTGGGTGCTTTTGGTAGTTTGAGGGTGAAGTAAAAAAGAGGTGATAGTTTAAGGGATGAAAACATAAAAACACTTAAAAAAAATTAAGCATTAGGCAAAAAGGTATATGGATAGGGAAATGATAATGCCAAAACTGCTTTTGTTAATGTCAAAACTATTGTGCATAAAAGTCTTGTACTCTGCACATGGTACAAGCTTTTTATGCACAACAATTTTGGCTTTAACAAAAACAGTTTTGGCTTTAGCACCACCCTACGAATATTGTAATCCTAAACTTTATAACACACCCTTTATTGAATCTCAGCCCTATTCATTGTGAAATTGTTATTGAAATATTTGTGTAGGTGTGATGTGTGAGTTTGTGATTCAATAATTTAAGCCTTATCGGTGAGAGAATTTGTGGTTGTGTAAGCGAAATTTGTGTAATGCCTATAAAGTGTTTGTTATATAGTGTTAATGAGATTTCTAGAAAAATGCCACTAAAACTAACTTATTTCTTCAATTCTTGGGTTAAGAATTTGTTTTTTTTTAACAATGCCTTGCGGGAAAAATTGGGGTTTACATTGAGCTAGCTCCAACACTGCAGGACAATTCCCTTGTGTCCTTGCCACCAAGAACTGTGTCACGCTCTCGATTTCATAAGTAAAATACCAATAACTCCATACACAAGTACCCTCAAACAATGTGCCACATCATTTCATAAAGTCAACGTTTCTTCCCAATGTAAATGCAATAAGTTACATTCAAATGATTTGGGAGTCTTATGAGGAAAGAAAATTAAGTTTGTTACAGTCATCCCTAAATCAAAAGAGTTTATGAAGAAAATTACATTTTTCATTTACAAAATATGAAGTGTGAAGATGACAACGTAACTCTTCAAATAAGGCTTTCATGAGATGGTTACTCCTTGCATGCCACAGACTCCAAATTATGCACATTTAATCATGTACCTGAAAATGAAAGGTTGAGCTACACTAGCCCAGTAGAAAAATCTCAACTAAATCTACATGTAAATGGGATGATATAAGTGCGAAATCATATGAATCATACTATAAGGGAAATCACATAACTAAGGAATGATGAAACAATAATTCTATAACATTTGGTTTCACGGGATTCACACATAATCCTAATCAAAGATCCATAAATTGAAGAACAACACATATTGCCACCCTTAACCAAAATCAAGCACTCACTCATATCCCATACTCTACATTTCCACCCCTTGCGTTGCAGTGAAAATCACCCGATTGGGTCTCTACATTACCACTCCTTGCGTTGCAGTAAATATCACCTGATTTGGGGTCTCTGCATTACCACTCCTTGCGTTGCAATAAACATCACCCGATTTGGGTCTCTGCATTACCACCCCTTGCGTTGCAGTAAATATCACCTGATTTAGGTCTTTGCATTACCACCCGTGGCGTTGCAATAACTTCCTCGTTCTAACCATTAGACAATAACTACTCCCTCTCATCTATCCTCATTTTATCAACACATTCATCATTCAAAACAATGCATCATATCACAAACATGACATATATGCATTCATAATCTCATCTCATAGCAATCTCATACCATCTCCATACTATTGTAGCTCGAATACACAAGTACAAACTCACTTCTATTATACTAGAAAGAAAACACAAACCCCAATTTTACTCAAGCAGCGAAATTCCAAACTCCAGTATTCCTCAATTTCAAAATGAAATACCACTAAGAATCATGGAGGAGTGTTCAAAATATGAGCACCACATGTTACATAACTTCAATTAGGAGTGAGAGTACTCAAGCATCAAGAACCCTAACCAAGATCAAGGATTTTGCAAGTAAGATGTGGGTTTTTCTTCAAACATAGGTAAAATCAACAATAATAGAAGAGAAGTCAAGAAATTGAGGAACCAAACACTTAATCAATACATAAGCATATAAAGAGAGGAGAAATCCCTATCGAAGTGGGTTTTGAGCAAAACCCCAGGAGAATCAAATGGATCAAACTCGAATCTACCAAGAACAAGCTCCTCTAAAGCTTTGCTACAAGATCTAGAGTACATACAACCCAAAATAAGATAAACAAGTGTGGATCAATATGTGATTGAGAGGAGAGAGAGGAAAATGTGATTGAGAGTCAAGGAGTGAGAGCAAGAACATAAAACTTACCCCTTGTTCACCAAACGCGAAAATCAAGTGTGTTTGAAGTGGAAAGCACTTGGATTGTCACGCCCTCGATTTTCATAAATAAAACCTCACAATAATCCGTTCAATAACCCTGAAAGAGTTAGACATTTCCATTATTGCATTTCAACCTCCAATAGATTTCAAAAGATTACATCTTTGGCTCCGAGGCCCAAATTAACATAAATACAAAGTATAAAAGGAGTTAAGGATTACAACATTCCACAATCAAAAGATTTACGATTGAAGTTACAAATACATCTTTCAAAAGGTGATTTACAAAGATGGATAAGTAACTTCTCAAAGGTTAGCTTTCAAAAGAATTTTCCACATCCAAGCACTCCAAGCATGCAACTATTGTCCCGGGTTAGTACCTGAAAATGATAATAGATTTGAGCTACACTAGCCCAGTAGGAAACTCTAATCTAACAATGTATGCAAATGAAATGTAGGGAGGATCACATGATGAACAATGATAGCGAGATTCGAAGAATAAACAGTTAACAACAATCGGAAATCCAACATTTCATTTTCAGAACAAACCGTATGACTCGATGAAAAATCTTTAAACATACCACATGTCCAACCCTGTCTCGTACAAGTGTCTTGAGCTGTAGCTCCTGTCGGGCCAATTAAAGGACCCCGATGTCCTCTGCCAGGCACCTTACCCATTGGGAGGTCTTGAAGTATCCAATATGAGCATATAGCTCCTGCCGGGCCATTTAAAGGACCCCGATGTCCTCTGCCAGGCACTCACCCGTCGATGAGTCCTGAATGTCCTCGTTGTGTCTGTAATATTTCAAAATCCTTTTATCGTCATGTTCGTGTCGTTCAAACCCAACTTTGATGCATAAGGTGATTTTTGTGAAATCATGTCCGAACGAGCGTTAAAGTTATGGGAACATTCAACGGATTCATTAATTACGAGTGATCAACCTAAGGGTCATTCGGGAGGTGTTTTGAGTAGGTTAGAAGTGACCGGGAACCAAAACGGTGAAGTAGGGTTCAAGAGCAACAAAACTGCCCCTGAGCATAGTGGTATCGATACCCATGGTGAGAGGCATCGATACCTATGGGTCACGATCATTCCAGACGCAAGGGTATCAATACCCATAGGAAATGGTATCGATACCAGTGTGTTTTCTAGGTTCGTTAATGCAAGGGAATCGATACCTAAGGAAAATGGTATCGATACTAGGGTTGTTCGAACAGATTTTTTGCAGATTTACATGGGTTTCTCAACATCAACCTCAACCTCAATAACAACAACAAATGTCAAGATTCAAGCTATAGGAAATAAGTCATGAACATTTATTGAAAGGTAGAACTCCCTACCTCAAAGATTGAAGAACAAAATCAAGGGTCGTCTAAGCCGTAACTCCAAATCTTGAAACCGGATGAGATACGCCTCCACCGAGCTCAATCCGACAAGAAATGAGTTCCACTACGCAAAGGGATGAAAGATTTAAAGGTTATTTTGGTGGGTTCTTGGGTTAAATGGGTGAAATTTTGAGTAAGAGAAGAGAGAAAGAGGGGGAGCCGAGAGGAGAGAGATGAACGGGAGAGTGAGAATGAAGGGTGTGAGTGTGTTTCTCACACTCCTCCCTATATATACTCATACAATTATCCATTTAAAAACTTCAATTATCTTTACGAAACAATTTAAATTTATTAAACGAAATTATGGGTCTCTATACTCTACCCTTCTTAAAGAAATTTCGCCCTCGAAAATTTTCATACCATGTCTAACTAACATGTATCTCACATATGCATGCAACACTTATGGCCATCGATATTATGCAACAAGTTAAATAGCATGAAACTTTGATATTAAACACTCATATCGACTTATTCCGGAAATAGGTGCGGATACTTCTCCCTAATTTCGTCCTCTCTTTCCCATGTGGACTCCTCGCTACCCTGATTACTCCACAAGACTCGAACCAATGGAATCGTCTTACCCCTTAACACTTGGTCGCGCGAATCTAGGATGCGTATCGGCTCTTCCCCATAAGATGCGTCAGCTTCCAATTCGAGTTCGGACCATTCTAACATGTGCAACAGATCTGGTTCATACTTCCTCAACATTGATACATGAAACACATCGTGCACATTCGATAATCTCGGTGGCAAGGCCAAACGGTATGCAACCTCCCCGATTTTCTCGATAATGTCAAACGGACCGATATAACGCGGTGAAAGCTTTCCCTTCTTCCCAAAACGTGACAAACCTCGGCGCGGCGACACTTTTAGAAACATGTGATCTCCCACTTCGAACGATAATGGGTGACGACGACGGTCGACATAGTTCTTTTGTCGACTTTGAGCAGTTAGTAACCTTTGGCGAATCACCTTGACTTGTTCGATTGTTCTCTCTTGAGCCTCTAAAAGTCATTGGCGAATCGATCTCATAGTCTCGGTGGTTTCTTTGATCATATCTGGCCCCACTAATGTAGCCTCTCCCAATTCAGTCCAACACACAGGTGATCGACACGGTCTCCCATACAAAGCTTCATACGGCGCAATCTCGATACTCGATTGATAACTATTGTTGTATGCGAATTCGACTAACGGTAGATGATCTTCCCAACTACCCCGGAAATCCATAACGCAAGCCCGAAGTATATCTTCCAAAATCTGAATCGTTCGCTCAGACTGACCATTGGTTTGTGAGTGGTAGGCAGTGTTAAACAAGAGATTCGTGCCCAAAGCAGCCTGCAAACTTTGCCAAAAATGCGCGGTAAACCTCGAATCTCAATCAGACACGATAGATACGGGAATCCCATGAAGTCGAATAATCTCCCGAATATACAAACGACTGAGCGTTTCCACGAAATCAGTAACATGGATAGATAGAAAGTGAGCAGTTTTGGTCAAACGGTCCACGATAACCCAAATGGCACCATTCCCCCTCGGCGATTTTGGCAAACCCATAACAAAATCCATCGTCACATTTTCCCATTTCCACTCGGCCACCGGTAACGGTTGTAGTTCTCCCGCGGGTCGTTGATGTTCGGCTTTTACTTGTTGACATGTAAGACACTTGGACACAAAGATCACAACATCTCTCTTCATCCCAGGCCACCAGAATTGTCTACGTAAGTCGTGATACATTTTCATTCCTCCCGGATGGACGGCTAACGGTGAATGGTGAAATTCTCGTAGGATTTCCTCCCTACACGAAATGGGTACGAACAACTTCCCTTGATAACGTATACTTTGGTTGGCGTGAATCATCCACTCATCTTGAGCATCCCGCTAAGGAATTTGGTACGAAGTTCTTCCGCTAAGGAAGGAAAATGTAGTTGCATATAAAAGTTAAATAGCAAACGGTGGTCTTATAAATAGTTAATGGAAGAATATAGCCGTTGGAAATGTGACCGTTGGAATATAACCGTTGGGAATGTGACCATTGAAATGTAACCGTTGCAATTACAACCGTTAAAATAGAGACATTTAAAAAGGATAAGAAACTTATGTGTTCTTTTTAACTAGAACTTGGTTCCCCCTTCATGCATGGCACGAATGTCATGCCCGTCAAAGAGGACAGGTTTTGATTTGGGGGAGATGGGAGTTGCTTTTGATGGTAATGCTGGAAATGCAAGTTTAAAGGGAATTAACCAAAAGAATAGGACACCTCTTGACTAAAAGGAATGACACCATATAAACATGAGGCAAAATATACTCCATTAGCGAGTGTGATACCAGAGTTTGAGTCTTACTATTAAAACATGTCGTAAGGATTACAGAAAAGAGAACAAAATTAAGTTGCCACAGGCATTTATTCTTGGTCTTCCTTTGCTTCTTCCTTTCCATGGGACTCGGTAGCATAGTGCTTGGATTTTTGGATATGTATCGAACACTTGTTAAAATTTGGCTCAAATAATTTCCAAGTTTATAGACCACTTTTTGAAGGAATAGTATGCTGCAACATTAGTTGCCAATTTGACCTTCTAATGTTGCCTCGCCTAAGTCCTCAACGCGTCTTGTAAAAATTTATCATGATTGCCAAATAAATCTGGAAAAGGGCTTGATTGGATGCTGCAAGCACAAACACACCTGTTGGAACATACACACCTGCTGCAAACCCCCCAAAGACCTCTTGAACACATGCACACAGTTTGCTCACAGTTTGGACACAACATTGACACAGTTTGGACCGAGCATAAATACAGTTCGAACACAACTTGGACATAGTGGAGGATGCGCACAGGTTGGACACAGTTTGGACACGGGTTTGTACACAGGTAGGACAAAGGTTTGGACACATGTTGGACACTAACAGCAGCAGGACATAGCACACAACTGAAAACAGAAAATCTGCACATGCACAAGGTTGAAAAAGACAATCATGAGGACCTTATCCTGGACTCAGTTTGGACACCAGTAGCAACAACACATACCACAAGGCAACAATAGCTTTGTCCAGCACATAGCACACATATAACCTCCCGAGTTTATTTTGTCAAGTGTCAAACTGTGTCCAACAGTGCACATAGCTGCCAAGCTCAACACACACACAGAAATACAGCCGAAAACTGGAAGTAGCCCATTTGT
Organism: Rhododendron griersonianum; assembly: GCA_018127125.1. NCBI lineage: Eukaryota > Viridiplantae > Streptophyta > Magnoliopsida > Ericales > Ericaceae > Rhododendron > Rhododendron griersonianum. The sequence continues at coordinate 25,796,201 of CM030794.1, read as the reverse complement.
GGGCTCAGACAATCATCATTGTCCCATCATTAATAAATAGTCATTCATAATCTTGCAAAGCAACATTTGTACAATTACACAGCTGAAAACTGGAAGTAGCCCATTTGTGAGTTGCGACAATAATCATTGCCAGATAGATTGCAGTAAAATTACATCAAAAATTGCACTAAAACATCCTCAAATCTCCACTAAAATTGCAGTTTGGACACACACACACACACACAGTAACAGTGCACTTCCATAGCAATGTGGACTAAAACTGCATTCAAACTGCACTTAAACTGCACAAAGCATGCGCTTGATGAGGAGAATAATCACATCTAACAATCCTCAAATTTTCAAATTAGCCCATGTCTCTCTCTAGCAACAAAACCGTAACCGAAAAATTCCATCCACAAAGAGTTACTCGATATATACAGTAATAATCCTAACCAAAAATTAAAACCCTAACTAAAAATCAAAGTATCTAATCACAACCCTAACCTAAAAATTCTGAATTCGGAAATCAAAGTTTGAGAGCAAAAATCTGAATCCAACCCAAAAATTGAAATTATGCCATATAAACGGTCAAAATACAGTCCATAAGCATAAAATCAAAACCCGAAAATCACAAATCGCGAACAAAGACTTACCAAATCCAGAAAATCACAAATCAAAAATCGTATTTTGCCAGAAATTGTACCTACTGAAATTGATTTGCACACAAAGAAGATTTGGTCGAATTAATTGCAACTATAACATCTTCGGTACCATGACAGTTCAATACTAACTTGTCATCATCAGTGAATCCATTTAGTTCATTGAAACCTCTGTTAGGGCAAAAAAGGTGAATAACGAATGAAATCACTATGATTGCCATCTATGCAAGTATATCCAACCAAATTGCAGGGAATAAGTTTTGATTAGTTGGTATTTGTGTAATGCCATATTTACCAGAACACATTAGGGAGGAATTAAACTAAAGCAAATCTCTTTCATGTTTATCTTTGCATCACTAAACAAAAACTAAACATGAATAGGGGCATCACATGTGAAAAATGCAAACAATTCACCACTCATAGGGGAAAGAAGATAAAATTTTCTTCTATGAATAATAGCAGCCAGCAGTGCAAATTTCTAAAAGCAGACAATGTGAGGAGTCCAAATGAACATGAAGTATAACAATTGACCAAGTGGAAGCAAATGCATTTACATAATTCAAAACGTAAAATCATCATTTTAAAATGGCACGAAGCATCTAATCATGCGGAACTACAACGTTTAGAGTCGATCTTGCAAAAAAGAATACCCACCATAATATCTATATTCTCAGCATAAATAGAGTGCCAAACATGTGCAGCGATCGGGCACAACAGAGAAACAGTTCCAATTGGTGTTGTTCCTACATTCTGAAAAGCTTTAGCTTTCAAAATCTGAACTCAAAAGAGAGAGAAGAGGTGTGAGAGAAATAGGGTTCAAAGACAAACAAATAAAATTTACACTACCAAAGATAAACAGAAATTATGCAAAATGGGAAATAGAACTTACTCTTAGTAAAACATTAAATATGAAAAGATCATTAACCTCAATATGTCATATACAACTGCAAAAATACATTGTCAATTTGTTCAACTTGCAAGTTTAACAGGTCCAAATTGGGAAAAACAAAAGAAAAGAAGATGGCCGACTAACTCCTGCAACTAATTTTAGCCTCAACTACTGTTAGGTTCTCTAAACTTAAAGTAAAATTTGCTTCGACATATTTTTTTCGGTCAAAAGGAAATTCTGCTTTGACATTGAATGTATGTGAAATGAACTATCAGAAAATAAAGAGAACAAAACTGAAATGTTCAAAACTAATGGCATAATACCTTTTGATTCAACATTCCTCTAATCTCCGACCTTAACCGACCATTCTTGAGTTTAAAAAAATGCCTCCAACCTAGGACTAATGTCCTTCACAATAACGATAAGTTTACAGGAGTAGCCATGGCACTCATATACTTAAACTTCTAAGCAAGTCCAATTCCATATTATTGTGCAATTATCCTCGCCAACATTCCTACAACCAACCATTTCACTTCAAGAAATTACTAGTTTTGTTTTGTGTAAACGAAGAGAGGCTCTCAGGGGAAAAAAACCCACTATTTTCAGCAAAGATGTATACCCTTGGAATATCAGGAGAAGCACCTAAAAATCAAGGAATAAGTTCACAACCGACATGCCTCAACAAATTAGGTATGAAATGATAGATAAATAAATGATTAAATGCAATTGAATGAAACAGAGTAACGAAACCAGTGGCGTATTTATGTTAATCTTGGGCGAAACTTATTTCAGTTACCAACAACAAACCACACCTAAAAAGAATAAAAATAATGTAAGGTTCTCAAAATACAGGAGTTCCCAATCGTGGCAAGGACAATAATGGGCAAAGCAATACATTTAATTCTTATAAATTACTTAGAACAAATTTAATATATATGCACATCATTGAATCGTCAAAATAATGATACCTTCAAGACTATAACGAACAAATGAGTGTTAGACAACTGAATCCAGCCAATCAACTAATTTACTCTTCAAATCCCGTCCAGAGGTACCACCTAGAGACAGAATTTCACCTTAAATACACACAAAGTTGCTAAATGGTCTGTAGTAGAGGAGTCCAGTGGCTCTATGAGTCGACACAGCAGCAATTGTTCACATTCTACCAGTGGTTTCCACAGTAAAAAAAACTCCATTTGGGGCCAAATGGCTTTGACGTTCCAAATGGATCCAACGCACAAAAGGAATTGAACTACCATTGCCATGAAATAACAATCAAAATATAAATTTAGTGAATCAATACCAAGGGTTTAAGCCACGCACAAAGAAACCACACAAAAAAAAATGGCAGGCAATAACACTATTTAGCTAAATCAATGACAAATTAACAACTGAAAAAAATCATACAACTATAAACACTTTTTGGAACCCGCATCTGCACCAGAACACAAAAACCGCAAAATCCCAGTCGAAGAATGTACCAAACATAAGTGAAACCACCACAAAAGCACATATTAAAGACAACGGCAAATAATCTAAATAGATGCATCTAAGAAACCAAAGAACTACAGAAAACCCTAAACACTGAAATTGAGCAAAGTCGCTCTCAAAATAAACACTACTCCAATTTTTTTGAAGATGAAAACAGCGAAAACTTCAATATCTAACAAATTCCCCATAAAGAGTTGCAGAACAACACTTCGCAAGACAAAACGATGCGAACACGTAGATCTTTCGCACAGTAATCCGAAAACCCCAAACACCCAAACCACGACCAGAAAAATGGGAACATGGTATTTTAGAATACAGCATCGCCTACAGCCAACACGGGAAGAAATGGTCTTCTAGCTGGAACTAAATTATCCACACTTCTACAAGAACGATTTGGAAGCATGCAAACGGCTCAGAGTGGGCTAATCTCTAAAACGGGAAAACAAAATTGGTAAATACAAACATGGGAAGACAGAACGGTAGAAACACTTACCTCTTTCGTGATCAAACAACGATGTGCAAAGCTACGGGGATCCAGATCTTCGTTGATAGGCGCGCGGAATTCATGAATTTAAGCGCCTAAGTAGGGAAATTAGCGCGTTAGACATGCATTTAATTCTCATTTTTCCATTTAATGCGTGCACGAGGTTGGATTTTGTGTTTGTGCTTAATTTACAGGAAATTGAGATGTTTTGGCGCTAATGAGAGGTATCCGGTAGGCCGTGATGGAGCTTGAGAGCGAGAAGGGTTGTGGAGACTAAGTGTTGAAGTGAAATCTTCGTGAGCGCTACAGAAAAATGGTATAGCGCTCAGAAGTGGCATAGCAAGGCCCTCGAGGTGATCAGAGATCTCGCGAGCGCTACACCAGTTTTGGTATAGCGCTACCTAAAGGCTAAGGGGTCAACGGCCGAGCATCGGTCAAACAGGCCAACATGTGTCAAGAGGTTCGCGAGCGCTACACCATTTTGGGTGTAGCGCTACCGAGGGCTTATCAGGCCCATTGAACGACGGCGTTTTTGGGTCGTTTAGGGTATTTTCCCGATTTGTTTAGGATTTTAATTAAGGTTAAAGGGGATTACTATATAAACCCCGTTTTAACTTGTAATTAGGGTTACACATTCCATACTTACGTTTTCATTTAACTTTTGGCTACTATTCTTTGAGCTTTTAATTGCAGATTCAAGTTTTAACCTCAGTTCTTCAAGTTTTCCAGCTTTTAATTCCTGTTCTTCTTCGGTAATCGAATCCGTTGCTTTTCCGTAAGTCTGTGGTATCGTGATTTTATTTCTATTTCGATTGTTTGAAGCATGTTTAGATCTAGGGTTAAAATTATTGCTGCGTTTAATAAAGTCATGAGTGAGTAGTTCTGCAGAGTGCGGCCACGGGGCAAAGGCGTCTCGTAGCTAGTTTAATTAATGTTTTTACCTCGGGTTCGAATTAATTTAATCTTTAAGCAGTTTTAGAAGACGAAAACTCTTCTAACAAACAAAACCAGGCATCGCCGGAATTCGAATGCGCACGGATACTGGTGACAGGAGGTGCGCATTTGTTAGGGATCCTTTTTCCTATTCTAAAATCAACGAAGTGAATAATTGTGGCCCGAGTAAACATTGGTTAGGCTAGTTGCGGACGCTGAGTTCCCACGGCTGTACTCTCCTTTTTAAATTCTTATTTCATTAATTTAGTTCGGTAATTTAGTTAGTAAATCAATCTCATTGAACAAGGGGTGGCTACCTAAGAGCCAGGTTAAACTAGAATTCAACACTTTTGAGTCAGCACCGTCCGTCCGTCTCTGTGGTTCGACTCCGGTACTTCCGGATATTGTGCTACACTGGTCGAGAGTCCTACGCTTGGGACACGTCTTTATTTTAATACACCCGGTCGGTCAAGCATTTTTGGCGCCGTTGCCGGGGACGGCGACGTGTGTTTTAGAGTGTGAGTTTTCGTGTCTTTTGTCTTTTAGTTGAGTCATCATAGGTAGAGAGAAGAAGGTGTCCTTTAAACAGGACCCTCTTTATTATCGCGACCCGACACATCGTTTAGTTCGAAAAGAACTGGAGTCGAGTCAGCCTGTGTTTTCTAGTTCTTCATCTTCTAGTTTAGAGTTAGACTCAGCTGAGCACCAGTCAGAGTCTATTCCCATTAGTGGTCTTTATATAGATTTGCCTTTTGAGTCAGTTAGTGTCAGCAATCCACTTTTCCAGTCAGTTTCGGAGTCAGAATCAGAATCAGTCGAGATGGGAGATAGGCAATTAGTTAATCCACCGTCCTTGAGACAGCACATGCATCCCGAGAGGACCACTCCTCTCGACCCATTGTGTTCCCTCAAGAGACACAAGAGGCACGCAATGCCTTTACAGTCAAACCTAGTGTCCTTAATAGTCTCCCTAGTTTCCACGGGAGGGAGTGCGATGATCCGTACGAGCATGTGTGGACATTCGAGGGATTGGTGCGCAACCTTGCGTCTAATACCCAATATGAGAATGCGTGCCTCAAGCTGTTTGAGGCAACGTTGAAAGATGGCGCACTTTTGTGGTTCCGAATGCAAAAGTCTCAATCCTTCACCATTTGGGCACAAGTGCGTGACGCCTTTTATAGGAAGTACTTTTCTGAGGCTAAGACTAAGAGTTTCAGGCGTCAAATTCAAGGCTTTAGGCAGGAGAGGGATGAGTCATTTCTCAAGGCATGGGAGCGTTTCAAGGAATTGCTCCTAAGGTTGCCACACCATGGCTTTGAGAGAATTCAATTAATCGGTTTCTTTCATCTGGGTCTCAACGCTGAGTCAGTCCAGCGCATAGAATATTCTTGCAAAGGGGACGATTTCTTGTCCAAAATAGCAGACCAGGCTTGGGATTTCTTAGATGACCTAGCTGATAGGCAGAGGGCTTTAGAACCATCCGATTTTGAGCGATCCGGACCTTCTGGGTCCAACGTTGTCCCGGTTACCATCCGTGACCAGCGACTCCAGGCTCAGGTTGAGAAAATGGCTCAGAGATTAGAGGAGTTAGAGGTGAGGCAGGTCCGTCCAGTTAACGAGGTATCAATTGAGGAAGTTTGCGTGTGGTGTGAATGTAAAGGGCACACCGCGACCGTTTGCCCTGGGTTTATTGCCGCCAAGGGGGCGAGTCAGTTTAATCAAGAAGAAGTTAATGCAGTCAGGACTTGGGATCCTTATTCTAGCACGTATAATTCGGGATGGAGGGATCACCCCAATTTTGGGTGGTCGGACTCCAGACCTGTAGGTGGAGGCCAAGCTCAATCCTTTGCGCTACCTCCGCCGCAGCAGTTTCGGCCTCCTCAAGGCCAAATGACTCAGTTCCGTTACCAACCTCAGCAACAGCAGGGGTTTGGTCCTTCATCTTTTGGACCACCCCCTGGCATTAATCATCCCCCGCGGGATAAGCAGACTGATGAGATGATGAAGGCTCTCATGCAGTCTCAGATTAGCTTTACTGAGCAGACCAAGCAGGCCATTGGTGACATTAGGACCCAATTGACCCAGTTGACGGTGGTAGTTGGGCAAAATACAACAGGAGAAGGGAAGGTTCCCTTCTCAACCACAAGTCAATGCCGCCGGTACTCATTATGTGGGCGATTTTTCTGGCCCAGGTAATTCGAATCTCAGTCTGGAAGAGGCTAAGGCGATCACCACTCTCAGAAGTGGGAAGGTGATCAACAAGGACTTACCTCCCAAGCAAAAATCAGTGCCACACCTGGTGCCGGTAGCTGCACCAGTAGTTATTCCAGATTTGGGAAGTGTCCCTGAGGAGGAGAAAGAGGCGGAGTCTCCTAAAGTGGTGGTGCCTGCACCTGCAGTCCCCACGACTCCGTCGCCACCTGTTGCTCCATATCCAAATCGCTTGGTGGCGAAACCTAAGGTCAATGTGAACTTTTAAATGCTTGAATTATTCAAGAAAGTTCAGTTTCCCATCTCTTTGATGGAAGCCATTGACGTAATTCCTTAGTTTGCAAAGGTCTTGAAGGATCTATGCACGTCAAAGCGGAGAACTAAAAGTCAGAACAAAGTGCTTCTGACGGAGCAAGTGAGCTCCATTCTCCAGGCTGAGATCCCCACAAAGTGTAAGGACCCTGGTTGTCCCACCATTCCCATAGCTATTGCAGGTCATAAGTTCGAAAAGGCTTTGCTAGATTTAGGAGCAAGTGTCAACTTGCTCCCATATTCGGTATACTTGAAGCTTGGCTTAGGCGATTTGAGAGCCACACCGGTCATGCTACAATTGGCTGACCGGAGTGTGAGAGTTCCAAAGGGGGTAGTGGAAGATGTTTTAGTTCAGGTAGGCGAGTTTCTTTTTCCAGTCGACTTCATTGTCCTGGATACATGCCCAATACCGGAGGTCTTTGAGAAGACTCCTATCATCCTTCACTACAAGAAAAAACACCTTTCCCGACTAACTGTTTAGTCGGCAATGGTAGGGATTTTAGTCGGCAAAAGCCTTCCCCGACTAAAAATTTTGGTCGGCACGTTAGTCGGCGGAAGAAGGTCGGAAAAGGTGTTTGCCGACTAAAAACAGTTTAGTCGGTAAAGATTAGACTATTTGCCGACTAAAGTTTAGTCGGCGAAATGTGATTATATTGGCCGACTAATTATTTAGTCGGGGATGTATATCCTATTTGCCGACTATTGGTTTAGTCGGGGAAAGTTGTTTAGTTGGGGAAGGTTGACCCTATTGTCCGACTAAATATTTCGCCGGGAAATGTGCTACCTATTGGCCGACTAATTGTTTAGTCGGGAAATGTGTTACCTATTGGCCGACTAAATGTTTAGTCGGGGAATGTACTGCCTATTGGCCGACTAAATGTTTAGTCGGGGAATGTGTTTACCTATTGGCCGACTAAATATTTAGTCGGGAAATTTGTGTCCATATTTTGCCAACTAAATATTTAGTCGGGAAATGTGTGTACAATTCAATAAATGAATACCCTTTTGGCGACCAAATTTTAGTTGGGAAATGTACTTATTGTCCGTACCAATTGGTCAATATCCCTGTATATTTGAGCGACCCTGTAAATTTTATTTTCCCTCCATTTTCATTACATCCACAAAATTGCAACATAATGTATGTAATAAAAAATAAAATTCCAAGAAATAAATCTAGAATTCCATAAATAGAAATATCCACCAAATACTTAGAAAACAACTTGTATCCAAATTCCTAAAACGCAAAATAACAACACATCAACCACAAGGGGGAAATTAAAAAAAAAAATCTAAGCTCAATAACAAAATGTATCAAAACCCCTAGATTGCAAAATACTAAAAAGTTCAACCTCGACAGATGGATAACCTAATTGCACGTTCACAACCAAAATCCAACTTTGATCTTCATAGTCAATAACCAAAAGTAGAACTGCAGGATACTCCGTTAAGCGTCAATCTGTAAAAAAAGAAAAGAATAATCCACCATTAGTATTTATGAACTAGTGTTACCATTGCTCAAAGTATTAACATAAGTAGATACAAACTAATTACAAGCCAAAACGGAAAATTATCTTGACATGGGGATGCAACTGTTACACTAGAATCCATCTTGAATATTCATAAAAAGCTCAAATGAGGAAAAACAAACAGAGGAAAATTTGTTTTTACCCTAAATAAATCACTTAGCTAACGTAAATATTCACCCAATCTGTTTGGAAAATTTGTTGAGGAGAAAGGAAAGAAAGGGTTGAGTTATAAGATGTCTTGTAATCTCAAAAGTACAGAAAACGGCCTCGTATCTCGTTTTTTCCAAAACATTCGAACTGTTTATTGGTACTAAGATTTTCAGCATGGGTTCACTCTTCAAAATATAATCACAGGTGCATTAAGATAACGATCTAGAATGTAACAAAAAATCAAAATATGCATTAACTGAATCCAAAAAACTGACCAAATTTGAATTTATATTTTTAATTTTGTGATTAAGTAGGATGGTTGTTCCTGTTCCATTTGGAATGCATATAATCAATATCTAGCTAAATCCACAAGCGAAATAAGACACAAATAAGTATGCTACTAAGTCACAAAACTTGACATAATTGAATCAATTTAAGCATCTCCAGTGTTCTCTATCGCATCTTATCTATATCTTCTAAGGGAAGTTGAACCCATATTGATATAAGAAAGGATGCTACAGACTTCAATTTGTGAATTATGATTGTTTCATTCAATTCAGTCAAAAGTTCTTCCTATTACCTCGCCTCAATGCATAAAGAAATTAGAGGTTCCTTTTCAACAGTAGTTAACTTCCCAATCTCTTCATTCAATCTCACTCAATAAAAAGAAGGCACGTGTTCTCTATCCGATCCTATCTATCTATTCTAAGGAAAGTTGAACCCATTTCGATATAAAAAAGGATGCTAGAGACTCCAATTTGCGAATTATGATTGTTTGGTTCGATTGGCTCAAAGGTTCCTCCTATTACTTTGCCTCATTACATAAAGAACATTTTCAGCAATAGTTAACTTCCCAATCCCTTCATTCAATCTCAATCAATAAAAAGAAAGCATACTGACCAACTACATTATTTATAGAAGGCATGTGTTCTCTATCCGATCCTATTTATCTCTTCTAAGGAAAGCTGAATCCATTTCGATATAAAAAAGGATGCTAAAGACTCCAGTTTGCGAATTATGATTATTTGGTTTGATGGGCTCAAAGGTTCCTCCTATTACTCATTACATAAAGAACGTTTTCAGCAATAGTTAACTTCCAAATCCCTGCATTATGCTGTGATCTCCTTGCATTATGCTGCTGTGTTTTGCTTGCTGCTGCTGCCTGTCTGGCAGCCATTATAGCTGCTTGCTGCTGTCCTGTTAGCTGCTGGCTGTTATAGCTTTTTCTTGCTATTTGATGGTTGAGCATTTGGGCTATCTCTAGTTGCTTCCTTTTTATTGACCTATCCTTGGGGGGTTGTCCCTTGGATTGTTTATGCCTTGCTAGGGGGCATGTCCCTAGGTTTATTACTGCTATTTTGTTGACTACTACTATAGCTGTTCTGTTGACTGCTACTGCAAACATTGTTGACTGCTACTGATTCGGCTGCTGGCAGCAGTTAACTGCTGTTGCTCTGCTGCTCAGTTTGATATGCAGCCCAGATTATGGGTCTATCCAGGTTGTAGGCTGCCCAGTTTGGGCTGAAACAGTTGGGTTCTGTCCAGGTCTAAGGCTGCCCAAGTCTATATTGGTCCATCTCGGCTGCTGCTGACTGTGTGCAGTCCAATTGAAGCAGGTTGCTTCACTGTCCTGACCTTGGGAAGTATTTTTAAACAGGTACCGACTAGACCAAAAACTCAGTGATTTCCAGAAAACAGATTTTAGGCCAACTTCAAACTGAAATCTGTTATTAGTCAGGCACAACTAAGGCACGTGGCTTACATATAGTTGAAGCTCTATGTGTCTAGTTTCCAACAAAGAAAGCGGAATGTGATTTCGAGTTTTCTAGGCCGAGTTATAGCCGTTTCCGTGAAGTGCGACGGTGCTGTCAGCACTGAGAGTTTCGCAACAGCAGTTCAGTCACAAAAATGTTGTTTGCAGGAAACCTCAGGAAAATCTTTTTGTATATATGGTCATATAGCATATTGCGCTGAATCAGTATAGAAAATACAAGTGTTGATATTTTACATGGTGTGTGTATATGCAGTCTTGAGGAATTGTAGTAGGTTCCTATGTGTACAGAACTTTATCGTGCCTCATGCAATATCTAGCTGCAGGAGAATGGACAAGTGCAGTTCAAGCTGTAAGTGAAGGAAGTAAGGCTACTTGCTGTGTAAGGGCAGCTAGGCTCACTAATCTATCAAATCTTTAATCTAGTCCAAGGACATGTTTCTTATAGTGCAAAAAAGTACTGTTCATGCAATGCAATCAAATAAACAGTTAACAGACTAACAAACTAACAGACTGGAGAGGCTAGGCCGCCACCTCAACTCAGCAAACAGAATATGCGAGGGGTTATGCCACCACCTCGGCTAAGCAATGCAATCAAATAAAACTAATTATACTAACTAAAAACAAACTCAATATTTAACTTGGCTTCGTTACACCTCAGGTTTGGCATAAAACCAGGTTAGAGGTATCCACCAAGCTAAATACAAGCTACTAACTACTACTACAAGAAAGAAGCGGGACACTTACAGCGGTTCTGCAATACGAAAACCCTCTCGAATCAAGAATGAAAAGCCTCACCAAGAATGCTTTAGATCACGAAGTCTGCAATACGAAGAAGATAACCACAGAATCAGTTGCAGGAAAACAACCACAAAAAGGATTGCAATGAACACTACACAGCGAAGGAAAAAGTGGGAAAGGAAAGCAAAACTCTGCAAAAGAACTCTTAAAAGTTAGTTTCAAAGTCAGACTTGCCTCTGGAACTGTTCAGTATCAATGAACTTCTAGACACAAACAATAAATAAAGTATCGTATCCAGACACAAACAAAGTTTGGTAGCTATAGAGGGCAATTTGATGCGAAACGATAAAGATACATCCCGAGAAGTAGCCATAATATATTCATTAGATGCAATTTGCACCTTCAAATGAATTCCCAGATTTAACACCAGTACATATTAGAATAGACAAAAAGCGACTCACTAAGAGCATCTCCAGCCCTTGCTAATAAATAGAGCAGATGCGATTGATGATGAAGGAGGAGGATTCCATTTCATAGAGGGAGAATAAAACTCATGAATATGAGGCAAAGTGCAAGATCCATATCAGCACCGAAAGACAAACTAAAGCAAGTACGTACTACAATGGGAAAAAGATTTAGCATTTCTCACTTTGATTCTTCCATTACTTTTCTTTACGTTTTTAGTAGCAGCTATTTGACGTTGAAGGTTTCCTATTTCCCTAAATATGTGAGGAGAGCAATACTGTAAGAGAGGTTTTTCGTTTTCTTTCAAAATCAGAGAACATGTGTGAAGCAATCGTATTCCTGAAACACACACACACATACTGTTATATAACCATTAGTAGTGTATTGCTGGAGAAAGGGGAGGGAGTGACCGGAGGGCATTAAAACTTATTTCCAAAACAAGTGATAATGCACATTTCTTTCCCGTCAAAATCTGTATGTTTCAATATGGCTGTTACTATTTTTTGAAGCAAAAAACTTGTGTATTTAAGTTCTTTTGAAAAAAAAAATACTGGAGTAGAAAAGAAAAACTTTACCAACCAATGAAAGCCTCTGAAACTTACTCTACTTAGTATATATTATACACCACAATTTCAAGTATGAAAATAAGAAATTAAGATTTAAGACAAGGGCAATAACTGAAATCAAAATTTAAAATCATCTTCCATTCAGCAGCATCCAATTGAACAGTCTATTTTACTAAAATTAAGCTAAATGGTTTACCAAATTTTCAGTTATATTCTCTTGCTTTTTCCTCCCTTCTCCAATCAAATGAGGCAAGTTACATTAAAGTAGCATGTAATCCCCTAGAAGTTCGACTGGTCCATGCATACATAATTTAAACTTATTAGGACCGTACACTTGGGAGTAGGGAGCCAAGGGAACCAAAAGGCGAATAAGAAGAAGAAGAAACCAGCAACATGGCAATAATTAGCTCGGAAGTCAAATTGCGAATCCTGGAACCACCAGAAACCAATGCCAACAAAAATTGAAAGGAAAATTTTCATTGAATCCAAGATCAAGACAAAAACATAGTAAATTAACCATTGTGGATGTACTTTGTATTGAAACTTCTCAAATATACATAACGTTCCCAAGAGGGGATAATCGGTTCAATAAAACCTTAGTTGTCGAGTTCAGTGGACAAACTCTTATCCCGTCAAATAGAGATAAACTCTTATCTTCTGTCCTTTCAACAAGATGAGTTTCTTGTTTAAATTGGTTGTTCTTTTTGGAAAATCCCTATGTATAATACAGGAAAATTGAACATGTTCCTACTTCCCAACAAATAACCATTTAGAAGGACTCGACATTTTTAAATGCCTAAACCATCCCATCAAATAACATATGACACCTTCTAAGGATGACCATGTGACCAAAGACTATGTTACATACTTACTAACTTTCTAAATGTTGAAATTTCTTTAAGAGCATTTGTTGGCCTGTGGACCCAACACTAAAATTATAATATGCATTTCACCCATAGAAAATTTTACGTGAATTCTTTCGTATCAAACATAAAAGGAATAAAGTACTGCATGACTTGTCTAAGAATCACAAAACATAGTTAAATGCTAGATTATTGAACAGAAAACTATATAAATCCTTTTGCCAATAAAAAAAATTGAACAGAAAGCTAGAAATGTATTCGTTTAAAGAATACTCACAAAATACATTTTGCTCAAGTAATTGATACACATACTTTCGCCGGGAATATCAACCACACAATGAAGGATCCATAAAGAACTGAAAAGGTTTCCCATCATCATCAAGCATAAGAAAGCTAAGTAGTGAACAATTAAAAGCCCCAACTTTTGGTACCGCCCATCAAACACAACCCCTCTCATGTCTGCAGTCCACCAATTTGTTCTGACCAGCTAGTAAATGTGTCACTACTCATACTGCTACTCTAAGGGTTCAATGGGCAAATGGACCCCAAGCGTTAATAATTTCTTCATTGGTCATCTAGCATGGCAACAATATCAGCTTCAGCACCATTCCAAAAATAACATATTACCTCACCCACAATCACAACGCCATTACAGATTCTAAAAATCCCTACCCTTCAAAACCCCTGCCTAAACCTCAGGTGTCGCACATGTACTCAGCCAAGCTTTGCATAATGTCCAGAAATCAAAACAGAACATTTAAAACAACATCCTCTCTCTCTCTCTCTCTCTCCTGTTGTATCGATCCCAACCAAAATGTTCCCATTATCAATTTCAACCCTCTTCCCAATTATTGTTATTTAGGACTACACCAAAACACCCACTTCCCTAATTTTCTAGATTTTCCACTTTTAAAAAATAAAATAAAAACCCCACGTGTTCTCTAATTTCCTAGATTTTCCACTTTTTCAAAACCAATTAAACCAAGTTGTCCGCGCAACAAACGGGTTAAACAGAAAACATAGCCACGTTCCCACACCAAAACAGATCCACGTTCCCCATGTGTTCATGCAACACCAAAAAAAAACCCTACATCCTTTCAACAAACGGATTTTCTGTTTAGGCCTACTAATCCTCCAAACCTCCATTTCTAATTTTCTAGAGTTTTGCTCAGGCCATGCCATAACAGTGAGGTAGTTGTAGTGTAATGCTCTCTGTAACAGAACATATAAGAGGGGGGTGGTCCAGAAATCAGAACAGAACATTGAATGTGAAAATAAATTTGGGGGTTCAATTAGGTACGTTTTTCACACCATATAACAGTCACATGCAAAACCCAAATTTTGAGAGAAATCAACCAAATCAGTAGATAATTAGTATATTCAACACATGCAACACAAAGACTGAGCTTGGATTGTACCTGTTGAGGAGAAGTAGAGCGACCTCAGCCTTGAATAACGAAGATTGGGCTTCGATTTCTGTTGTCGTTCGACGACAGAACACGGCTACAATGAGGACAGCGTTGGGCAGAGAGAGAGAGAGACCTGTGTTGGGCGTTGGAGAGAGAGAGAGAGACCTATGTTCACCGTTGGAGAGCGAGAGCGAGAGAGAGAGAGAGAGAGAGAGAGAGAGAGAGAGAGAGAGAGAGAGAGAGAGAGACCTATGTTCACCGTTCAGAGACTCTGGGACAAAGTGACGAAGACGAGGGTTAAGAGAGACCTATCCCTTAAACGATGTCGTTTAGGGAAAAAGACTGCCGCCAATAATTTTCGCGGAAATTCAATTGTCCCGCAAAAAAAATTTACAATTTCTCCGACTAATTTAGTCGGCAGTTGTCCAGTTTGACAATTTGGGAAAAAATATTTAGTGAGCTCTAATTACGCCACCATTGCATATAAACTCTATACTTTTTCACCATTGATGTTTTTTATAATGCTTGATCTGAACCGTTAGGATTTCACGTCTTATTGATTATAGAATTGTCACCAAAATTGAAGATCATTCGATATCAACAACCACATGATCAGAATAGTTTTACTGCTTCCATAAGCATTAGAGTCTAATAGCACACCACCTGAGCCACACTTGAGATCTTTTTGCAAGATCAAAACCATCTGTCTTTAATTTATTATGGATTAGATCATTCTTACCGAGTTATAGTTGAGATCGCTTTTGATTAGACAACTTATTGAATGAAATATACTATTTTCCTAATGAGTCCATGTCTCCATAAAGGAATTTTCTAAACCTGATCAAGCCACAAATTTACAATAATGAATAATTTAACAAGTGCAGCAAAATCAACGGTCTTGATTATCATGTTTGTCTCGCGATCATGTAGCTATTGCAACATCAAATGCAACATAAGACTTAGTTGATTATCAATTAAATCAAAAGTATAAATTGTAAAGGTAACTGCCGAGTCATTTTTTTTAATGCTCGATCTAAACCGTTAGAATTTCACGTCTTACCAATTATAGCACTGTCACCAAAAATCAGAGATTATGTGACATCGGCGACCTCATGATTGAAATACATTTTATGCATTCAGAGACGTTTAAGTGTTATATTGCACTAATCGAACCCCACGTGAGATCTTTTTTGGCAATCAAAACCATCTATCTTTGACGTAATACGAATTAAATTATTCATCCTAAAATATGAAGTTAACCGCATATGAATAAACTCTTGATTGGACAACAAAAATTTTTTAATTGATGAATTTATGTGTCGATAAAGGGATTTCCTTAATCCAATTGAGCCAAAAATTTACAAGAATCTTAGAATTAAGAAGAAAAGAAATTGGAACAGTTTCGATTAGAAAAGTTGCATTGTAATCAATGCACATTGATTCCAAATATTCATTTCTTGAAATTTTGTGAAAAGAAGAGGGAAAAAAAAAGGACACTTATTGGATTTTTAACTTAATATTTGTCCACTAAATATAAGTTTAGTTGTGTAATATAATTAATTTCCAACTAAAATAATTTGTCGGGAAAATGTATTTTATTTATTGATTTTTTAAATTGGTTAAAAATTAATATTTGCCGACTAAACTTTTGTTTAGTCGTGTACTATAACTAATTTCCGATTAAAATTTAAAATTTGCCGACTAAACTTATGTTTAGTCGTGTAATATAATTAATTTCCGACTAAAATAATTTGTCGGGAAAATATATTTTATTTATTGATTTTTTAAATTGGTTAAAAATTAATATTTGCCGACTAAACTTATGTTTAGTCGTGTAATATAATTAATTTCCGATTAAAAATTAAAATTTGCCGACTAAACTTATGTTTAGTCGTGTAATATAATTAATTTCCGACTAAAATAATTTGTCGGGAAAATGTATTTTATTTATTGATTTTTTAAATTGGTTAAAAATTAATATATGCCGACTAAACTTATGTTTAGTCGTGTAATATAATTAATTTCCGACTAAAACAATTTGTCGGGAAAATGTATTTTATTTATTTATTTTTTAAATTGGTTAAAAATTAATATTCGCCGACTAAACTTATTTTTAGTCGTCTAATATAATTAATTTCCGACTAAAAAATGTTTAGTCGGGAATGATTACCATTTCTACCGACTAATTATATTTAGTCGGTAATTATTAAATATTTGCCGACTAAAGTTTTTTTAGTCGGCAATTTTAGTCGGGAATTATGTAATTTGTTGTAGTGCTTGGTCGTCCATTTTTAGCCACCTCCAGTGCTGTCATGAATTGCAAAACTGGACAAGTCCAACTGTCGTTTGGGGACTTGAAAATGGAGGTGAAAGTGTTTAATGCGGATAGCCGGGTCAAGGATGATGAGGAAGTGTATGCGGTGAGTTTGATCGACACGCTGGTGCAAGAGCATGTCGATAATATTTTGTATAAGGATCTTCTGGAGATTGCCAAGGAGGCGTCATTCTTAAATTCTCCAGAATTAGGGAGTTTGATGGAGTTGTTTGCAATTGAGGATATGTGTGGCGCCGCTTGGGACCCAGTTCTTGAGCCGCTGGGCACCTCATTGTCTACAGCTCTCCCATCGTCGGTCCAGCCGGATGACCCTGTTGAGGTGTTGGTCGATCCTGGATGAAATAAGTGAACCGGAGGAGGTGTCGGTCGATCCTATTTATTCGGACGACCCTGTTGTGTAGCCGTTGTGGCTACGTTCTGACGGGTAGCTTTTGCGTACCACTCTCTTTATTGAGAAGTTGACCCGGCTCCTAGCAATAGGGGTACCCATCATTGACTTGGGTTTTATAGCTTCGCACGCCGCTATTAAAATAAGGATCGTGTGCCCAGCCCCGGTTAGTAAGGGCAAATCAGAAATTGAAACCAGAAAATTGAAAAAAATTAATAAATTTAAAATCCAAAAAGATTTTCTTTTTCGTGTGGGCTTTTGCTTTTTGGTCTTGTAAAGCCACCCGTGTCTTGCTCATTCGCTTGACACGGGGAGAAAAGTATGACACGTACGGCTGCGTGAATGTTTGGTGGTGTTCTTTTCTTTTGTTTCATTTGTTTGTAGCTCGGATAACACGAATCGGGCAGGACTAATGCCATTTGCATCTTGCGGATAGTTGTGGTTTCGATCTTTTGGCAGGGTTCGCATGTGGAATGCAAGGGCGACAAACTCCTCGAACATCGGCTGAGGTCATGGTGGTTGGCTGCCACCCCAGGTTCACTCTTTCCTTCTCTTTGTTCTTATTTTTCTTTGTCCTCATGCTCTGGGGACCAAGCGCATTTCAAGTTAGGGGAGGGGTGTACTCTGTACACGTATATTTTTATTTTTAGGCGTCGGTTTAGGGTTCATTTTATTTTATTTTGTATGGGGATACGATTGTTATGCCTGTTTGTATGAGTTAGGTGAGCATGCTAGATTTTTGTCTCATTGTTTGCCTGTTTAACTCGTTTACATGCATATATCTGGCATCTCTGTTTGAGTATTTTCGCACCGTAAGCGACATGGACTAGGTATTCCCACTTAGTTCACAGTGTGTCCCTAAAAGCATTCCCATGTTTCTTTGTTCATCAATTTCCGCAATTGCACAAAATAGTAGGCGTTTATACCACTTGTCGTAGTCTGAATATTTTGCATGCATGTTGTGAGAGTTGGAAACAGGCTTAGGGGATGAAACAAGGCAGTTCTTATGTGCTTAAACCACTGTATGAGTTTCGTTGATCCGTTTTAGACCCGTCCGTGTCAGTCAATATCTGTGTCAAACTTAGGAAACCGGTGTTTTGGATGGGGTGTTAGTTCGGTAGTCCAGCTCTGTGCACATTTTAGAGGTTGCGAATTGATGAGATAAAAGGGCAGTGTCATTTTGGGGAAATTCAATAGTTGCTTTTGGGTACTGTGTCTTGGTAAAAAAAATAAAAAACAAAACCTTAACCCTTTTTCCCAGCCAAAACCCAAACACCTAAACCAAATTCCCAGCAAACAAATTCTATTTTAATAAGAGAGAGACTTTGACCTGACCCTTTGACCCGTCCTTTTTAATCCTCAAGTGCCAAAAAAAAAAAAAGGGGGATAAGCCATTCGGGAGCGCTACACCCAAAGTGGTGTAGCGCTAGGGTTGCTCGGGAAAAAAAAAGAAAAGGGGAAAGGACGGTCAAAAGGGGGGGTCCATCCAATCTCCCATCATTCTCAGAACCCACCTTTCCACTTCCCCACGAATCTCTCTCTCTCTCTCTTCCTTCCATCACCATCATCTTCTTCCTTTTTTTTCCAACCTCCAGACCTCCATCTTCCATACCAGCCAAAACCCTAACTTCTAAAACTCCATACCTCCCTCAAAACTCCACCATTCTTTACCAAAATTCACAAAAACACTCCTTTCACCCTCCTCTACCATAATATCCAACCCAAATTTCATTCTAACCTCCTAAAATTTTTAGATCCGAAAATCCCAAAACTCACCAAGTTATGGCACCCAAAAAGCAAAATATTGGCAAGGGGAAGGCAGTGGCTGGAACCTCTGGCGCGCCGGAGGAAGTTCCAAAGGGCCAGGCTAAGCGTAGGGATCGTGAGCAGATTGAGAGTGATAATCAGGCGGAATGGGAGGCGTCCATTAAGGAGCGGGGAGTAAAGAATGAGAGGCACATTGTTGATGACGGTTTATGGCCGGCGAACTTCCCTCCTTTTCTCGCCATTCGGGACCAAGGTTTGAGGTATTGGTTTGAACCTAATCCTGGGTATAATAATGCTTTAATTGAGGAATTTTACATGAATATGATTGTGCCAGAGCCGGGTCACTTTTTGGCTCTGGGTGCCCGGATTACTTCAAAAATAGGTAATACCCCAGTGTTTATTGATGCGGCTGAGATAGCCACTGCTTTGGGGTATCAGAGGACCACGGGACCCGTAAACTACCCTAGGCTGGATGAGACCTTTAATCAGGATGAGGTGGCTGGATATATGTATGAGCACCAGAGGAATGCTAGGATTCCCCATTGGCCTGGTAGATTCACGACAGCATATAGGTTCCTCAACCAAGTGGTTTGCTACAATTTGTATCCTAGGGGTCAGGAGGGCGCACCCCAGAGATCGGTTGGGAATTTGATGTTTGCATTCATGGCTGAGGAAACCGTCTGTGATTGGGCCCTATATGTGTTTGGGCAGATGTGTGATTTTAGGGATGCGCCGACTACATTGAGGATGCCTTTCCCGTGCCTGGTTACCAAAATTCTGAGGAGCAGAAACGTTCCGGGGAGGCGATTCTATAGCAATGATGATTTACTGCCGGGGGATTTGGACTCCTCGTTTATTCAGCGGAGTAGGGCTCAGTTAAGAGGGATTGAAGGATCATTGCTTTCTCCACCGCCGGCTAGCGCTAGTACTAAGACTTGGCTGGAGAAGATATTTGGTTGTGTGACAGGCCTTGCTAGGAGCCAGCGCAAGTTGAAGAGAGAGCAGAGGCAGTTAGCTAGAAATCAGGCGGATTTACTTGATAGACAGCGCCACCAGGAGGCACAGATTTCTGGGCAAAATCCAGGGCCTTTCCGACCTAGACGGTGGCCAGTGTTGGAGGTGAGCGATGACTTCGCAGATGAACCTGAGGAGGAGGAGCATTCGGATGCTGGGGATGGTAATTGAGCATAGAGCTGGGCTAGTGGTGGTGTTATCTTATGTGTCTTTGTCGAGTCATGTCAGTTTATGTGTTATTTCATGTGGTTTGTGAGTCGGTGGTTAGAGTCGTGTCATTTCAGATGTTGTGTAATAACTCGTACTTCGTTATGTTTAATGTTTTGTGTTGAGCACCGGTGTGGTGCCAGTGTCAAGGTGGCGGCCAGTCAGGGTAGGCTGTCCATGCGTTTCTATAGGCCACCACCCTTTGCATTTTCCTTTTTCTTTTGCAACCACGGTCGTTATAAGCCTTTTGAAGTCCTTAGTTGATCCGATGCACGTTGTTAATTCTCTTGCATGCATGTTTTATATTTAGCTATGGATGTGTGGTATCTTTATTTCGTTGAGCTTTCATTGTTATAATTGGCATTGTTTTGTTTGGCACGTGGTGACTTTTTGTTCCATCCCACGTTGGTCGCCAAGCGCCTTGCATGGGGTGTTGAGTGTTCCGGTAAGTGAGAGTGACATTGTGGCTTTGCGGGGGCATTTTATCTCTAGTTTGTTTTGGTGCGGAATTGTTCGAAGTATAGTTAGGGCATGCATGTGACTGAGTTAACGGTGGCAATGAGGAGGAAATTTTGTGTTCACTAAATTTTTGTACAGGTTGCATAACCTTCGTATCCCCTGTTGAGTTTTTATTTCTTGTTTTGTTATTTTTATTTCGTTCGTTGCTAGGGACTAGCAACGCTCAAGTTGGGGGATGTGATAAGCGCACGGAATTCATAAATTTAAGCGCCTAAGTAGGGAAATTAGCGCGTTAGACGTGCATTTAATTCTCATTTTTCCATTTAATGCGTGCACGGGGTTGGATTTTGTGTTTGTGCTTAATTTGTAGGAAATTGAGATGTTTTGGCGCTAATGAGAGGTATCCGGTAGGCCGTGATGGAGCTTGAGAGCGAGAAGGGCTGTGGAGACTAAGTGTTGAAGTGAAATCTTCGTGAGCGCTACAGAAAAATGGTATAGCGCTCAGAAGTGGCATAGCAAGGCCCTCGAGGTGATCAGAGATCTCGCGAGCGCTACACCAGTTTTGGTATAGCGCTACCTAAAGGCTAAGGGGTCAACGGCCGAGCATCGGTCAAACAGGTCAACACGTGTCAAGAGGTTCGCGAGCGCTACACCATTTTGGGTGTAGCGCTACCGAGGGCTTATCAGGCCCATTGAACGACGGCGTTTTTGGGTCGTTTAGGGTATTTTCCCAATTTGTTTAGGATTTTAATTAAGGTTAAAGGGGATTACTATATAAACCCCGTTTTAACTTGTAATTAGGGTTACACATTCCATACTTACGTTTTCATTTAACTTTTGGCTGCTGTTCTTTGAGCTTTTAATTGCAGATTCAAGTTTTAACCTCAGTTCTTCAAGTTTTCCAGCTTTTAATTCCTGTTCTTCTTCGGTAATCGAATCCGTTGCTTTTCCGTAAGTCTGTGGTATCGTGATTTTATTTCTATTTCGATTGTTTGAAGCATGTTTAGATCTAGGGTTAAAATTATTGCTGCGTTTAATAAAGTCATGAGTGAGTAGTTCTGCAGAGTGCGGCCACGGGGCAAAGGCGTCTCGTAGCTAGTTTAATTAATGTTTTTACCTCGGGTTCGAATTAATTTAATCTTTAAGCAGTTTTAGAAGACGAAAACTCTTCTAACAAACAAAATCCAGGCATCGCCGGAATTCGAATGCGCACGGATACTGGTGACAGGAGGTGCGCATTTGTTAGGGATCCTTTTTCCTATTCTAAAATCAACGAAGTGAATAATTGTGGCCCGAGTAAACATTGGTTAGGCTAGTTGCGGACGCTGAGTTCCCACGGCTGTACTCTCCTTTTTAAATTCTTATTTCATTAATTTAGTTCGGTAATTTAGTTAGTAAATCAATCTCATTGAACAAGGGGTGGCTACCTAAGAGCCAGGTTAAACTAGAATTCAACACTTTTGAGTCAGCACTGTCCGTCCGTCTTTGTGGTTCGACTCCGGTACTTCCGGATATTGTGCTACACTGGTCGAGAGTCCTACGCTTGGGACGCGTCTTTATTTTAATACACTCGGTCGGTCAAGCATTCGTCAAGCTTTCGCAAACCTATCCTTCATCGAGAGAGAACGACACACATGAAACCTTAGCCCTTTTTTTCTTGCGGAGAAGAATACCTTGAGTACACCCCAAAGAAAAATCCAGACGCTTGGTAACTGTGGGCGACGAGAGAGAGACGTGGGTATGTGTGCATCTGTGTTGTGAGAGAGAGAGAGAGAGAGAGTGAAGAGGCAGTCAGCTCTGGACGGCAAGCAGCAACGCAGTCGAAGGCTAGGAACCCACAAAATCGCCCCAAAACTCCTCTCTCTCTCTCTTTCTCTGTTTTCCTTTAACAAGAAGACGAAGAGAAGAAAAAGGGAGGGGGAGACGTGGCTTGATGCTGTCCACCTTTTTTACATGTGCCGAAAAAGACTGAATTACCCATTCGGCTAAGTTTGCACTGTTTGTAATTGAGGGGCAAATTCGTCCCAAATTGAAAGATTGACCTCTGAAAAACTTCTCTTTTATATATTTAATAATAATGAAATAATAACTAGAAAAAAACTATAAGAAATAAAAAAAATGGAAGATATTTGGATAGAAAAGTAGAAGCATAAGAAATGAACAGTTTTTTTATTTTTTTGACAAAAAGGAGAAGATTTTATAAATCTGAGAGGCGAAAAAATGCCTAAACATCAGAGAGAGAGGAACCCCATTGGGGCAAGGTAGTTGTCCACAGACCGGACAAACTACAAGAAAGGGCTTTCTTTGCACAAGCATGTGCAGCCCTATTACAAATACAATGCCACGGATATGATCGCAAATACAATGCCACCAATCAGACATATGTCTACAGTCTTCAAGTTCCTCAGGTCTAAGGCGAAAAGGCGAAAGAATCCACACTTTTGAAGCAAAATCACATCGGAACAACAAATGACAAATAGATTCCTCCACATTTCCACACAGTGAGCAAATTGGATCAGAATGTACCTTCCTTGCGGTTAGCTAATTCTCGAAAGTGCGGATTAAAACAGTAAAGATAGTAATATAGAGAACCCGATTCTGTGAAATTGTGAAAAAGTGATTAGCTAATTCTCGAAAGTGCGGATCAAAAAAAAAAAAATTCTCGAAAGTGATTTTTTGACGTATAATTTGGTTTGGTCCAAAAATGTGGGATGCTCTCCATTCTCTTCCACACTCTCTCACCACACTCTCTCAGCCTACAAAGGCAAGACGCTGCGGCTATCCACAAGGCCAGAAAGACAGAGAGGAGAGAGATGTTTATCACTCGCCTTCCAAAAATCCACCCCCACTTCGTCCCCATCTTCATCCCACCACCCTCTCTCCTCTCCCTCCACCTCTTCTTATTTTCCCCCAAACCCCACATCACCTTCTCTCTCCTCTCCACCCCCAAAACCAACCCAATCTCCCACTTCTCCTCAACCCCCTCTCTTCCCACACCCACCGACCTCCAAACCCCCTCAGAAGAAGAAACCCACATCCAAATCCCCATCGAAAAGCTCTTCGTCCCTCCGGATACCGAAGTTCCGTCCGGAAACTCGCCGCTGAGCACGAGAATACTCAAGGGTTCCAACATCGTGCTGAGTAAGTACGCCAGAGATGCTCAGGTTGTGCAAGCGGAGTTTGTGAAGAGCAGTGTCAGGACCGAAGACTGTCCTCCTTCCGATGGGATTCCCGAGTTTGCCCTCGTTGGCCGATCCAATGTTGGGAAATCTTCACTTCTTAACTCGCTTGTGAGGCGGAAGAAGTTGGCCCTCACCTCAAAGAAGCCTGGTAAAATAATGTCCCCTTTGCTTGTACTGTTGTCATAAATTGCTTGTTTTGAGTGGTTTAATGGTTTGAAGAAATTACGTGAATAGATTCAAGATGAATTAAACGATACCATCTATCCAGCGAAATGAAATGGTGATAAAAATCGGTGACAAGTAGGAACCCTCTCTGCAGAAATAGGGTTTTTTCCCCCCTAGTGTTGCACATGCATTTACTGTTATAGACAAAGTAGAAGTCTTGTGCCATTTCATGGCACCTATACTGTGAAATTTTAGGTAGGTCACCTGGTTTTGAATTTTGGAGTACATGATTGATTGCTAAGTTCAACTGTTTTGCTTATGATGAAGAAGACAAGATATTGTGGACTTGAGGCCCATTGGCTTACGGGTGATATATGAAGATATTGTAAGAATCGTTAGATTTGTGATAAAAGTAGGTTTTGTGTTAGTGTCTAAGGTGGTTTCTGCATCCCAAACTGCTTTCTGGGAGTAGGCAGATAGTTGATCTAGTTCCCATGGAAGATGAAACTTTGGATTCTAGATGGAGGGGTGGAGTGTTGGGTTTATCTTGGAATCGTCAAATTCAACAATGTTATGACCCATGAACTGGGATTTCGCTATGCATGCAATGGAATCGACGAACTCTAGGGGTATTTGGAGGAAATAGGTGCATTTTTTGTACCTCTGTGTTACCCTTCCAGTGTATTTTAATAGAAGATTGGCTTTTTTCAAACCTCATGGGGTTGACATCGACGGCAATCTCTTTTGCCCCAGGTATCGAAGGACTCAGCGGTGGAGAAATTTCAAAAGAGGGCTGACAAGGTGAAGAAGTATTCACTTCTAAATAGGGGAAATATCTACTTTGATATAAAAGTATGTTATCTGTTGCTTGCGACCTTAGTGTGTGCCGAAATAAGAATGCCCCAAGCGTAGGGCTAGGTCGGTTGAAAGCATAATACCTGGAAGTCCGGGGTCGAATCCACAAAGAGCGCGACCATAACTTGATTGGAAGTTTGCTTTGCATATAGTTTTTAGCGTTAGGACCGCTAACCTTGAGTTTGGCGTTGAGATGGCCAACTTGAGAGAGATTTAGTTAAGTGGCTACTTAACCTAAATACAGCTTTTTAATTGGAGATTAAAACTAAAGGGTAGGCTTAGGATAATCAACATCCATAACACAAGGCAAACTTGTTCTCCTCTTCCTAGCACGAGTGTTAAGCATGTCTAGGGTTTTCTTGAAACATTTGAACAAACACCTAGAGGGACATCCCTCCAAGCATCATATGTGGCAAGTGGTTTAGCCCTTGCCTACATATGATCAAAGAGATTAACACCTCTAAATTTTGATTCATAAAATTAACCTAAGCACATGCTTAAACTAGAAAATGAAGATTTAAGAGAGAAGAACAAGAAATACATAGGGTTACGGGATGCTAACCATCCCACAACCTAGCCTTACTAAACTACTCACACATATCAAAGGAAGGCAGGAAATGTGCAATGGTAAAGACAAGATTAAAACTAAACATTGATAATATTCGAAATAAACACAAGATCCTTGAAGAGGAGAGAATTCCTTACAACTTTAATGAAGACAAAAAGCTTCAAATCTTAAGTAATCATACCTAAAATTACCCCTCAAAACTTGAATGAGGAGAGAGAAGAGAGCTAAAGCTTTGATGGAGGTAGAGAGAGAAAGTGCAGATATTCAATACCCTAAAATCGGGCTAAGGTTGGTATGTATACCCCCTTTACAAAATAATTACAAAACTACCATTAAAATATTCGCGAGGGTCTTGGGTATCGATACCCAGGGACATGGGTATCGATACCTGTGCTGTCTGGATTCTGCTGGCTCTGATGGGGTATCGATCCCTTTGCATGCTGGATTTTGCACCCTGTTTTCCTGCTTTTCTTGGCCTTTGGGATGCTCTGAGTCCTCCTCCAATACTTTGGATACTTCGTTTGGGACTCAGAATGACTTCTCAAGGCTTCTCACGTATTCAAGTACGTCCGAATTTCTCCGGGGATTATTGGGAGCCTTGGAAGCACCCTTTTTTGCTCCAATTACCTATCGATCAACAAAAACACACCTTGCGCGCAATATCAAATAAAAATGAGAGAATATGTATGCAAGTGTGACAAAACGAAGGGAGATAAGCCCCATTATTTACACTATTGTGGGCTTATCATCTGCCAGGATTATTTATGTCACGAAGTTGAAACGATGCAAAGGGTCATCTTAGGGGGATGCTTGGGGAAGATTTTATACGTAGTGTAAGCATGTTTTGCAGATTTTGTTCCTCCTGGAGTCTTGCCAGCCAAAAAATAATCGATAAAGAGAGCACCTTATATATTTTTGTTTCTGTAGCAAATATAGACATGGTTATGCTAATTTTAGGAAATATGAAATAACGTGTGGGACACGTTTTAGGATTATAAGGTTCTCTACTTAGAATTATGTTAAAAAAAGGGACAGTTCAGGTTATGTGTTTAGAATGTAGTTCCTGCATCATTTTCTCTTTTGAATTGTTTTTGGGTTTGGTAAGAATTTCTCAAAAGAAATATAGATTTCCTGTCTTACTTTGTCAAAGCTTGTCAGGATATTCTTTATGCAAACAACATGTTCAGTAGTGCTTAAGTGTTGAAACTTCGAACAGTAATCTCCCATTTGCCGAAATGCAAACAAGAGGACCTATATTCGAGACAAGATGCAGTCCAATGCCACATGTTTACATTTTGTACCTTTAATAACTTCTCCTTCTTGAGGACTAGATTGTTATTTTTCCAGAAATCCCCATATACCGTCACTTGTTAAAGACTTTATTTTTGTTCAACTTGTCCCATGGAAGTTACAACTTACAAGTGTGTTCATGTAAGTTCGTTTCGTTCACTTGTTTCTTCTTCACTCGTGAAGAATTGAATCAGCAGTTTTTTTTTTTCTTTTTCACTTGCAGGGAAGACTCAATGCATCAACCATTTTCGGATAAATGATAGTTGGTACCTAGTCGATTTGCCAGGATATGGGTATGGATGAGACTGAGTCACTCAGACTAGGAATTCTACATTAATCTTTGATATATCTATATTGAAACAGGGACACTAGCAAATGCATGTGGTCCTTATCTCATTGTATTACTGTCTTCCTCTTCAGTTGGTTATTTCCCACTTACCTCGTTTTATTAGAAAACTCCCCCATGCTCCCACATACTGGCAGGCAAATCAAATATAGACAGAACATGCTAAACCCTATGTTCATTCTTTATAAATGCATAGGGTCTGGTAGACATGCTTATCGGAAATGTAGTGCATCTTAGTTAACTGGAAGTTGGTGATTACTGACCATTATGTGGTTCTGAAAATTACTGACCAATATGTGTATGTTCAGGGAGTGAACACATCCCTTTCATTAGGGGTTTAATAAAGAGGCCTTTGGTTTGCACACCAGTGTCTCTCCTCTTTTCTCCCTATTCATTGTTCCATCCCACTAGAGCCAGGATCCGGACGCTGGGGTGACACCGTTCATGGAAATCTTGTTTTTGCGGAAAAATAGGGAAAAAAAATATAAGTGTGAAGTTATATAATTAGGTTTTGTCGTGGGCTTTTTTTGAAAAAGAAATAAAGGCTTGCTTCAACTCTCTTGTGGTATGCAAAATGCAAGACAATACGATATTAATTATTCTTGATCCGAACCTACCATTCTCTAAATTGCATTTTGTTTCAGTATTTGTACAAAGTATTAGCTTTTTTTCATACTCGTAAATACTTAGTCGAACCACATTAGTCTATAACAAAAATTATGTGTTCGAATGGGTCATGAAAAAATTTAATTTTCAAATGGATCATATTCCTTTCCGATTAGTGGGAAAAAATTATATATCTTCTTAGAACTTATGCAGAGGCACTTTGCCATGGATTCGAACCCTGGCACTTTGCTGCTCTACCAAGCATGCCTTTGTGTAGAATTCTTCAAGTATTTATATTTAACCTTACTATGTCTTCTTTTTTTTGTTGTTGGTATTTTTGAAATGGGGGTGGCATGTGCCACCTCCCCCGACTAACTACCTCCGCCCCTGGATCCCACTAGGGATAAAGGGTTATGTACGTGGTCAGCAATTATGTGGTGTTAGTTGTTAGTATTGTTGGTGGCCATCTGAAACCTACATGATCAATTCATCAGAACCATGCCAGTTAATCTAAGATGGTACTTGATTAGAAACAATGCAAGGTACCCTTAGTGAGGGCTAACTTGTCACTTGCTATGAGTTTTGTTTTTTCAGTCATTATAAGTGCTTGTGGAACCATGTGATCAGATTAACTCCCTATATCAGTGCTTCTGCTTATTTCTTTGAAATTTGCATGAGGCAGTGAAGAATTGTTGGCATCATGCAATGATGTTTTATGAGTTGAGTTCTTATGAGGTTTGGTTGTCGAATCAAATGGTTATGAATCTACAACATATGCACCAACATGGAACAGGTATGCAGCAGCACCACAGGAACTTCGAATTGATTGGGCCAAGTTCACAAAAGACTATTTTCTAAACCGGTCCTCTTTGGTCTCGGTATTTCTCCTCATAGATGCTAGCATTCCTGCAAAACCAATTGATCTCGAATATGCAAGTTGGTTGGGTCAAAATCAGGTGATTTATTTTCTGTGATTCTATTGGAAAGATTTAGGGGGTTTCTTGTTCTTTTTTTGTTTCCTGGTTGGTACAAAGTGCTTAGCCTCGCCCGGGATTACCATGTATACGTTAGCATATTATCAGCTGCATATGAATTGTTTTGAATACTCCTTAACATTCCATCAGCCTGCACTGGCAGATGTTTGGGAAACCTCATAATTTGAGGGCTGTGCATATGTGATCCGACTTCTCAAGAGTTGTATGTGTTCTTATGAGCAATATCCAGTTCCAAATGGCAAAAAAGGATTACATAAAAGTTTGTTGCAAGCTGAGTTAGTTTTTCTTGAATCATAACGTCAATTAATGTCCTATGGCCCTATTCATTTGACTGAATAGTACTGAAGGATATAAAATCTCAGAGGACAAGTGATCTGCATCCGACTAAGTAATCAGGGAGTATAATTCCACATCATCATTGTTTTCATTATATATATACCATGTTTTGTGAGGTTAAGAGGTTTCATATCCGACCGATATTTAACCCTTACAGCAAAGTTCCAGCCAAATGTAGTGTGGAATTCTTAGCTTATATTTCTATATTTCTATCTGATGTTTTAATCCGGACAAACAAAGGGACCTTTTGTTTTGGTTTTCCGGAGAGCATCTTGATAGCTGTTCATTTATTTCCTAAGGTTCCCTTTTTTTAATTTCGACATTCTTGCTTATATAGTGACACGATGAAATAAAGATGTACTGGGGCTAATTTGTTTTCCTTCAGATTCCCATGACATTGATCTTCACCAAGTGTGATAAGAGGAAAAAGAAGAAGAATGGAGGGAAAAGACCTGAAGAAAATGTGCAGGATTTTCAGGAGTTGATACGTGACTTCTTTCAAACAGTGCCACCTTGGATCATGACCAGCAGTGTGACCAATCAAGGTCGAGATGAGATCCTATTGCACATGGCTCAGCTACGAAACTACTGGCTCAAACATTGAGAGATTCAAATCTACACCTTTATTACTCTGACCTTAGGTAATTAGCCATCGGCAGTGCTCTCCTTCCCATTAATGCTCCATTGGTTTTGGCATCAAATGTTTTCTCTGAAACTTTATGGCATTTCCAACCACAAGGTTGCTTGGAAGACTTTAGGCGTAAAATACTTTATGTTGACCCGGAAGAAGTATTGACTGAAGGGTTGACCATGTCCATCAATTTCTGCATAAATGGTTTCAGATTTAGAGTTTGTTGCAGGCTTGAGTAGTCAAAATTTCTGATCATATCTAAGTCGGTGTTCAAGCTTTTTAGACTTTGATCCAAATCTGTGCCTACAGGAGGGTTAAAAAGAATGCCTTTGCATGGGTAGGAAGGAACTGCAGTCAAGATGGTGGCATTGGTACAAGTTCAAAATATGTTAGAAGCAGTTGAAACAGAGATGAAGATCAGAGAGACTGAAGCAGTTTACTCCTCGCAAAAAAGAGAGGGATGAAGTCTGGAGCGGAATCTGGTGATTGATGGCATTGGCTATGAGCCCCTGGGTTTATCTAAAACTTGTACTGCAAACTTCTGAAATCTTGGATGATTAACAGGCAGCAATGCTGGACAGTAACTTGTCTTTGTAAAATGTAGGTGTTACCTTTTAATAACATTGTTCATAGTCCCAGGAAACATTTACAAAAGCTATGTATCTGGATTTTGGTCTTGGATTGGAAAAACTACAGGAAAACGACTAGGATTTTTTTAAATAATCCTATCCATTTGAAGGGAAATAGATAGATACTAAAAATTAAATTTGTTTCCCTTTTCATTTCATTTCCAAAATTCAAATTCAGAATCTAAAAACAAAGTAAAAGATTCAAAACTTGCCTCTGCAGAGTTCAATTTCGAGTGAATAGCATAGGAACTTTGGTGGAAAATGACTTGGGAGTATTTCAGAAAACAGACTGGGAACACAACCGTACATCTGAAGGGTGCTGGCATGCACTATGAATTCTTTAAATTACAAAGTAATACTAGCAAAATGCACTGTTAATGATAAATTTTGAAGGACTGCTGGAGATTCTCTTAGAAAAACAAACGAGAGGCTAAGATGTCATGGTTGTTCTTGTCCAAGCCGATAGGAAATGGATCTTCTCCGGTCCAAAGTTGGGTCTAGACGAGACAGTCAATGTGTAGACCGTTGATTTGTTGCAATGAATTGTTGAGATTTGTTCAAAAACTTTTTCATGAATGTGTAACTCTTCCATGTAAGAGTTTTTGAGCAAATCTGAACCGTTAATTTTTCGAATTGACGGTCCCGATCTAGACTATCTCGTCCGGTCCAAACCTTGGAACATCTGATGACAGAAGAATTAAAATAACAATCATGAGATAAAATAACCAACTTCCATTGTCTATATAAATAAATAAAGGAC
Organism: Rhododendron griersonianum; assembly: GCA_018127125.1. Classification (NCBI taxonomy): domain Eukaryota; kingdom Viridiplantae; phylum Streptophyta; class Magnoliopsida; order Ericales; family Ericaceae; genus Rhododendron; species Rhododendron griersonianum. The sequence continues at coordinate 25,765,219 of CM030794.1, read as the reverse complement.
AAACCATACAATTGCAACATCTTTCTTTTTTTTTGGCAAAATACGGATTACCTCCTTGAGATTTGCCCGTTTGGCAGATGACCCTCTTGGGGTTCACTAATGACCACATCGCCCACCTGTGTGGTTTTGGAGTAAAGTGCAACCGTTAGATTTTCCGTCTAAATTAACAGAAAGTAGAGTACACACGGAAAAAAATAATAGGTAAAGTCAAAATTAACTGTAAAATGACTATAGTATCTTTTTCCTCATCTTCTGCCTGTTGATTTTTCTAAAAAGTGGAGGCAGATCATGATATTCTTCACCTCTCTCTATCTATCTGTAGCTAGCTAGATTTTTTTTCCCTATGATTTTTTGTCACTATCTCTGGAGATATTGAAATTAAGAGTTGAGTTCTCTATCTAGCTATGACGGAAAATTCAAGAACTTGTTATGCAAACAGGTATTAGATGAGGAACTAACTTTATAGTTACGTGACAACTTTGTCGCTCAATTTTCTTTCTCTTGTTGGAGTGGTATGGACATTTACTAGGTCCAGCTTGGAACCTGAGGCAATTATAGTCGCGCCTGGATCAAGTCGTCATTCATTTCACTACAACAAAAATGATATTTAATGACGAAATTCCTGGTGACGAAACTAAATTTCGTCTCTTATATGTCTATTTAGAGAGGAAAAACATGTTTCGTCTCCAATTAGAAGGATAAACAAATTTAAGGGAGAGGAAATTTTATTTTGTCGCCAATAGTAGTAAATTGGTGAGGAATTTTTTTTTTCGTCTCTAAAAACTGAGGACAAATGAAATTATAGGTGAGGAAATTATTTTTTTCGTCGCTAATAAATTCCCTCCATATCTTTTCCCGGGCGTGTGAAATCCTCAAACCAATAGATGACGGAAAAATTCCTCACAAAAGAGAACACTTAGGGTGAGGAAAGTTTTTTCGTCACTGATGGTACTAAAATCAATTTGATTTTACTGAATTTCATTTCGGCGGGGTGCAATAAGTATTGGGCGGGACTTAAAATTGGAAGTGAGGAATAATTTTGTCACCAAAATCTATGGTCCCACAACCCAACCCCAGTTAGATTTTCTAAACTTAGGTTTTCTAACCCAACCCCAGTTAGATTTTCTAAACTCAGGTTTTCTAACCCAACCCCAGTCACAAATCGTCTACGTCGTCTAATTCTCCCTCAGATTTTCCCAAAGCAAAGCCCTAGCTATAGCAATATGTCGACTGCCCCCTCTCCATCTTTGTAGATCATTCTCAAGTTCTGGTATGTCGACTTCTCTCTCTTCTCCTCCATCGATTCCCCCTAATTTCTAACCCCTGATTGCATTCCTTTTCACACAGAGCGGCACTGTCGACCCATGCCTGTCCGATTTGGTTGAGAGCTCTCTCTCTCTCTCCCCTCTGGTATGCTTCCTCCTCGTCTCTATTTACAGGTTTGGAGGAATATTTTGTTGGCTTGGTTTTCCCGTTTCAGTTTCTTGCAAAGTAGAAAAGTTTTCTTTTCTCCATTTGTTTACTACTAATTAGAAAGCATGAAAAAGGCTGCCTTTGTACTTGAATCTATTTGTGATAGCAGTGGATTTTGGTACCCCTAAAACAATAGTATTAGAAAATCAAGTGACCTCATGCTTTCCAAGAAACAATAGCTTAACTAGGAATATCTTAATTTAGTCGACAATGGATTTCTCAGTTTTCTATATAGATTTCCCCTAGTTGGACAAGGAATTTATTCATTAGTTTATTTAATTTGTTCTCTATGATTATGGTAATCTGTGTTTGTTTTGGCATGGGTGCCAACAAACTTTCGGATTGATTACTCTTCTCAACATGTTGAGCTTGTTTAATAGTTGTTTATTCTTATACTTTTTCCCTTATGGCTTATGCCCTAGTTTTTAACGGAGCTAATTTTTTGTATTGTTTTCTTCTTTGTCTTCTTTCAGTAAACTTGATTCTAATTAATAAGTAGATGAAGAGAACTTCATAATTTGTAGAGATTGAGATCAGTGTAGTAATGTTCTTGCATGTGTACTCATGTTATGAATATGAAATGCATGAGGTGTTGCATTTTTAGGATAATACGTAACTTTGGGGGATCCTGACGTGTATTATATATGTGCTTAGTTCTTGAAGTGATTGGTTTGCCACTTTGCCTTATCTTTTATTTTTTACTTTGACCTTGGTCTGCATTAGTTTAAAATGTTTGTGTTTATTTTCTAGTTCATAGTTACGCAAAATGTCCAAAGGAGGAAAAGTGTTGCTCCAACCTGGTTTTCTATCAACTCATTTCATACCAGATTATGAGAGGAAAAGAAATGAGAAGATAAAGAGGAACAATAAGATCTGTGAATCTCATGTGGTGAAGAGTATTGCAACTCCTTATGTGGGATCGGTTCAGTAGCGCAAACGTGTTACTGCTGAAAATGGAAAGCGTACTAGGGTTGAGTTGGAGGATGATGGCTATAGACTTTCACGTGATGAGGACGACCCTGGCCATGACAGTGAGTCGGTCGACTCTTTTGAGCAGGTACAATATATAAGTACACGTTAATGATAGTAAAAAATAATGTATCTATACATTTTCTTTCTTTCTTTCTAGTAGTCTTGTTATATGTACATTATATATTTATGCTTGGGCACTCTATATTGTGTTGTTATAGGCCTTAGAGATGCCACGAGGTTGTCAAAGAGCGCCACAGTCCCATCCAGAGCCACAATCCTGTGCAACTATGATCTCCGAGAGGGTCACCCGATCGACGCCACTACCTAACATGGATACCCAGGCCCTACCACCTCCCATTGTCCAGCCACAAAGTGAGGCATTAGCTAACAACAATGTCGGTGAGTGATGTAGTTTGAGAATTATTTTTTAGATTCATTATCTTGTTTTTTAAGTCTGAATAAACCAGTAGCTGCTGCCTTTTTTTGTTACTTCTGTATCAGCTTTCTTCTTTTTCTGCATGTTCATTTTTTGTCCAAGCACATGTTATTGCTGCTGCAATTTTTCTCCATTATAAGATGTGCTTAATATGCAAGGAAAGGGGGAACAACAAAAGAAAAAGAAAGAGATGTAATATGTTTGCTCACTGCCTGAACCTTCAATTTTTAACGTGAGTGACATGTGCTTGGACAAATATTCTTTGATCTGGTTGGAGTTTGTGAATTGGCTAGAAAAATATTCTTTTTACTTGTGGAATTTCCTAACCTAGTTATTGTGTTGGCGTAGTGTATGACATCATGTTGATTGGAGCCTTTCGGAACTAGGCCTATTGTGATATCATAGTAGAGCCTTGCAGTGAGAGGCTGCTACACCTACTTTCTACATAGATATGGATACAAGTTTTTGCCTGATACTTCCACTATCTTTTCTGTACACCAAACTCCAGCAATTTGGGAGTACAGTTAAGATTGATGAAGGCTCCAATGTCACTGTATGTTATTCCTAAATCTGTACACTTCTCATAGGATACAGAACATTTCGAACGGGTGCAGAATCTACTTGCATATTGACCTCTGCTTGTGTGAGTTTAGTCAAGGGTCATTTGATTCTCCATGCTCCATGAATTTTTGAAACATACTATAGCTATATATCTTCTCTTGCCAATTGGAAAAACTTCTTACTAGTACTTTACAAAAGTACTCACTGTTAGACGCACTCGTGGGCCTACGCGAGGCAAACTGGCACAAAGGGTCATTGATAAAGATGGAAGGCTTAAAGTTCCCATTTCACCACAGTTCCGCGCAGCGGTAGGGGAGCATGCTTCTAAATTGGCCTCAAAGATTGGCTTTGAGGTTCGGACACATGTGATGGACCTTGGCGTCCGTAGGTGGAAGGCCTTGGATGACAGTGTTAAAGGGCCTATACTTCAGCGACTGACGGTAGTTGCAAGATCTACTTATTTATTGTTTCTTAAATGACAACGAAGTCATATCTAAAATATCAACTATTGCAGGATAAGTTTGATTTGCAAGGAGATCCTATTGATGTTGATAAGGCAGTGGCAACACAATGTGGACGAAGAATAAGCAACTACACCTATAAGTTGAAGAAAAAATATGATAAGCTTGTAAAGGCAAAGGGGGCTGAGTATGCAAGAAGCAACCCCCCAGGTGGTGTGAAGCCCGAACAGTGGACAAGCTTAATAGATAAGAAGTGGAATGATAAGAAGTGGCAGGTAATCTCTTGCGTACACATAAAAATAGCCATAGGTTCTTCTTGTAGCATCCTAATCTTTAATGCTCTTAAAACCACATTCTAAACCTGAACCTGCCTTATAGTTCCTTGTTTCTCTATTGGTTTGTACTCCTTGCAGAAACAATCAAAAGCAAACACCAATAACAGGTTCGATAAGAAAAGCAAACACAGATGTGGATCAAAGTCATTGCCGGTTAGGGTTGTCGAAATGGTGCGTTTTGAAATATATTTTCAGTTTTATTACATTATAAATAGGCTTATTAACTTATTTGTTGTGAATAAAACATATTAGATGGAAGGAACTGATGGTGTCGTGCCTTCATTAGAAAAAATATACAAATCCACCCACTTTAATGCAGACACAAATGAGTGGATCTCTCCAGAATGCGAAGATATCCATGTACGTGTATCAAGTACTTTATTGTGTACTTGTGTTTGCGTAATTTTTAGAACTTGCATCTACTAAACTGTTAGAGCTTAAATTACTCAATTTACTTTAAAATGACAGGATGAGATCGTAAGAATAGAGGCTGAACATAATTCTCAGGATGGTGCAGTCCTGATAACGCAAGAGAAGCTTTCTGTCAAGGTATTCAAGGCAAAATCAGGCTATTTGAAGGGACTTGGAATGAGGCCTTCCTCTACTGTTAGGAGTACCATTGTTGGATCTGTGAACAATAATGAATATGTAACACACCTTGAGAAAAAGGTAGACGAGCAAGATGAGTTAATTCAGGAGCAAGGTGAAAAAATTCAAGCGCAAGCAGAAGGAATTGAAGCAGCAAATGCCACGATAGCCGAGCTAGTGGAGGCAAAAGAGCAACAGGGGAGGGCTTTGGCTAGTGTTCTGGAGTACCTTAAAAATCAAGGGTACACCGGATACTGGTATGTCTCTCTCTCTCTCTCTCTCTCTCTCTCTCTCTCTCTCTCTCTCCCCAACAAGTGGTATGTCTTTAGTTGGAACAACTTCTAAGTGATAGAAGAGCAGCTCTGTAAAAAAACAGAGTATATTTAGATTATAGAAGTCAAATAATTTAGTAGTTTGACTAGATTACTCAAGCAAAAATATAGTATCCATGAATGTGTTCGTGAAATTTATTTTTACCTAAGTTTGCACTTCCATCTACCAGGCCAATTTTTCAGCCAGCTAATTTTCATGTATTTTTCTTTCAACTGTTTGGTTAATGAAACTATTTTAGAGAACCATAGCTAACTTAGAAACCCTAAAGTATTTGGTTTTCTGTTTTTGTTTTGAAACACACAACACTTGTTTTCATTTTGAAGCCGAGTTTCCGAAAGTGTTCTGCAAAATATTGCTTATCTAATGCCATGCCATGGTTGATCCCTTAAGTTAGAGAAGTGTTCCCAGTAAGTGGACATAGGTTGTGATGCAATAGGGATTGGATTTGAGTCATAAGAGTCACAAAAGTTTAGTGCAAAGGTAATGTTCCAGTTCTATTGTCAGATTGTTTGCTGCATACTGTCCACGTTTATGAAGCACAAAATGAAGGCTTTACAATTCAGTTGATTGATTTTGGCATTAACTACCATAATTTCATTCATAGCATAAAAAGTCATTACATTTTGGCATATATACATTTGAAGTTGTGGTACTGTTGTGCATATCTTGTCTTTGCATTGATTCCATGAGGTTGCTTGTTCCTAACTTGAAGTCGTGGTATTGATGTGCTTTGCTCCTCACTCATTGTTTCATTTGTGTAATGTTAAGTTTACATGATGTTTCGTATTTCTATTAACATCTTAACAATATTTTCTTAATCTTGTTTCATGTTTGCAGATTGAGTATGTAGAAGGTTGGTAGCGGGAGATGATATATGCGTGTTCCTATGAAGACTTCTTTTTGGGTGAAGTTCGGAGTCTTCTTTTTTGATGATGCTACGAAAACTCTTCTTTTTTTATGATTCATAGGATAAGAACTGTGATGAACAACATATGGTCTAGTTTGATTATTTTTGACATTCGTACATGGATGCATTATATCCTAAATGTAGATGACTATTTTGGGGTGGATGAATATTGCATTATAGTACCTTGTTTGAGATCTATTAGATTCTAAAATTTACCTGATATGGTATTCTTAGAAGAGTGCGAGACGATTTTTTTGTCACCAATATTTCTAATATATGTAATTTAGGTGACAAATTCTTTTTATCACTAAAGAGGTTTCTCTGTGAAACTTTTCAGAGACGAAATTTTTTGTTGCCAATTGGCTTTAATTTTACGATTATAGGAGACAAAATCATTTTGTCGCCTATACTAATTTCTGTAATATTTAAATTAAATTCTTTGGAGACGAATTTTTTTGTCACCTATAAGGTTTCCCTGGTCAATGTTCATTCACTATTAGTGACGAAACTGACAAGGGTGACAAAAAATCTATAAATTGGTGACGAAAAATTTCGTCTCCAAAATTACTATAGGTGACGAAACAAAATTTTCGTCACCATGTGACTTTCTGAGACAACCTTTAGGTGACAAAAGTTTTTTCGTCTCTAAACTATTTGCGACAAAAAACATGCATTTGGTGACGATTCAATTCGTCAACAAACACAAATTTTCTTGTAGTGTTTTATGGAAAACCAATGCAAATTTGTAGCTTCTCTTTGTTTGATTTCCGTTTTTCAATTCTTCTCGATCGGGTTAGGTTCGGCACCACCCTAGTTCAAATCGAGGCAGGGCCTTTGGCCCTATAGTCCCCGGTGCTATCTCGGGATGGTGTAGTGGAATGAGATGCTACATACATTACCTCATTCCATTATACCATTCACTACATCTTTTGTGGGGTTTGAGTTTCAAAAAATACTCATAAATTTTAGAATATTATTTTATTGGGCCCTGTAAAAAATCAGCTCTAACGGACATTGGTAAGTATTATTTCTGAATTCGTAGGGGCGAAACTGCGCAGTTGAACAGTTTCGCCCCTACAAATCTAGAAAAAATACTTATCTATATCCGTTGAAGCTGATTTTTTACAGGGCTCTATAAAAATATTATTTCAAAATTTATGGATATTTTTTCATATTTTTGTGAGATCCAAAGTGGGTCCCATAAAAAATGTAATGGATGGTAATATGGTATAGTGGAATGAGGTAGTGTATGTAGCATTTCTGGATATAATAGTCATAACTTCTCACCTAAGACCATAAGAAAAAAGACCATAAATGATGTGCAATTTTTGATGAGAAAATTCAAAAAGCATAAATAATAAGGGTTAAAAAATGTTGATACACAAATTCAAATCACAAATTTAGGAACACAACACCTACGTACTTAACCATATGTAAGCCAAGAACAAGAAGACACGTATTATTATTATTATTATTTATTAATTCATAGAAAACGAGAAGAGGAATCAGGTTAAATAATTATCTTGTCATGCTCGATTAAAATTTACTATTATAATCACATCACCTAATTAAGTAATCGTGTTGTGCACGTGACTCGATCGGAGGAACGTGTCTGATTAGCATAGTGGAGTAGTATTTAATTTAATTGCTGTCGAACTAAACCCGTAATTAAGGAATAATAAGGTTAAATACAACAGAACTAAACAGTCCAATCCTCCACTCCACAATGAATGAAGCATAAGTACTAATATAGTAGTCTACAACAAGTAAAAATATTTAGGGATAAGGGAAAGTGCAGAACGAAACCCCCATAAAAGAACTTCAAATCAAGTATTCAAAATTTCAAACTATATATACGTAGGGCGGTTCCGCGGACAACCAATTAAACACCTAAAAAAACACCCCAAATCTCAATCTCATAGTTCCCAATCAAAATTTTATGATTTGAACCGTTCAATGTGTGCAGAATGTGATTTTAAGGGTGCCCACAAGAAATTAGCAAAAAATATGATCACAAAAATTTGATGAACGGTTCAATTAAAAACTACTCAAAACAAGTACTTTCCGAGCATATTTTTTGGCCCTTATTATTTTTGGAAGTACACAACTACTAGTGAAAATGTCATAAGATGCATGCAGTTGTAAGGATAAAACTGCATTTGGCCCTTATTATTTTTGGAAAATTAATTTATTTTGCTCGCTTTAGTTTGAATTCAATCAATTTGAACTCGTATTTTTTTATAAGAAGAATTTTTATTTTTATTTTCTTGTAACGTAGTCCCTCTAAGGTGTAGTGGTAGGTTGCTTATACCGAAGTAATCTGGTGACTGAGAGAACCTGAGTTCGATGCTATAGGGTGACCTATGGAGAGATTTACACCTCTTACTACAAAGTTATTGGCTTCTTATGTCGGACTCACTCAAGCCTATCTTAATTAAGGACCACCTAAGAAACCTCAGTGTGCTTTGTTCGGCTCCTCAATAGTTATGGTGTACATAGTCCACGTCCAAGGAGGGTTGTCATATGTGAGTTGCCTTCTCGATCCTACCTTTATCTTAGAATGAAAAACATGAGAAGGAATACACACCTTTGAAACTAAAGGTCCGAATTGGAACACAAGTGAAAATATAGGGACTATTGTAAATTTATTTTTGGATTGGAGTCGTTATGAAAAGCCTAGAATAACCTACAAAAATTACTAATGTACGTTGTTTCCGTTTTGAAGTAATAAAAGAAGGTGATGGAGATATAAATGAAAGTGTAGTGACGAAAGTGAGGAACTTGAAATTATGAGCACCAAAATGAAGTCTTGGTAAAACTACGCAGACCATGGTGTAATTTACCCTATGTTGGAATATATTTTGTATAATTAATGGTGAAGTACCGCTGGGCGTTTATTAATACAATATTCTCACTTTTTGACCAAAAAAAAAATAAAATTGAAGCCAAACGACAGATCTGTCTCCTAGCATTTGGACAAACTTAAAAACTGAAATGCACTGAAAGCTCTTTTTCTTCATGTGTTTGTGTGCTGTTGTAAGTTTTTAGGACATGGATCGAGATGCTCTGTTTTTTAATTTCTTTTTGGGACAAGTGGGATTTTAGAAGAGATCAGTTGGATCGATATTGATTCTCACAGGGTCGTAGACCCTTTTATTTTGGTGTACGTAGAGTCCAATATGAGATCAAATCACTCGGTCAACCCGATCCTTACATCAACAGTTTGTCTTCTACCCATTTGGCTTGAACCCGCAAGTGAGCGGTGGGATGAAGCTTCCAGAATTAGTCAAGGTGCGCGATTAATGCCGAAAAAAAAAATGACAATTTTGTTTGTTGAAAATGTGAGCAATGGAAGTTATGTTTGGAGAGGACAAATCGAGCTAGCGGGTTGACGGGGATGATCGTCCCAAGATCACTCTTGTTCGTTCTCCCTCCCTAACTTAAAATTGGTGAGCAAAAATATTACTATTGTGCAGATGTTGTAGATGGATGCCGGCATGTAAATAAAAATATCAAATCATATCTTGTAGTTGGAAAGTATTCAACACACAGTACCCCTTTTACGAATCTTTGTGGTTTCGTTTCATAAATTTTTGTGGCTCGTTTTACTTTTGGGTGTATAAACCCTTTAAGAATTTAGTTGGCTTATTTTATGAATTTTTTGGCCCAAAATATGAATTTTTTCGTAGTTTAATTAGTTTATGAACTTCTCTAGTTACTTTTATATAAATTCTTGCGGTGTTGTTTACGATTTTTGTGGTATTTTTTTACGAAATTTGTGATAAAAAACAGACGGTGCAAACTCAAAAAAGACGGCTCAAAATTATGAAATTTTGTGGTGGTGTTTATAAATTTTTTGGGTCCTAATTGTCAATCTCGTACCATAACAGTCGATACTGGGTGGTAATGCCATACCGGCAATGAACGGTACAAATTCCACAGTTATCAAAAGGCTTATCTATTTTTTAGTCCCTATAGTTAAAGGTAGGTTTCAATGTGGTTTGGTTATTTTCAAATGTATCACTTTCGTCCTTATAGTTTTATGTAGGTTTCTACTTGGTCGTTATTTTTTTTTAAAATATTTCAATTTCATCTTTAAGGTTTCTGGTTTGTTTCGATCTGATTTTTTCCCACTTACAAAGTTATCCTTCAGTTTAAATGAGTGTATATTATGCCTCTAAAATTTAAAAAGTTACTTAATTCCCACAAGTTAGTTTGGAACCAATTTATAAGTTTTTCCTTTTATGGTTAGGGTGGGGTCCTGCTAATCATGCCAGTAAATATTTATTTAAATGCTAATTAATTAATCTAATTGTTCTTAATATGTTTGCAATAGTAGATTTATTCGAGCTATTTCAAATAGGGAAAAATTCAAAAAAACCCCTGAACTTAAATAAACTTCAATTGAACACCTGAACTTTCACTCCGTTATTCAATTTACCCCCTGCCGTCTCAATCCGTGACTTTCCTAACGGCAACCGTTGAGCTGGACACTAACAGACAGAACAAAACGTTAGAGGGAGAAATTGGAGGGAAACAATAGTGATCTGACACCTTTTTAAGGCCCCATTCGGCTAAATAAGCCTATTGGCTTACTTTTTGTCCTTATTCAAATTTTTTTTTCATATTTGTTAGTTTTTCGTCAATCTTTTGGGGATTATTGCATCGTCATAACGAGAGGAATCTAAAAAGTAAAAAATTATGATCGAAATCCATTTTTTTAATAAAGACGAAAAAATTGGCTTATTGGCTTATTTTTATCTTTATTCAAAAAAATTAGGTTTCGATCGTAATTTGTTACTTTTTAGATTCCTCTTGTCATGACGATGCAATAATCCCTAAAAAAATAACGAAAAACTTGCTATGTTTGGATTGGTGTTTGAAATTTTTTTAAAAAAATAGTAGGGGTAATAAGTGAAGAGAGATAGAGAGTGAAATGTTGGAAGTATGGAGAATCTAGAGAGAATTTTTTGTAAAAATTCTTTTTGAATTGTAAAGAGAACAAGGCATAAAAAATACAAAAAAATTTGAATAAGGGCAAAAAATAAGCTAGTAGGCTTATTTAGCCGAACGGGGCCTTAAAAAGGTGCCAGATCACTGTTGTTTCCCTCCAATTTCTCCCTCTAACATTTTGTTTTGTCTGTTAGTAACCAGCTCAGCGGTTGTCGTTAGGAAAGTCACAGATTGAGACGGCAGGGGGTAAATTGAATAACGGAATGAAAGTTCAGGTGTTCAATTGAAATTTATTTAAGTTCAGGTGCCTATTTGACATTGGGTTCAAAGTTCAGGGGTTAAAGATAAACATATTTTCTTCCTCTTTTGCGCATATAATCTCTTCTATAATAATACACTATAGAGCTGAGCACTCAAGCAGACCACTGTTAGATTACTTCGGCCGATCGAGAGCAACCTAGGCCGACCAAAACGAGTCATTTACATGAACTGCATCCGCCAGGCAGTCACAGAATTAAGGCCAATCGGTGTAAAGGCAGATGCCAAGTAGACCACTCCAGAGGCCAAACAACCAAAGATTCAAGTTGCGCACGATTGACCGAGACCATAGCCATATAGTTTACCAACTATTTCATGACGGAGTCACGCACGACTGATTGAGGCCAAAGCCGAGCAGGTTTGTAAAATTACTTTCATTTCCATAGCAAACGCTAAGTACGTAATCGACTCTTAAGTAGATTACTTAAATGTGCACACCAGTGAGACTCCCCCAGATTACGCCAAGACTCTAATCTGCATCAAAATGTTAGTGCGAAACAGAATAGGAAATCTGATTACCGATCAACGATCAAAAATCTGTTTTAAACTTGTTGTCCAAAATAGTTACAATCGGGTATCTTGAACAATGAATACTAATGTAGACACCCTAATTTGGACTTATTAATAGTCCTTAATTTGTGGCTTTGAGACTTTCCGATGATGAAATTGAACTAAAACAGGCCTTGGACAGCTTGGACAATGCTTCTTGAATTTCCAAACAAACCAAAATCGCCTTATTTCCGACACCCCGAGGGTAAAATGGGCACACATTTCAGTGTATAAAATATTTTTGAATGAAACCAACTGGGTTAGAAAGAGGACTCAACCAGCTTTCCAACGCTTCAAAAAACTCAAAACCGAGTTTGAGAGTGTCCGTGACGCCCCTCTGAAATTGGGCAAGCACTCTTGAGCGCTCAAGAGCTCTGCCACAGCCAATGCATGTTGAGGTTGACCATTGACTATAACTTTTTTGAATTTTTCTGATTATTCAACTTGCAGTTCAAACCTACACAGCCCAGCAGCTGGCAGGGTAAAATGGGCACACATTTCAGTGTATAAAATATTTTTGAATGAAACCAACTGGGTTAGAAAGAGGACTCAACCAGCTTTCCAACGCTTCAAAAAACCCAAAACCGAGTTTGAGAGTGTCCGTGACGCCCCTCTGAAATTGGGCAAGCACTCTTGAGCGCTCAAGAGCTCTGCCACAGCCAATGCATGTTGAGGTTGACCATTGACCATAACTTTTTCGAATTTTTCTGATTATTCAACTTGCAGTTCAAACCTACACAGCCCAGCAGCTGGCAGGGTATCTCATCATTAGAATTTCCTTTACCCTTACTTTATTTTATTTTCATCTTCATTTCAAAATAAAGCTTAGTCTTTTGATCTCCTATATATACCCTCATGTTCTACCTCATAAGGGGCCACGAAATTTTCTTCTCTCTAAACCCCCTAGTCATTCTACAACACCCATCTTCAATTCTCTTTCAAACTTCTTTCAAGAAGAAAACTCCAAAAAAAATCCCCAAAAACACCAAGAAAATTTAGAATCATCTCTTGTTCTATTTTTCTATAATTTTCCACTACTCTCCACCTTTCAAATCCATTCAAGAAGGAAAGTTCAAGCTAAAGGTATAAATACCTTTGTTTTCCAAGCTACCGTTTTTCCCCCTTCTAAGGGAGATCAGGGGCTCACACTAATTCTCCATACTGGTTGTGAGTTCTTTTGATCTTAGTTTAACAACAAGAGCAAGAGGAACATTTTTTTTTTGGGCTCATTCTTGAGCGCTCGGGACCATTACTGAGCGCTCAAGACTGCCGAGGCACCCCAAAAATCACGTTTTTCTATTATTTGTTTCATTTTAGATGATTTTGTAGATACTGGGTGTGCATTGGTCCTTCCAGAGTCCAGTTATGTTTATTTTCTGTCTGCAATGAGGCAAAACTTAGATATTCAAGACCCGTTCTTGTTTGTTTGAGTTTGGTGCTGAGCGAACATGCTGAAATGCTATTATAATCTATCCCTTTTTGTATCTATGTATTTTGTTCATTGTCAAAAGTGCTAAAATCTGTTTTGCAGGAGATAAGAGGTCCTGAGCGCTCCGGAGTGTTTTCAGTGACACTGTCATATTTTCTGAAATCACCCATTGTATGTTGAATCACCATTATATTCTATACACAAGCACCTGCATACACAGTTATTTGTCATTCTTGTATACGTGCTAAATGCTTTTCATGAAACAAAATATTTTCGATAAAAATCCCACAAATATTAAGTAGAGACCGACTTCGCATCGGGCGAGAGGGGTGCCGTAAAACCCTTCCCCTCTCATAACCTAGCTCCCGAACCCAAAAACAATATCTGATTTTCAAATTCAAGAATCATTTTCAATTAAGGATGGCGGACCTTAAATTCGGGTGGCGACTCTTCAATTTTTCAAATACAAAACTATTTCTTTTTCGGGCCGTCCGAGACGCCCCGTCACCCGGGGCTGTGGTAGCCCACAACTAATTCCATTATGATTACATAAACTGAATTTACGACGAATTGAAATGACAAATACAGAATTGCAAACCAAATACATGGAGGGTGTTGAGGTTGAAACAGATTCGTCGCCTATTGCGTGTCGAGGTTAAACCGACGTCTGTCTTCCAGGATAATTTAGCTAGAGCCATGAAAGTCGAAACACCATGGGTGAACGCCTTGGCGAACTAACTCAACGTCTTCTTCTTCTTCTTCTCTCTCTCTCTCAAACAATATCCGAATTTGTTGTGTGAATTTCTTGAAATGATGTGTAGAATCTGAAATAGGACTGCCCATTATATAGCCACGAAAAAACCTTTGAGCTGCTCCATAAGCTTGAGTACGAGCCATGAAATTTGCAGCATTGATAAGGGGAAAAACTCATGCCATCACTATGGGGAATTGAAGGAGTTAGGAAAGGCAAAATGCTTAGGCAGGCCAAAGGTTTGGTCTCCTATTTCATTCACAAACTTTCAACATTTTCTACTATTATTGAGGTTATTGAAAATCTATATTTCGTCTTCTTTTCAATATCGAATTTTTTATAACAGCTCTCCTCTTGTATGGTGGATATGGAGGCATATAAATTTAGCTCTACTATCGGTCAAGATCCAAATCGATGCAATCTTATTAATACTTGTTGGAACTTTGGTGTGTGTATTTGTAAAACATGGTGCTTTCCTCTAGTCCCACATTGGAAAGTTACAAAACTTCTTTCTACTTTAAATGATATTGCACACTAACAAGTTTGTAAAAGAGAACCTAAGGAGAGGTCTCGCACGCTCAGGAAAATGAGCGGCAATTTGGAAAACTGAATCGGAAACCAGTTAACCGGGTGCGCGTCACGAGTTATTCGCGCAAGGGGGGTGCAAATCCGGGATTTGAGCCTCGCGCACATACACGTTTTGCCAAATTTCTGAAACGTTTTTTTTTTCAGTCAATCAAATCTTTTTCAAAATGGAAATTTCTTGCTGATTAAGAACGTGAAAAAAACGTGTGCATAATCAGCGGTTTTCGGACTGAGTAAAAACGTGTGCATGATCAGCGGGATCTGATTTGCTGCTGATTAAGGAAATGATTTTTGGATTGATTAAAAAACGTGTGCAAAATCAAAGGGATTTGACTTGTTTTCCAAAACCAACGTCTCAGCCCTCGCCTATAAATTCAGCGTTTCACAATTGTTTTCTATACAGAAAAAACTAACTCTCTCTTCCTCCCCTAAAAGTCTTTTCTGAGTTCGAGCATTAGGTCGATTGTGTGTTTTGTTCTCGGTTTTTCTTCTGTGCAGAGGAAGGCCGAACAAAGGAGGAATTCTGGGCTGATTTATCCTGGAGACGACGGGGCAACGACGAACTGCTTGCACAATCTGGGCAGAGCCACGACCTAGTCCGCGACTCAACCCAGACACCGTTCTACAATCTGGTATTCCGTATTTCGATAGCATCATCTCGAGGTAATCCGTTCTTGTTTTACTGCAGTTATTCCAACAATACTTCTCATAGAAACTATGTGTATACTTCTATTATTCATACTTTTGTATAAATAGTCGAGAATTATTTTTTTATTATTCTACTATGCTTCCAAAATAAGAAAAGTACCCAAAAGGTTTACCGTTACTTGAAGGTAGTCAACGTAGGCACCCTGACATTGGCAAGCATATTTGGCCTATTATTGCAAATGTATTTATATTAAACGAATTACATGAAGGAGTCATACTTGAAATAGCTAAAATAAATATTCTATTGAACATATATATATCATGACCAATTAAATTTATTAAGTAAAGTTTAAATAATTATTTACTGGGTCGGAGAACTACACTCCAACCCATAAAAAACGTAAAGTGTTCAAATATCTAACTTAGGGAAGTAAATACAACTTCATAAACTTTAGATGCATAATAAATAATTATGGAAAACTTTGTTATTATAAAAAAACAGATTGAAACAAACCATATATCGTAAGGGAGAAATTGAAACATCCAGAAATATGAGGAGCAAATCGAAACTTACATTTAACTGTAAGGATGAAATTATGACATGAAAAAACATAACACCGAGGATCCCCTGTCTGAGCTCAATCCGGATAGGGGCCTGTCCCACCTCTAGAGCCGTTGATCTTGAGATGTGTCGAGCCAAAACGACGTCGTTTTGGAGCAAAAAGTGTTCTGCACATCTCAGCCGTTGATTTGCAAGATCAACAGCTCCGAGAGGTGGGACAGGCCCCTGTCCGAATTGGGCTCGGACAGGAGATCTAGACTCAAAACATAAGGACCATATTGAAACCTAACCCATTACTGTAGGGACTAAAACACTAGGGTCATGTTTGGTAGTCATTCTATTTTCAGTTTTCTGTTTTCATTTTCAGAATTTTCAAAAATTAAATTTGAAAGTTTGTTTGGTGCACTACTTCCACTTCCAAATTCTAGTAATCACTTTCACTATTTTCATAATTTGAGGAAGTAACAAAACCCAACTTTCACTATTTTCAAATACAAAAAACTGGCTGCCAAGAAAAGTCTCCGCTAGGACCGCTACAGTGTCAGGCACTCAACCCAGCCTATTCGTTGGTTAGAATCCTGGAGCTCTCTCTCTCTCTCTCCAAATACAGTTCTCAAGAAACCCATCTCCTGCACTCTCTTCCAAATACAGACCAAGAGAAATTGCAAAAACTTGTTTCGGATGGGAGCCTATGGAGCTTCAAAACCCTTGAGAAGCCGACGGATCACTTGCATCGAGCCCGGAACGGCGGGCTGCATTTTCTGTTAAAAAAGTGAGAGAGAAGACAGAAAATCTTCGGGTATCGGATGCTTGCTTCAACAGTCCCTTATTCCTCCGTACAATTCGTTTGATCTTCTGTCACTACATTCTTTGATGTTTATATATGTACCACGAAGTTTCAGCTTCGTGTTTGGGACGTCTCTCTTTCCATCGATTGGGGGGTGTTTTGCTTTGGATGTTTTCTTTTAACTAAGAACTATCATTCAGATCTTTAGGCAAATTTAGATGTGGATACATGGATTTGATGATGATTCCGAGGACAATGTTAGTTGGAGCGTAGATAAACAAAAATGTGTATTCAATTGAGCTTGATTGTGTTGGTCCCTTTGTTGTTGTGTCACCGTTCACGTACCAACTAATTTGCTTTTTCTTTTTTTTTTTTGAAAAACAAATTAACACAAACATGTTTTCTGTTTTCATTTTTTTTTTTAGAAAAAGTAGAAACTGATTTCAGCAAATTGAAAACAGGAAACAAAAAAGTGGCAGCGTTACCAAACATAGCCTAGATAAGCCTTATCAAAACCATAATCAAGTGAATGAAACTGATGTTTCCATAATTGGTCCGTGAAAAGAAAAAGCTTATGGAGCGTTTGGTAACATTTTTGTTTTATTTTATGGTTTTTGTTTTTACTTTTTTTAAAACTAATGAAGAAAAACTTGTTTGGTAACAAATTTTTACTTTTTTGTTTTTCACTTACTTTTTTAGAGTTTTTGTAAACCATGGAAAATACAAAAAGGTGTTTTCCCTTCTTTTTTTTTTTTTGTTGAGAAACACAAATATTACCAAACATATTTCTTGTTTTTGTTTTTATGAAAACATAAACCTATTTCTACTTCTAGTTTTTTAAAAACAAAAAATTAAAAACTGAAAAAGTTACCAGACGCTAGAAAAAAAAAAGATGTACATTTGACTCGCACGTGATTAGACGTTCATGAATCACGTTATTGACATATTGTATAGGCTACGTCGCTACTCGCTACGATATGACCATTCGTCCATGCATGTATAGCCACGACAGTATCAATTAATATCAATATTATATATATTATGATCAACTTGTGGAGTTCACGGGTGTTTGTTTGTTTTTAATTTATACAAACAACTTGTAAAATTAGATTTTGACATGACTGAAACACATATAACGTTATACTAGTAAATTAGTAATATATACAAATAATTGATGGTTGGGAAAATAAATAAATAACAATATGCTTTGATTAGAAGGCAAGAAAAAATAGAAGAAAGCAAAGAAACAAACGAGAATACAAAATTACGTATAGAAGTCTACCGAAAAAGCTTAGTACTACTTTTTTTCTTCTTTAAAAAACTCTATTAATCTTTGAAAGGGGAAAAAAAAGATTAAAGAACCAATGGCAGTATGGCACAACGATAAGCGTTATCTAAAACCTAAAAAACTAGGAAGACAAGATGTCAACCCAACATCAGGAACAAAGGAAAAAAAAAAACAAAAAACAAAGCTTGATAGTACTTGCTTTGAAGTTTGAAGTAAGTTATGCCTCAAGACTTCATGTGGCTAGCTAGGCCATCTAGTAGTATGCACCCACTGGTTTCAAAGGAATAGGTTCGAGGTCTAGTCTACGGAAAAAAGTCGAACCACTTTGGTTGTTAATTATTCATATACTAACTCATTCTCTAACCTTCTAATTATGTAGACAAAGTTGATTTTAAAAAAAGAGAGGTTATGCCCTGTAGCTCAAAAAAAAAAAAAAACTACTATATAAAACTCCAAAATAAACTTTCATTGGCAATTGAGCCAGCACATCTTGTTTTATTTCAATCCGCTGCTAGAGGCGGATATGCGAAACGTGACTTTTGAGAGATTTTAGTTATAGTATTATTTTTCCTTTTACAGTGTACCCAAAAAAGAAAGTACTAGAGCCACTATAAGAAAATCTTGCCCTTTGTCCATTAGCGTACGTTCACCCTCTTCTTCTTCTTCTTTTTTGTGTGTTCTTTCGATTTATAACATGTCAAAAGTAAAGCGTAAATATTATTTATTAACTGTAACTTGTGACCAATAAATTTATTAAAAAATCCTAGTTTCCAACAAGAGACTTCCCAATAGGGCTAGGCAAATTAAATTTGTTTTGAATTTCCAAAACACAAATGTGGCTTCCATTGCCATGCACGATAGTGCTTTCTTTGGTGGGAGGGAGGTCTTGATCTAGTCAGTCACTTTAGCGGTGGAAATGACCAAATTGACTCGTTAGCCACGATCGAACAAGCATGCATACACCCATCCATCCAAACTCCGAACGAATAGTAAATGAATCGATTAGGCAAAATCAATCGCAATAAAAGCCCATCGCTAGTACTCCTAATTAAAGGTTTTTATATTTTCTATATATATAGCGGGATATTGTCACCAATTTAAGACCGTTGTTTTTCATCTGTTATGTGGATCCTTGTATCTTTAACGTGGCTCTTTGTATTGACACATTGAGTTTAGACATTTTTTTCTTGAATTATGGACTCTATAGACGTCCATTTTTTGTGTCGTTATCGATAGGATGTGAGAAGAAAAATTCAAATTCATGACCAACACTATTCTTTGTCTAGTCATGCTCTGCATTCTTCCCCCGATTTTAACCCTTTTTCCCCCTTCTCGAAAGGTAGAAATTAAATAAAAAGTGCACAGTTGGTCTGTTTGACTATATATATATATATATGGAAAATTATAAAAAAAAATTACCTGAATTTTCAGTTAATTTTTTTTAAAAAACCTAAACATTGAATAATAACAAAAATACACCTAAACTTGTCATTCCGTTAATAAATAGGTCCCTGACGTCCCATTCCGTCAATTTTGTGACGGATTGAACTAAACGGAAGGAATAACCTAGGAAAATTTCGAAAAAGCACTTGAACTTTTAGCCAATTCTCAACAAAAACGCCTAGACTTTAAATAATGTAAAAAAAAAAAAAACCGAACGATGTTTTTTGAATGAATGATGAAATGGTGTAGTGAATAGTAGAGACTTGAATCAATGTAATGGTTAGGGCTGCTCGTAGATCGGTTCAGTTTGGGCAATTCGATTCAGTTGTCAAAACGATTTACTCGCGGTGGTTTGTCGTTTTCTTCATCTGCACCTGTCCGTGAGTGTTGTCTGGTTAGGTTGGTTTGGATGCGGTTTGGACCATACTTTTTTTGATAGACTAAAATTAAAACAAACAACAAGCTATCCTTTGTTTTTTTAGCTTACTCTATTTTTTGATCCCCAAATACTTAAACTAACAATTTCCAAACAACAAAATAACACCTCATCACGTATAAATGGGTTATGTTTGTGGGTCTGGGATGGGAGGAGTAAAATCTGATAAATAAATTCATTTTCTACGATTATAGGTCCTATATATAGTCAACAACCAACACTTCTCTATGGACTTCAAGTAGAAGCTTCTTGTATATTCCCTCAATTACCTTAGCAGTGATTTAGCCGGAAGTGTGGTTCCATAACTTCCATCGTCGCGGAAGGTGGAAGAGGTTGTTGGAGAGAGGGAGGGAGAGAGGCAGAGATTGGAGAGACCGATAGAGGGAGGGAGTCAGGGGAGAGGCGGAGAGGCAATAGAGAATGACATGAGGAGTTAGGGACCCAAGGTTTTTATTTTTTTCATTTAAGTATTTTTTTTTTGTAACGGTCGGTTCGGTTTAAATCGAATACACAACCAAACCAAACCGATTTGCTAATATTAGGGATATTAGGATCTGTATCCGCATATAGATGAGGGTATTTAGTTGGTTCTTGTCCATGGAGTTCATTGATTCAGTCCATGAGAAAGTTAATTAAGTTAGTCACACATTTAGAACACAATTCATTGATTCGAAGCACTACCATTACATTGATTCAAGTCCCTACCATTCACTACACTATTACATCCATTTCTCGATCTCTTTTTCTTTTTTTGAGAAAAAGCAAGAAATGGATTGATTGATATGCAAACAGTTTACAAGGGAACTATACCGAGATACCAGACAAACAACAACTATAAATACAAGACAAAAAGAAAGCGAGAACTATAAAAATAAAGCTTGAAGATCTGCACTAGCTCCCGTCCAAAAAGGAGTCCCCCTTGCAGTTGTACTAGTGGATGAAGACAGCATGTCCCGCTTGGCAAGACAATGGGTTGGATGCGAATCCTTGCGATCAACCTTGTAAATCCTGCAAAAAACCTACTTCGAGATTGCGTGGCGAAGGTTGCGCAACAAAAAGCTGTCTGCAAAGTGTGGCTCAGAACGCCCTACTAGTTGCATGATAGCATTGAGACAATCAGTATAGATGAATGCAACGTTAAAGTTAAAGTGCAGAGGCCATAGAACAGCTAAGAGGATAGCCAAAAGTTTTGTTTGTAAGGGGGATGAGCTGTGGCACGAGACAGAGCAGTGACGTAGTAGGGATCCATTTCTTCATTCATTCAAATAGCATCACCATTCAGTTTTTTTTTTTTTTTTGACATTATTTAAAGTCTAGATGTTTTTTTTGAGAATTAGCTGAAAGTTCAAGTGGTTTTTTGAAATTTTACCAGGTTAACTCTTTTTCGTTTAGTTCCATCCGTTGCAAAATTGATGGAATGGGACGTCAAGGGTCTATTTATTAACGGAATGACAAGTTCAAGTATGTTTTTTTTTGTCATTATTCAAAGTTCAGGTGTTTTTCTGAAAAGTAGCTGAAAGTTAAGGTGGTTGTTTTGAAAATCTCTTACCCTAGTATTATTTATATATACTAATGCTAACCCGTGCCTACGGCACTACGCATCCTGATTGGAAGGGGATGGCAGTTGTGTGGTTTAGGTGAAAACCATGGGCACTTAACCGGGAAGTGGGAGGATGCACTACAGCCTTTGGATCAAATGAATCTAAGCCGTTCTAACAACTTGTCCTCACGGATCGGGAGATCCTGCCAAGCAAGGGTGCTTGGCAGGGGTGCCGAGCGCATCTCGGCCATCCAAAAGTGTTTTGGACGGCCCGGATGTAAAAGTACCGAATGGATTAAAAAAAAAAAAGAAAAGGAAAAGGAAAAAGATGTTTCGATCTGGGCCGTTGATTCCAAGATGGACGGCCGGATTGACCGCTCGGCAGGGGTGCTAAACGGGTGCCGCTCGGCAGGCACCCCGGGTCCTGTCCCCACACCCTTCTGTTTTATAATAGAGATGCATCTCTCCCAATTTCAAAACTCAAGTACACGAGACTCTTGTTTTTAGCATGGGAAAATCTCACCAATACTCCCACACAGTCTCTCGCTTCTTTCCTTCCCGGTTCGGCTCATGCCGATACGGCACCAATATCTCCGACGTAATCGAAAACTCCATTATCCCCATAAGAGCATGTACATGAGATGAGGTAAAAAGGTTTTTTCTCTAATTTGGAGAGGAAAAACACAAAAAAGAGCCTGCACCAGATGAGGTAAAATGAAAGGTAAAATACATTTGTGAAAAAACCTCTCTATTTTTAGAGAGGCACTGTTCACATGCAAATCTTTTTTTTATTGTTTCTTTCTCTCTCTCCTCCCTCCTCTCTCTCTCTTTTTTTGAACGGAAAACCCACACCAGTGGTAGAGAGGAAATATTTAATATTTAATATTAGATAGAGAGAAAATTGTAAAGACTATAAAGAGGCTTGTTGTGGTGTGGATGTAAAAAAGTGATAGGTAAAATAGAAATGGTACCTTTTGAGTAGGTATTTTACCTAGTATTGATGTACATGCTTAAGAGCATGTACACCAATGTTAGCTATATTTGAGCAAAAAATGCTAGTCAACAGTGTGTTTACCTAAGCAAATCACTCTCAACTCTACACCAATCTTCTCTATTCTCATCTTTATCCTTATTAAATATAATAAAATATTATGCATACAAAGAAAATACATGCCTATACATACAGATATACAAATACATACACGCAGACACGAAACCCACAAACGCACAAATCACTGTTGACGAAACCCACAAATCGACGACGACGACGAAACCCATGATGACGAAACCCACAAATCGACGAAGAAACCGTCGTCCCACGACGACGAAACCCACAAATCGACGAGCTACAGTGGACGAGCTACAAATCAACGAAACCCACAAATCTGCCCAAGACTTTCTCATTTACAGTGGACGAGCTACAAATCGATGAAACCCACAAATTTGCCCAAGACTTTCTCATTTGCATCTCATTTGTAGAGAGAGAGAGAGGGGGGGGAGAGAAATTAATAAATTAATGGTTTTGCTCGTGAACAGTACCTCGGTATATAGAGCGAGCTACAGTGGTTTGAGGTAATATACCTCCATGTTTACCGAATCTGGTGCAGAGGGTTTTTCTGGTTTTGCTTAGGTAAAGTAGCTTGGAAGGAGGTATACCGATTCTGGTGTACTTGCTCTAACAACCAAATCTATCCCTCCAATCAAACCAATCTCTTCCTCTTTCCCAACCCATCCGCCGATAAAGAAGAAACCCCAAAAATGCTCTGCCATTTCCAAGACCGGTACTAAAATCCATAGTACTGGATTGAAAGGAAGAAGATGTCCTGCTCCTATAACACCCATTTCCCCTTCAAAAAGTAGTAGCAACAAAAAGTACTACGACGTTTCTACGCGATTTACTATTACCAAAAACAGTTCTTCTAGTAATAGTGGGTGGTTTAGCAGTGAAGGAGAAGAAGAAATAGAAGTAGAAGTAGAAGCTGACATTGATGCCGAAAGTGATGAGTTTTTTAGCTTCTCGTCTGATTCTTCTTCCCGGGAAATCAGCAGAGCTAGCTGGGGAAGAGGGAGGAGCAGGGGATCCCAAACACGTACCTGCCCACCTGAGGTGTCGCCAGTTTTAGTTGATGACACAAGTTCAATTTGCAGGGGAGGTGGGAAATTTGAGGCGAATTATCGCCAGGAAATCGGCAGTTTTAAGCCGAAAAGTCGGCGGAGATCAAGAGGCAAGAGCAGGGGATCCGAAAAGGGTAGTTGCACATTTGAAGAATCAGCAATTGCAGCTGATAATAGTAGTTCAAGTGGTAAAATGAAGTCAAAATCACGGCAGAAAACAACAAGCCGGGAGGCTGGAAAATGTAGCCGTCGAATCGCAAGAGGTTCGTGCAGTTTGAGATTTAAATATTCCGTTTTTCTAAATTTGTCTTTTCTCATTTTTTATTTGTTTTCGGGATCAAATGTTTTTTCAATTAAAATGTTGTCAGATAACAAGTCCAAAAATTAATTTTTTTTCTACCCAAAAATAGTTCAAAATGTTAGGATATTTTACTTTTTTCTTCTTTTCATTTTTTTTTCAATTTAGTGCACAATTCTTTTTATTTTCAATTTATCAATAAACAATTCAATAATTTCTTAAATATTGGTCATAAGCTAAAACAATTCTTTGAAAACTAAAAAAAAAGTATTCTAAACACAACTTATGTGAGACAACTTCTGTTTTCAAAGTAATGGCCAAAACCAATGGTGGAATCGACACTTGAATTTGGAGTGGCACTCAAAAAGACCAATATATTCTCTCCGTCTCAAAAAAAATGTTGGATCTAGAAAGTAAAAACAATATGTTGTATTCGAACAAGTTCAATTTCTTTTCCAAAATTAAAAGAAATGGTTGATATCGAGTATCTTGCAAAAAATTTTTTTGAACCAAGCTGCATGTTTCTAAGTTCGCATTTTACACGCCTGACAATCTTTTAAGATAAAAAAGGAGTACTGAGATAATTAATAATACATAGTACCTAAATAAATTAAAATGTTTTAATAGATTAATCATGCCCCGTTCCGCTAAGGTTCTTATATTTAAAGTATTTATTTCCCGTTTTACGAGACATGTCATTCTCTCAAAATTTATCATTCCGCTAAGGGATTTTTGGGCTTTTTCTAATTTTGTCCTTATTAAAAAAAATTGCGTTTGTGACAAATTCAAAAAGTAAAAAATTATGACTTTTACCAAAATATTTTTTAAAATATCTAAGATAAAAGTCATAATTTTTTACTTCGTCTCATCTTCTCACAAACGTGAAAAAAATTTGAATAAGGATACAACTAGAAAAAGCCCAAAAATTTAAGGGAGACTTAAAGAATGATCCTCAGAACCCTTCTAACTTAGAAATCCATCCTGATCATTTTAAAATGTTATGTTTCCATCCTCAACTCATTTTTTGTACCAAAATTGCCCTTATTCTTTACATTTACAATACTATATATATATATATATAGGGAGCCGATTTTTGGGACTATAACAGTCCTTTGGTCCCCGTGAATTAAGCCTCCCCATCCCGAGAATCTCTCAAAGAGATTGATCCAATCTCCCCTTAAATAGGAAACCCCCCATCTGATTTTGAAATGGGTTTTGGCTAAAAAACCTTAAATGGTGAAACCCACTGTTCGTCCATCGCTGTCAAGACCTACTGTTTGTGTTTGATGATGTTATGACGGACACCGGCGCATCCGCCCCACGGTCGTCGACTCCACAAGACGTCGGCGTTGAGGGAACGGATCTTAAAACGGAAACATGGTTTGGGAGTGATGATCGATTTGAGGGATATGCCGAAGCAATGGCCTACGGATCGGGGCAGCAACTAGCAAGGGCATGGGGAAGATGGTCCACGGCGGCAGAGAACAGTTCAATATCAGTTGCATCTTCTTCTTTATACCTCTGGCTACAGTGAGCCAAGATACATATGATTATCTTTATATGTATCGTTAAATATGTAGATTTGTGGTTTTGATGATTAGTTTGAGAAGATAAGTTGTCACAGATTTTTTGTCCCTCAAAATTGATTTGAGATGTTGTGATTGTTGACCTTTTTATCAATCATGATTTCATATATTTTATTTGTGTATTTATGAAATAATGATTATTTTTTTCGATTAAATCATGGTGGTTTTAGTTTTCATGGTAAATTATTTGTATCATTTACCATGAAATATATTTCTTTGTTATTTTTATTTGATAAATTATTTGAACCGTTTACCATTAAATATTTGTTCGAATCATGGGATATTTTTCGTGTTCACGTTGTAATCGTCATGGGATATTTATCGTGTCCATATTGTAATCATCATGGTAAGTCCATATTGTAATCATCATGGTAATTTAACCATATAATGTCATGGTAATTTAACCATGTAACGGTACGAGTGTCATGTTATTTCTTTTTTTGATGGTAATTTAGCAATATTCTGTGTAATAAGATCAATGGAAAATATGACTTTTTATTGTTTGGTTGACCAACTCGAAGATTGAAGAAAATATGCAAAGATGTGGTCAATTTATCATGTTATATTCTAAAAAAATCAATTCAACAAATACATTCCATGATAATAATAAAAAAAGTAATCAATCCCTATTTACATTTACCAAATCCCAATGAATTAGGAAAATAATCCAATTCAATTTCATTAAATTGGAAAAACAATCCAATCCAATCCCACTAAATTAGGAAAGCAATATAACATAATATATTTATATCATAGTGAAAAGGGTAAGAAAGGTAATTCACACACTAAGAGGATGAAAACATAAGCATGAAAAAAGGGCAGGATGAATTCTTACATGGCATGAATAAAGAGGATGAATATTTAAATATTCCAAAATTTAACTGGAACGACACCTTATTTTAGTTAGTAAAACACACAATTATTCATCAACAAAAGTCAAATACTAATTGCCATGAAAATTTTTGGGACGTTGTGAAGTAAAACAGTGTGTTTTGGTGGGAGGTTGGAACTTGGGTTGGCCCATGCCATCCCCATGATCTCCGCTCCCGACCAAAACTAGCTTAACATGGTAGTACTATTTCAAAAATTCTAAAACCACAAAAAAAAAACACAAATAATTACATAAAGACACTCACAAATGTGGTGGAGCCCATATCTATTACACATTTAGGGCCGATCCACATAAATTTAAGATGAGCTTATTTGGTTTAATTTTTTTGTTTGTTTATTGTTTAAATTTTTCGTTAAATTTGGGGCAATTTTAGTATTGTTTAATTATCATATTGGCGAGAAAATCTATAAAAAAAAAACCACTAAAGATGTATACAATTTAAAAAGAGAGTCTTGTTGTATTTATTTTTTAAAAGGTTAGTATTTTGTTTTATTTTTATTTTTACTGTAAAAATGAATGATTAATTATTAATATTTTGACCAAAACCAGTTTTCTTGTACTAAACACAAATTTTAAGAATAATTAATTTAGGTTAAATTGTCTCTCAATATATTCCTTTTCCTAGATGTCCATAGCTTATCAAATGCAACCCCGACAAAGAAAAAGAAGACAAATAATCCTACTATATTCCGGTTAATCGGAGGTGATGGGATGGGATGTATAACCCCTAGCTGCGTCCTTAGCTTATCTACAATAGGGTCTTCTTGGAAGCTAGTGAAATTCGAACCCATTCCCACGTTAACGGATTTATTTAATTATTGTTGCGACCAAAAAAATCTATAAGAAAAAACCACTAATGACATACTAATAGATTTAAAAAAGTGGGTGTTTTTGTCTTTTCTGATTTTTTTTTAAAGAAGGTTACTGTTCTTATTTTTATCCTCAAAATGAATGATTAATTATCAATATTTTGACCAAAACCATTTTTTTGTACTATAAACACTTTATAAGAACAATCAATTTAGTTTAAATTGTCTCTCAAAATTTCGTCGTGCTTATGGTTTCTCCGAGTACTTCCCCATTACTGAGTTTCGTAATTTCACCAACAGATTGTTTCCTCTTCCTCTTAAAAACAGAGACTGAAGCGACAGAAAGCCTTGAAATCCCGGCGAGCTCAATCCATAAATTCTCTAGCGATACCGGAAGTTCTCTCCGGAAAAAAGCCCAAATTCGTCGAAGGAGTGGCGCGGGGGAACAGATTTACCAATTGATTGGGCAGTGTCCGATCGTTATGGGCGGCGGGAGGGTAGAACAGAGCTATGCAGTGGAGAAAACTTCGAGCGATCCGTACAGCGACTTCAGGGAATCAATGGTGGAGATGATTTTGGAGAAAGATATATATGGAGATGAAGATCTTCAGAAGCTGTTGCAGTGTTTTCTCTCTCTAAATTCTTCGCATCACCACAGGGTAATTCTTAAGGTTTTTGCAGAGATTTCTGAAGCTTTTTTTGCTCTTCCACTGAATGAATAGTGTAATTTGTATTAATTAGTATTTTCAATTTGTTGTAAGCAAAGATTCGTATAAATGGCAATATATCATGATGGAAAATATAAGGTCTGTGAATTAATAAAGCAAAGTTGAAAATTGATAGAGTATAAAACTCTTCTATTTTAAAGAGGCCAGGTTCTCCTCAATCGAAGGTGAAGCCGTCTCGAAGTGGGACTCTTCTCTCTCTTTCTTCTATTTTTAATTTTTGTTACTGAAAGTTCATATCAACATCTCACCAAAACACTAATGCTTTGTTTCACAACCTCCCATCAATTTTAATGACTACGGAGTATTATTTACTAGTAGTATTGTTAATGGATGATTATCCGGTTCATAAAATGCTAGCTCAAAAAATGCTTTCTAATTCAAATTTTTCGTAAGGTATCAACGAGTTCTTCTAATTTTCCAAAAAAATGTTGGAATTTTTTTATATTAAAAAGTACTCTTTTTAAGTTTTCGGTTTGAAGGATCAGATATTCCTTTTAGTACGGATGAAGTATATTGGTCTTTTTAGGTGCTATACTAAGTTGAAATCTTGGCTCCGACACTGGGAAAACCACGTTCTCTAGAGCACTAAGTGCAAATTAAAGATTGAAAAATAAAACTAACAAAGAAACCAGATGCATACTTTAAAAATGCTACAACAAAAAGTACGTACTCCTAATATTCAACCAGACTAGAGGTGTCAAACGTGCGTGCCGTGCCGTGCCGTGCCATTCAACTTCCGTGCCAACCGTGTTACGTGCCGTGTCGTGCCGTGCCCATTTACTTAAATCGTGTCGTGCCGTGTCGTGCCATTTTCAATCGTGTCGTACCGCGCCGTGCCCATTTACTTAAATCGTGTCGTGTCGTGCCGTGTCATTTTTCAATCGGGCCGGGCCCATTTACTTAAATCGTGTCGTGTCGGGCCGTGCCTTTTTTAAATCGTGTCGTGTCGGGCTGTGTCCGATTAATTAATCGTGCCCCGTAGTGCCGTGCCTTTTTTTGTCGGGTCGGATCGTGCCGTGCCTTTTTGTCGGGTCGGGCTTGTCGGGTTGTGTCGTGCTGTGCTTTTTTTGTCGTGCCGTGCCGGTCCTTATTCGTGTGTCGTGCCGTGGGTTTTACGTCCGACGGAAACAAATGGAAGACTCAAACACGCAGTTGCCACTTTTTCCTTCACTTAACATAACTTAACAAATAAAAGACAAATCTGCAAGACTGCAAACTACAAATGGAAGACTCAAACAAGCAGCTGCCACTTTTTGTAATCTGCAAGACTACAAAAAGGTTACCAAGACTGCAAAAGGTTTTACGTCCGGAGGTTGTGCTGGCTGCGTCCTCTCTCTCCCTCCCTCCTTTGCCGTGTGATGCTAAACAGAAAAGAAAATGGGAGAAGGGATATAAGACTATAAGAGTGGGTTTGCATGGGGTAATGACCCATGGACAATATAGTGTTGTCGCATTGGGAGTGAATCAAGGAGAAATTTGTGGGATTATGGTACTCCCTCCAACCTCCATCTGCCGAAATAAAAAGAAATGGGGAAAGATTGGGTTTGGTCCGGGGTAACACATGCACACACTAGTAAAATCGCTCGCCGGATGCGCACACATACAATCTATTACGAAATTATAATTGGTTTTACGACATAAATAACTTTATTCTTTGGTTTCTTCTAATTTCATTCATTTTGAAGAATAAAAAAAAATCAAAATGATCCTACCAAACATGTTTTGTGTTTTCAGTTTTTATTGTTTTCAAAAAATTATTAGCAAACGAGGTTTAAAACAAACGCCGGCAATAAGTGCCGGGAAAGCCTAGATTTGTTGTATCTCGCCGCAAGGACATCATATACACAAATTCATGCTGGTGAATACATAAAAGATTGCTTCAATTAAGGAGTAACCAATTTGCAAAGAAAGAAGGAAACCAATAGAAATGGAAATATTGCAGGAAAATGGCATAGATTAATATTCAGAAACATTCAACACCAGCAAGTGGGCATGAAAGACTATTCTTTTATTTTTATTTTTCCTCTTTTCTTCTCCATTCTGTGGGTGGAGAGGCAATGTGGCAATTGATCATGTCAAGCAAACAAAACAAGAAAACCATATCAAGACTATGCAGCTAGAAAACAAAATACAGAAACAACAAACCTGAAGATGGGATTTCAAGTGATAAAGGGTAAGACCTTTGACCCCTATTGTTCAAATAATAGTCTTTGGTGTTGCCTCTATAGTTCACGTTATTGCAAGATTAAGAAACTTAGCTCTCTTAAAAATGGATCTGCTGAAAAAATGGAACATAGATTCTCATGAAACTCAACTAAAAATCCTTGCAATCATAGTGGTGGTGTTAAAACATGTACCAGGTGTCAATGATACATTTGGTTGCGCAAACTCAGATATATGTGGAGCAGGAGATGAGTTTTGGGCTAGATCATTACTTGGCGTGGATGACACGGCAGGAGTAAGCACTGCTCTAGCAGTCACTCCGTGAGGTGTCATTCCACGACCTCCTCGTCCTCGACCTCTAGCAGACATTTTTCTTATCTATAGGACAACAAAATAAATTAGCAAATACCAATCATCAAGCATGAATTGAACGAACATTAACTTCATTTAACATAATGGGAAGGAAAAAAAAACCCTGCACTCTGATTAATATAGCTTGTTAAAACAACGTGACAAGAAGTGTTGCAAAAAAAGAAGTAAAAAAAGGTTGAAATACATTTAAATATATATTTTAAGTGAGACTAAACAACATGCTTATCCAATGTGTGGCTAACTCTTGAAGAGCTATAAATCATGAGAAGAACTATAAATCATGACACCAACCAAATGACTGACTCCTGAGAAGAACTATAAATCATGAGCAGCAGCACCTAAATATCAGAGAAAAAAGACAACAACCTCAAAGCAGTAGGAACAACGAATGCCACAAAAAAACTTCAACCAGCTAGCGCTGAAACACCACACCTAATCCAGCAAACCAGCAACACCCCAAAATAAACACAGCAGTACGAGATAGGCATCAAAAAAACAAAGGCAGCAACAATGGTAAACAAAACCACCAAAAAGATAGCCAACCACAGCAACCTAAATGCCAAAAAAAGAACCAAATTCATAACCAAAAGCTCACGAAAACCCAAACCAAACTGCTATGAACTACTAGGATTTTTGTCCTACTAGCATGTTTCTTTTTATTTTACAGAACCAATTGCCAATTAGAGCTATAAATTAATGGGTAACAGGTGTCAAAAGCCCTAAATTTAATTGAATACCTAAAGCAAGATTATAATGTGGACTCTAATTAGGGCTTGCTATGAACTAAATGACGGGGGGAGAGACAGAGTGTGTGTGTACCAGTCAAGTGTTTTTGCCTTTTCTTTGTTGTCAACTAACAGAAACCAAGACGATGAAGTAACAGAAACCAAGATGATGATGTATTAATTTACTAGATTTCGTTAATTTGTAGAAAACGTATTTTAAGAAAAAAGAAACAAAACAGTTCGGCTAATGGGTGAGTATATATTGTAAAACACATAAATGCAAACAATGAAATAAGGGGATATATCGAAGGGAGAGAGAGAGAGAGAGAGGTGGCTTACACTATGTTCCAGGTCCATGGAGAGGCAGCAGATCGATAAGCCCTAGGTAGGTATAGCGGGAGATGGGAAGGGAGGGGAAAAATTTTTAGCGCCAGACTTGAAAATTTTCCAGCCCTAGGTAGCGGGAGATTGAAGTGTGTTGTGGAAGGGGAAATAGTGGGTCTTTATTAAATGGTGTCATATTCTATTTGCAATTAATTCACGGGCACCGCTATTTGCAGCCACAAATTTTTTGAACGTAGCATGTATATAATATGGTACACATCTGTTTATAATATGGTACACATGTTACATTCAAAAAATTTGTAGCTGCAAATAGCAGTGCCCAATTCACCGCAGTGGAAAGAGGGGAAAGGAAATATTGACACATGAAACGGTGCCGGTTCTATAAACGGTGCAATTAGTTTTTATTTTATTTTATCAAGAATAGTGCAGTTAGTGCGTCACGTCTGGATTTCTACTCGATTATCCGAACCATTCATCTTGCAAGACTGGTCAAATTGAATCTCCACGCGAAAGTTCAAATTGATCGGACGTTCGCATCTACCTCATCGAAATACTTTTATATAATAAAAAAATTAGATGAGTCTAATTGGCATGACTAAACTATTCCAATGAGGTGGCTACGGGTGTCCGTTAAACTTCATTTTCAATAGGAATGATCTACTCTACAAGGTAAAAAAGATAGACGGTTTTGATCACGAATAAACACCTCAAGTGGTGTTCGGGTGGTACATTATGAGACTTTAATACCTCTGAACGCATTAAATGTCTTCCGATCAAGTAGTTGTTGATATCCGATGATCTCCGATTTAGGTGACACTAATTGAAATGGTAAAATATGACATTCTAACGGTTTAGATCGCCCATTATAAGAATAGACTCAACAATGACCTTTAGAATCTATATGTTCAACTTACTTGATACTAAGTTAAGTCGTCTGTTGTAGGTGAATGTACAGTAGCCACGCAACTACAACACAACCATGACAATCGATACCGTTGATTTCCTTCAGCTTGTCGATTAAATCATTAACGTGAATTTTTGGCTCGATCGGGTTTAGAAAACCCCTTCATCAGTATGCAAATTCATTAATAAAATGAATTTTTTATGTCCGATCAAGTGTCTAACGATACGCGCTCAACTTCATTCTTGGTACAAAAGTGATTTTGTCCATATTACGTAAAAAATAGACGATTCTGATTGCAATAAAAGGCCTCATGTGGTGCACTATAGGACTTTAATTTTCTTGGACGCATTAATTTCTTTTTGCAGCAACGTTGATTCCTCGCAAAATGCTTTTAACTGTTTGGGCGTACTAAATTAGCCAAAAAAAGGAAGTATAGGCTTATAGCGACAAATTTACAATTTCCTCGCAAATAATCAACGTTTTTTTTGCGAGGAACACAATTCCCCATAAAAAGTAGAGGCTTTTAGCGACCAATTCATTATTTCCTTGCAAATAACCAACGTTTTTGCGTGAAACTTAATTCCTCGCAAAATGTTTACAACTTTAGCGTCCAAATAAGTTTGACACAAAAAATCACTACAGCCTTTTGGCGACAATTTTTTGTTTTCCCTTGCAAATTCATTTCTCCCGCCTAGATAAGAAATTCCCGCTACGTTTTCGGCTGCAACAATTAGTGAGGAATTTTGAAAATTTGTCGCAAATACTCTTTGGCGACAAGAAAATAGCGAGGAAAATTTGTCTTCCTCGCAATAAAACACCGCTGACGCACCGCCAGCGACCTGTTTAGCGAGGAAACAGTAATTTCCTCGCCAATACTCTTCCTTTAGCGAGGAAATTGATGTCCTCGCAAAAAGCATGATTTCTTGTACTGAATTCCTCGCAGAAAGACTGATTTCTTGTAGTGACTTGAGGGCCGCCTAAGCTATTTTTAAAAAATCGAAACCATCTAACTTTTAAGTGGGAGGGATTAGATCATTCATGCCAATAATCAAGTAAAATGCTTATCGCTACATACTTGATCGAACGTAAAAAAAATTCAATCAAACAACGAATCAGCGTGCCGATGAAAGAGCTTTCAAAATCCAACGCACGAAAAAATTGGATCCCATAATTAAAACACTAAGCACAATAAAATGAACGCATTGAATAATATCGATCGTCGTGATTGCGTTGCGATTGTGTGGCTACTACTTGAAGTTGATGGTCTTGTTTTATATAATAGAGCTATATAAGTATATATTATATATTAATTTTTCAAATTTATAACACAAGTTAATTGGTGGCATAGTGGTTTGATTGTGTATAATTGAACCTTAAGGACCTGGGTTCAAGTCCTAGTGTAGCCAATTCCTTTTTGGTTTTTTTCCCCCTTATTTCTACAATATATATTTTTTTTCTTATTTTAGTTTTTTTCCACTTATTTTTACTATGTATTTCTTTCTCATTTTTTGTCTGAGATTTTTTTTATTTCTTGTTAGATCTAGGGATATCCGGATATACGACTCTTGCACATTTCATTTCGTATTAAATTACTCTTGCACCATAAATATTTTGATGAGTTTTTATAATTTTACTTGTTATCTTGTAATGTTAAATTTATAAACCAATTGTCCAAAGCCTATTCACTAACAAAAACAAAATAAATATTTGTTACCGAATAAAAATTGATAATTTTTTAAAGGTAAAAAAATGATTTTTTAAAAAAATGATATTTTTTTAAGAAATAGTTTTTTTTATAACTAAATATCTAGTTGTAAAGGTAATCAAATATTTTTTACCGAATAGAAATTGTTTAGTTTTTTTTTATAAATTAAAAAAAATCAATTGGCTTATTAATTTTTTTTTTCCTGTGCCCGTGTCATGCCCGTGTCCGTTCCTGACTAGAACCGTGTCGTGTCGTGCCGTTCCCGTCCACATTCCGTGCCCGTGTCGTGTTGTGCCAGGCCAAAATTTCATGCCGTGCCCGTGCCCGTCAAACCTGTGTCGTGCCGTGCCGTGCCCGTTCAACTACCGTGTCGTGCCCGTGCCCGACTAAAACCGTGCCGTGTCGTGCCGTGCCAGGCCAACTTCCGTACCGTGCCCGTGTCGTGCCCGCCCACGTCCGTGCCCCGTGCCAGTCCACATGCCCACTAAAATAGTGTCGTGTCGTGCCGTGCCCGGCCAAGACCGTACCCGTGCCCGTCCACGTGCTCACTAAGACCGTGTCGTATCGTGCCGTGCCAAGGCATTGACCGTGCCCTTGCCCGTGCCGTGCCACATTTAACCGTGTCGTGCCCGTGCGTGCCGTGCCGACCCGGCCCGTTTGACACCTCTAAACCAGACCCATACTTATTTCTTTCAATTGCCACAAGGAAAGATGAAATAGAGTTGCATGCATAGGGAAATTTTTCAAAGGTGAAGATCTTAATTCTTAAGCTCAAACACAAAAACAACTAATTGAGGCTAACTCAGTCGGCCAGGACTCTTGCATCTCACTAGAAGGTCAGGGGTTCGAGTTTTGTCCCGGGTTTGTACTCAATCAAAAAGCCATGATGATCGGGGTTGCTGTTGCCTTGATCTCCTTATGGAAAAGTGAAGGATGGATGGCACGGGCGGAGCTACTGTGGAGCCGTCGGGCCGGGCCCGACTCCACCTGAAAATAATATAGCTTAGGTAGTTAATTTTGTTACAAAGTTTCTTAAAAACTAGGAATTTCGACTCTAATTGAAAGGTATAAAAATATTCGTTTTGAGCATACTAAAGGGTGGTTTGGATTATTAACGCTTTCGGATTACATTTTTTTGTCTTTTTTCCATTTTTCCCTCAGTTAGATTTGTATCAATTTTTCGTGAATTATTGGGTTCGTTTCGACGACAGAGGAATATAAAAGCGGATTAAAAAAAAAAGACAGAGGAATATAAAAATAAAAATGTATGATTGCAACCTTAAAAAAGTAATATTCTTGAAATATTTTTGTCTTCAGTGAACATTTTGAAGATTTTGATCAAAATTTGTTACATTTTACAATTTTTTTTCAACGAGACGATTGAACAATAATCACATAAAATTGAGGCAAAACAAACTTAAACAAAAAAAAGAATGAATAAAGACAAATAGAATATTAAGCCAAACCAGCGCTATTGATAATAGTGAATCATGACATCATTGGATAATGAGATTACGTGGAATTGGATTATATTAAAAAAGTATCAATATATGAAGATTAGTTATTCAATCTATCTACAATTAATATTGTTGTACGTATATAACCCGAATGACTGGATTTAATTTGAAAAAATGATGAAGTACAAAATTGGGAGAATTGCATATCAGTGGGTAAAGGGGCAACTAATGCCCAAATGATGGAACACTTTTTTCGGAATTCATCTAAACATGACAAGGAGAAAGATTAATTCCCAATACATGGAGAGGCCACCTAAAATTACTGTTATACCCTTCATCAAAAAAAACCCTAAACCCCAAACCCACCCACCCATCCATCGTTCCCCCTTCAATTCCCTCCAATTCCCACACGGCTCTGAACGACGTCCGACTGGAAGCGAACAACAAGAGGTAGGGTTTGTTCTGCTTCTTTCCTCCTCTCGACCTCTTCTCCTTCACCTCTTCTTCCTCTCTGACTTCATCTCTCTCTCAATGGTACAGTACTCTTACCATTCCACGGAAGAAGAAGCAAGATCTTGTCCTTGACCAAACGGAAAATCGTACGCATCTGGTATGGAATTTTTTGGGTTGGGTGTTTCAATTTGTTTGCAGTTTTCTCTCTTTTCTATTCTCTCATTCCGTCCATGTGAATTTGTTTATAAGCAATTTGGTTTTTCACATTGTATGAGTGAGGAATAGAAGGGGCAATATTGAGACTTGCCCATTAGTTCCCAAAAATGTACTATGTTTAATACCAACATTTGATCCACCATTCTGTACCCCCATTGTCGCCATTGCAATGGAAGTTTGTTTTTCCAGAAAATATAATAGTTGCTCTTTAAGTCACCTAATGTTACTCCTTGTAAGAACTGTTGTTGCTCTCTATGTAAGAAAGTATGCCTTAGACTGTTAAGGGCAGTCACCCATGTTTTAAGTCACTGATGGCTGTCCCTTTACCCCTTGTGTTGGTCTGTATATATGAAATGTGGTTCTTGTTGAAGTTATGTAACATGTATTTTTTTACTGTAAGAGTATTATTTGGAAACATCCTTCCCTCAAACTATACACCATTTGTTTACTTCGTCATCAAACTATCAAAGACGTTTACTTAGTCCTCCAAGTCTATGTTGTCCTCTTCTCTAACTTCTTTTAATTTTTAAACGGAAAACACACATGTGAGCAGCACATGCGCTAATTCCCCACAAGTGAAAGGGCAAAAATGCCATTCCACATCAATCCAGAATTCCATGCACAAAACCCTCCCCCTCCTCTCTGTCTCTCATACTTTGTATACATAGCCTACTCATCACTCCATAGTCCACACCATTGTTACACACTCAAATTCAGAATTTTGATCTATGAAGGCTTAAGGAGAGGAGTTGGCTGCAATGAACGATTTTTGTAGCTAATGACAGTTGAATCCACACCATTCTTACACACACAAATCCAGAAATTTGTAAGTAATAGCAAAACCAGAATGTGGTCTGTTTTTTTGTAGGTCATGACAGTTGAATATGAAGTAGTTGAACCTACTTTAGTTTTATAGCTGCTGAATCTGTATTTGGCATTGAATCTGCACTTTCAGTTTAAGTTTTGTGTTATGAAATGTGGTTCTCCTTCAAGTCGTGTAACTTGTTTTTTTTCTGAAAATACAAACGTTGCTCTCTAAGTCACCAAATGTTGCTCCTTTTATGAACTGTTGTTGCTCTCTTTGTGAGATAGTATGCCCTTGACTGTTAAGGGCAGTCACCCATGTTTGAACTCACTCAATGGCTGTCCCTTCACCCTTGTGTGTGTTGGTGTTTATGAAATGTGGTTTTCCTTCAAGTCGTGTAACTTGCTTGGATATCTCTATGGTAGTGTAGTTCTTTTTGTTAGCTTGTCGCAAGAAATTCGTCATGGCACTTATTCTTAGCACTTTTGCACTTCACGTTTATGTGGACTTTGGTCGCTTTTTGAGTTGCATACTGACTGTTCTTAATGGCTTGTTTAGTGGAGACTTATGCCCATGTGAGTTTAGAGCCTTACCTTTTCTTGGAGTGGGTGTCACATATACTCTAATTTGTCACAAAAGAACATATTCGTAGTTGATCTCATTCTCTTTGTTGTCAAGTATTGGGAACTTAATGTGATGTTTATTTATCTCTTGGGTTTGAAAATTTGCGTGGCTGTGTTGCCCTTGGGAAAGGATTATAGGCCGCCTTTGATACTTTGCGTGGCTGTGTTTCTTTCTTTCATACACTTATCCCTTGTGAGCCCATTTGAGCCTCTTGCATGATAGCCTTTTCTTGTTAAGCTGTACTATCCATATTGTGTCTTGAGAAGGGATATTGGATCATGTGGAGGTGACTTGTTGAAAAAACAAGGGGTGAGTGGTGTATTTGGTTGCTGGTGTTTTTTTTCTGAAAATACAAATGTTGCTCTCTAAGTCACCTAATGTTGCTCCTTTTATGAAATTTTGTTGCTCTCTTTGTAAGATAGTATGCCCTGGACTGTTAAGGGCAGTCACCCATGCTTTAACTCACTCAATGGCTGGCCCTTCACCCTTGTGTGTGTTGGTGTGTATGAAATGTGGTTCTCCTTCAAGTCGTGTAACTTGTTTTTTTCTGAAAATACAAACGTTGCTCTCTAAGTCACCAAATGTTGCTCCTTTTATGAACTGTTGTTGCTCTGTTTGTAAGATAGTATGCCCTTGACTGTTAAGGAACAGTCACCCATGCTTTAACTCACTAAATGGCTGTCCCTTCACCCTTGTGTGTGTTTGTGTGTATGAAATGTGGTTTTCCTTCTAGTCGTGTAACTTATTTTTTTCTGAAAATACAGACGTTGCTCTCTAAGTCACCAAATGTTGCTCCTTTTATGAAATTTTGTTGCTCTCTTTGTGAGATAGTATGCCCTGGACTGTTAAGGGCAGTCACCCATGTTTGAACTCACTCAATGGCTGTCCCTTCACCCTTGTGTGTGTTGGTGTGTATGAAATGTGGTTCTCCTTCAAGTCGTGTAACTTGTTTTTTTCTGAAAATACAAACGTTGCTCTCTAAGTCACCAAATGTTGCTCCTTTTATGAACTGTTGTTGCTCTCTTTGTAAGATAATATACCCTTGACTGTTAAGGGCAGTCACCCATGCTTTAACTCACTCAATGGCTGTCCCTTCACCATATCATGTGACTCAGGTGCAACAACCTACACGCACATTTCACTGGAAAGCATGCCAAAAAAAGAATAAAATGTAGACACTGTCTAATTCGAATTGGTGAATGGTAAAGACGGATATCGAAAAGCATAAGGATAACGTTTTTCAGACCGATATCGAAAAGCATAAGGATGACGTTTTTCAGAGGATGGAGATGATTAATGATTTCTCTTTTTCTTTTACATAGCTGTCCTACTGGTTGTTAGTGCAGTGTCTTTGTTTCTGAAGTAGGAACATTTGCTCATGCTTAGTGTGCTTCTGGTCTAGGTTGCTGTTTCTTTGTTTGGTTAGTTGTGTCTGTGGTGTGACTCAGGGGTATGCCCAATGTTCTTGTTTCTTGTTTATTAGCAATAAAATTTAACTTAAAAACAAACAAGAAAAGAAAAGGTTAATGACCATAATTTACCTTCGCAATAGGCGCCATTTCAACAGCAATATGCACAATATGCATCGGTGACTCCTGAACAACTCCTCCGGACACGGGTATGTGGTAATCCATACCACTTTTGTTATCGAAAATTCCACCATCTTCCCTCTCAGAGAACACGAAGTCCATCATGTATGCATCCAATGGAACCTTGACTGCAAAACAAGTTTTATCAGCATTAGCGATTAAAGCTTATGAGAAGATTGACAATAAGAAAACTAGGAGTGGGTCCGTGACTCTGTATACATGGAGAATTTTAAACCTATGCGATTGAGAGGGCATTAGTTGTGTATGCAACGGCTTATAGCAGCATAGCTCCACCTACCCTGAACATTATTTCTAAATAGCTCATAGGTGCTCGTAACTTTTGAGGTTACTTCAATAAGAAAAGCATGTGCTCAAAGGGCACAAGTTGGTTATTTTCGATTGCTAATTGTCGCAAAAGGTTAAGTTGCTAGGAACTTGGGAAATGAGCCCAACGATGTATCGAGCTCTCGAACACATCCCTCGTACATTCAGATTAAACATCAAGCAAATAGGGAACCAATGCACACAAGAGACTTGAAACACAGACCTCTAAGAAACCAAAGCCTTCCATATTAGCCCCTCTCTCTGTATTTTTTCCTGAAAATACAAAGTTGCTCTCTACGTCACCTAATGTTGCTCCTTTTATGAAATTTTGTTGCTCTCTTTGTAAGATAGTATGCCCTGGACTGTTAAGGGCAGTCAACCATGCTTTAACTCACTCAATGGCTGTCCCTTCACCCTTGCGTGTGTTGGTGTGTATGAAATGTGGTTCTCCTTCAAGTCGTGTAACTTGTTTTTTTCTGAAAATACAAACGTTGCTCTCTAAGTCACCAAATGTTGCTCCTTTTATGAACTGTTGTTGCTCTCTTTGTAAGATAGTATGCCCTTGACTGTTAAGGAACAGTCACCCATGCTTTAACTCACTCAATGGCTGTCCCTTCACCCTTGTGTGTGTTGGTGTGTATGAAATGTGGTTTTCCTTCAAGTCGTGTAACTTGTTTTTTTTCTGAAAATACAAACGTTGCTCTCTAAGTCACCAAATGTTGCTCCTTTTATGAAATTTTGTTGCTCTGTTTGTAAGATAGTATGCCCTGGACTGTTAAGGGCAGTCACCCATGTTTGAACTCACTCAATGGCTGTCCCTTCACCCTTGTGTGTGTTGGTGTGTATGAAATGTGGTTCTCATTCTAGTCGTGTCCCTTGTTTTTTGAAAATACAAACGTTGCTCTCTAAGTCACCAAATGTTGCTCCTTTTATGAACTGTTGTTGCTCTCTTTGTAAGATAGTATGCCCTTGACTGTTAAGGGCAGTCACCCATGCTTTAACTCACTCAATGGCTGTCCCTTCACCCTTGTGTGTGTTGGTGTGTATGAAATGTGGTTCTCCTTCAAGTCGTCTAACTTGTTTTTTTCTGAAAATACAAACGTTGCTCTCTAAGTCACCAAATGTTGCTCCTTTTATGAAATTTTGTTGCTCTCTTTGTAAGATAGTATGCCCTTGACTGTTAAGGGCAGTCACCCATGTTTTAACTCAGTCATGTATGCCCTGGACTGTATGCCCTGAACTTTTGTGTGTGTTGGCTCTCTTTGTAATGTAATAACTTTTACGAACTTGCGATTTGACACGTAATGTAATCCATTTTTGTTGTTGTTGTGGTGTACATAATTTGGGTCTTCAATTGAATACATTACCTACGTTTTTTGTTTTTAGGTATGGAGAATCGGGAGAAGAAAACATTGACAGGTTTTTGCTACTGGGGCGGAGAACGGAAGGTAAACGCCAATGGCACCTTCTTGTACAACGGTGGGATGTGTGTAGCTGTTCTACTTGAGGAAGGAAGTCAAGTAGATGAGTTGCTTGAGAAGGTTTGTGGTGCACTTCACATTAATTTGGAAGGTAAAATGTTTTTCTACAACACAAAGAGGGACAAGACGAAGTATGTAACTTTGAAAGACGACAATGGTGTTGCAATGTTGTTCCACTTGAACGAAGATGATGTCGACTTGTTTGTAGAAGATATAGGGGAAAATAATGACCTTATCCGCAATACCGCTTATAATTCAACAAGGTTAGATGACTTCTTTTGTTTTAATTTACAGTTATAATTTATTTGTTTGCATATGAATAACCATATATATTTTATTTTTGTTAGGGAATCGATGGTCACTGACAACATTAGCTCGCCTGAAGGAATACTGGCATTACCTTCTTCTAGCCAAGTTAGCAAGGTAAGCAATAGTGGTACCCAAGAGATGGGGTTGGTGCCGTACTTGCCGGACAATGCAAATGAGATTTTAACTGGGAAGGGTCAACTATTTGAAAGCCCCGACCTTTTCAAGCAATCAGCGTTACTATTTGCCGCATCGAACAAGTTTAGCTTCAAGTACTTGGACAATAGTAGAGCCTACTACCGATTGGTATGTAAAGTAATGGAGTGTCCTTGGAAGTTGACGGCAAAATGTGAGGGTTCATCTGATTTGGTTCGTGTCATCATGTTTAAGAATGAGCACGTACACAATGCAGAAGATGCTAGTAATTATAAGTTGACCTTTCGCAGTAAACAAGTGGGGTTGATTTTCAAAAACCGAATTGTGGACAAGCCTGAATATTTGCCGAGGGATATTTGCAAGGACTTTGAGCATGCCTTCCAATGTCCCCTGAATTACGGTCAAGGATGGAGGGCGAAAGAAAAGGCCAAGGAAGCCATCACAGGACCTCCTTCGATGACTTTCCACCTAGTCCCATGGATGTGTCGGCGGCTTGTTGAAGCCATACCTAACACTAGAGCAATATGGACGTCAACAGATGAAGGCAAGTTCAAGCAACTTTTTGTGTCTTATGGTTGCTCCATTGCTGCATTCCGATCAGGTTATCTAAGGCCAGTTTTGAAATTGGATGCATGTTTCTTGACCGGATACTATCGGGGCCATGTTCTTTCGGCTAGTGCACATGATGCGGATGATGGGTTGTACCCCCTAGCATATGCCATTGTGTCTAGTGAGAATGATGAA
This sequence comes from Rhododendron griersonianum, assembly GCA_018127125.1. Lineage (NCBI taxonomy): Eukaryota > Viridiplantae > Streptophyta > Magnoliopsida > Ericales > Ericaceae > Rhododendron > Rhododendron griersonianum. The sequence continues at coordinate 25,723,067 of CM030794.1, read as the reverse complement.
GACGGGTTATGGTTCTTGGTTAATCTGAAGGAAGTTCTTGGCGGATGTCGAGTCGTGTTGGTCACCGATCGGAATACTTCTTTGCTTAATGGTATAATTAAGGTTTTTGGTGGGGATTGTAACGCATGGTGTCTCCGTCACCTAAAGGAAAACTTCAGCAAGGTTGCTAGCTCAAAGGGGTTGAAAGCTGAAAGACGGAACACGGCTCTAAAGGTGGTTAATGATCTTGCGTATGCAAGGACCGAAGACTCATTCAAGTATCATTTAGGCAAGTTGTATGGAATTTCTCCTGATCTATCAAAATGGGTGGAAGATAACAATCCAAAGCACTGGTCGAATGCATTTTTCCCTTACAAGAGATGGGACAAGATGTACACGAATCTCGCAGAATGTTTCAATGCTTGGATATTGCCATTAAGGGAATTGGACATCATCCAATTTATGACGGGACATGTGTCGAAGACCACTGAATTGTTGCTCCGTAAGCATACCGAGGTTAGGAAATGGAAATTGCCGGTTGGCAAAGAAATTGAGAAGGACATTAAGAAATCTCAAGAATATGCTCGGAAATTTACGCATCGTAACTCCTCACCGACCGAGTTCATTGTCGCTAATGACACTAGGCGACTTTATGCAGTCAAGCTGATCCCTCGACATTGCAGTTGTCTTGCTTGGCAGATGTCTGGAATTCCTTGCGCTCATGCTGCTCGTGCTATTCAAAGCTCTGGTTTTTCTATTTATGACATGGTGGATCCTTTCCTAAAAAAGGAGATGCAAATGGCGATATATGATAATACCATGTCCCCAGTGCCGTTGCATGACATGCCTAGTGCATCATCATTTTTGGCAATCACTGACCCCAACGATAATAACGTCAACACCGGTGTTCGTTGTACTGATCCTTTTTTACATCCCCCTGTTGTGAAAAGGCCGGCGGGGCGACCGAAAAAGAGAAGGATTGAGTCACAGACACAAGATAAGGGCACAGTTTTTTGCAGCCGATGTCGCGAACCAGGGCACAACCGTAGCACATGCCAATCCGCAATACCGGGATGATATTATATGAACATCGCAATACCCGGATGATGGGTACAGTCACACAATATCACCAGTATGTTTTTGGCCTTTACAATTTACTTCGACTAAGAAATTTACTTGCAAAATTATCATAATTTCCGTTGATGGAGCTTATGTCTTGTTTCGAGTTCATTTCGATCAGTGGACCAGAGAGTAATACATGTAGCGTGTGAACTAATACATGCTTTAACTCACTCAATGGCTGTCCCTTCACCCTTGTGTGTGTTGGTGTGTATGAAATGTGGTTTTCCTTCAAGTCGTGTAACTTGTTTTTTTCTGAATATACAAACGTTGCTCTCTAAGTCACCAAATGTTGCTCCTTTTATGAAATTTTGTTGCTCTGTTTGTAAGATAGTATGCCCTGGACTGTTAAGGGCAGTCACCCATGTTTGAACTCACTCAATGGCTGTCCCTTCACCCTTGTGTGTGTTGGTGTGTATGAAATGTGGTTTTCCTTCAACTCGTGTGACTTGTTTTTTTTCTGAAAATACATACGTTGCTCTCTAAGTCACCAAATGTTGCTCCTTTTATGAACTGTTGTTGCTCTCTTTGTAAGATAGTATGCCCTTGACTGTTAAGGGCAATCACCCATGCTTTAACTCACTCAATGGCTGTCCCTTTACCCTTGTGTGTGTTTGTGTGTATCAAATGTTGTTTTCCTTCAAGTCGTGTCCCTTGTTTTTTTCTGAAAATACAATATGTTGCTCTCTAAGTCACCTAATGTTGCTCCTTTTATGACATTTTGTTGCTCTCTTTGTAAGATAGTATGCCCTAGACTGTTAAGGGCAGTCACCCATGCTTTAACTCACTCAATGGATGTCCCTTCACCCTTGTGTGTGTTTGTGTGTATGAAATGTTGTTTTCCTTCAAGTCGTGTCCCTTGTATTTTTCTGAAAATACAAATGTTGCTCTCTAAGTCACCTAATGTTGCTCCTTTTATGACATTTTGTTGCTCTCTTTGTAAGATAGTATGCCCTAGACTGTTAAGGGCATTCACCCATGCTTTAACTCACTCAATGGATGTCCCTTCACCCTTGTGTGTGTTGGTGTGTATGAAATGTGGTTCTCCTTCAAGTCGTGTAACTTGTTTTTTTCTGAAAATACAAACGTTGCTCTCTAAGTCACCAAATGTTGCTCCTTTTATGAACTGTTGTTGCTCTCTCTGTGAGATAGTATGCCCTTGACTGTTAAGGGCAGTCACCCATGTTTGAACTCACTCATTGGCTGTCCCTTCACCCTTGTGTATGTTGATTGGAAACTTGTCTTCAACATGAGCTTAATCTTATTATTCCAACTTACTGGCGTTGGAATGCACAGGTGTCTTTTGAGGAAGGAACTTGTCTATCTTCACTTTTAGAGCATGTGGCTATGTATTCCGTTTATTATCAACTTGGATATGAGGTCGCATTGACTGGAAAGCATGTTCGGTTACATCCTCCATGTTCATTGCTAATCTTTGGTCAAACGCCCAGTTGGGTGGTTTTTGGGGATATTCTCTCTATATTCAATCAAATGTCTGTTATACATCTGAATGCAAATTTATAATTCTGCTGAATTAACAATTTTGTAACTGTGTTCTAGGCACACAAGGTTGGTTCGGCTCAAGATTGGTTTCCTACTATTGGCGTACCAGGGTGCTATCGCACGGTGGGGATGCCATTTGCTAATTGTGTCAACTTGCTTGTAATAGACCCTTTTAAATTGAACTTTTGGTTGTTTATTTTTGTGTAAGGTAATTAGCCCCTCTCTCTGTCGAACTATTGTTGACACTAAAAGTGTAATGGTCATGTTAAGGGTAGTCGTAGCTTTGGTTGTATGTGTTAGTCAGGTGGTCATGTTTTCGGCTTAGAAATTTACTTGCAAAATTATCATAATTTCCGTTGATGGAGCTTATGTGTTCTTTCGACTTCATTTCGATCAGTGGACTAGAGAGTAATACAAGTGGAAGCATATCGATATTTGATCGTGCTTGCACACACTTCCAACATGGTTTTGTGCTTCGATGTTGAAATTAAATGAACATGGTTATACGGATGTTTCTGTGCAGATGCATGTTGGGGGAAACTAAAGATGGCTGCATAAAATAAGGTAAGATTCATACGACTGGTTGTAGTAGTTTCTTTTGTTGATAAGTTTCTATTATAGCCATTTTAACTATTACAGCCTTTCAATTGTCAATACGTAATGCTTTATAAGTTTTGTCTGTTCATATCCTAGTTTACTCCATTCCTTGATTGGGTAAGACGTCGTTGGGATTTCCAGTTGGATAATTGGAATGGAGTGTGTCTCCTATGAATAAATAGTTTACTCGTATCGTAATCGTATCGTACACTTACTTTTTGGGAAAAAGTTACACCTTATTTGAAAAGTAGAATGGGCTTGTGAAAAAGTTCAAATCTCAGATGCAAGTACAATGGAATTGTAAAAAGTTCAAATTTCCCTCTGTAGTTGACAACCTTTTATGGTGAAAGAGACTACGTTTGAACCTCTACTGGTTCGAATGTCCTGAAGGTTTGCTGGATTAGTCAGAGCTCTGCAAATGAACGAGCGAGCTAGTCGTGCTGGGAGAACTGAACCGGGAAGGTGTTATAGATGTTATTCCGATAGTGATTTTCAATTGATGCCACCTCTTTAGGAACCCAATAGATCACTTGGGTTCATCTTGGTGTGGCAGTTTTAAGGATTCTTCATTTGGGGACAACTGATGTACATAGTGTAGATTTTATTGATGCTCTTAATGCAATAGCTATTGACATGGCTATTCGAAATCTTATCCAGTTAAGAGCTGTTTTATTCAAGAACGATGTTTTGAATTTAACAACGGACGGGCTGACATTGGTTAGATTGGGCATTGAACCTTGGTTGGGAAAATTAATTCTTCAATGCTTCGAGCACCGCTTGGGTAAAGAGGGTCTTGTTCTGGCTGCGATAATGCCAAATGCCAGTAGCATATTTTGCAGAGTGGGTAATGAGGAAGATAAGCTTCAATTTGATCACTATAAGGTGCAATTTTGCCATCCCAATGGTGACCTTTTGACTTTGCTCTCTGTTTATACGGAATGGGAGGGTGTGCCTCAATAATATGTGGTCTTGGGAATGCCAAATCCATGTGGAGATGGCAAGACATTGTATGTTGCTTGGAAACTTGTCTTCGGCATGAGCTTAATCTTAGTATTCCAACTTACTGGCATTGGAATGCACAGGTGTCTTTTGAGGAAGGAACTTATCTATCTTCACTTTCAGAGCATATTTTTGTATTCCGGTTATTATCAACTTGGATATGAGGTCGCATTGACTGGAAAGCATGTTCGGTTACATCCTCCATGTTCATTGCTAATCTTTGGTCAAACGCCCAGTTGGGTGGTTTTTGGGGATATTCTCTCTATATTCAATCAAATTTCTGTGTATGTAAGGAATGCAAATTTATAATTCTGATGAATTAACAATTTTGTAACTGTGTTCTAGGCACGCAAGGTTGGTTCGGCTCAAGATTGGTATCCTACTATTGGCGTACCAGGGTGCTATCGCACGGTGGGGATGCCATTTGCTAATTGTGTCAACTTGCTTGTAATAGACCCTTTTAAATTGAACTTTTGGTTGTTTATTTTTTTGTATGGTAATTAGCCCCTCTCTCTCTCTCTGTCGAACTATTGGTGACACTAAAAGTGTAATGGTCATGTTAAGGGCAGTCGTAGCTTTGGTTGTATGTGTTAGTCAGGTGGTTTTGTAGTTGACTCTGAAGCCTATCCCTTTGGGCCTTCCGTTTGGTTGGTAATGTTGGTTATAGAAGTAAACTTTATTTGTTTTGGCTCTTTAACTAAATTCTGGGAAATATAGTGGTATGTGGATTTAAGTAACACCAATGCCTTCAACTCGGGTCGGACTATTTATTTCAATTCAATTAGAGCCGTGACAGGTCATATTAAACTTTCTTGGCGTTTTGAGTAACATCAAAACCTTACATATTACGTGCTTGCATTTTGTATGAATATGGGACAGCATCTCCATTGACGTGCAAATGCGAGTACAATTCATCAGTTTCGAAAAGTCTTCCAGTCGACCATAGGAATAATTAACCCAATAATTAATGACATAACCCACAACAAGAACCAAATACAATAATTTCAACTACAAGCACGAAAACTTAAAAATGGAAGCCAGTACACACGACCCGAGAGAGATACGGGAACAATTTATTTCTTCCCCTAATTTCTTCGTTGTAGCAGATTCACAACGTGGCGCGCATAACCTTTACGGGTCATTGTCACGTTGATCTCATGATTCTCATTCACCTCCATTTCCACATTTGCGTTTTTGCCGGTGTAGAGGAACCATGCATTGCCACCCGCGAATATGTAAGCCCCCTCTACCGCATGCTGGCCTACGAAGCCCATGTTTGTAAGGAATTCCCGATGAGTTTGAATGGGAGATGGGGCCTGCAAAATAATTAATAAGTCAATATTAACCATTTCAACCACATTTGAAATCACGTCCTCGATATCCGGGAGTGGTGTGTCCCCTTGGTTACCGCAACAATAGACAACTATCTCAAAGCTTCCCTTGTTTGCATGGTAAGGAAGGTCAGGCAGTATTGCATTATCCTCCCAACCCATTATACTTCGAACTGCATTTGATCGGTCTTCTTTTGAACCTTCAGCTTGGACGCCTACGTGATAATATTGTGGCCCCCAATGGGGAGCACCCATCTGATAAGGAGGCAGTTTCACATAGATGGAAACTTTTTGGACTTTGTAGCCCACAGACATCATGTAGCATTCTGTGATGTTGTTCATGATGTCAGCTCCGAACCCCATTTCTGCATCAACACATGCATCGATACTTTCTTGTAAAGCTTCCATTACGAACTTATGAATATGTGGAAGAGTTCTTCAGATGGAATTTATCTAACAAGGTAATGTGGGTTATAGAAGAAAAGGGGCTATGGACTTCTCAACAAGGTGGTATTGTCATTTATAGAGGACAAGGCCACATGAAATAATGAATGGTGTAAGCATTGTTTACGTTTATTTTCAGTGCATGGCTGTCCCGTCTGAAGTTGCTCTGTCAGTTCACCTAAGTGGCTCTGTATGTAAAATAAAGTTGCTCATTCTGGCAAATAAGTTGCCCTGCCTGTCAATCACACATACGAATTTAACTGGGAACACACATACGGAAATAAGAAAGTGGAACCCATCACATGGCAAATCCATTTATTGTCACAACTAAATGGTTTTTCCCCATTCAACGAAAATACGGCGCCATCTGGTTTTCAACAACTGTCAATTAGGCGGGATGCCACGTACCGCCCTCACCTTGCCAAATCCCTTCATCTACAAGGTTTGTAACGTTTATTAGTAACGTTCGTTCATCTGCCTCGGTCCAAGCTAGGCGTGCCATCAAAGAGGTTGACAAAAAAATTTACAAACTAATTCTTTCGATGCAGATGAAATTTTGCCTGAGAAGAGTACCTTCCACAATTTATGAGAAATAAGGTCGGTGGCAGCTATTCAATAGGTCTCAGAGAATCTTACTCAAACTCTCAGGGACTCTTACTACAAGTCCCAGGGACAAGTTTCAGGGAATCTTTGAATGGTCATATCACCATTATGTATGTTCACCCGTGACACTTGCTCTGTCAGTTGAAATATGTGGCTCCTTTTATGATATTAAGTTGCTCTATCTGGAAAATATATTGCCCCGTGTTTGAAAATAAGTTACACCATATACACGACAAGGGGGCCCATTGAAATGTCATGTCACCTTTTTGTAAAGTTTTCTTACCCGTGACTGTCAGTATTGTCATTTGTGGCTCCTTCTCTTTATGAAATTAAGATGCCCCCATCTGGGATAAAAAGATGCCCTGTGTATGAAAATAAGTTACACCATATACACCACTCTTGATTCCATAAGACCTAACTCCCAATACATGGGCTCCTCAACTCTTTATTCCATAAGACATCCCTTTTTCTTGTTCATCCGTTAATATCTGAAACAAAACAGGATGACCAACAATGCAACAACAAAACCCCATTCATGCTACAGCCATAATACAACATCCTTTTAACCAAGCCAAGATATTTTAACCTGAGAATGCAAATTAAGCACAAAACTAATCACAATAATAAGCCAAGTATATTAAAAACTAAGTTTTTATTCGATATTGTTCCACACCCAACAAGATCTTATGGCCATTGGCGTATAAGATCACACGCCGCCATAGTACGCCACCATAGTACCCAAACACGGAAACCAAATTGAAAAGAAAACAGTTTGTCCATACAATCACAAATCACATACGACTCCTCTCAATGTTGTAGTCAGCCAAAGTCCTTCCATCTTCAAGCTGCTTCCCATTTGTTTACAGGACCTCCTTTTCCTGTATCTTTGCCTTCCCATAGTCAATACTGTCGGACCTCTCCACCTTATTTTTTCCCTTCTTTTTTCGTTGTAGCAGATTCACAACGTGGCGCTCATAACCTTTACGGGTCATTGTCACGTTGATCTCCTCGTTGTCATGCACCTTCATTTCCACTTCGACGTTTTTGCCTGTGTAGAGGAACCATGCATTGCCGGTCAAGAACAATGCCCCCTCTACCGCATGTTGGCCTACGAAGCCCATGTTTGCTAAAACTTCCCGATGAGTTTCAATGGGATATGGGGCCTCCAACATAATTAATAAGTCGAAGTTATCCATGCCAACCAAATTTGAAATCACGTCCTCGATGTTTGGGAGTGGTTTGTCCGACTGCATACCGCAACAATAGACAACGATGTCAAAGGTTCCATTGGTTGAATCGTAAGGCAGCATTGCATCATCGTTCCAACCCATTATACTTCGAATTGCATTTTCTCGTTCTTCTATTGAACCTTCGGCATGAACTCCTACTTTATAATTTTGTGGCACCGAATCGAGAGCACCCATCCGATAAGGTGGCACTTTCACATTGATGGATACTTGTTTTACTTTGTAGCCCACGGAAATCATGTAGCATGCAGGGATGTTGTTAATGATATCAGCTCCGAACCCCCTTTCAGCATCAACACATGCATTGATTGGTTCTTCTAATTCTTCCATTACAAACTTCTGAACATATGGAAGAGTGAATATATGGAAGAGTTGTTTAGATGGAATTTAACACGGTAATGCGGGTAAAGAAAAAGGGCTACTTCTCAACCAGGTGGTATTGTCATTTATAGAGGACATATGGCCACATACAATATTCAATTTTGTAATAATTAAAAGGTTCCTTTTCACAACAAGGGGGCCCGTTCAAGTTGCTCTGTCAATACTAATCGCATGGCTCTGTCTATTAAATAATGTTGCCCATTCTGACAAATAAGTTGCCCTGTATATGACACCATAATCACGAGAATGGGGGCCAGTCAAAGGTCATTTCCCCCTTTTCATTCTGCATTACGCCCCGTGACATTGGCTATGCAATTTATGAGAAATAAGGTCGGTGGCAGCTATTCAATAGGTGTCAGAGAATCTTACTACAAGTCTCTTACTGGGGCTAGTGAATGGTCATATCACCATTATGTTTTTTCACCCGTCACACTTGCTCTCTCAGTCCACATATGTGGCTCCTGTTATGAACTTAAGTTGCCCCATCTGGAAAATATGTTGCCCTTGTATGAAAATTATTGTACACCATATACAAAGAGGGGGCCAGTGAAAGACAGTTCTCAGAATATCAGGAACGTACTGCATCCTTTCGTAACTGTGTCAACTTGCTTACTTGTACTAGACCCTTTAAAATTGAACTATTGGTTGTTGTTTTCGTATGGTAATTAGCCCGTCTCTCTATGTGTCTAACTATTGTAACATTTACTTTAACAAAATTGAACGAAGAGACCAAGGCTCAGGGAAAATTGAATTTACAATATGCTACAACACAGGCCGAATTGGGGTTCAACATGTACGCAAATCACACGTACGAATTTATTATAACACACATACGAAAAAACATAAAAATGGAAGCCATGAAATGGCAAATGGCCATGAAGACAAAAAAAATTGGCGTATTGGCTTATTTTTGGTCGTTGAAGGTCAAAAGTAGGTTTCGATCGATATTTTTTACTTTTTCGATTCCTCTCGCCATGGAGATGTAATAATCCCCAAAAAATTGATGCAAAACTAACAAGTACGAAAAAAAATTGAATAAGGATAAAAAAATAAGCCACTTGGCTTATTTAGCCGAACGGCCAATTCTTTCAATGCAGATGAAATGAGGTTGGTGGCAGCTATTGAATAGGTCTCAGAGAATCTTAGTACAAGTCTCTTATTCGGGCCAGTGCATGGTCATATCACCTTTATGTTTTCTTACCCGTGAAAGTTGCTCTGTCAGTCCAGATATGTGGCTCCTTTTATAAAATTAAGTTGCCCTGTCAGGAAAAAATGTTGCTCTTCAGGTAGAAATGTTGCCCTGTGTACGAAAATAGGTTGCACCATATACACGACAATGGGGGCCATTGAATGGTCATATCAATTAATTAACCTGTCTATATACACACTTGCTCGACCATTGATGAAGCATTCAAAACAATTACAATATGGATCGAAACCAATATCCTTTTGGAAGAAGACTAGAAAAGGGAGAGAGTTCTGGTTCTCATACACGGGCACAGGCAAGTACACGGACACGTACAGCCCCACCTGTTCAACATCGAAACATCCGGCCTTCGTTAGGTTCGGTAGAAGATGACGAACTGCATCGTTTACTTGAAACAAGAACTATGAGAGTTCTCAGAAACGGGGAAGTTGTGGAACGATCGATAGACGACTATGGTGGATTACCAATCCAAGTGCCGCCACCAGTACACCCCACACCTGTTCATGTACCGAACAACTCCCGTTTCCGCCGTTTCCGACTACCAAGTGAGATGGATGAAGGGGACGATCGTCGACATTCGCGGCTTTCTGTTATGGACGCTTGGATGGCGGACTTTAAAGCAAGGACTCGTGAAGATTTGCCCGTAAACCAAATGCGTGGGTACCGCGGGTTCATGTCACGCAATTCATTTCATAAGTGGCCAAGGACAGGCAGTGAACCGCCACCGCCAACCGTCATTCCACGTGAAGATCAACGGCTCCTTCCTAGATTGGACTATACGCTTGCATTATACGACAGGCATGGCAAACGACAATTTGTCGAACCTTTGTTGCAATACGATGCAAGTGAAGATGTTTATTTCAAACTAGACTGGAACCAATCTTCATTTGAGGGTGAAGCCGGTGATTTACTTAATTGGCCTAACATGTTTGTACAGAGGAACAAGTTGGAAGCGAAATGTCGTAAGTACCTACTTAAGGTGCCTAAAGCACAGTCAGCGCAGATGATAGCCGGACGAAGGCCAAACCGTCTCCATAACGACGTGTGCGAAAGGCTGCAGGTCGAGATTAATGCAATGTCCAGGCGACTAATGCGTCAAGGCCTAATAGTGAAGAAAGTGAGGGAAGCTGAAAGGGACGGCTTCGACCCAAGAGAGTCTATTAGGGGAATTAAGAGGGATCCACAGTATGCATCCGACCCCGAAGTATCCGATTATTCCGATGACGAATAGGAGTAATTGTATTTTATTTCATTCTAGTAATTATTATAATTTGTGGTAGTATTGTTGTTGGATCTGTGCAAGAAGTTTATGTTTTCTTGCCGGAGACAGTTGCTCTGTGAATCCACATATGTTGCTCCTTCTATGAAATAAAGTTGTCCTTTGTGGGAATTAAATTGCTCTCTCTATGGAAATATTCAGAAATCAGCAAGAGTTATCGATAACCCTGTCTACGTAATCGATAACTATCTGTCGAGTGGGATTCCAGCCTGAAGGGTATCGATAACTCTTGCTTAAGTAATCGATAACTTCTGGGCGTTATTTCAGATTGGGAGCCGATCGGTTCATTTACCCCATATGTTTCTCTCTACCCCTCCATGCTCCTCCATACACACGAACCCTAACTCCCATATCTCCTCCAAATTCGTCCATCACACCCACCAATCCCCCAAAATCCTCCATCCCCTTCACCATTCACCATGATTCTTCCATCTTTTAAAGGGTTTTGAAGGATTTTCAATGGGTTCAAGTCCTAATGCACCCAATAGAAGGTAATTTCGAAATTTCTCCCTCCCTCCATATAATTCGTTTTCCACCAATTTCCCTCGTATATCTCCATTTTCCCCACTTATATTCTCCATCCCCACTCACCATTTACATCTCCAAGCAAAAAATTCGAAATTTCATTCAAACCCTTGCCCGAATTGTTGAGATTCTCTGTTCGAACGGATTTATCAGTCGTATGTGAATTTTGGGGCTGCATTTGGATTTACATGTCTGTTTTCAGTAGATTTTTGGGGGTATCTATTGTTGTTGCTCTGTGTGGGAACTGAAGTTGGGGATTTAATAGCTGGTACTGTTGTTGGTTGATCGGTTTTGGGGTTGTGGTGGTTGTTTTTGCTCTGTTTTGTGGGTGTTTTCACAATGGTTCGCAAGAAGGGTTCGCAACAAGGAAAGGGCAAGGGCGTTGCTTCCTCATCTCGTCAGGAGATTGAGGAAGAGATTGTGGAGGAGATGGAGGAGGATAGTGATGAAGAATCTGCCCCTCTGGAGAGTCGAACGGGCAAACGTGAGAAACGCCGGAAGCGTAGGACGGCGAAAGAGATGGCAGCAGATGCCAAGTTGGATTGGGTGGAATCGATACCGGGCAGGGGGTTTAAAAGCGAGCGGCAAATCAGCCGGAGGGGTTTCGGCAATGATAGCGATATCATCATCCAACTAGGAAATCAAGGTTTGCTTTTCTGGACTAAGTCTCTTCGTGCTTATAATGAAAAGGGTGTTATTGAATTCTATAAGAAGTTGGATACTAGTGAAGCACTGACCAAAGAGAAAATTAAATCGAAAGTAAATGGCAAGACTATTGAGGTAGGTGTTGCCGAAATTGCTAAGTATTTGAAATATGAGAGGCCTGCAGGAGATTTGATCAACTATCCTCGGGCCGAGTCCATTGATTCGGATGTTATTGTCAATGATCTTTATCCCGCTCTCCCTAACTTTGGGGTCCCTCCACACAGACCCGGGAGATTTAGAGATACCTATCGAATGTTGAATCAGATTGTGCATTATAATCTCTATCCCCGTGGGGCTGAGAATAAGCCCTCAAGGAAGAGTGCGGAGGTGATGTTTGTATTCATGAATGATGCTGATTATAGGGCAGATTGGGCCAAGTTCATTTTTTGTCAGATTGTGGATTATAAGGGGGATACTTTTGGCACGGCCCGTTGTCCTTTCCCGTGCATGATCACTGCGTTCCTAAGCCAGCAAGGTATCTCGAAGGGGGCGTATGCGAAGCTTGAACCACCATCCCCTGGGGTTATCACTCCCGGTGTGCTTGTTAAAAGCAAATCTCAATCCAAGGCTGCTGCAGCTGGTTCATCAGCAGGGCCGTCGGCTACTGTTCCTGCCGAGCCATCTCTATGGTCGGTTCCCGACCCAAAGGCATCGAAAGAGAGCATTTCGAGGAAGCTCTGTTGCCAAAACATAGCCATCTGGAACTGCATCCAGAAGGAGAAGAAAAAAAGGAAGAATTTGGCGAGAGAGGTTGGGGAACTGAAGCATGAGCTGAGTTGGCATACGCGCTACATTGAGAGTACGACGGATGAGAAGTATGAGGCTCCGCCGAGGATTGAGGAAGAAGAGAGTGAGGAGGAGATCTTGTTTGGACCGGGGGCTGCTTCCGGAGGACATTAAGGAGGTCATTTCGAGTCGGTGGTTGATAGTAATAGGTTAAAATCCTCTACTTGGTCGGGGTGCTTGGTGGTTGACAGCCCACCGTTCTATCTTTTTATTGTAGTTAGTAGTTGATCTTGTATGTAGTAGTTGACAAGTTTTTTTTTAGGCCGGCTTGTGGCCTTTGACTTGGTAGTTTGAGGTGGTGGCGGCCCACGGGTAGTTGGCGTAGCTCTAGTATATGGCCGCCACCCCATTTTGCTAACCGTTCTTTCATTAAAACCGAGGTGAATATATGCTTCAAAGTCCTTAGTTCATCCATAGTACGCCTTTATTCCGTTTTGATTCAATTTGTGAGGTTGTGCATATTTGTAGTTCATGGCATGTTTTCTAGACACACCATAACGTAAAAAAAATGGTAATGGGGCCCAATCTCCCCGACCCCCATCCCTTCCTCTGTGTTCAAGCGTCGTGATATCATTTATTGCGTAGGAAAAATTGGAAAATGGGGTAGTCTTGTGACGAGCTTAATTTATTGAGGATTAAGAGTTACACATTAGTGTTACTCTATAGGAGAACATGGATTTGCCCCAATATATATGGGTAAATAGATAGAAGAGGTATGTCATTGTGATGGTGAGGGAGAGCTGAAAATCAGTAATTACCACAAAAATCAGTTCAAATGTTCAAGAGTTGAAAGACTCAAACCAGTAATTACCAAAAAAATCAGTTCAAATGTTCATGATGGACTCCCATGTACTGTTACCAGTACCTAACTTCTTTAATGCATATCCTTCTATGTGTGGGTGGGGAGACGCAAACTTTATTATACATAGATAACCACATTGCATTTCAAGGGAATCCTATACAAAGTACCGTTTAAAGTGCGAAAATTATTGGAGAGAGAACAACCATTAGATTGTCAAACTAGATATCAAATATTGTTCGACATGTACCCAAATGGATAATGGGACTAAATGACCTAAGTAGTAAGATTTTTACCCGAAATTATAAAGGTATGGATAACACAATAAAAGTGTTATCGATAACAACTCTCTGATGGCCACCCGAAGGCGCATGTAATCGATACCATGGACCCCATGTAATCGCTCCCCTCAAGGCTGGAGACTTGTGGACCAAGAAAAATGCAAAGTTATCGATAACATTAATTTTGTTATCGATAACAACTCTCCGTTTGCCACCGAAGACGCATGTAATCGATACCACGGACCCCATGTAATCGCTACCCTCAAGGCTGGAGACTTGTGGACCAAAAAAAATGCAAAGGTATCGATCACATTAAATTTGTTATCGATAACGTGAAGAGGCAACTTGAAATTTCTTGTTTGGTTTGACTTGAAAATGTGAAGGGGCAACTTAAATTCATAAAAGGGGCAACTTAGGTTCAAACTCATAGTTGACTACAAAACGACTTCATATTTTATTTTGGGAATTTATTTCCCTCCGTTTCATGCATGGAGAATTTTGAATGGTCCATTTCATGCAAATCTGCAAGTAACCCATATCCCAAATTTCTCATAAAATAATAGAAATGGTAAAGCGATTGAAGAAATGCTCAAGAAATTAAATACCAGGAAGTTCATAGAAGGGGCAACTTAGGTTCATAGAAGGAGCAACTTTAAGTCATAGAAGGAGCAACTTAGGAAACCCAGAAGTTGTGTTTTGGAATGGGGACAACACTATATTTCTAATTGTCATTGCAGCCTGGTACTTACCTTGATCAGAATGAGAAGCTCATCAAGTACAGTGACTTGTCAACAAGGAGCTTATTCTGTTTTCAATGGCAAATCTTCATCGGTCAATACCTTGATTACCTTGATTACAAAAAGTTGGTATGTTTTTTAGTAGTAGTAAACAATTAATATTACGATGAAGTTGTTTGGCATGTTGTATATTCATTTGCCATTTTCTAAAGGTACATGCCAATGATACCGATCGTAGTAGTCAACAGAACAGAGGGAATTGGGACAGGATGGAGCTCCTATATTCCAAATTATAGCCCAAGGGATATAGTTGAAAATGCGAGACATTTATTCTAGAGGACTGAAGATGGCACGAAGTGTTTTTTGAATGGCACGATTGTTCATGTTGTGTGACAAAAATACCGATGAGAGCGATACTAACATTTATCATAACCATTATTTCCCCTCTTTCTCGCCACTTTGTCCCTCTGTTCTTGCCAACCGTTGAGCCACCCACCTCTCTCTCTCTCTCTCCCCGGAGGCCATTGGAAAGAGGGTGCATGTCATTATCTTCCATCTATTTTGCGACCAATCGGCTGTCTTTTTTCATTTGTTTCTTCATTTCATCACCAATGGTGATTGCAACACTCTTGTACCTGTGACTCAATCTCCTGTACGTATACAAACACAGGCTTAATTTGTAGAATAAACTTGATATGTCACAACTGGGTTGTGGCATTGTTGGTTTCGTGGCCACACCCTTACTTTAATGGTGAGTCAATGGAAGTTATGGAGCCGGGTTAGTTTCACTATCATTGGAGTAATAGAGGAAGTCAATGACACCACACTAAGGATTTGAGAGATGCCAATCCGACAAGGAACTGAACATTAAAAGGAATTTCTGGAATCAATTACAACGGGGAATGATAAAATCCACATTAGCCAAACATGGGTAGATTAAGCTAACCAGCTACAATAAACCCAGCAATTAATTAAAAACAATGGTACACTAAACATTGTACTAGATTGAATGTATAGATTAAGCTAACCAGCAATAAAAAAATTCCACTTCAAGATGCGTTGCTGACGGCTAAACCACACCACCTTATGATGTTCATTCTGCTCAGCCCTACTCTGGAATAATGAAAGATCATATGACTTAAGTTCCAACTGTGCCTTGAGGTCCTTAAACTTTTTGTGAAGAGGAAGGAGCTCCGAGATCTAAATATCAACGCAAAAAAACAAAAAGAAAAAGACAACAAAGGAAGTTAGTATCCAAACAAGATGGCTGGCTGCTTGCCACAAAAGTTGATGACATAGAAGTCAAAATAGTTTACAATATGCCGAATCGGTATTGCAATTTACAAGTGATATAGTATAATTGACGGTGCTGCCAGCTGTTATGAATTGCAGATTAGTAGTCAAGCAACCACCACATAGCTATTTAAATATATGTATGTTATGTGGCTTTTCAAATAGCCATGGGACCAGGTACAGACGATCAACAAAAATCCAACAATGGAAAATCAAAAAAGACAAGGTGCTTTATTTCAGAAAAATATAGAGAGGTCAGAGGAAGGAAACTGAGAAGAAAAGAAAAAGGAAACACAGCAGTTCTCATTTCCCACTCTCAGTAACAATAATAGCTTGTCAATCAGAAAACGCAAATAAAACAAACTTGTCGAAGTTCAAGCCGTTCCCCATCTGAGGACCTGGTTCAAGCTTCATCCCTTTTCCCACTCCCTAGTTAGGATGTACATCATGTATTGATGCTCTTGCACTACCAAACAAAAAAATATGCAGATGCATTACAAAATTCCTTTTAAGTAAGAAGCTCAAGAAGCACTCTTCTTTCTTCCTCTCTTCTTTCTCATCCACTTTTCTTACTTTTGTTCAAAACAAGGTTAATGTTCAAGGTTTACCTTGGCTTCAATTACAGATAAGGTCTTCTGATGAACAGAAAGTTCTGATTCAGCCTCTGCCAAAGCATGAAGTTGCCTTAGAAGATCACCACCACCCCTGCAAAAAATGGTTGAATAGGAGGTCAGATTAACAGAAGAGGGTGAAAACTATAACAGCATATTGTTAGTACATGTATAAGTGCATGTGGATAAGGTTTTAACAAAAAACAGTAAAGAAAGAACTGGGTGACACTATGGGAATAGCAATGTTGGGTTAAGGCAAAAGAATTGTTGTGGTGACAAACGACGAACTATAATGCCGTGGCTTACTTGCGACTTCCACCAGTCAGAAGTCCACTTGGCTGAAATATGTCCCCCTCAAGAGTGACACTTGGGGTGCCAATTTCGTTATTAAAAGCAACCTATGCAATATCCATTGAAGCCAAAATCAAATCAAGCTCAACCAAGAAGACCTCAAAATATTGAAGGTATGAAAAGCTAGAAAATCGAGGTTAAAGGCCAAAAGTGAACCATATGGACATGGACATCCACAATCTGAAAATATTTACCAAAAATGGATACCTCAATGAGGTAATATTAACTACGTAATGGTCAGTGAGCAAGCAGACTTTGTGTAATGAGGTAATTGGTGTAGCGAGTCTGACCACACTACTAGGGCGAAAGAATTATTCATGGATACCGTCACAATCTATGTCTAATGAGGTCCAGAGACCCAAAACATGACCAACACTGAATATTTTTCTGTGTAACACAGCAGATATATTAAGTTCCCTTTAATTTTTTTCCCTTTGATGGCATTTAGTGCCTCTCCTCCATGTTACATAGAGACAACATATCATACCAGTTTAAAATTTGAAACATATTTAGAGATGGGGCAGTATATGATGTTTAAATTCTTCAAGAGTTAACTCCACCAAGACCTAGACTAGACGCAACAGAAGACTAGAAGTAGATGGAAGAGGTCACCAAAGTTTAAATTTCCCTACAAGCCAATGACATTTGTTTCAGAGCTGTTCTTGCAGAATGTTTCATTCATTGCTTCCTATTCTTGACGATTAAATCCAGTACCCCACTCTCTTTCCTCATTTTGTGGTATTGTTTCGTGGACAAAAATAAATGAGAATCATAACTTAAAGCAAGATTGCCAACAGTTTCATCCGACTACAAATTGACTAGGAAAACAAAAAAGACTTGCTCAAACATTGACTGGTCATGAACAGGGTTCAAGATGAAGCATCATTAGGAAAGGCAGGTGCCAGAAAAACATTCCAACACACAACAACATTAACTCAAACATTGACTGGTCATGAACATCACCAAATGCATAAACAAGGCAATCAACAACACAAGGACTGGATTACAAAAACAACAGAAAAAACAGATCTTAAACTCTACCATGTAGGAACAACATATATGACATGTGTAAATCATACCTTCAGCTCCTCAGCATATCCTACAAGAGACAGAGCCACTTCTGCATTCCCTTTGCCAACCTGAAAATGTAGAGCACTGAGCTTCTGATAAATACAAGCAATAATAACTAACAAGAGATATAGAAGTATGCAAACAAAAACAGAGACAAACCAATCTAACTGCAGTATTTTGCACTCTAAGAGGGACAGGATGGGATTGAATTTTGTTCAGAGGGATAATTGTAACTCTTCTTCGAAGTTCACCATTTTGAAGAAGTTGCTTTCCAGTATTTTCCGTGTCCACTAGAACATTAAACATCTTTCCCCCTGCAGCAACCTGAACACAACAAGCTCAGTAAAAGAGTAGGTGGTGATTATGCTTATAACAAATTAGGACAGCAACAAAATATACATCTGAAATAAACCAAGTAAGTGATATCATGCATGGCCAACCTCTAAGGCAGTCAATGTGGAGCTATCCTTCACTTTAATGAGTTTAGCTACCACACCTATCACTTTTGACCTATCAAAATTGTTCACAGGGTCACGATACGTGAAATCCACATTAGCCAATTGCGCTGACAGAATCTGAATTTCGTCTTCGAACTTCTGCACTACCTCTAACTCAGATGCACGATCCTGAAGAGAGCTTAACAAACTATCACAATTTACAACATACGGTCGAACTTTGACCAGACTTCAAGGGAGAATAAGTTGCATAACCAGCATTGGAAAAGCATACCTTCTGTAAAGCCTCCATCTTTCCATCTTCATATGGAAGAGATTCCAAAGCCTTTTGAACACTTTCCACATCTTTACTTCTAGTATGAAGCTCATTTTCTGCAGCAACAGCTTCTTCACGCTTCGATAACAACTGTTGTGATTTCTCTTTCAGCTCCTTCTCAGAATGGCTTATTTTTGTTTTCAATTGCTTTAGTTCAGTTTCTGCATTTTCCAACGGCTTATTTGGCATCACCTAGTTGATCTTCAAGACATTTGTCCTCATTTCCACTGCTCTTACCAGCAACCACACCCTTTCCACAAAAGTTGAAGGATGAAATTCTATAAGGGTATGAATGCAAACAACGACAATGTCAATGGAGTTCAACCCAACACCTAAGGGACTCTTTACCTGGTAATCCTTTTCGGACTCTTCCAAACTCTTGGAAAGTTCTTCAACTCTCTTTTTCTGATCAGCTGCTCCATCATCAGCACTTTTTACAGCAGATGCCTTCTCTTCTATAGACTTCTTTAACTCTGTAATCCATTGTCTTTTTTCATTTCTTTCTTCATTTCATCAGCAATGGTGATTGCCACACTCTTGTACCTGTCACTCAATCTCCTGTACGTATACAAACCACAGGCATAATTTGTAGAATAAACATGACATGTCACAACTGGGTTGTGGCATTGTTGGTTTCGTGGCCACACCCTTACTTTAATGGTGAGTCAATGGAAGTTATGGATACGGGGTTAGTTACACTTTCATTGGAGTAATAGAGGAAGTCAATGACACCACACTCAGGATTTTAGAGATGCCAATCCGACGAGGAACTGAACATTACAAGGAATTTCTGGAATCAATTACAACGGGGAATGAAAAAATAAAACATATCATATACATGCCGAAATTGGTTGCAGTATTACAGAAAGCATAATGAAGACACCACTGTCCATTTTCAAGGCAGCAGCAAGTGCTAATGATGCTAAACCTGCTGCAAGGAAAATAGGGCCAGCTAAACATGCATTTTAAACTTAATCCAGTGTTATACACATGCAATCTTAAATGGTTGTCCAGAGTATTATCAATGCCACCTGCAATAGCTTCAAGATGCATAATGATTCTACTGGGGATAGTCGTGCCCTTCGGCAAGTTCCTTCATGTGGTCTGGGATTTGGTATTCTACCAACCATAATAAATGTTAACCATTCCAACCGATGAAGGATAGTATTACCACTACACTCAATCGTTAACACAAAATCTCATGTCACTTCTATCACTAAACTCAGTCTTCAAAACAGGCACTCCGGTTAGCTCTAGGTATTCACAAGGGAGTGTGCAAAATTCACAGTTCACAAGCTACACCATCTTTCTTCACCTACTAAATTAGTCCTCCTAGCCAGCAATACCTGTTAGAAGATAAAAAAGAAACTAATAAGTATCATGAGATGCATTGAGGACATCTACCTAGCATGCTTCAGAAGGACAAACAACCACAAGAACAACGACCAAAACTGTCCACTTATTCACATTTCACATTACCTTAACAAACATATCCATTTTCAATTACCATAGATGAAAACCACAATGCACAAATACTCCTAAAAGATAACATACACACAATCAACATATCGTCAAGCGGAGTATCGCACCACTAAGTATCACAAATACGCCATAAAGAGTCCGTTTCATAAAAGAAAAAAACCCTTATTTTTAAGAAGGCAATTCCAAACTAAAAAATTATAGGCTTATTGAAATCTAAAAATATACAATATAGATCTTGTTTGAAAAATCTCATCGAGATCTTTTATACGATGCAAAAAAAATAGGAAATTATTTTTTATTTACATTATTTTTGAGTTTGAAAATATGAAATAATCTGCGTAATTTTTAAGAAAGTTTCTGGAACAGACTCTAAGCATTTTTCTGACGCATTGAGTAGTAAAAAAATTTGGTGCACGAAAAAGTGAGAAGGGTAAAATAGGTATCTTGGAAAATAAGAGACAGAAGTGACCGGTCTTGACATCAGTCAGAGGGAAAGTAAATTGAAGACACCAATTTCACCTTGTTTGACGAGAAAGCAGTTTCTTACAGTCCGCCCAGTGGGCGTAGTATAGAAGAATCCTAAAAAAAAACAAACAGAAAAGCCCAGAAAGGGGCCAGTCCAGAAGTTCCAGATTCAACACTGGTATCGATACTACGAGCAAACTGACATCCTTTGGGAAGACTGTCGAAAGGTGGCACTTTCAATTATATTATTAACTATAAAAACCAAGGTAAGAGTAATATGCTTACTTTTATCTCCGAGGGATGGCTTTCAAAATGGAGTCCCGTTCTTTGTTCTTTTCATCCATGAAAAGATGAAGCAAAAGCCTTTTGCGAATTTTCGGAATATGACCTCCTTGAAGTTCACCCGAAGGATATGTTCGACCATCCCAACGGTCGAGAAACTTCATTACATAAATGCCACAATCATGTCTACACAAACAAAATTGGAAGACGTTACAAAAAGGCCAAAAAGAATGACAAAATAAGTTGGTCCTTCAATTTATGACTAACATGTTGGTTTGTTGTGGCACAACGGCATAGTGAGATGTAAAAATGTGGGAATCATTCCGTGACCTTCGCGTGGGTCTCTTCTTTAGGAGTGCAAATAAATTCTGTTGCTGTAATAGAAATTGAAAATAATTTTGTAAGTATAATAACAAGTGCGCTAATGAGGAGATCATGCATTAGGTCCAGCGACAACTTACTATACTGCCAACTTGCTCCAATTGTTCCACGTTTTCCTCTTTTCCCTTCATTGAGTCCAGAATATACACGCGTGACTCAACAAGGGATATGCAGACGCAAAACCAGTGGTCACTTTCAAGCACAGGCAAGAAAAGCTGAAAAAAATAGGCCACCTTGAAGTCAAATTATATTTGGGGGGAGACATATTAGGATATATTGGGATTAGTTACGTACCATGTCGCATTTTAACAGGTCATAACCTAGTTTATCAGGGTCGCAATCATCCCGTAATACAGTGCTGAACTCATCACTTTTAGTTGCAAGTAGATTGGACTGTGGGGAAAAAAAAGATCACATACATCACAAATAAAATTTTCAAAAATAAATTGAACCTTAATAAGATGGATATGTTACCGCAAAGGCAGGAGCGAAAATGTGACGTGATGGGCGACCATTAGTTGCTACGGCTCTTTCCTTCATCATCCGCCATTCCGTAAAAGTGTACATAACCTACGTGTAGTCCAGCGTATGACAGTTAGGGCAACGTTATGACACACATAACACAAATTGAAGTATGGAACATACCATATTACACACAAGCCCCCTCGGTCGAAACGATTCACCAACTTCCTTGCGAGTAAGGGGCCACTTTGCCCCTTCAATACGGATCAACACCTCGCTGTTGTGCCCAAATAATTTGTTAGTACAAAAAAATTGGGAAAGAGATAGCATGGTTTCATAAATCTAACCGATGGTTTATCCTACAAGTCATATGGTATGTGGCGAAAAAAGATAAAAGTACCTTAACTCATTCGTCGGTCCCTTAAGAAGATACTTGATGATAGCTTCTTCATCTTCCGTTAATTTTGTTGTCTTCACAATGGGTTGTGCAACATACGGAGATTTAATAGATGGGCTCGGCTTCACGTTTCTTCTACGTTTTCTCTTTGTGGGATCAGTCGAGATCACCACCTCTTCCTGCTTTCGCTTAGTGGACGCCGACCCATGTATGATTTTTGTCCCCCCCACCTCCCCTTCCTCCTCAATCTCATCCCTTGTCTCCTTAATCTGATCCCCGTCCTCCTCCTCCTCCTCCTCCCCCTCCCCCTTCTCTTGAATTTGATCTCCCTCCCCCTCCCCCTCACCCTGCTGGCCATATTCATAAAGTTCGAAATTTGGACTAAATTGAGGCGAATGGCCTTCATCTTGTACAGGTTCTGCCCGTCGACCATCTTCAGGGCTTCCAACAACAGGGCTTCCAACGACAGGCTCGCCCATAGAAGCATCCATTTCATGCAAGAATTTTGAGTTCTTTATAAATTGACGCATGTGTTCCTTGTACATATCAATGCAAATCTGAAATGGTATAAGAAAAACGAAATTATGACCATATGTGAAAACTAATTGAAGGTAAAAGAACCATGAATCTATCAAATATCTAAACTAAGCCAATACAATCACCTGATTTTTCAAATTGTGGGGAGGGAATTGAGAAAAAACAGAATCCTCAATTGGCATGTCCTCCATCTCCTTGGAAATTCGAACATCGATGAATTCCTTGGTCCATGAGCCAATTGGAGGGTCAAGTTCGTTCCCAACTTCAACATCCAATGGATTCAAGTCAAAATATATGACCTGCCAAACAAGTCATAATTTTTAACTTCGTACAAAAACCATATTATTGTTATTCAAAGTGTTAGAAATACAATGATAGAAAAATGAAGTAAACATACCATCAAAAGGAACAGACTACCACCAACTCGTTCCGCCTTCCCTCCACTTTTGTTGGTTACCCGAACCTTATAATTCCGAATCTCGTTCACCAACCAATCCAACACAAAGGCCGGCCACTTATACGTCTTTAAGGTTTGAAGGTCATCGGCAACCACCCCCGGGAACAATCTACTCCCCACAACTTCCTTTGTGGTGGGGCACAGCAAGCATCCCAATGTAAATAGCATGAACGCCCTATGAAAGGTCCCATCCGTACTTTGTTTCTTAATCTCATTTTCCAATTCCACGATTTTAATCTCCTTATAACCTCCATGAAAGTCCTGTTGAATTTTTTGTCTGTGTGATTCAAGGCATTCTGTGGGCACGGGTGTGTCCCCTATCGGCATCCCCAAAACTCTAGCAACATCTTCTTCCGTAATATGAACAACTACACTCCTCCTAAATTCTATGCTGCAAGTTTCAGGATTGAAACATTGCACCAAATGCATAGCAAAGGCTCTGTGCATATGGCCACACTTCACACCAAGTAGTGTATGGAATGGATTGAATGCTTTGATTGCCTCACGTTGGTCTGTAGTCAATGTACCAATCAAGGAAACAAATTTCCTAGGGGAACACCTCGTCGTTATAAAAAGCTGTAAGTATAACCAAACGAAAATTTATATTAGCATGCTAGTAATTTCATTATCACAGAAGGTAGCAAACATAGCAGGTATTGGGTGGTGATTTTGTTAGCATGCAACGGTTACATGTTAAAACAATCAAAAACTAATTTGTGAGGTAAACTTAAGTAGTTGTGTTACAGTGGGGCTAAACTCAAATTGTGAGGTAAAGCATCGTTAGTTATTGACAAGTTATTGACATACCGGCACTTTCTTCTTCTTTCTCTCCCCTTTACTCTTCTTCTTCTTCTTCGTTGGACGGGGCAGACAAATGTCCTCTTCTTCACTCCAGTCCTCATCATTCACCTCCTCCTCACCATTCCCTTCGTCACTGCTTGACCCCTGATAAGTTTCGTCATAGTTTTTCCGCAAGTATCCACAATGCCACCATTTCGACATGGCTCCCATCACCTACATAGGAAATGAATATCATTGACAACATTACAAATTGGCACTCATACAAAAAATACAGTTTCTTTCCATCCCTCAATCCAAACCTCTGGTTGCTTTATTATATTGTCTTCTTTAAAGCTTTTCTTCAAACCTCTAGTAAAATCCTTCCTGCATTTAACCAAGGATTGAGTGGTCAATACGTAAGTGGGATAAGAAAATACATCAAATATAATCTATTAAAAACTCACACATAAACAGCAAAAGCATTTGGTTTCCGTTGCTCCATTTCTGAACTACTTCCCTTCTTGACCTTCACTTTTATAGGTGGTACTATTGATTTTCTAGCGTTACCCTTTGAACGTGCCATCATAGATATAACTGCACATGAAACCAAGAAGTTTACACATATAACCATAATAAGCAACCTGTGAAGCAGAAATCTTAAAAATATGTTTCAGATCATCTTATTTTCCTAGGGCCAACCCAAGCTATTTCAGACTTAGCCAAAGTGCATTGCATTATTAATGGAAGAAGACAATGCAATGCAATTTCAAACATCAGCATCAACTACTTTCATTTGCAAGCATCAGCATCAACTGAGCTGAATGAGCAGAAAACCTATGTAAGAAACTAGCAGCAGCATGATAGCATAACAGGCTGTAACAGAATGCAAAAACATAAATACATAACAGCAGAACAGCATTTTGCAGCTGATTGCACCAGCAATGTAGCAGCAGCAGCCATAACAGAGACAACAGTAGCAGCCACACAGCAATTAGCAGTAAAAACTAGTGACATGGCCCGTAGAAAAGGCCTAAAGACTCGAAGGGACACCCCAAGGATAGGTGAATACAATGAAATAGAAGTGACTGACTGTTACACATCCTAAAACAGCTGTTCGTTCAGCACTACAGTAGCAACAAAACAGCAGAGCAGTCACGGCAGTAGCAACAGCAATCATCGCAAGCAGGTGATACTTCTTGCTGCTTGTGTGTTGCCGCTATTATGGTACCAGGCAGCTGCTGTTTTGCTACGGCTACTGATGTTGTGGTTTTGCTATTGTGCCATTGCTTTACTGCTGTTCTCAATGCTTGTGTGTGCTGCTGTCCAGTGCAGTCGCAACCTGCTATGGTTATTTACAGCTGATAGTGTAATTATGGCTGTCCAATCTAAGCCTTTTGGCATGTGTTTCCCTCCCATCTCTTAGATGGAATTGAAACATGTGGAATGCACATGTTTGTTTACATCTTCATAGCTATTGAGTGTAGTTAGTTTTAATTGGGTTAGATTGGTGTTTCCTACCATGACCCAATTGGTCCATTTTCCTTTTAGCCCTTGGCTTAGATCAATGTAGCCACTTGGCTTAGGTCATTTTTCTCTATCTTCGAAATTATTTTTCCTTTTCCTCCTGAGGTATGCCCCTCACAAAGGAAATCAAGGCTAACACCCCAAAACATGACTGAAGAGGATAGAGTGGTGAGGAAGTTAAAAGCCAGTGGGCAATTCTCTGTCAAATCTGCTTTCGAATGGAGTTATTGAAAAGTGTATCAATTATCAGATAGTAAGCAACCAAGGGGAAATTGGGTAACATAGATCACTCATGAGAAGAAAAAAAAAACCAACAATTGCACCCAGTTTCAAAAAACTTTCCAAAGGCAATAAAAACAATCCAGAGCCAACGGTTACATGTTACAACGTACATGTGAAGGCTATACATGAACTATGTATTGACTAGAACGAGGAGAATTGTATGAAGTAATGATCGAGAAGGCAAAGAAGAAAATGAAATTAGAAGTACATTTAGATTTGCAAAATGATGACATTCAAACATCTAACCAATCGAAAACCAGAATGCTCAAAGGTCAGTATTCAACACTCACAAAAATCCGAATGATGACTGCATCCAGATTCCAGCCACCCTGTTCTTGCATTGCAATCAAATAAACAGCTAATAGACTAACAAACTAACAACAAACTAAAAGACTGGAGGGGCTAGGCCGCCACCTCAACTCAGCAAACAGAATATGTGAGGGGTTATGCCACCACCTCGACTAACCAATGCAATCAAATAAAACTAACTATACTAACAAAAAAAAAACACTCAATATTTAGCCTGGCTTCGTTACACCTCAGGTTTGGCATAAAACCAGGTTAGAGGTATCCACCAAGCTAAATACGAGCTACTAACACATAAAGATGAAGAACAAAAGTTGAAATCCTAACAAAGTTTTGAAGAAAAAATAATCAAGGTCTTGGTATACTTACAGGCATGCTATCGCGAAGTTAAGTTGTAAGCCGTTTAGTAATGGTTAAGCAAAAACACAAGCCCAGATACAAGCTTTAGTTATGAAAGCTAGAACAGTTTCTAAATTCGATCATTCACCCAACGACAATGTATGCTACTTGCAAACACAAAATTGAAGCTGTTTGCTAGGCCTGAGTAGAAAAGGATTCACAGATCCTATGGAAGGCCGACTAGGGCATTCGTATCAACAAATACCAGAGTCGTCATTACAAATCTCTTCGACGACAATCCTACAAAACATTAAGACAACTACATGGGCATGCGATATGCCGTACAAGGCAGGAGCATCATCGTCGTTCTTTACAACTATAGTTATATTCATTATAACACCATTATTCAGAAGAGGTTAATTTGGTCTCTAAACATAGATACGCTTGTTGCGACAGATCAAAAGACCCGAAATATAATTCTTATCCGTGATTTGCATGTGCAGATTGTGGAGTCTCGTAGTTCAAGGATACGGATTGCACATGAATGAAAAGAATTTGGAAGGTGCGACGGCCCTAGACATTGCCGAAACAGTTACTTCTACAAAAAGTTCAGCACCAGGAGATAACATTTAGGGATCCCTAACATTTACCACCATTTTATTCATAATAAACTCGGAAAAAACCTATTAACTTTCAGCCCACACTGAGGGGATTAGAAATACTAATAACTCTGAAACTTACGGTAAAGATCTCCAACCCGGGCTGGGGATTTCGGAAGCAAATCAGTGCTGGAAGTTCAAATCCAGTCAATTCCGAAACTTGACAGAGGTATCCGGTGGCCGGAAAAGGACAGCGATGGTCGGCCAATTCCAATGTCGCCTGAGGTCAGCGGCGAAAGAAAACAAGTGTGCCTGGAGATTGAAGACCAATCACAACGTCGAGGAAGATCGACGAAGAGAGTTGGGGGAATTTCTGGTCGTCGGTTGGCAAGAGAGAGAGGAGAAGAGAGGAGCAACGAGATGAAGAGAGAGGAGCAACAGAATGGGTTTCAGAGAGCAACAGCGAGAGAGAGAGGGGGGTTTCAGAGCTAGGGTTTGGATGTGATTTGGAGGCGGGAGATATACGGGTTTTGGGGAGAGGGATTCAACGACGTCGTGTAGGTACAGAGGGGTAATTTTGTCCACATATATTTTCCATTCCATGTATTAGGAATTGTTTTCCTCCTTCCCATCACTTATGAATTCCTACAAAGTTGTCCATGACCTGGGTATTTTTTGCCCCTCTTTCCACTGATATGCAATTCTCCCTACAAAATTTGTCTGTACTGGAATTCAACATTGGGCTCTGTTTTTTCCATGAAGAGAGAGAGAGAGACTATCCTTGTTTGGTTCAACTCTCATCTCATCTCATTTTTCTCTCTACGCATTTCTCAATATATTTTTCTCTCCATCTCTCTCCACTCATTACTGCTAAAATTAAGGATATGATTTGGTCAATATTTGATTGGTCAATATCCTTAATTGTGTAATCTTATTTTATTCCGTAGTTGTAGGATATTTCTCTGTAATCTTGTATTCTTTCTTTGTTAATGTTTGTACTATATATATTGTACAACTACGATGAATGGAATTATCAGAAAATTACTCCACAATTGTGATTATTTTCATGGTATCAAAGCCACCTTCAATCTCCTTTTCTTAAACTCTAGGAATTGAAGTAGGTCCTGTATTCATAATTGTTGGTGTTTCTGTTCATATCATTCCGCTGCAAAATTTTCTTTTAGTGCCACCATGACTGAAGTAAGTAGTGCTAAATCACCGAAGAAGAACGAATCTTCGACTATTGTGTCTGGTCTCCATTTGCAGGAAACATCCTCTCTCATCACTCCGGAACGGCTGGACGGTACCAATTATGTGGAGTGGTCTTTGAATGCCCGAAATAAAATCCGTGGGAGAAAACGTTGGGGTTATATTTCGGGTACCAAGGCTGCTCCATCAAATAAAAAGTCAGAAGAGTATGAAGAGTGGGAGGATGAAAACTGCTTGGTCAAATCTTGGCTTCTTGATGCGATGACAAATGATATTCGGTCTCTCTTTCTTCGATTGTCTACGGTGAAGGAGATATGGGAGACAGTTAATGTAACGACCCGCTCCATCTTTGTACAATATTGTCTGCTTTAGACGCCCAAAGCCCATAAGACTTCCCAGTAGGTCACCCATCCCTGGACTACCCCAGAATGAGCACGCTTAACTGTGAAGTTCCTATGCGCTTTGGCCCGCCCTCACGGCTTTAAAAGGCCTTGTACAAGTAGGAGGAATCTTTTCTTATAAACCATGACTTGCCCCCTCCCGTCCGGACGGAGCCTGCTTCCTGTAGTACTACCGGCCACCGGAAAGCGGGTGTTACAATCTACCCCCCTTAGGGATGCAACGTCCTCGTTGCACAGGCCCAGCAACCTCCCTTGGGGTCCGTGGTAGTAGAGCGCATCCTACCCACCACTTTGCCCAGGGCGGGGCTCTGATACCATTCTGTAACGCCCCCAAATTCCGGGTACGTTAAAAGGACAATTTTTATTGAATAATCAAAGAGAGTCTGGCTCTTTATTACATCATAACTCTCACAAGAGTGTCTTAATTACATATGGGAAGGAAAATTAGGGTTCCTAACTACAGCTCCGCCTGCTCCTCCATCCTAGCCAGCTCCTCAGCTCCAAAATCCTCCAAGGCATACTGCTTATCTTGATTATCTACAAAATCTGACACATTATACCAGCGTCGCCACCGATATAATATGTCAGGATCACCAAAGGTAACACCATGAGCTACAAAAGCTCAGTAGAATAATCCTATACCCACCAACCCATAACTTACACAAAACAAGTCATACAGATAACGATATCTACGCCGTGCATGCTTATTCAACAACTATCAACAATAACACATCCGCATTCTCTATTAACTATCGGTGGTGTCTGTAACATCAGAGTTTCTCCTACGCAGCATTTCGTAGACCGTGTCATCATTTTCACTTTTCATTTACCGAATCAACATTTCGAAAAGTATTTTAACACACCCAACCTCGGTTCCGCCGTTCCGGGTTCCCGAGTATCCTCACAATGGTTCCGCCGCACCGGGTTCCCATTGGCACACAAAAACATTGAATTTGGCATTGGCTATTCTCCACGGATAACCAATCCACAATTCAAAACCCTCGGTTCCGCCGCTCCGGTTCCCGAGTATCCTCACCATGGTTCTGCCACTCCGGGTTCCCATGGGAAATTCCGAAAATCATTAAAACAATTGCGTTGGCTCCTCTCCACGGATAACCAAACCACAATTCATCCCTCGGTTCCGCCGTTCCGGGTTCCCGAGTATCCCCACAATGATTCCGCCGCTCCGGGTTCTCATTGGGTTTTTCACAATTCTTTCTTTACACACGCACACCACACAATGGGCAAGTCCGGCCACATTGCGGTTTCAAAACACGCCTTGTCTTTAACACACCCTAGGTGTCATGTTTCTAACTTTCTCGATTCTCGTGACTCATTTTCATGCATAGACTCCGCGGCAGGACTTTAAATCATTTATTGTAATCTTGAAACTAAACTAGCAAGATCATCCAACTCTATATTACTTAGCATACTCATCTTTATCCTTAAACTCACGTAATCATGCGTAAACATTTAGCATACAATCTAAAGCATAGTGCCACGTGGACGGACACCTTTGGAGTGGGAAACCACTTATGCTTTATCACACAACAAGTAAGGCAAGCAATCATACAATTAAGCTCATCACCATCCTTATGATCGAATACGAATACCTTTAACTAAACGACGAATTCCTATCTTTCAAAAATCGTTCTTTCTTTCTTTTTAAGGAAGTTTAAAACAACATTTGTTTATTAGGGAAATGAAGTTCATTAATCCAACATGCTCATACTTTAAAATAATCTACGTATACTTAGGAATAACGGGGATGGAAAATTCTACATTTCAAAAACAAACACATTTCTAATTATATTCAAGGAAAGTAGATATGGAAATCTATTATACTTAGAGATAGAGGTTAAGATTAATCTACGTATACTTTGGGTTAAAGTGTATGAGAATATTCTACATTCATTTCAACATACGCTTATCATCCGATATATTTAGAGTTAGAAAGTATAGAAAAAGTCTACCGTTCTTCTTGGCGGTAGGGCGGCTACGAAAAGAAAGTACGTCGGACGGAGTAACTTCCTACGGTAAGCTTCCGGTAGCTTCGAAAGAGAAAGGTTTCTCTCGAAACTAAATCTTGACTAACTTTCTAAACTTTTATGGATCGAAGGGTGGTTGAGTGGCGGCTTTGGATGAGTTTCTTGAAGAACACAAGAAGAACTCAAGAATAAGGAAGAACTAAGCAAGAACAAGTAAGAATACTAGATTTTCTAGAGAGAGAAGTTGAATGGGTGAAGGTGTGAGTTGAATGGCCAAGGTGGGGTGCTATTTATAGCAAAAACTTGGCTTATTATCCAAGGGATAAATTTTTCCCTAACAATTATTGTCCAAGGGGCAATCTTTGAAATGTATGGTTTTGAAAGCATGCCATGACTTGTCTTGTCCAATCTTTTTAGGCCTAAGGCTATAATACTAACTAGGATCTTATGCTTTCTAGGTGATTATGGCTAGTCTTACAAGTCTAGGACAGGTTTGTAGTCAAATTCTAGGGTAATTAGGGCTAGGTTCTAGGATGATTAAAGACTAGGTTGAGTGCTTGAAGTAGTCTAGGAATGGGTTGGCATGGCCATAATTAGACTTAAGGCTATAGGGTAGCTTGTTGGAGTGTACAAAGTCACATGCACACACCACACTCTTTCTCTCTCTCTCTCTCGGCCTCCCCTCTCTCGGCTTTTCTCTCCCTCTCTCTCTCTCTCTCCTTGTACTATGTACTACTCATGTATATATATATAAGTATATATATATATGCATCTAGGAAAGTAATCCTAGAAATATTAGGCTTAAGGCTATACCCTAGATTTACATGCATGGCATGCATTAAGATCACCACCTTTGGAAGCAAAATGATGGCCATGACTTGTCTTGTCATGGTTATGTATACTTTGGCAAGTCAAGTGACTATTGACCAAGGAATAAAAATTCCCCTAGCATTTATTAACCAATGGGTAGAAGAATAATGGTGGTAAATAAGGTTGAAAAGACTAGTCATGGGAATATAATGATTACCTAGGAATTGGGAGATCTTATTTCTATTATCCAAAGGGTAAGAATTTCCCTAACAATTATAATTCAATGGGTAAAAGAAAAAGATACACTTGGAAGATGTAATGATTAAAGTGAATCATACTTTCCTAGAAAGTGATTCTTGTCATAAAAGTCATCATTACTGCAAGCCATGTGTCTTACTTTTGGAAGCTCATGATTATTTCTATTGACCAATGGTTCTAAAATGCTAGGAGGATGTAACTAAGTCAATTGGTACTTAGGTTAGGCTAACTAACTAGTTGGAAGCTAATTCTACTTGCCAAGTAGGATATTTAGCCAATAAATATAATTTTAAGACTTTATTTCAAATACTAGGAAGATATACAAGTGCTTTTATAAGCATACTTGTTTTTAGAAAATGACTAGATCGTCCGGTGCAAAAGGATATATTTTTATAAGTCTCAAATCTAATTATGACGGATTATCAAAATTTAAAAGGAAGTTTTAAAAGCAAATCTAAGTAATCAAAATAAAATTCAAATATTTATTTACCAAAAATCAGGGTTGTTACATTTAAAAACACGTATTCGGTTGATCAGGATGCGTCAAAAGCTTATCAACTTCATTGCGAGGTATTTTCTGTCCGCCAGAATGGAGGTTTTGTTATTTCTTACTTTGGCAAATTATAGAAAATATGGCAGGAACTTGATGATATTGATGCATGTATTATGGAGTGTGCCAATGATATTGCTATATACACCACGAAGGTTAATTCCGAACGTGTGTATAAGTTTTTGGCTGGTCTTGATCCTCATTTAGATGGGGTTCGAGGTTGTGTACTTTCTACAAAACCACTTCCTGATATACATGCAGCTTATACTATGGTGTGTTCGGAAGCTAATCGCCAAGATGCTATGCTTGGAGAAAATATTGGAGAAGGGACTGTAATGGCTTCTTGGAAGATGACCATCTCAAAGAAAGATAAAAAATGTATTCATTGTAATGGTACTGGTCATAAGGTGGACATGTGTTTCCGACTTCATGGGTATCCAGAATGGCATCCAAAAGGTAAGAAGGCATCTCATAAGGAGGCGAACTCTGATTCAAAAGCAAATCTAGCCATAACCCTTGCATTCACTGCTAAGTCTGGTATGTCTTTTACTAGAAATAGTGATTGGATAATTGATTCTGGCGCAACAGACCATATGACTTGTGATCGTTATAAGTTTAGTCATTTATGTCCCAAATGTTCCAAAGCCACTATTACCACTACTAATGGTGTATCATCTCCGGTTATTGGAGTTGGTACAGTTCCATTATCTTTCACGTTAGAAATCCAGGATGTCTTATTTGTGCCATCGTTAAATTGTAATATTCTCTCTGTGAATCAATTAGTCAAATCTCATGAGTGTGTTGCTCTATTTTTTCCTACTCACTGTATTTTTCAGAACATCCATACTCGGGAGAAGATTGGCAGTGGTAGACAAATGGGAGGGTTGTACTATCTTGAAGATGGAGTCCAACATTCTGATAAAAAAGGCATGCTCTTGTGGTAAATGGAGATTCGATGAATAAGAAAAAGGAGGAAATTTGGTTATGGCATAGGAGACTGGGACATCCTTCCTTTGGCTATCTTAGGAGATTATTTCCATCCTTGTTTCATGGAAGTAATCTTTCAGACTTTGTTTGCGAAACTTGTGTGAAGGCAAAAAGCCATCGTACTACTTTTCATTTGAGTGATCATAAAACATATTTACCTTTTTCATTAGTTCATTCAGATGTTTGGGGACCGGTCCCAATTTCTACTCTTAATGGGATGAGGTGGTTTATAACTTTTGTTGATGATTGCACTCGCATGACTTGGGTTTATCAAATGAAACACAAGAGTGATGTTTGTTCAATCTTTCGCATGTTCCATCAAATGATAACTACTCAGTTTGGTGTTCCAATAAAAGTCTTTCGTTCTGATAATGGTGGTGAGTACGAAAAGAAAGAATTGATGGAATTTATGCACTCTGAAGGGATTATTCACCAAACATCTTGCACAGATTCTCCTCAACAAAATGGTGTTGCAGAGCGAAAAAATTGGCATTTATTGGAAATTACTTGGTCTCTTTTAATTGGGGGTCATGTTCCCATTTACTTGTGGGGTGAAGCTTTGAATTCGGTGGTCTATTTAATGAACCGTATGCTATCCAGTGTTCTTAATTTTCGAAGACCATTGGATGCTCTTTCTGATCATTGCACTCTCCCACCGGTAGTACTTTTGGCTCCACGAATTTTTGGGTGTGCAGTTTATGTTCATTTGCATCCACGCCAACGGACTAAGCTTGAGTCTCGTGCTTTGAAGTGTGTTTTTGTGGGATATGGAAACAATAAAAAAGGCTACAAGTGTTTTGATCCAAAAACTCGGAGGCTTTATGTTTCCATGGATATTACCTTCCATGAGACCGAACTTTTTTACAGGGCGCCAACTCCTAATTTACCATTTCAAGAGGAGAATTCAGACGAAGTGATAAATTATGAAGAACTGGAAGCATTTTTACCTCAGAAAATATTTCTTCGTTCGGAGATTCTTTAGGACAGGGTGAATTTTCAGATGAAAGTGAAGAGTTATCAATTGTTGAACCAGAGACGTCTCATACTGAAGATAATGCTCTTCATGATAGTACAATGCCTCCCAACAATTCAACACAACCACTAAGCCAGTCTTCTTCTGAGATTCCTCCAGAGGTATCCACTAATCCTAACTCCACTTGTAGTGATGATTTTTTTTTTCTGAATCTCAAGTGTCTCAATATCGTCTTCCACCTCGTTCTAATCGTGGTGTACCACCCGTTAAATATGAGCCTGATCCTAAATCCAAAGTTAGATACCCCATTAGTAATCATGTGTCTTGTCAAAAATTGTCCAAGTTATATGCGTCTTATGTGCTACAGTTATCATATGTTCCTATTCCTAGTAAAATGCAGGAAGCTTTAACAGATGACAGATGGACTCAAGCCATGGCAAAAGAGATGGCAGCGCTTGAGAAAAATGATACTTGGGAGCTTGTGACTCTACTGAAAGGAAAAAAGACCGTGGGATGTAGATGGGTCTTTGCGGTCAAGCATAAAGCAGATGGGACAATTGAGAGGTATAAAGCTCGATTGGTTGCGAAAGGATATACACAATCTTATGGGGTTGACTATCAAGACACTTTTGCACCTGTTGCCAAACTTAATACAGTTAGAGTGCTCCTGTCTTTGGCGGTGAACCGAGATTGGCCACTTCTTCAGTTTGATGTAAAAAATGCTTTTTTACATGGAGATCTTACAGAGGAAGTGTATATGGATCCCCCTCCAGGTGTGAAAAAATACTCAGATGTTACAATAGTATGCAAACTTAAAAAGGCGTTGTATGGGTTGAAACAGTCTCCAAGAGCTTGGTTTGGTAGATTTACCAAGTCTATGAAGAGCTTCGGATATAAACAAAGCAACTCAGACCATACTTTGTTTTTAAAGCATCGAATGGGTAAGATTACTGCTTTGATTATATACGTTGATGACATGGTGGTGACAGGAGATGATCAAGAACAGTGGCGGCTCCAGAAATTTGTGGTAGGGTGTTCAGAAATTACCTTAACTCTACTAGTTTATTTATTAACCAATAATATATGTACAAAATCTCATAAATTAGTATAAATAGTGCGGTCAAAAAACATAACCTCTATTCTACAAAAATTAAATACGAGGTGAAATGAGAACAGAAGAATATATACTATATCTTTTTTACAAAAATTTAATTTTTGTTAAAAGTTGTTGTATTACGTACTAGACAGTGTTTCGAGAATGGAAGGAGTTCTCGTATTTTGTGTCAACGTATTAATCTACTAAAACCCTTTTAAAAGAAATTGTACTGAGTATGTTGGGGTTGCCCTTCCTGAAGGAATATGTTGTAGCGAGTATGTTGAGGCTGACCTTCTCGAAGAAATATTATTCAAGTTAACACAGTTTTGCAACGTAGTTGGATTTTTTTAAAGCTCTTGTCCGTAATTTTTTATAAACTAAGTAAACAAAAAAAAAGAAGTAGTTATTGTCATGAATGCGAAATTAACACATTTAGACAATCGAAAAAAAAGATGGAGAGAAAACGCAGAGCATAATTCTTTCCCCTATAGATTCTTTTTTTTTTTCCCCCCTTTCTTTTTTCAATTTTTTTCATTATGATTGTGAGTTTTATTTGAGGTAATGTGTTAGGTGTTCAAATGTGAATTACTTGGAATGATGGGTTGTAAGTAGATTGTGGTTGAGTGTTTAATTGGTTTTGGATTGGGTGTTCAATTCTTTTTGATTGAGTGTTCATTGACATTTGGGTTGGGTGTTCAAAGTAAGGTTAGTCCAAAAATTTTACATGTATTCTAAATTTTTTTTTTTTTTGGGGTGGTCAATTGACCATGGAACCCAAAGAGTAGAGCCGCCTCTGATCAAGAAGAAATTGAGAGCTTACAATGACACTTGGCCTTAGAGTTTGACATGAAACAACTTGGAGATTTAAAATACTTTCTCGGAATCAAGGTAGCCCGCTCAAAGAATGGTATTTTCTTGTCTCAACGAAAATACATTCTTGATTTGTTAACTGAAACAGGTATGCTTGGATGTAAGCTTGCGAATACCCTTATTGAACAAAATCACAAGTTGTTTAATTGTTTGCATGCAACTTCTACTGATAAAGCAAGGTACCAGAGACTTGTGGGAAAATTAATTTATTTGTCCCGTACTAGGCCAGATATTGCTTATTCAGTATGCATAGTAAGCCAGTTTATGCATGATCCTCGTAAACCTCACATGGATGCAGTGGAACGCATATTGCGATATTTAAAGTCTGCTCCGGGTAAAGGGTTATTGTTCAGCAAGAATAATCACTTGAAGGTAGAATGTTACACTGATGCAGATTGGGCTGGTTCATCTGACGACAGAAAATCTACATAAGGATACTTTACTTTTGTAGGAGGCAACCTTGTGACTTGGAGGAGTAAAAAACAACCGGTGGTAGCAAGTCAAGTGCAGAAGCTGAATATAGAGGCATGGCTTTTGGAGTATGTGAGTTACTATGGTTGAGGAACTTGCTTAAGGATTTGGGTGTTCACTCTCAGGAGACAATGAAGTTGTATTGTGATAACACTTCTGCTATAGAGATTGCTCATAATCCAGACCAACACGATCGGACGAAGCATGTGGAAATTGATAGACACTTCATTAAAGAAAAACTTGAAGCCGGAATCATTGTTTTCCCGTTTGTGAAGTCTGAAGACCAACTAGCCGATGTCCTTACCAAAGCTATTGCCAGCAGTGTTTTCAGTCACTCTTTAGACAAGTTAGGCATGTGCGATATACATGCTCCAACTTGAGGGGGAGTGCTAAAATTAAGGATATGATTTGGTCAATATCCTTAATTGTGTAATCTTATTTTATTCCGTAGATGTAGGATATTTCTCTGTAATATTGTATTCTTTCCTTGTTAATGTTTGTACTATATATATTGTACAACTACGATGAATGGAATTATCAGAAAATTACTCCACAATTGTGTTTATTTTCAATTACATCAAAAAAAATTTCAAAAAGTTGAACCAAACAAGGTAGCAGGCCTAATGTTATTCAGTCGGTTTCCTTCAGCTACTCCATTAAACAGAGTTGGTCTCACTTTAGTTCCACTATCAGAAGCCCCATGCCTGCTTTTGAGACGTACTACTACGTTTTAATCACAACCAAATTTAACAGGAAAGAAGAAAATCACACACTAACCGACTTTACTCCTTATTCTGAAATCATATCAAATGATGTACGATGAACTTGATTTTTGGTATGCTTGATATTCTCCATGACTTTAAAAAAAAAAATGAAAGGTCCCGATCAGTGAAGTGAAATCGAAAAATAATATTTTTTGGTTGAAATTTTTTAATGGATTGGGGAGCAGCTCTGATTAAGTGGGTATTTGTTGCTATTGAATTATGGCAAAATTTAGAGAAAATTACCTTTATATCCCTTCGATTTATTCGAAAAGTTCAACTTAGTCCTTCTAGTTTCAATTTCACCCAACTAAACCTTCGATTTGCAATTTTGTTCCAATGTCATCCATCCGTTGGATGCCGTTACTAATTTGAACGGAAAATGGGCATGTGCCTAGCACGTGTGCTCTCCCCAAGGGCATATTTGTCCATTCCCCTCCTCCTCCTCTCTCTCTCTCTTTCCATAAAACCCAGAAAAGGAAAAAAAAAACAAAACACACACACACAAATCGAAGAGAGAGAGAAAGGCAGCCATAGCCACCGCCACCGCCACCTTCGGTTCACCACCATAACCGCTGCCGGCCACCACCATCACCGGCCTCCCTCTCGGCCAGCCTCCTACCGCCGCACCACCTCACCTCCCCGGCTCCTCTCCTCCAGTCCAGTCACCACCAATTCCTGATGCCCAAACCCACCAATCACGCAATCAACCTAACCGCTGCCGGCCACCACCAGCATTCTAGCCCAACCCAGCCCACTTGTTAATAACCAGGCCTCCACCACAT
The DNA here is from genome assembly GCA_018127125.1 of Rhododendron griersonianum. Classification (NCBI taxonomy): domain Eukaryota; kingdom Viridiplantae; phylum Streptophyta; class Magnoliopsida; order Ericales; family Ericaceae; genus Rhododendron; species Rhododendron griersonianum. The sequence goes on along the minus strand of CM030794.1, from coordinate 25,684,996 downwards.
TCCAATCCACCACCGGATCTTCCCCAACCAAAATCCGCCCTTTTTCTTTTCTTCTCCTGCTAAACACACACACACACACACGGAGACACAAACAGAGAGGAGAGAGTAGGAGAGAGAGAAGATGTTCAGGAACCAGTACGTCACGAACGTTACAACATGGAGCCCACAGGGGCGCTTGTTCTAGGTGGAGTACGCGATGGAGGCGGTGAAGCAGGGATCGGCCGCGACCGGGCTCCGATCCAAGACCCACGTGGTGCTCGCCAGTGTCAACAAGGCCCAGTCCGAGCTCTCCTCCCACCAGAAGAAGATCTTCAAGGCCGACGACCACATCGGCGTCGCCATCGCCGGACTCACCGCCGGACTCACATCGGTGGCTATGGCTGCCATAGCCGGAGCAAAACTTGAGACATGAACCCGGAGCAATTCAGCCATAGAGACATGCCTCAAGGTGTTCTCTCAAGAAGTACTCATGAGAGTACTCTCGCAGCAAGACTGGGAATCCATAAACATTGGCTATGGCTGCCTTTCTCTCAAGACTGGCTATGGCTGCCTTTCTCTCTCTCTTTGATTTGTGTGTGTGTGTGTGTTTTTTTTTTTTTCCTTTTCTGGGTTTTATGGAAAGAGAGAGAGAGGAGGAGGTGGAGGGGAATGGACAAATATGCCCTTGGGGAGAGCACACGTGCTAGGCACATGCCCATTTTCCGTTCAAATTAGTAACGGCATCCAACGGATGGATGACATTGGAACAAAATTGCAAATCGAAGGTTTAGTTGGGTGAAATTGAAACTGGAAGGACTAAGTTGAACTTTTCGAATAAGTCAAAGGGATATAAAGGTAATTTTCTCCAAAATTTATTATGAAAAAGAATAACAAAAAATTCAGGTAAATGGAGCTACTATACTCATGATCTTTAATTTTTTCCTCTCGGAATTACGGAAGTTATCCCTAACGGCCCGTTTGGATGGAGGATTTGTTTTGGGTGGATTTGTAATGAGGGGAGATTTGAAGGTGGATATGTAATGATGGGTGATATGTTAAGAATGGTGGCCCCACCTTTTAAGAAGGGTGGATTTGTAATGAGGTGTTTGGATGAATTTTTGAGAAGGGGGATTTGAAAGGTGAATATGATGGGATAAGGTGTTAAATGACTTATTTGCCCCCACTTTAGTATTTTAATGGACAAATTATGTTTATGTCATTATAATTACATTAAATACATATATACAATTAATTATTGCATAAATTTGAATCAAATTATCTTTAAATTATTTTAACCTTTTTTGATTTATTATTTTTTAAAATTTGAATTATTTATTTTCAATTTAGTAATTAAAAAGTACATTTCGTAATTACAGTAAATACATATTTATAACTAATTATTGCATAAATTTAAATGTAATTATATTGAAATAAATTTAACCTTATTTGTATTTTTTTTTAAGAAATCCGAATTATATATTTTCAATTTAGTAATTTAAAAAGTACATTTTGTGGTAGTTGAAAAAGAAAAGTAGGTGCACCAAATTTTGTTAGGTAAAAATGTTTTTAACAAATTGTTTGAATTTGTTTCCAATTTCATATTAAATCTTGTTTAGTAAATTTATTAACAGTTTGCCTTAATTTTATGTAGGATCGGCCACAACTGAGACATTTCCAGGACAGAGAATTTTCCAAATTTAATCGTTGGGGCCATTGCTTTGTTCGACAAGAAAACTAGAAGTTTGAAGTTGTAAGAGGGTGGTCGAAGAATAAGTTCGTACTTTTGATAATAAATGTTTGAGTAATTATATTTATTTGAGATTACTAATGTTTTTCTACATAATGCAGTCTTCATTTTGAAATTGGAGAAATTAAACTTACAACTTCATTCCGAATCGAATAGAAGTGCGAACAAAATACAAGCTACGAAACCTAAAAAAATCCCTAGAACAAAGTATGTTGATAGACGACCTTGATGTTGAACTTGGAAAGAACTTGTGGATGTGGAAGCATTGTCACTTGATTGATGTTCGGTTCGGATCGATTGTATTTGAATGAGCCGGTATCGTTCCTCATGGAACTGTAACAATGCTCCTTCTGCTTCATCGAACGTGTTGTATCTTTTTTTCAAATTCCCCGGGTATCCATTAACCTGCAGTTCTGTGGTCTCCCAACTCGTATAGATTCCCGGATTACGGCCAACGAAAACCACCTAATAGTATTGTTTATCTTCACTTGTCATTGTAAAATCTACGAGAAAAGAGGAATGGATACATTTATAACATAATGAATACTAATATTATGTTTATATGTACTTGGCTCAGATATTTTTTTGACCGGCACATAGTGCACCACTTGGCTACAACTTATGTTGCCAAATAGTGATTAAACCATTGACCCTCATAAGTTGTCCCGCCAAGACAAGTGTCTCGCCTTCAAAGTTGTCTGTCATATCATCATAGCCTATGGAAGATGTAGCAAGAAGTAGAATGTAAGGCAGCGAAGAAACAGAATACCACCATGTAGCAAGCAGTAACAGCCACAGCATAGAGTAAACAACATAACTGGACTGCTTTGATAGGAGCCAAGAAACAGATTGTAAGGCAGCTAAGAAACCGCTAACAAACAGCAAAAAACTGGCCAAGAAACAGTGCCCAGTAAACAGCACCAAAACTGGCCAATAATTGCCCAAAAAAACTGGCCAACAAATAGCAACAAAACAGGGAAAAAACCAGCCACAAACCTTGCCAAACTTGCCATAACAATAACCCCAATAAAGTGCATCAAAACTGTCCAAGAAACAGCAAATAAACTGGGCAAAAACCAGCAAAAAATGAGCCCAAAAACCAGCATGCAAACCTTGGCAATCTTGCAATAAGACTAAGCCAAAGAAAGTGCCCTAAAACAGTCCAACAAATAGCCAAAATACTGCCAAAGAAACAAAAAATAACACTGCCAGACAGCACCCAGAAAGGTGTCCAGAAAAAGTGCACCAAATATGTCCAAGAAACAGCCACAATCCATCAACAAAACAACCCAGTAAAAACCAACTATAATTAGCATATAATCAAAACTGCATGCTGACAGCAAACACAATAGAAACACCTTCGGCTCAGATATAATTAGCATATAATGAAAGCAGTACTACCATTTGCAACTAAGTTGTCATTAAGGCCCTCATAGTTGCCAAAGGCAATACCAACTTATAAATACTTTTACAATTGCATCATCATTGCCCATAATAACACCAGATTTACCGTTCGAACACCAACAAAACTGGGCAAAACTGCTAGCACCAAAAGTGTCCAGAAACAGCCAAAAAATAGCCACAAAATCCAGTACCAAGTCTGTCCATACCATAGCCAAGTTGGCTACAACTTAGCAGCAAAAAATAACACAACTACCAACAAAAGTAGACAGATAACAGCCCACAAAATAGGCCTGATAACAGCCCACAAACCTGCAGAAAGATAGCCAAGAGAGCAGCAAAAAAAAAAACAGCCGACAAACCGGCCAAAAAACTGCCTGTCAACCAGCAATAAAACATGCTCAAAACACCCCATAAACTAGCAATAAAGCAGCTCAGAAACCAGTAAAAAAACAGCCCGTAAACCACCAAAAACCTTCACAATATAGCCAACAAACCTTGACAAATAACTACCTCAAAACAACAACCATTATACCCTGATACCAGCCAGAAACCTGCCTCAAATCAGTCACAGAAACAACTACAACCTTGCACCCACCCATACACACACACACACACACACACAACTGCACTGTCCATATAATAGCCTGTAAATCACCCCAGCAACCAGCACTGTCCAGTAACCAAAAAAATTCAGAAATGGGACTGCACTTTGCATACATAATGTTGGGCTCAGATGTACTCAATATAATCAAAGAAGCACTAGTAAGCAACTAAGTTGCCATTAAGGCCTTCATAGTTACCAATACAAGTACCAACTAATACACAATGAAATCAATTAAAAGTGCATCATCATTGCCCTAGCAAATAGTTATGATCATCATAGTTGCCCTTACATTTGCCTTACGGTTTGTCTTCTTCCTTCGTTCACGGTTCGTTAGTCTTGCTATCTGTTTTTAAGGCAAAAGTTAATTTACTACAACTAATACTTTAGGGCAATTCCAATTCTATTAGGGCAACTAAATGCATTTTAATCATTATATACATACAATTTTGCAAAATCAATAGGTGGCAATCAGTAGACCATGCCAAGGAAGCTTTATCATTAGACCATGCCAAGGAAGCTTTATCTACATTTTCCTTTCGTACTCGGCATCGGATACAAAAATCAAGCTTTTACATGCGGAGAAATCCAACCTCATTTTGAAGAATTCCAACTGAACTACAAATAGAAATGGAAGGAAGAATTCCAACTGAACTACAACTTAAAATCTCAAAGATTTCTGTTTTGCCTTGTCTATGGTGTTACTAAACAAATAGATTGCTGATTTGAGTTAGAATCCAGGCTTGATGGAAGATAGTTTGTTTAGTAGATACCAAACAAGCATGAAAGCATACTTGTATCTCTTTCTAATTTAATCGTTTGGCCAAGTAACTGACAGGATCAAGTTTTATGTCTTACAACTCTCCCACATGTTTTTGTTAGAACTTCGTATAATATTTCTTTTCATTCAGGATAAATGGGCTTCATCCCTATCCCACATTATCTCTCGTAAATCTGTCCCTCTCCCACCTGATGTGTTGCTAAAGCTGGGAACGTTTGATCATACAATCAAATCCATGCTACTGGTATGTGTTCAGGTCCGAAGATTAGTGACTATTCAGTCACTGAATAGTGGTTCGAACCCATGTCGCAACTGAAATCGTGGTTCACAATGCACAGAATGAGATAAAAAAATAACTATTTCGAGTTAGGGCAACTCAGATCTACAATCCGTAGAACAAAATTAGGGCAAAATCAACATATATGGAATTTCAAGATTTATAGGGCAACTCAGATAAGCTATGGAGTACCGTGGGTGAAAAAATCACACCCAACATCAAAAACCCCCCAAATCAATCAAAAACTCAACCCAACGGTTTTTCACAGTCTTCAAAAACCACAAAAACGATCGCAAATGGAGTGAACAACCATACCTCAGCCCGTGTAAAGAGGAAGACGAGGGAGAGTTGTAACCGTCGGTAGGCGGTGGAGTCACCAGAGAGTTCTTCGGTGACCTCCTCTCTTCTCTCTCTTCGTTGGTCTGGGTAAAACAACACGATGAAAGAAGAAATGGGATGACAAAGGATAAATGAAAGGGGGATTTGGAGGGGTAAAACTGTCTCAAAACCCCCCGGATTTGCCAACGACGGGGTCTGACCTCCCCGTCACAAATCCCCCTTCAGCCGGACATGGATCCGCTACAGTATTCATCTCCCCCTTCCAAAAATCTGAACCAAACACCGGATTTGGGGAGAGCCGGAGTACATATCAGGGGGGGCTGACATATCCCCCTTCATCTCCTCCATCCAATCAGGGCGTAATGGATTTGGGAGGTCTGCTGGGCATCTATAAGGACAGCAGCCAGCCCACATTGTGCCCCCAAAATAGGATCCATCCCAAGTCAAAATTTCTAGAGCTCAAAGAGTAGAATTTTCCTTTAAAAAATTAAGTCGATCGGATACCAATAACTACATGATCAAATGAAATTGTTTTGTAGTACATGCTCAAACTTGTATTTGTCATTCACTTTTCCGAGAACAGTACTTTGATCCCTGAGTTATACTAATATCCAATAAAGTTGATTTCTTGCACAGATAATCTACTCACCAAGTCTTACAAGATGAACAACTAAGGACGTAACCTATATTGTGTTATGCTCTCGGGAATGACACACTAAATTTGAGAAGAAATTTCAAAGTTGTATTCAAAGCACATAACACACACACTTACAAATTAAAACCTCTCTCAGAACCATGGTTCTCTCTCACTCTGTTCTTCCAATTCCACACCTTTTTTTCCCGAACTCTATACTTGTATGGATGTACAATTAGTGGAAGGAGGAAATGAATCAACAAGAAACACGGCCTATTAACGGCAACCTCAGGGCAAGTAAAGGTCCCTCAATCTCCGGTCTCTCATGGTGGGGGCAATTAACCCTAAAGTCAACATATTGGACCCGCAAAAGATTGTTGTGCCTTTAGACGAACTCGGGGACCTTGTTATCCTTTAAGTGACAACATGGGTGTTGTCCCAATCCGGGTCATACATTTCGGGAATGGACGACTCATATTTCATCTCAGAAATGCACGGATGAGGACAATAGGGTCCCCGGGTTCACCTTGGAAGTAGGCTCCAAATTCATGCCAAACAGATTATCACATTTTTTGTGGAAAAACAAAAGGTTATACATTGTGAGTGCATATCACCTACCAATTTCTATTATCACTCCAAAAAATAAAAATGTCACCCAAAACTGTATTGTCTATGCTCACGATACATGATATTTTTTAAAAAATATATCTATAGTTAGGAACTATATATGAATATCTCTATTATAAAACAGAAGGGTGTGGGGACAAGTTGTTGGAACGGCTTAGATTCATTTGATCCAAAGGCTATGGTGCATCCTCCCACTTCCCGGTTAAGTGCCCATAGTTTTCACCTAAATCACACAACTGTCATCTCCTTCCAACCGGGATGTGTGCCGTAGGCACGGGCTAGCACTAGTCTATATATATAATTGGAGCGGCTTGGGTTCCACTATTTCTAAATGGGTCAGGCTGTGTTTGGATAATAACGAGGGTAAATTATCAAAACCATCCCAAGGTTTCTAAAATTACAGATTGCTCCTTCATGTTTGAAAAATTGCAGGACCTACCTCAATATTGTGCTCAAATCATTTGGTGGTGTTTGAGTTAACAGAAATAACTTTCTTGTCACCCTTTAGCAATTTCGTAACAGAAATCTTATGTTGATCTAAGGAGTCTTTTTTTTGCAAGTACATATCGATAGCTATTGTTGGGTTTAAGGAGCCACAGTGACGGCAATTTTAATTGAGATACTACTACTCATTTGGAATGAGCACTTTTTCAGATGAGCAATTTTTCAAAACTTGTCTTTATGGCAACAAAAAAAACCTTATTTGTACTGTGTTTGCATCTCGGATATGCTAAGGAAGGGAAACTAAAAGAGAAATGTTGCCCATACATCCTCACTTTTTTCGGGCAATTAACTCCTTTTTTTTTCTTATGCAAACATCTATTCATTTTCCTGGCACACTTAAAGAGAAGGAATAAAGTCATTTTTTTTTCCATTTCTTTCTCCTTAGCTTTTCTTTTCCAACACAATTCCAAGATTCAAATGCAGGACATTTTTTAAACGTTTATCCTTTATTTGTTGCTTTACTCCGTTGCAGATTGGCATGCAAAGTTCTTCACTAGGTGTGGTTTTGGCGACCGCCCATTTCATCTCGTCGATGGTTGCATTACCGTTGCCATGTCTGCTGTGACTATGAACATTATGGGTAGCAGTTTGGGTTTTTTTTGGCAATTCATCGATCCTTCTGATTCACAAACTTCTACCAATGTTGATGACAAGTGATGGTATGCCGATGCAAAGGAGGGTTGTGTTCAAGTGGTTTGTGATTTTAGGGTTCCACCACTATGCACTTCGTCCAGAGCGACAGAGGCGACGACGGGTAGTGTTGTAGGAGGATTGAGGTTGCGGTTGTAATGTATGCACTTCGTCCAGGGTGACAGAGGCGACGACGGGTAGTGTTGTAGGAGGCTCTAAAGGTAACGACCGGGCATAACCCCGGTGGCCCCAAGGTTTGGATGTTTGGCCTCTGTGGAAATGGAACCTATGGCCTCATGGATGGGCACTTATTACTTTCTCATAACCACTTGACCAAACCCCTTGGGGATATGCACTTATTGCTTGTTTTTTTAATTGTTGAAGACAAATTTGGTTATTTCAAGCAGCAAGAAATTGTTGGGGCAAGATAACACACACAAGCTGGAAAAAAAAACAAGTTATTGAAAGAACAAGACACGCGATATATGTGGTTCCGATTTAAGCAATTTGCTTAATCGTATTCCACGGAGTGCTGGGGTTTCACTATGATGAAAAGATGAATACACGTTATAATGGGGGATGCCTATCTTTCTACCAAAGGAATAAATTGCATAAGCGTATCATACAATTCCTTTTAAAAGTGCATCTATATTTGGTAATTAAGATACGGCCAGATGGAATTCTAGTGCTTATCGGCAGTGGGGAACGGTGAAATATGTCTAAATGCAACTCAGGAAAATAGCAAGTCACACAATCTCTCACATACATGTGGGGCCCACACATAGTAGTGTGTGTGGAGCCCACATATATGTGAGAGGTTGTGTTTGGATGGTTGTGTGAGTAGCATTTTTGAATAGCAAACATTACCTCATGCGGAAGAGGAGTTCCTAGCGCCTAGGCTAGCTAATTGAAGAAGAAAGATTAGTTGGTTTTTCCATATTCTTTAAAATAAAAAAAATATTGTTGCATTCTTGATTTTGAAGGCTCCACCTCAGATCTCGTGATTCGAACCACTCATTTGTTAGTAAAATCTATGACATCGCAGTAATGGAAAAAAGGTAGTAATTATTTGGAAATGGAATTGTTGGTAGTTGGGTTAATGTGACTTATTAGGGCGGGTTTTTTTTTTCCCTTTAGATGTTCAGGGGTGTTTAGGCCATGTTACATGTACCTTGACTAATCCTATTTTCCATTCGATCAAAAGCTAGATCATCCACACCGTGACTAGAGAATTCATAGGAAATTATTTTCTTACATCCTGACCCTAAGATTCGACCCTTGATCAATTGTGTAGGTTTATAGGGAACAAACCCACCAATTAACCGGACTAACCTTGTGGTTTAGGGGGTGAGGTTAATAGCTCTCTATCACATGCTCCAACTTTGGCTGATCCCTTTCAAACCTCCACCACTCTCATCTAGTCTATTTCTACTATATAAAGGCGGAGCACATATTTGTCCATCGGTCCGTCCTTGTAGAAAAACATATAGACAAGAGTTATCTTTAACTGTTATGCCATATAATTTAATTTATCTAAGTTATGAAAATGATCCCTAGCCATTCAATCATTCTATTGAAAGGACACATCCTAATGCTAATTAAAAAAAAAATGCACAGCTTAGCTTCAAATGGTATAGATTTAATTGGCCTCTCAATCTTTCCATACCAAACTCATAGTGCCTGCTTAAGCTAGTAAAGAGCTTTTTTCAACATTTAAACAAAATCTGGAATCTTGGATGATTGAAATCCGGAAGGTTGGTCCACATAAATCTCCTAATCAATTTCTTCGTAAAAAAAAAAATTATTCTTAACATTAAGTTGCCAATTTCGTTAGATGCTGAGACTCACTCACTAAAGTATTTTTGCCCTTTGGGAGAACTAACATAATTTCTCTTCTATTATCAAGAATTAAATTATTCCCTGTTGATGCATTTGGTCTGAGTTATTTTTTTCTTTTCTTTCAATCTATTTTCTTTTTAGCAGAATAAACTAATGTTAGTGATAAAAAAACAAAAAAGAAGAAACAAAATGTCAGTTTATTTAACGTCATCCAATACAAGGATTAGTACTAAGGCCCAGTTCTTACTAGATTTTTGTTTTGGTATTAATTTTGTTTTTTAATTTTTATTAGGTTCACAGTAAACTTTTTATAATTGGTCATTTGTCTCAAGGGGGAGTTTAAAGTTTTTAAAAATATGACCTAAAGAAAAAAAGGTTTCATTAAAGGCAAAAAAATACCAACACAAATATCTTTTTTAGTGTCATCCGATATGACTTTTTTCCACTCCGGTCTACGTTTTTATTCTTGTCTGATTCCTCTAGTCAAGAATGATTAATTTTAAAAATTACGACAATAAATTAAAGGAAATTGATTCTGATACTCTAATTTTAGCCACTAGCACTCCATTTTGTGTGTTAATTATGTGAGAAAACAAAACTAAAAGTGGAGTGCCATTGGCTAAAAGTAGAATGCCAAAATCACCACAAAATTATTAAAAATGAAGGAATACCCAAAAAATGCCAGAGAAAGGAAATTCGTTTTTGTAGTGGTTTAACAATGAACTTCAACTTGAATTATGCGATCCAGTTGTGTAGAATCTGTAGATAGTCCATATCTGAGGGATAAACGGCTCTTAAATATCAGCCGTTAGATCAATGAAGGGTCAACTGGTCAAGGAGCTTAGACTTTAATTAGGCGCGGGATGAATGTTGCGTGTCATCGAAGCATAGGGTTTCGGCTCTTCTTCCTCTCTCTGCTGTTTTTTTGAAAGCAGAGGAGCGTTCGGCTCTCTCGCGCTCTCTCTCTCTCTCTCCCTGTGTTTTGATCAGCCTCTCCCTCTCTCGCTCTCTCTCTCTCTCTCTCTCTCTCTCTCTCTGTTAACAGAGGATAGGTAGTTTTCAGTTCAAATTCGGGAAAGGTTATTGCGGAATTGAGAGGTTTGGTGGAGTTTTTCAATGAATCGAACTTTGGGGGCGAAATTAGGGTTTTATGTGTATTGGTTCAGTTGATGAAATTAGGGTTTTTATGGTTGGTTTTCGTCGGATGATTAGAGGACTTATACTTGAGGACGAAATTTGGATTGGCGAACGTTTAGCGGCGCAAGAAGGCGGCGGGGAAGGGTATTGATTACTCAGAAGAAGAGGAATAAGAATGATGGGTATTGCAACGTACCCATAAGGAGCTTCGATCAGATACGCGGCGGGGTAGGCCTCGTGTGGGTTCTTGTCACGACCGAGCGTCGTATTTCAACGGTGAAGAAAGCCCAGGAAAGTCCTGTTGACAAACCCATCTTTCTCTCTCTCTGTTTTTTTTTTGTTTGTGTGAAAGCATAGGAGGGGATCGAAGGAATGCCGAACGTTTAGCAGCATAACAAGGCGGCGGGGAAGGGTATTAGCTTCGATCAGATACACGGCGGTGTAGGCATCTGCGGCCTCGTGTGGGTCCTTGTCAGAGTGTCGTATTTTGGTGGTGAAGAAAGCCAGGAAAGTCCTGTTGACAAACCCATCTTCTCTCTCTCTCTCTCTCTCTATATATATATATATATATATATATATTAATATGTATATATTTATGTTGGTTTAGTTAGTGGATCTGATTTCTAGGACTTTTTAGATATGATTTATGCATTATTTTTTATGTTCAGTGTGCTCTTTAGTTAGAATTTCTTTTTCATCCTGTATGTGCGCACCATTCGAACAAGAACCCTAGCTCTGGTATAGATGTTGCTTTTGGGCCCAGTTGGGTTGATAGTAATCTCGATTTATACGCTTGTATGTCACTGGAATAGGAATGAAGTAACTCCCAATGATGTATTCAACTAACTGACTAAGAATTGAATTCCCAAACTCAGTAGGATCTCATACAATTTCCTGTTTGTTCGAACTGGTTTGTAATCTTCGATATGTGCAGCCTTTAAACACTAGCTATTCGATTTGTTCTTTTCTCTACTATCATTTAGGTTCGATTAGTTCTTTTACTACAAAGAGTTTCATGATGGATTTTAAATAGCAATTTAGTAGGAGTGACTTCATGTCGGCGATTGGTGGTATACAGTGATACTTTTACATTTTAGGCTCCGTTTGAGCAGCCATGGGTTTCAAAAGGAAGGAATTAATAGTAGCATTCAACAAAAACAGCCCCAAATCTCCTCCACTTGATGTACCCTTATCAAGTTTCTTAATAATATTTTGCCGTTTCAAAAACAAAAAAAACAAAAAAAAAAAAGGCCCCAATTTAGATTTGGTAGTGTGCTTAAGAACTTTCTTTGAGCGCTTAGTCATGATGACTTTGAAATAACAATTTAGTAAGAGTGACTTCATGTCAATGATTGTGGTTAGAGTATTTCCAGTCCTTATACTTTTACTCCAATTTGAGTACAAACTTCATTTGTTATGAAGCACTCTGATGGACAAAACTCCAATTTAAGTACAAACTTCATTTGTTATGAAGCACTCTGATGGACAAACTCAAATCTTGGCACAAACATGAGCCAAAAGCTACATTAATGATATGGTTGGTCTCTGTTCTATAGTCGTGGGTTCCATATGGTCTTGGTTTTAGTATTCGACAACAATAGTTCCAGTCAAGATTTGGTTGTATACACAAGAATATACTTTGAGAGCTTAGTCACGATGAACTTGAAATATCAATTCAGTTCGAGTGACTTCATGAACTGATGAAACGATTGTATTTATACACAATTGATAACTAGACTTCTATGTTTTTGTTGGAGTTGAACATCGGGTCCATATGTTTGAAATCTACATCTATCCAGACGGAGCCTTTGGGTTTTGTTTCTCGATTCCCAGTTTATTGTTTATTATTTTTTTTATGTAGGTGCTTGGATTGGAGAGGTGAAAAGGGTTACAAAAGAGACCAATGTAGCAGTGAGAATAAACTTGGATGGTTCGGGCATAGCTGATAGCAGCACTAGGATCCCTTTTCTTGACCACAGGTTTGACGTTAGTATCTCTCTCATGAATAACTATTTTCAATTTCTATGGTTATGTCCCTTTTCTTGACCACAGGTTTGACGTTAGTATCTCTCTCATGAATAACTATTTTCAATTTCTATGGTTATGTCTGTTTGGATGATATGTTTTTTCCTTAGAGATTTTTGAACTTTTGACTCTCTTTCAGCAGCAGGATGCATTCTTTAGGCAATTTAAGTAAGTTGCAGACATAGTTGACAAAGGCGCGCGCGCCTAGGCACAAGGTGAGGCGATTTGAAAATTGCAAGCAAAAAGCGCAAAAAAGCGACAAGGCGCAAAAAAGTGAGTTTTTTCCCCAAAAAAATGCACATAACACAATTATTTTCAGAAATAATTATTTTTTCGCATTGGGGGCCTTGCGCCTCTCACCTCAGGCCAAACAGAACTTTGCGCCTTGGTGCCTTTCGCCCTTGACAACTATGGTTGTAGATATTAATTTTCACAGAATAAGTGAAGGATATTGCTCTATTTGGTTGCTTAGAAAGTTTCGGAGGGAGCTAACAGAAGATACATTTCCATTCAATGAAGCTGTATTCAAAGATTTGGTCTAAAATGTCTCCAACCCAGTCGTGTCCTAGTTACCGAGGATTTAGAATGTGAGAATTTTAAAACTGCTGAGGATTTACTTGGTGTAACACTTGTCTACTGTGAGTTTTATGTGATGATTTCTGTGTTTTCGTTGGGTATATCAGCAACTTGCTTCGCATGGGTTATTTGATGTTCTTGTAAAGGCTACCGGTGACATTCATATTACGAGTAGGGGATACAGTTTTGCCCTTGTTCGAATTACTTTGTCATCTTGTATGTGTGTGCACCATTTGATCACCCTGACTGCCCTTTAGAGCTCTTGTGTAGTCCTGTTTGAAATTTAATTTGCTACTGGAACTTTAGTTTCAAACTGTGGTGTTCTTGTGTTATGAGTTTTCTCACTTTCTTAATTGTACTGTCCTTCCATTTAGGTGATTAATATGGGAACTTCAATTGGAAAAGTTGGCTTTCTTGGAGGGGCAAGTCAAAAGCTCATTTGACACACATTGAAACCTTAAGGTATTATTGTGAAGTTCTCTGCATAGTAGCTATTTCAGTGTTTGATGAAGATAACAAGATGCTTTCTCCTTGTCACTAGCCTTTTCAGGTCTTAAAAATAAGCTTAGGACCTTGTTTTGCAGTACTGAAACACAGCATATGAGTTCAGAATTTTGTGTGCTGGAATCACTTGCTACAGCTGTTCCGGCTATACAAGAACTCCTTTTTTGGTTCTTATGAAATATCCTTTTCGTATAACTGCTCTCATTCAGTTACTTACTCTGAGGACTTGTTTTTATCAGCTTGTACCTTATTCACTAATATTTTCTGGGCAAAGGTTAGTTTTCCTCTAGCTTCTATTTTCATGACTTCACAAGTTAGTTTTGCTTACCCACATTTGCCTTTGTTTCATACATAATGTATGCTAAAACACCTATTCAGTCTTCAGTTAGAGGGGTAGTTTTAATTGATTGGGAGTTAAGGCTCAGTTTGGTTTGGTTATTGGATTTCATGGAAAGGAAAGTTTTTTTGTTGCATATTACCAACATTATGTGAAAGCTCATTTGTATGCATTTTATATCCTATGTTGCATTTTGTTTTTGGTAGAAAACAATTGATTGGTAGAATTAGAAACAAACACCTTCTTGGAATGATAGGTGTAGCACCAATAGAAGATAAGATGTGGAAAAATGCATTACGGCAATTTGGACATGTTTTTATGGATAGGCTGACACTATAGTTAGGAAGAGTGATATAGTTACGGTAGTGGGTAACACTTAGAGAGATATACAGGTATTGACTTTAGATGTGTAGGTTTAATTGATTGGAAGTAGAGGCTCGGTTTGCTTTGACGTTTAATTGAATAGGTTTTTGCCCTTAAAATTATCAGGAGATGGTATCTGATATTGCTATGAAATGGTAAAAACTTTCAAGAACTGGCGCTATTGAGACAAAGTTTATGGGTTTTGATCTTGGCACGATTATGTTCACTATGGAGAAAGACCAAGACTCTCTGGAGGTATGTTTTATGTCAGCAAATCTGAATTCTTTTTTTTTTTTTTTAAGCTAATAAGCAAATCCGAGTTCTTAACCTGGACTCGAAGATATATGAATGTCCCACTGAGAAGTTGCACCTATTTTTCAATTTTAGAGGACAATGAATTGGCGTGCAAAATTGGATACTCGCTGGTTGCAGTATGGTTCTTATGCCAATTCCAATGTTTTTTTTTAATTAAGCGACGAATATTACCAATTATCATCAGCCATATATGCTTTTCATCAATTTGTCTTCTATTTAAGCTAGAAATGCTTTTCAGAAATGTCAAGAACAAATATTTCTCCTGAATTTTCATAAGCTCAAAAGACCGTGTTTTAATTCCTAGGCAGGAATCATTGGGCATATAACTACAAATATAGTAACCAATTCCATGGTTTAGTAGTCGATTTGTTTGCTTAATTATAGGTGTGAATCTGTGTATCTAAGTATTGTTGGCTAGGGTGTGTTCTGGTTGAGTAAGATTGCTAGCCTCCTTCAAGTTTGGTAGATCCATGTCTTGTGGATTTTACATCCCAAGGTTTCGTTGTGAATGGTATCTCATTTATGCATCTTTATTGATTTGTACTGTACTGAATTTTATGCTTAGGATTGAAGATGTCTAGATTCAGTAAGTTTGGTCACGATCCTACATTCCCCATTTGCATCCTCAAACACATCACATTGCTAATTTCTATCTGCTCTTTCCCCAGCTTATAGAGTTTGTACTGAACCAACCTGAAGCATACGAGAAGCTCCTTTTGACAGAGACAAGTTTTCCAAAGACAAGGAGATCCTCCTTTTGAAATACTTCTCGAGAAGCTCCAAAATGACAGAGACACAGCGGATAATGCCAGTTCCATAGAGGACGATGGACACCAGAAAGATGAGTTGTAGATTGCTTGAAATCCTTTTAGCATCCAAATCAAGAGCTCTTAAGGATTATTTTGTGCTGTTCATCTTTTTGATAATACTGGTTTTCATTCCTTTCTAATCGTCGTCATGAAATCGATACTTCAATTTCAATAGTTTTTTTTTACAGAGTATAAGTCCTTGGATTTTGTTTCTATGTTCTGGTCTTTGTTAAGTGAGTCTTGCTCCATTCGGTTCATTTGATCATTTTTCGATTTATATTTCTATAATGGAATAGTTCATGTGTAGTCATATAAATAGATTACATTAAAATTCATTGTATTTCAATAAGCTCTTGCTATTTCTCATCACTACAAAAACCGAAAGCACTTCTCGACTATCAATTAATCCAATGAGCACACAAAAACGTGCGGAGCACGAGCATTACACTAGTACGTATATATGGAAATGTGTTTGATTGAGTGTTTTGTAGGTTAGCAGCTAGGATGTGGATGAGTGACGGTGGACTTGTTAGCAACAGTGGAAGCTTATCCAAAGCCAGATGACAAGATCAGAAGCACTAGCTTGAAGGTAATTAAACTCTTTACGCCTTGAAACTTAACAAGAAAAATTGGTTCTTTACTTAATTGTGTAAAGTCTGTTTTCCCTCAATTTAAAATGATGAAGATTATTGTCTTTGAATCTTTGTATTGAATCTTATTTCTTGAATCTTACTTCACTACGCAAAATGCCCAAGAATTGAATTCCCTTGAATTGCATTTTCCAATCAATTGGACCGAGCTATTCGTGGGCAAAAGGCTTGCTTCTATAATGGTTTGTGGCGTAAACTTGCAAGGCCGTCTAGGTGTAAACCTTTTTTTTTAGGTAAGTAAAATTTTATAACACCAAAAAAACGCGAACGAAGCTACAAGAAATCAACAGGGGCATCCCCCTGACAACCAATACAACAAAATGACCAAGAGATGATCAAAAAACAACCTCACAAGGAACCTATGAACAATTATTTATAGAAAAAATCCTAGAATCTAGAAGCCAATCATCGCAAAGCCCCCTGGTCTGCATAAAAAATTTGACAGCTGACCAAGAGCTAACCTTGGCTCTCACAGAGTTAAAAACTTCACCCACAATCCCATCAACATCTCTGGATTTGCCTTGAAAGATCCTCAAGTTCCGTTCTCCCCAAAGAACATAAATGAAAGCTGTCAAAGACAGCTTATACAGAGAATCACGCAAGCTTTTTCCTTGTCTATACTGGACTGCCCACTCCAATTCCTGGGCCAAAGCCAGAACCGGCCTAGTAATCCCATTTCTAGCCAAAATTTGCCTCCAAATCATCTTAGAAAGTTGGCATTCAAAGAAAAGATGGCTATGGGATTCTATATCAGTCAAGCAGAGAGAACAAAGAGGGGGCACCACCATACCCCAACTCACTAACCTGTCCTTTGTTGATAGCCTTCCCAAAATAGCCAGCCAAGCAATGAAACTCCATCGAGGCACACCTTGGCTGAACCACACAAGAGTATGCCAAGGTTGGAAAGAATTCCTATGCCGACAAGCTTCCCAAGCTGATTTGGCAGAAAATTTACCATAAGAGGTTAAAGTCCATATGACCTTATCCGGAACATCTGGATTAGGGAGAAAGTCAACTGGAGTTTGCCTAATAATGTTCATAATGATCCTGTTGCGCTGCCTAGGCCAATTCCAGAGACCATTCTCAATAAGGATATAGACATGTACCCATTTCACCCATAAAGTGTCAGCTTTTTGACTAAGGGCCCAAAGATGCTTCATGTTGATAGCTCTATTCCACTCTTTTATGGATCGAAACCCCAAGCCCCCTTCATTCTTGGGAACACAAAGAGAAGACCAGCTTACTTTTATCCTAGTATGCTTCAGCTGTGCTCCAGACCAAAGAAATGCACATAGAACACTCTCAATCTACTTAGTGATTTTTTGAGGAAGGATAAAAATGGCACTCCAATATGTTTGGATGTTGAATAGGACAGACTGAACTAATTGAGCCCTGCCTCCATAAGATAGAGATTTTTGCGTCCAGCTCTGAATCCTAGCCAGAATCCTATCTTTCAAAACAGCACAATCAGTAGATGTGAGCCGCGTACTAATCAAAGGAACCCCCAGGTACTTGACTGGAAGTTGACCGATAGGAATACCCAACAAATCAGAAAAGACTTGCTTATCAGATTCAGGGACACCCGCAAAATACATTGCACTTTTCAGCAAGTTAGGTTGTAAACCAGAAAACCCATGAAACTCCTGCAAAGTTTTCAACACAGTCTGTAAAGACCCCAAATGAGCACCACTCAGAATAAACAGGTCATCCGCAAACACAACATGTGAAATCCCCAACACTTGGCATTTAGGATGGAACTTGAAGTCCCCAACCTCAGTATTCCACTGTAAAAGGGATGAAAAAGCCTCCATGACTAAGAGAAAAAGGTAGGGGGAGATTGGATCCCCCTGCCTAAGACCTCTAGCTCCTGGAAAGTAGCCAACTAACCCACCATTAATCATGATAGAGAACTTAGGAGTGGATATGCATTCTTTTATCCATCCAACAAACGTAGCAGGAAACTCCATAGCAATCATAGTGTCAAGCAAAAAATCCCAATCAACCGAATCGTATGCTTTCATAAGATCAACCTTGATTGCACATCTAGGAGGCCCATCATTTCTATGATAATTCCTAATAAGTTCGTGCATAAGCAGAACATTGTCCACAATGCTTCTCCCCTTAATAAAAGCTGACTGGGATTGGCTGTCTAGGTGTAAACTTGCTGGTTACAAAAGGCTTGCTTCTATAATGGTTTATGGCAGTGGGAGTAGGGCCGACCCAAGGTATTGGGAGGCCCTAGGCAAAATCTTGGGGTGGGGCCCTACATATTTTTAGAATTATATAACAAGAATACAAATATTTATTATATAATTGTTTTGGTCCATATTGAGCATGTTAAATGCCTTTGTTCTGGCTGCTTAAGTGACTGTCTTGAGTCCTCCCAACCTATGTTCGAATCACAGCAGCTACAACAGCAAAGCTTGAGCCTTTTTTGGCCAAAAAATAGTTAAAAAGGAAGTTAGCTTGCTAGGATTCGAACTTGAACATTTTATAAGGCAAGGAAGCGCCTTACCACTAAACCAACAAAGATACTTGTTTCATTCTACGAACAAATAATATATATCCATACACTTGTAATAAAAGAACGAACGAGGGCGAGCCAAGCCACGTTGCAAAATTACGAATTTGCCCTCGTCAGTTTTGTCTTCCATTTTTTTTTTTTGGCATTGTGTTGAGGTGTGGGTAGTTTAGGTATTTTATCTTTTCCTTATTTCACGCAATAACCTGTACTTCCTTCTGGAGCTCGATCGAGAGTGAGAGAGACGAAGACGAGTGTTTCGTTGCCCGGATTTTACTCCATGAAATTGTACTTTGTTTTCCGGATTTTACTGAAATTGTGTACGATTTTCCTACCTACTCTGTACTGGAGCGGCACCAGATTACAGAAAAAGTAATCCATCTTCTCCGGAATCGCTCCAGCTCGTCTTTGGAAATGCTTTAACCTCCTCCAAACTGGTATAGCGTCTCTCTCTCTCTTTCTCTCTCATTTTACGATCTGTTTCAAATCTTATGGACATTCCAAATCCTGTACGGATTTTTGCTTTAAGTTGACTAGTAAATTTCAAATTGTTACTTTCCCTTTCGATTTAATCTCAAATGTAGGTATGGAGCAACACCACAAATTGGGATTTTCTAGGTTTGATTTATTTCATCTCAAAGGGTAGAGCTTTCTCGCTCGTCTTTGGAAATGCTTTAACCTCCTCCAAACTGGTATAGCGTCTCTCTCTCTCTCTCTCATTTTACGATCTGTTTCAAATCTCATGGACATTCCAAATCCTGTAAGGATTTTTGCTTTAAGTTGACTAGTAAATTTCAAATCGTTACTTTCCCTTTCGATTTCATCTCAAATGTAGGTATGGAGCAACACCACAAATTGGGATTTTCTAGGTTTGATTTATTTCATCTTAAAGGTTAGAGCTTTCTCTCCCCTTGAAATTTGATTTCTGAACTTTAAAATTGGGTTTCAATGGTTTCGTGTCAAACGCTGGGCCTTTCTCTCCATGACTGATTCTATTCAGTTATGTGATTCTTCTTGTTGAATGTTTGTTCGTTTTTATTTTGTTTGCTTTACACCAAATTTGGCTAGGAGGTATGATTGTTTTTGTTAGTAATGATGGGTTTTTGGTGACGATTTGTTCCAGGGTTTTGATTTCGTTGTTATATACCTCTCATTTTTTTAGTTTGATGTGGAAATTTGTTTAGTAAACGATGGTCTTTTACCACTTCCTCGTAATATTTTTGAGCTCTTATGAAGGGTGGATCTACAATATGTTGGACGGATCTACTAAAATTAGTGGATAACCAAATAAACATGAGTAAGTGACATAAGTGGCTTCATCTACAGAACCGTTTCCGGCAAAGAATGATTGGAGTCTTCATACTAGAATTAAAGGATGTGTTATGCTTTGTCAAACTACCAAAACAACCACAAGATTGGAAGAAACCCTAATCTGTTCTCGATTTTTCATATGGAGGAAATTCTTATCTATTTGGGTATCCTTTTTCCTCATGCAAATTTTAAAGTAAAAGGTTATCTAGAAAGCAATTGAAAATGAATTGTTTTTTTATGTTTTGCTATGTTAGTCTTTGTTTCGATAGATCTTAGAATAATAAAGAATGTGCAAGTCACGTTTTTTCCCCCCTCACGCAAGTCAACTTTATTGATATGGGCATAATAGATAAGTGAATATGCATCCTGTTTGGATCTGGGGGCCTATTGGATACAACAATCAGTTGTGCCCACGAAATGGTGCTGTCCCAACTCCCAAGCCCTAAAATGTTAATCTGACTTTTTACACTCCTGTTGTTTGACAGAAAATAAATAAAGCCCTTTTTGTTTGGCCTAAATTGCTAATTGGATGGACTGTAACATGTGTTTAAAATTGAGAAATTTATCTTTATATTTCACGGTGTGTTTTTATGGTAGGATTAGAGCAAAATTATCCTTCCAAACACCATTTTAATAGCTGCCATTATTCTTGCTGTTTTTCCCTAATTTCTGTTTTACCCACATCACAAGGGATTATGCGTTCCTTTTTATGCTATGGCGGGTTATATGTCTGTGTGCCAACGGGTTGGGGTAGATTGTATTATCCGGTTTAGTTTTGATGCTCGTTTTCTAAGTCTTCCTTTGAAATTCAGCAAGGACTTGAAGGTGAGATCACACAGAGGATGTTGACTCATAATTCATGGGATCTTTCATCCGCTAAAGATGCTATACGGTTGGGATGGCTCCCACATTGATCCAATCTATTAAGGTGTGTTGTTTGCTTTATCTTTATTTATTTACTTTTTAGCGCCAAATCCAATAGTGTTTTCTTCCCTCAACTCAGCACCTTTGAGGAATTATGCCTTCATAGTTCTTCACTTTCTCATGTTTGTGTATGTTGCTACATTTGTGCTTCAATAGAGTTGTTTGGCAAAATGCTCAAGCTTGTGAGGAGATCATTACTTAGTTAATAGAGAATTCTATATGTGTACATGACCGAGGGATGTCAAGGACTTGGAATCTTGGATGCTGTGAGGTCTGTTTATTTGATTTTGAAAGCTTGAATTTGTCTATAGAGTTCCATTGCTTTAGGTTTTGCTTGTTGGAATGTGTTGATGATATTTCATTCCTTTATGTTCAAAGCAAGTTCAAGCTTTCGAATTGCCTAATGGATTGGCTGCGATTGGATCATGGCTTTTTTAGGGATTTGCCAAGAAAATAAATAAGCTCATTCACTTCATTGTATTCGCACGTTTCTCTTTACTTTTTTCCTTTTCCCACCATAAATCCCACCATGAGCTGAAGCCTTTGAGCTTAGTTATTGCAGTAGCATCATATGGTGGTGGGAGGCCAACTTGAAGTTCATGTGTATGACAAAGTCCACAATTCATGACCAAACTCAGAATGTTAAGTTGATTTTGTGGTACCCGTATTGACAATTCGTACAAGCCGATCAAAGAAATGAGAATTAGCACTAACTTCATGCACTGCCAGCCTGAACAAAAAGGAACGAAATAATGAATTCCATTGAAGCATTCCAATTGACTCATTTGCGAAGTGAACTGTCTGAATAAGGGGGAACGATCACTCACATTTTTGTGTGGAAATTTCTAATGTAATTTCTTGCATAGGCTGTGGCAGATTGGGCCAAGAGTTGCAGTATAAAGCAATTCTTGTTAATAAGCAGTGCTGGAATCTATAAGGCAATTAAGGAGCCTCCTCATGTTGAAGGGTTATGTAGCATGTTTATACCCAGTAAAACAAATGAAAGAAAGATTTGGCCAACTTATCTCTGCTTTCCTCATGACAGGATGCTGTTAAAGCTGATGCTGGTCATGTTGGAGTAGAGAAGTACATTTTAGATATCTTCAGCGGTTGGGTCCGCAGTACATGATTGGGTCTGGCAATAACAAAGATTGCGAGGAGTGGTTCTTTGATCGTAAGTGCATGTTCTTGAACTTAATCTGCTTTCATTCTTAGGAGTTGACTCATCTTGAATATTACTCGAATTGCTGTTAGATGATTTTGGAACCCTTTGCTATGCTCCTGTTTGTTGCTCAACAATCTGATTCATTTGAACTCTTGATATCCATGGCTGTCAGTAGTTGTGTATATGTTTCGTTTGTGTCCTTTTCTAATAAGAACAAGAGTTTTATTTAACTGGAGTAGAAATTACGAAAAGATAGAAGGTGGATTATGTTCTTCTTGCAGAAATTTATTCCTTAGATTTAATGCTTGAGTTCCCACCCCCCCTGCTCCGGCATGCAAATCCTAACTCCGTCCAAGGTCTTCGTTACTTTTGATTTTAAATGATTTATTGCTACATTTCATCCACAAGTGTGAGTTCTATTCTACTACTTCTCGGTCGTTGCTCCTTATATGCTCTAGGCAAAAATAATGGGGTTGGGTTCCTTTAAATGTATATTCAATCGTAAGCGTGGCTGGCTTCTCTCCTTCCCCGTACTAAACAAGGGGACCGGATTCCAGAAGGGACACCATTTCAAGGAGGCTGATTTCAAATACTTGATCTCATGCGTGATTTCTTTTCAAATACTTTTGAGGATTTGGTGTAATCTGTGCAGTATAAACCTTTGGTACGGGAATGCGAATGGTGTATTAAATTGAATCCCGTCAATATTCAGCGTTTGTGTTAAATGGTCTGTTGTTTTGGAACTTGCTCAGTTTTATAAGTTTCTTTTTCTGTTTCTTGGTGTGTTCCTTTTTTTGTTGCCTCTCCTATTGCAAACTATTTATAGAATATTATCTATAGAATGTTGTGCAGTGTCTATTTATTTACTCGCATGTGTATATGAGAGTCTGATGCGGTCCATGATTAATGCAATGGGTAGTTTGGTAGTTTCAAAAGATTCAATGATTTGGGATGATGAAGGGCCTACTTGGGACATTGACCAGGCATGCATCATTAAAGGCTGTGACTTTTCATTTAGGGAAGTTTGACCACATATTCAATGCATGCAACCATTAGACAGCACATTCATTTTATCCAGCTATCTAGGGGATGGGAACAGTCTTTGGTATTGAATACATTCATCCTTTTCAGCCATCTAGGGAATAGGAACTGTCTTTGGCATTAAACACATTAGGAGCTTATATATTGATGTACTTCAAGAGTTTGAGATGAATGATTGAATGAATGAAAAATTGAGTAGCTTTCAAGCTATTAGATTGTGTGATGCAATCTCATTCTTTGGTGTGATGCTAAAGAGGCCTTAGGTGTGATGCCTTTGGTAACCTAGGTGTGAGGCCTAGATCTATCCTTCTCTAACTCTTCTCTCCTTCTTACAAAGTACTGTTCACGTCTACTGTTCACAGCCCCAAAAACAGCCTCTTCCCTTTGTGTTAGATCATACTTAGCCCTATTTCAATCTGTCCTGCATCAGAGTCTTATAGACACTTGCCCACAAGTTTAATGTTTCTCTAGGAATGTTGTCTTCGAGACCTAAGATATGTTTTTTTTTGGGTAAACAAGACCTAAGATATGTTGATCATATCTAAAAAATCCAGTCACTGAATGTTTGCACAAAGTCTTCAGCATTGAAAGCGTTTCTCTAATTATATTACTGTTCAAATAGGATTGTGGATCACAATTGAATGCGGAAGATTGCTAGTGTCTCCTGGTGAAATTGTTGTTTTGCCACAAGGATTTTGCTTCGCGGTTAACCTGCCGGATGTTGTAGACACCCCAATTTGGCCTAACGATTATTTCAAGTCCCACCTTGGGACAATCCCGATGATGAAATGGATACAGTGATTGCTGATTGCTTCCTTGAGGACCTTAGGACTTTCGGTAAGAACTTTGAGCCACTTAGAGGACCCAATTCAAAGCCATGCAGCCTTTCAGACAGAAATACAGAAGCCTAGGAGAAACCATCTGACGACCATAACATCGATCTAACGGCCATAACATCAATCCCTCACCCGAGCAACCTGTTGCCAGCAAAATCTCCCTGAGAGATCAATTCCTCGGCCGCAAGATCTATCCTTCGGCCGAGACATCAATTCCACGGCCGCAAGATCCTTTACTCGGCCGCCAGATCGACCTTTTTCCAGACTCTGGAACGTTCTGTCAGACGTTTGGTTTGATCCAATTACACTACCTTCCCGATGCGTTCGGGCTACGCTCAGAGATTACGACGTAGAGTTAGAGATGCATTGCAATTGCTATCTCGTGATTTGATTGGCCGGAGTGAGTCATCCCTATGCCTATATAAAGAAGCCTTTAGACTCCGAAAATACACAGAAATTGATAGACCTTCACACTCAATCAAGCCTCAAAACTCTGCACAAATAATCCCTCAATCCCATACTTCAAAAGCCCTAACCTCCCGAAGGCAGCCGTCAATCCGACGATCAAACCCCGAAGTTCAAACCCTAACCCTAAGGTTCTCGATCAAGCAATCAGTCAATCACAATCAAATCCGAAGCAATCAAGCAACTGAGGGATCAAGGTGGTGAGGCCCAACGGCCTCTGGTTTGTTTTACTTATCGCGTTTATGGCTAACCGTAGCATTTAATCGTTTGCTAACTTTTCTGTCTGGTGTGAGGAAGAACATCGACCGGGGTTTCGATCCCTCGGCCGATAAATAAAACCAGGAGGATCCCACGGCCGTGACATCAATTCACCGGCCGCGAGATCCATCTCCCTGGGACATTTTGTTTGCTTTTTCTGCTTTCTGGATGCATGCTTATTTATCGCACAGGCTCACCTTACTTACTGTTTAAAGGAATAAATAAACAGACTACGTGTTGGAATTAAACAAAGCATCTACACGTCTTATGTTGAATGATTATGGGCCAGTCTCACGACTGGGCAAAGAGGGGTGCCTAACACCTTCCCCTTATTGTACTTTTGGCTCCCGTATCCAGAATCTCTATCTGTTTTTCCAGTTTTAGTAAACTGGGTGGCGACTCTATTTGACGATAACCGTTATCATGTGGCGATGTTCCTAGCCATGGGAATGTCCATGATTTTGGTTTATGAAGCGAGCAACCAATCGAGCAAACAAACGTGATCAATCTGTATGGCGATGCCCCGTTTGGGAGGTGTCTACAGTTTTTGGCGACTCTGCTGGGGAATATGAGAGCCATAACCAAAAAGTTCAACATAAGACTAATACATGCCTTGTCTAATTCATTTATCATATGCATCAGCGGGCAACCCATTGAGTTCACCTGATATCCCGGCATGACACGGGCTATGTTGGGGGTTCCAGCAAACTCCACAGTCACTCGTACCTAGTGGTGTATCAAAAAGGAAATCACCCAATCACCGCCTATGATGGGCTGGTAAGAGGATTGGTGACCTTTGACAACGGAGCACCCTGAGACTACCAAAACCTTGCATGTTTTAGAAAGGCATAGAACTTATCAAACTAAGACAGGAACCTACAGGCTAGGAACCTGCTTGCATTTTGCTTCCAAGTTCTTCCTCACACCCATTGTATATGTATGTTGTAAAATTTCTCTTTTGCAGGTTAAACCTTAGGAATCTCTCTAAGTCAAATAAACAGTAGGTAAGATTAATCAATCTAACTAAAGCAAAAACCTTTTTCAGGAAAAATGACTGCATCACTGTTCATGTCTAATTCGCACTTTCAATTTGTCACCAAGCTGTCTGGCCCGCTCCACTTTGCTGTTGAAGATTTCAACCCCTCTGAATACATCACTAGAGTAAATCAACCAAAGCCTACGGTGGCTATCATTGAAGACAACCATGTCATGTTCGCTGGAACGGTTTATGAGGAAGAGGTAGAAGACCTGATTGAAGAAGAAGGGCTTCGCAGGGTTCCAATCTACTTTTATGACCCTTATGCACCTACCGATGATTATTGGCCAATAGACGAGGTCAACAACCTCAAGACTGAAGAGGCAAAGGAAGAAGAGGCTGTCGACAATGACCCACTAGACGAAATATCACTAAACCTACTCTTTGATGAGGGGGTCACCAACAATGAAATAAGGGTGATCCACCCCATCATAGATAGCTTTGGTAATTGGTGGGGCTTTGTTGGCACACGACGGGTCGACAACAGCGATGAAGCCGAGGTTGAAGCTCAATTGGAGGAGATAACAGCAATAGCAAATCAAATGGCCCTCCAAGACTTACAGGGTGACAATGATGAAAGTGCGAATCAAGGTGACAGTGAAGTGCTGGTGATCAACCTTGGTGTTGAAAAAGACTGCTCTGAGCTGATTGTGGATGCTGAAAAAGGGGATTACCCTAACTGGACCGTGGAACACACTCTAAAATACAAAATGAAAAGCGCTAATTCTGATCTTAGTTCTGATTCCGATTCCGACTCCGAGTCGACTCAATCCGAGTCAAGCTTTTCATCCTTTGAAACTACTAAGTCTAGTGAGGAAAACCTGGTCAAAGTACCAAGGCATAGCATTTACTTTGAGTTCGACTCTGAAATGTCTTTTGATAAACTTAGCAATGAGAAGGAAGATTTAGAGTATTTCACTTTGCCTATGATCAATTGTGTGGATTCCGACAAACCAAATTTTGAGGAAGAAATTCCAAAAGAAATTCTAGAATTCATCGAGAAAGAAGAGGAAAGGCACGCTAAACCTTTTTCTGAGGAAATAATCACAGCAAACATAGGCTCTGAAAACGAGCCCAAAATGGTTAAAATTGGTGCCGCACTATTTCCTCAAAAAAGTGAAAAACTAATCATTTTGCTAAAAGAATACAAAGATGTTTTTGCCTGGTCTTAGGAGGACATGCCTGGAATAGACCCTGAAATTGTTCAGCATAAAATTCCTCTTCATCCTGATGCAAAACTAGTTAAACAAAAACTGAGACGTATGCGCCCTGATTGGGTCCTAAAGATAAAAGAAGAAGTCACTGAACAAATCAACGCCGGTTTTCTCATAGTCACCGAATATCCACAATGGGTAGCAAACATCGTTCCCGTACCAAAGAAAACTGGAGGAATTAGGGTCTGCGTAGATTTCCGAGATCTCAACAAAGCCAGTCCGAAAGACGACTTCCCATTACCTCACATAGACGAGCCAGTGGATAACACCGCAGGCCATGCATTGCTATCTTTCATGGACGGATTTTCTGGGTATAATCAAATCCTTATGTCTCCGGAGGATAGAGAGAAAACCACCTTCACTACGCCTTGGGGAACTTACTGCTACCAAGTGATGCCGTTTGGGTTGAAGAATGCTGGAGCCACTTACCAGAGGATGGCAACAACACTGCTGCACGACATGATGCACAAAGAGGTCGAGGTATATGTCGACGATATGATAGTCAAATCAAAGGAAAGGGAAAGACACTATGGAGCACTCAAAAAGTTCTTTGAGAGGATTAGGAATTACAAGCTACGTCTTAACCCTCAAAAATGCACTTTTGGGGTAACAGCTGGAAAGATGTTAGGGTTCCTCATCACTCAAAGAGGAATCGAAGTAGATCCTTCCAAGATACAAGCTATCATGGAGATATCACCGCCTAGGACAGAGAAGGAAGTAAGGAGCTTCTTAGGGAAGGTACAGTTCATCAGCAGGTTCATTTCCAAGCTCACAACCACCTGTGAACCTCTTTTCAAGCTACTAAAGAAAGGTACTGATTTTGAATGGAGCCAGGACTGCCAGCAAGCGTTCGAGGCAATCAAAGAATATCTTCAGAATCCACCTGTACTGTCGCCGCCCATCCCTGGGAAGCCGTTGATTCTGTATCTTTCAGTAACAGACACATCCATGGGATGCATGCTAGCACAAGAAAACGACGCCAAAGTAGAGTGCGCCATATACTACCTCAGCAAAAAGATGATGGATTATGAGACAAGGTACACTCCCCTCGAGAAAACCTGTTGGGGGCTAGTATGGGCCACAAAGAAACTGAGGCACTACCTGTTAGCACATCCGGTGGTGCTGGTCTCTCGTTTAGACCCAATCAAGTATCTTTTTGAAAAGCCAGCACTTATCGGAAAGCTAGCTAGGTGGTTATTGCTGCTAGCAGAATTCGACCTCAAATACATGACAAGGAAATCAGTAAAGGGAAGAGCTGTGGCAGAATTCTTGGCAGATCACCCCGTGACAGAGGCCGAGGCAGAGGACTTCATGTTCCCCGACGAGGACATTTTATGTCTCTTAGACGACACCTGGCAACTTTACTTTGATGGAGCATCAAACCAATGTGGATATGGCATAGGGGTATTGCTAGTTTCCCCAAACAACTCTCACATCCCTTTGTCATATAAACTGAGGTTTGAAGTCACTAAACAACCAAGCTGAATACGAGGCTTGTATTGCTGGAATGGAGGCAGCCCTGGAGCTAGGGGCAAAAAGGGTAGAAGTCACTGGGGATTCAAACCTGGTGGTATCTCAAGCAAGAGGAGATTGGAAGGTCAAGAAGGATACACTGAAGCTATCACTCTGTGCTGGAGGATCTAATCCCACAATTCGATTCTGTTATCTTCACGCACACTCCTCGAGTGAGTAATAGATTTGCAGATGCACTGGCAACATTAGCATCTATGGTCGAAATACCCCTGGGATTCACGATGCGGCCTCTCATGATCGAACAAAAAGTTAAACCAGCATGCGAATGCACCTTTACCGAGGAAGGTGAAGACGATGGCAAGCCGTGGTACGAAGATGTGAAGGAATTCCTGGAAAAAGGAGAATACCCATCCGAGGCCATCTCAAAGGACAAAACGGCTCTGCGGAAGTTTGCTGCCCGGTATGTAATCTGTGGAGGAGTATTGTACCGAAGGGCACACTTGGGTCCAAGTCAACTTTGCGTCACAACGGAGGACAGCCGCAGGGTAATGGAGGAAATACATGAAGGAATTTGTGGGCCACACATGAATGGAGCAACGATGGCAAAGAAGATCCTACGTCAGGGATATTACTGGACTACAATGGAGGCCGACTGCGCTGATTATGTCCGCCGATGTTACAAATGCCAAACTCATGCTGATCGTATGCGTATTCCCCCTACAGAATTGTATAGCATGACACCCCCCTGGCCATTCTCCACTTAGGGGATAGACGTCATTGGAAGCATAAATCCAAAGGGGAAATACAAACATCAGTTCATTCTGGTGGCCTCGACTACTTCACCAAATAGGTAGAAGCAGCTTCTTATGCTACTCTCAAAGCCACTCATGTGGCCAAATTCATTCGCACTAATATCATTTATCGATATGGTGTACCTCACGAGGTTGTCTGTGACAATGGATCGCACTTCAAAGGGGCGACAAAGAAGCTTTTCGCCGAATTTGGGATACAGAATCATCGGTCATCTACTTACCGACCTCAAACTAATGGAGCAGTTGAAGCTGCAAACAAGAATGTCAAGAGGATTCTGCGGAAGACTACCGACACTTACACAGACTGGCCAGAAATGCTATCTCTGGCGCTATGGGGATATCGAACAACTGAAAGGACTTCAACTGGGGCCACTCCCTACTCTCTGGTCTATGGAATGGAAGCTGTCTTGCCTATCGAATTGGAATTACCTTCGTTGAGGGTTCTAGCTGAGACTGGAATGATCGAAGAAGACTGGGTTCAAAACCGCTACGACGAGTTGGCACTACTAGACGAAAGGAGACTGAGAGCTTTATACCATGTACAAGGGTATCAACGCCGCATTGCACGAGCATTCAACAAAAAGGTGAAACCTAGGGACATCAAGGTAGGAGACATGGTGCTCAAAGCAATTCGTCGCCACATTTCAGACCCAAGGGGCAAGTTTAGACCTAACTATGGAGGCCCCTACCTTATCAAACGCATACTTTCTGGAAGAGCGGCATACATTGCAGACTTGGATGGAATGGAATTCGCAACGCCAGTCAACATTGACAAGCTGAGGAAGTATTACCCATGAGAGATGCTCGTTGGACCGAAAACCACAAGGGTGGGCGGATCCAAGCAAAAATTAGAGCAGCCTGCTAGGTCGAAAACCCGCAAGGGCGGCTTAGGCAAAAACTAAGGCATAAATAAAACGCTCGCTAGACCGAAAACCCGCAAGGGCGGTTTTAGGCAAAATTTAGAGCACAAAAGGAGAGGAAAATACCCGAGTGGACCCTAACCAAAAAACAAAACAAATCCCCTTTGTTGGAACTACGTTTATGGCCTGATTCCCTCCATGGGATAGGTAGGCAATCTCCAAATTTGAGATTCGGCCACTGCTATCATCATCACTTCCAAAAATCTCTAGGTCTATCCTAAAGCATGTTCGCTATCAAATCATGGCAATAACATCTTCAAATAAAACGACCAAATGTTTTATTTCCAAACAGAAAAGAAAAAAGCAAACCTAAGCAATTCTTAATCCATGAAAGCTAGAATCAAATAAACATCTTTTGAAAAACATAAGCAAAGCGTCAATCTCTAGGTCTTCCTTCTCTTCGCACTACTGTCCTCCAAAAGATTTTTCTTCAACCAGCGTTTGTACGAACCCGATAGTTTGGCAACGAAGTTCTCAGCAACCTCCTGCATCACTCTATTTGGCCAAAGACGCAGCATGTTGCGACGGAAGTTGGCATCATGGATCTTAGAGACGGTGTACTCAGGGTCACCCAGGATTGCGGCTTGTTCAGCCCCAAACTGCCTTTGAAGGCGAGCAGGGAAGTAGAAAACGACTCGAGTAATGCCAATCACTGCCACACCAAAGTGGTTCATGGTACTCGCAGTCATGTTCTCGATACCATACCAGGGGCAAACCCATTGAATCCAATCACCTCTGCAAATCTTCATCCATGATTCCCAAGCAGCCTCAGTTGGGAACTGTTTAACCATGTGACGCTCCGTACACTGGTCTGGATTATAAGGAAGTCGTTCCGGCGCATTCCACACTTTTAGCTTCTCAAACAACCACACCTAGAGAACAAGGGAAAATTGTGAGTTGAGAGAACACGTGAGTTAAAACAAAAGAGTTATGAGTAAAAAGATAAGTTTGACAAATAAACAAATAAAAGAGCGAACCTGCAATAGCAAGGGACTGCCTGAGAACTGAGCTGTAGGACTACTCTTCATCACATCTAGACCCATCAAGGTCTCTGCCAACACTAAGCCAGCGAAACCCACACGGTTTCCAATTTGCTGAGCAAAATTAAGCAATATAGGATCAGCATGACCAGAGGAAGGGCCAAGCAAATAGTAGTGAAGGAGACTAATGCACAACGCATGAAAACACGACTTCTGTAGGGAAACTTGGCGATGAGCCTCAGCTGAACCAAAACGCTGAATAAGTTGCAGAATCTCCAGCCTTCCTTTCACTAGGAAGAATTTAACTTCATGTTTCTGGACTTGGAGTAAATCCTTTAGGAGATCACTTCGGTTGAACAAAGGATTAGGGACAACAAAACCCTCTCTGTCTGAATGGCCCATAATGGCCGTAAATTCCTCGATAGTAGGGCACAACTCCTCTCTTTTAAAACGAAAGACGTGAAAATCAGGGTCCCACAAACTAGCGGCTGCCCTAAGGAAGGCAAAATTCACAGGAATTTGACGAAGGGAAAAGAGGAAGTCCATGCCAAAGGATTTAAAGTGTAAACGGTCGAGGCCATTAAAGGAATCCAACCACTGATCAAGGACTGGTTGTGCCATGTGCAAAGAATTGCTGCTGACAATGCTATCGGGTTCGTAGAACGCGTACTTATAGGACTAGGTCGAGTCTTAGTTCGAATCGGAATCGGATTCTTAATCCTCAGAATTTCAATCGGTCTCTCGGCCGATACTTCGATGTGACGGCCGTAGGATCTATCCATCGGCCCGTAGATATCAGGGTTGACCTGCAAGTCAAACCCAGGCAAACAAAATGATCCTTCGGCCGAAGGATCGAAGTATCGGTCGCGTAATCATTAGATCGGCCGCCAGAACGGCTATTTTACAGACTGTTCCCACGGTTCAGTTCGTTTCGTTGGATTAACGAGAATATCACACGCAAACAACGTAGAAACAGCATGTACAATCACAATCGCAGAGCAAAAGGTTTTTGTTTCGTATATCGAAAGCTTTTTACATCACAAGGTGGATCATCCCACATTTCCTAAACAAACTATACATCGATTTCCTGTCGAACTAACCTATGCAGGAAGAGAAACAAAGAAAGAAACAAAAAAAGAGGAAGCAGAAGAGGATGTCGAACCCTCTGGTGGTCCGAACAAAAGAGACCAGCTGCAAAAAAGAAGAGGACGCCCCTGGGGCGATGCATACCAAAGGAGTACTATGGTGCAGAAGGGACACCACATGGCTCAAAAGAATCACCACATGGCCCAGAAAAACCACCACACCGCGTACCATCGCCACGCCAGGAGCTCCGCGTCACGGAAGCAAGCCACCCATGCGAGGGCCCCTAATCAAGCATACCCATGCGAGGGTCCCAAATCAAGCATCAAGACAGGACCAAAAGCAAACGCGGTCTCCCTTCGCGCGCGCAAGCCACATCAGCGTATCATCCATAGCCCAGAGCTGTCGGAAACGAAGAGAAAGGGTGAGAGGAGTTTTCGGTGGGTTTCTCGGATGAAGAGAGAAACCGAGAAAAGAGAGAAATGGAATGAAACGGCTGAGGTCGTGACCTTTTATAGGCCCCTGGAAATGAACCGATTAAGCGGCCGAGACATCGGTTCCTCGGCCGATACATCAATCCTTCGGCCGAGAGATCGATCTCCTGGCCCTTCTAATCCATTCCTTTCAGCCCCAATGGATTTTTGCTCAGTACACCAACTCAAAGCGATTACAGACTTCTAAGTCCTCAACTAACCAAGTAGCCTTGGGGGCATCCCCAAGCCAACACAACATAATCAAAACTAGCCTTGGGGGCATGCCCAAGCATCGAAGGTCTCTCTCTCTCTGCAAACTGCTGGCCAAAACAAGTCAGAACGTTCACGCCTACAGCAATCAAGACACTCGACGACTCTGCTATTCATCCCCATCAAGTCACTCAACAGCTACATGCTCGCTACTATCAAAGCCAGTCAATGGCTCCCCCGCCTCAGCAATACCGTGCTTCTTGCACCATCACCACTTCAGCAGCTCTAAGCTCGCTATCAAGCTATTCAATTGGCGCCACGCCCATCATCTCAGCGCATCGCCTAATATCGTAAGCTCAGCAGCTCCAAGCTCGCTACCACTCAGCTGTTACCAGCAACCCTATAACTCCGTAGCTCCATCTGCTACAACAAGCTCCGAGCTCATCACTATCAAAGCAATCCAACGCTTACCTCAATGGCTCTGCACCTGTCAAATCGGCGGCTCCACGCCCATCTATCAAACAGGCCCCTCGCCTATCATCCCAACAGCTCCACACAGGCTCCTCGCCTACCTTCTCGACGGCTCTACGCCCGTACCAATCATCTCAGCAGCTCCAAGCTCGCTACTCAGTGGTTCAACGCCCGCACCCAACTATCTCAACGGCTCCGTGCCTATGGTCACTCACATCAACTCATACAACAACTCTATGCTCGCTATCACTCATCTCAGCGGCTTTAAGCCCGCTATCTCAATTGGCTCGAAGCTGTAACAATCAACTCAACGGCTCAAACCCCACCATCTCAACTGGCTCAAAGCCGTAAACAAACAATCTCAGCGGCTCCAAGCCCATTATCTCAGCGGCTCCAAGCCCATTATCCCAACTGGCTCAAAGCCGTAAACAAGCAACAGGCTCTAAGCCGCCCCAACAATCAAGACATCTATTCTCAGGCTCTACGCCTGAATGCTCAAAAATCTAACATTTTTGAAGGCTCAAGCTCTACGCTTGGATGCCCAACCACTGTGTACTGGATGCTCAAGTTATACACTTGATTGCTCAAGCTCTACGCTTGGATGCCCAACCACTGCGTACTGGACGCTCAAAGCCTGTACTTTGAATGCTCGGATTCTACCGTCTGAATGCTCGAGCTCTACGCTCTGAATGCTCAAGTCCGTAACTTGATAGAAGCTCTAAGCTTAAAACAAACACACACGCACGGGCCCGTGCACATATTGCATTATCACATTGAGTCTGCACAATCATATCTGTCCACATCTAACAACCATCATTGCGCATATACACTCTGCATATCTCTCATGAAACAGGTCAACCCTGCAATCAACCGGCTCTACGCCTCGGTTTTATTGATCGGTCCAGCGCCTCGATCCTTTGGCTCTACGCCAACACTTATGATGAGAAAGCTCCGTGCACAGACCATCAGAATGCAACCAGCTCTACGCTTCGGTTCATATCACGTCAAGCTCCGACACCTCGGGCTCTCGCCTTATGATTAACACCAGCTCCGCGCTTTGGTCCTATCCAATCTCCTCAGGCCTTCGCCTCAAGATTGCAACAGGCTCCACGCCTCGATTCCATCACTCTCCAGGCTCTCGCCTCATGACTACAACCAGCTCCGTGCCTCGGTTCCCTCATCACCAAAGCTCCGTACTCCAGTTACTGGCCCTGTGCCCCCCACATCTCAAAAACAAATCTGCGTCCAACTCATCCCCAACAGATGGTTTGGATTCCACCCCATTACATCAAATCTCTTCCAGCTCATTCGCAAGGATAGGCTACTCTACCGAGCTCCTTTCAGTCAAAGTAAGGATGATCAAGAAAAGCAAACGCACCTGCAGTGTACTGATCTACCCCAAAATACTAAGGAAGCTCTCCGCAAAAACTCCCTAGGTAGCCCCGCGCTCCTTCAACTACTCTTCGCCAAAACCCTGGCTCAGTCTAGGTACGTCACACTACGGCTTTTTAAGCCCTAAGGTACGTCTTCTGTCTCTAACCCTTCAAACTTTTTGCTTTTCTTTATTGCCCGAACTACGATTGGTCTGAATTTCCCTTATGGAATACGTAGGCAGCCTCCCGGCCCGACCATAACAAAACCTTTTTCGAAAACCCCTTGGAATAGTGGTTGGACCAAATTGAGTTGCTTTTTACAGCTTTGACTCTTACTCAAACATGTCTCGCAATCCGTCTGAGTTCAGTCAAAGAGGGGCATCTGTAGACACCCCAATTTGGCCTAACGATTATTTCAAGTCCCACCTTGGGACAATCCCGATGATGAAATGGATACAGTGATTGCTGATTGCTTCCTTGAGGACCTTAGGACTTTCGGTAAGAACTTTGAGCCACTTAGAGGACCCAATTCAAAGCCATACAGCCTTTCAGACAGAAATACAGAAGCCTAGGAGAAACCATCTGACGGCCGTAACATCGATCTAACGGCCATAACATCAATCCCTCACCCGAGCAACCTGTTGCCAGCAAAATCTCCCTGAGAGATCAATTCCTCGGCCGCAAGATCTATCCTTCGGCCGAGACATCAATTCCACGGCCGCAAGATCCTTTACTCGGCCGCCAGATCGACCTTTTTCCAGACTCTGGAACGTTCTGTCAGACGTTTGGTTTGATCCAACTACACTACCTTCCTGATGCGTTCGGGCTACGCTCAGAAATTACGACGTAGAGTTAGAGATGCATTGCAATTGCAATTGCTATCTCGTGATTTGATTGGCCGGAGTGAGTCATCCATATGCCTATATAAAGAAGCCTTTGGACTCCGAAAATACACAGAAATTGATAGACCTTCACACTCAATCAAGCCTCAAAACTCTGCACAAATAATCCCTCAATCCCATACTTCAAAAGCCCTAACCTCCCAAAGGCAGCCGTCAATCCGACGATCAAACCCCGAAGTTCAAACCCTAACCCTAGGGTTCTCGATCAAGCAATCAGTCAATCACAATCAAATCCGAAGCAATCAAGCAACTGAGGGATCAAGGTGGTGAGGCCCAACGGCCTCTGGTTTGTTTTACTTATCGCGTTTATGGCTAACCGTAGCATTTAATCGTTTGCTAACTTTTCTGTCTGGTGTGAGGAAGAACATCGACCGGGGTTTCGATCCCTCGGCCGATAAATAAAACCAGGAGGATCCCACGGCCGTGACATCAATTCACTGGCCGCGAGATCCATCTCCCTGGGACATTTTGTTTGCTTTTTCTGCTTTTTGGATGCATGCTTATTTATCACACAGGCTCACCTTACTTACTGTTTAAAGGAATAAATAAATAGCCTACGTGTTGGAATTAAACAAAGCATCTACACGTCTTATGTTGAATGATTATGGGCCAGTCTCACGACTGGGCAAAGAGGGGTGCCTAACACCTTTCCCTTATTGTACTTTTGGCTCCCGTATCCAGAATCTCTATCTGTTTTCCCAGTTTTAGTAAACTGGGTGGCGACTCTATTTGACGATAACCGTTATCATGTGGCGATGTTCCTTGCCATGGGAATGTCCATGATTTTGGTTTATAAAGCGAGCAACCAATCGAGCAAACAAACGTGATCAATCTGTATGGCGATGCCCCGTTTGGGAGGTGTCTACAGATGTGGCCCATCACGCGGTTATGTTGCAGAGATTTTTGGCACCCATTTTTAACTTCCTGATCTCGGGCCAATAAATACATAATGTAATTGCAATTGATGATAGTAAGTTTCTACATAATATAATGCTCAAAGCATGTACCATAGTAACTAAGTGTTTGTTTCTCCTTCAGAGTCTTGTTTCTATATCTCTATAATATGTAGGGGCTAATGGTCTTGCTGCTCCACGAGATTTCCTTGTTCCCACTGCTTGGTTTGAAGAGAGCTCCTGTCCAGGATATACTATTGTACAGAAGTTTGGTGGCGAACTTTTTATTGTGAAACAGGATTTCTTCCCCTTAAATGTGGTTGCCTGGCATGGTAATTATGCCCCATTCAAGGTGGGTATATTTTTGGATAAAAGATCCTCAATTCTGCGTTTAGTGTGTCGATCTTTAAGATAAAGGGTTTCTTTTTTCTGCACATGTTTTCATGTTGGTAACAAAAGTTTTGTTCTAATGATGAAAATAAGACAAAAAGCCAGCTCTTTTGTGAGTTTTCTATTTTTTTGGTGTGTGCGCGCACACAACTTTTTTGGACTTTTTCAAAATTAGTTTTATATTTTTAAATTGTCTGGTTCCCCGTATGAATAGGAAAAGTAACTTTTTTTTATCCAAAACCTTAAAAAGATTCACTAAGGCTCATAACAGAGAATTTAAGATAGGTGTTGTCCATGCACTGTTTTTCCTAACTGTGTAGGTAACTTAGTGATTCTTGTGAAATCATTGTTTGCAGTATGATCTAAGCAAGTTCTACCTGTATAATACTGTTCTGGTTGATCACAGTGATCCATCACTTAATACAGGTGAGGAGGAATCTATTTGGCTGTGTTTCTTGACCCTTTTACCTTGTTATATTGTTGTTTGTTTAAACCATTTTGTGTATGCTGTTCTGACCGCACATACAGATAAACCTGGCATGGCATTGCTTGATTTCGTCATCATCCCTCCACGGTGGTTGGTTGCTGAACATACTTTCCGAGCTCCATATTACCATCGGAATTGCATGAGCGAATTCATGGGTCTGATTTATGAAGGATATGAGGTAAACCTTTTCGACTAATGAACTTTTTATCGTTTGGTTTATATTGTTGATTTTCACTACTCTTATTGTTGTTTTCCTCCCTAACTGATGAAGTAGTTACTGTGTGTGTTATATATGAAGTTGGTGGGTGCATTCGGGTAGAGGGAGTAACAGAAAGCAAACCCTTATGCTGGCAGTAGCTAGAGTGGTATCTCCTGCCACCAACAAATGGAGTGGTGTGCAGTTCGAATTGTGGTTAATGCACACCTGGAGTAGCGATGGTTATGTAATAAAACCGCCATACTTATTTTCTTCATACTACTGATTATGAGATTGATGGAATGCATGTCTCTTAAAGTTCCCGTATATCGCTAGAAGGAAATAATGGATTTTGGAATGATACATGTTACTTTCATGTGTCAGGTGAGCAAAGAGAGATGGCAAACAGAGATTTTCCCTTTCTGTGACCCAACATGAGCTTCCTCATTTTAAAGTGAATAGCATAATCTATTTAGCCTATTTCTTCCAATGTTAGGCATTAGCTTTGCCATTGGCCCAACTCTAAACGTTAAATTCAGAGTAGGAACTCAATATTCTTATTTTCAGGCAAAAGCCGATGGGTTTCTCCCAGGTGGTGCAAGCCTTCATAGCTGCATGACTCCCCACAGTCCTGATACGAAGACCTTTGGGGTAGGCCTTTTCTTTGTAGTTTGTACTATGTTCTTATTTTTCTGGAATACACGAAATCCTTCTGGAAATGAACCAGGATCATAGAGAATAGCTGATACCATGGCTTTCATGTTTGAATCGTGTCTCATACCGCGAGTCTGCCAATGGGCTCTCGAGTCTCCCTTAATGGATGATGATTATTACCTGTGCTGGATTGGACTGAAGTCCCATTTCACTTGTGAAGCAACAAACGGTCAACTAAGTGACGTACAGAATGGTCATGATGAAAGTGGAACCGGAGGGCCTCGTGAATGATTTAGGCTTCAGATGTTAAAACCCAGGCACATAATTGCTTCTCTATAGATCTATAACTGATTTTTGCTTCAATAACATCTTGCTGTTTCTCTTAACATTTACTGCAACTACATAAGAGTACCAGAGTTGTAAAATACACAAGGTGTGCCAAAACAATGAATCCCTTGGATTGGAAGATCTAAAATTGATTTATGCTTCAATAACCTTTTGCTATTTCTTTGTTATCATCACTACGGTAACCCAAAATATTTCCTGATACCAATTCAACCAATGAGCACGCGGAAATGTGCAAAGCACAGGCATTATACTAGTACTTACTTAAAGAAGGGGGCCCTATTTTGGGCCCAAAATTTGGAGGCCCCAGGCTGTGGCCTCTTGGGCCTTGCCCTAGGGCCAGCCCTGGGTGGGAGCTTTGCATATGAATTGATAAATAGCTATTTGTGGTTTGAGATAGGCTACAATTCTCTACATTTTTTATGTTGGTAATCGGACAGTTGTTCTTGGCTAGAGTATTGAACCCCTTCTTGTGACATAGGCTACAATTCTTTACATTTTTTGTTTTAGTTCTGTTTACTAGGCTCTTGTTCAAATATGGCGTTGCAGGCTCAAAAGATAGAATCTGAGGCAGAGTTTCAGAATGACTTTCTCAACCAGCTGGTATACCTTTTTAACAGCCTTTGCATGAGTTTTGTATCTGTTTCTAGCTATCTGTTATGGGTAGAACTGGATTGATGGCTTTGACAAGAGTAGACAGTTATCACCTTTTGTCTATCAATGACCTATTGTCACTACTAGTTGAGTCAATATAGACATGTGAAGCGGGAAGTGGAAAACATCAGGGAAAGAAAAAGAAGGAAGAGTGATACCACTTGTAACTTGGTAATCTGCATTTAAAGGTTATATAGTTTTTTTTTTGGGTAAATCAGCTTGAAATTAAAAGGAGGCTAACCGAATATACAGCCTACAAGGGGCATACCCCAGGAGGAAAACAAAAGAAAACAAAAACAAAAGAGAAAGCCTACGCCAAACGGCTACATAGGACTAGATGCAAATAGAACAACTGTTTCCTATCCATCTAATAGAGGGATACGAAACAGATGACAAAATTACACTTAGTGCAACCTGGCAACGTAGAAAAGAGCCAACATGACTATGTGATAACCAATTTACATATATTGAAAACAACCAAGTAAAGTTAGACATTTCAGGAGACAAACTGATCTTCCGAATGCCTAGATGCAGTATTTGAACCATCGAATGGCACAATAGGTGGAATGATCTTGGGAGCATTATGTATAGCATCAACAAAACCTCTCAGTAGCAAGCAAATAACTACAGATCAGATCAGCTGGTAGCTAACCAGTACAGATCAGGAGGTAACGACTGCCATTACAACAGCAAGCAGCAGAGTAGCATCAGCAGCAACAAAATAGTTGTAGCTTTCAGTTAGCAGCCACAAAATAGATTAGTAGTCCTACGAAACAATAGCAGTAGCATCCACTTGCCGCTATTACAGCAGCAACACAACTGGTAATAGCAGCAGTAGCAACAAGAAGCCATGGCAGGAGGCCCAACAGCAGCCACACAGAATAAAACTAGGGACATGCCCCCTAAGAAAGCATAAACATTCCAAGGGACAACCCCCCAAGGATATGTAGTGTCACAGTACAACTGCAAAACAATAGCAGAACAACAGTGATAGCCTGCCCAGAACAGGACAGAACTGACCGCAGCAGATTTAGGATACAGCATTCTGGCTTGGGAACAATAGCCATAGCAGAAAACAGTAAGCTACACACACAGCTTGAAGGACAAATGAATCGGCAGACAGCCAATCACAGAATACACCTGCTAGACTACACTCAAACAATTGGAGTGGTTGTGTGCAGTAGCATAAAAAGTAATGCAGTAGCATAAATGTCCAAATAGCTTAAGAAAGAACAGGTAAAGTAATAGCATGTAGAGGTTCTAATGCCCTGAAGTCAAAATGCCTCATATAGGATGAAATGGAATGAAGTGAAGCTGAACATAATCCAACAAACAGAGGCTAACAAACCACCTCACTGCATAGTGCCCACAAGCAGACACACACACAATCCACTAATCAATCAATCAATGTCCTTGGTAAGCTCACACCTCTACTCCCTTGGAAACTCACAACTCCCACTCTCTTTTTCAATACCAAGAACATGGGATCCCTCTTCTCCGTCCACTGATCCTCACAAGATTCCCCCGCTAATTATTATCTCCTCTCACAAGGAATGATGGGGATATAGCACTCAGCTCACATGGATTGCACACAATATAGTAAGAACACTCATATGCTATGAATTCCCAAGTAAACCTCCAAGGAGTAAGGTAACTACCTGAGTACTTAGCAGTAGTAGGAGGCCAATGTGTGGGGAAACATCATGTGAAATGAAAACCATAGTGAAATGACACTCATCTGGAAGTTCTGATTTGGCTCCACAACTCTGCAAAACAACATGAAATGTGGCAGTGGTGATTGGAATGATACAAAATTATGTAAATGCTTTGAGTATATTACTAAGCAATGTTCCATTGTACTTTTAATTGTCCAGAATGTAGACCACTAGGCAAATTAGCAATGGACAAAAGTCTAGTACTTATATCATTGGAGATTTTATGAGCAACTACAGTGGGAAGGCAGCAGGAATTCTGGAACTTTCTATGGTTCCTTTCCAACCAAATATGATGGACATACACTGTGAATGCCAGTTTTGCAATGGTGTTGGCCAACGACTTACCTCTCAAGTTAGAGAGGCAGTCCACCCAAGGTTGCCAACCTTATGTCCATTCATGTGGGGGGCCTTAGGGGACAATATGCTCCTGATTTGGGTAGCCATTGGGCAATCAAAAAAAAGATGGGCATGGTTCTCTACAGCAGGGCAAAATGTGCATTGGGATGAGGATTTGAGGCCAAACATAACAAGCCTATCTTCAGTGTTTAACCTATGCAAAAGGGCCATCCAGGTGATTAGGCTACACCTTGGAATATGTCCAGGAAACCACACAACTTTATGCCATGCAACTATGGGAAAGTGGGTTCTTAGGTTGTCCCAGAGGGATGAGATAGTGAATTCCCTAGAAGTGTTGAGTGTCCACTTGCATGAATCCTTGGCAGTAGGATTGAAAGCAACCTTATGCAGTTCAGTTCTGACCTCATTAAGCTCAAGAGTTTGAGTGGCAGGGAAGGCCCATTGGTTGTTGTGACAGTGGCATCCTTATTAATCCCAGAGTCATAAACAATTCTCTGGCCAAACCTAGGGAGCAAGGGACCTAGGGGATGCCAATTGTCATACCACAAAGAGGTAGACATTCCATCTCCCAGCTTGTACCTAATAAGAGGTTGAACAAGGGACCTCAGAGATGGAATTTTCCTCCATACCCAGGAGGGATCACAGGGAACCTTAACACACCAAAAGCTCCCACCTCTGAGTAAGTTGGACTTAACCCATTGGCACCACATGGTTATATAGTTCATGCTTTGGATCTTGTGATTCAGTTTCCATTTACAAATCGTAGAAGAGAGGGCGATGAAGTTTTCACGCAGTGTACGTAATTCCAGTTAGCAGTTTAACATGAGTATAAATTTCTCAGAGTTTGAGTATACAAAATCTGGAGGTGTTGTTTTGATTTATTTGCTTTGGTTTATCCTTTGCAACTTTGCTTGAAAATGGTTCCTGATTTCGTATATTTGTTATTGCTAGGACGACATAAGATTAGGGAGGATGGTCTTTACTACGTGATTTGTGATTTAAACATGATACATTAGATAGGTTTATCCGTATGTACTTGTAAGTGACTCGGTTGGTTTTTGTCGTTGTCAATTTGAGTGAATCAACTACTCTTTGTAATCCAATTTTTGCTTTTTCTTTTGAATCTTTTCTCAAATTCGTTGGTAGTAATTTTAGTTTGTCGACATTTGCATTCGTGAATTCTTAGCTGCATAACAAGTTAGCATACGTTGATTGTATGTTAATTTATAGGGGGGCAACAAACGATGACCTCAAGAACAGCAAATAAAAGACATGCTAACTGACAGTGAAGAACATTTTCCTGGAAAATTGATCGGCAAGCAATCAAGAGACAGTTCTTCGTTTGATTTGGCTGGATTTGAGCTATTCTCACTCATTTTCTTACACTCTATTGCTATTTTATCTTTTGCTTTAGGTATATAAAGTTGGAGACTTTTTTAGCATTCCATATCAAGTTTTGGGTGTTTGATGCAGATGACATTTTTGGGTCTGAAGAGGAGACTTTTTTAGCATTCCATATCAAGTTTTGGGTGTTCGATCCAGATGACATTTTTGGGTCTGAAGCTCGATGACAATCAGTAGTGTTGGGAACCACCTGACTCCATCCTCTCTGCCTCTCATTTACCAATCCCAGGTACTGAATACAAAACACCATTCTCTAGCAAGAATAGCTTGTGGCTTACTTCAGTTTGATTTCTTTTAATTGATATCAGAGCTTAACTTTTAGTTATGGTATTTCTCTTGGACGTATTGTCTCCAATCTGGAATCAATATTGCTTTTGTGTACCAGAGAACATACTATTGACATGTTTAAGCATCATACTAATTTACGACTAATAGTTACAGGGCCATGCATCACAAGGATAAAAGGATGAATCCTGGTTCTGATGCAAAAGTTCAGTATAACTAGGGACAACGTGGCCTAACATAGTAGGCTACTTATTCTAGTGCCGGTGCCTTTGTTTTGAACAAGGACAACCACAATTAAGAGGCAAAAAAAAGAAAAGAAAAGTAGCTAGATGGATGACATAGTTATAAAAGTCCGTATTAGGTTGTCAATGAACTGTTTGATATATTGTCGGTGTGGCAAGCCGGAGTTGCATTCCGAATTCTTTGGATTTCTTTTTTGGGTTATTTTTTTAGGATATCTGATTGATCTGTGATGAAATAGTAAATTTTGTGGTGGTTTATATTTAGCCGACCCCAATTGATTGGGATACAAGGCTGAGTTTTTGATGTTTTTCCCCTTCTTCATTCGTGTTGCATGTTCGGTTTTTTCAATTAGGTGGCTTAAATACCTATTCTTCAATGATCTGACTTCATTGTTGCTGATTTTGGATTTCTTAAAAATATGCATTCTACATGTTCGACAAAATGAGAAAGACGCGCCCGCACACACACATGTATGGATAATCCATCTTACCAAATGGTCTTGTGCAATCTATAGAGGCTTAAATGCCATATTACGGAATGTATTTGCAAAATACTAATTGCTTTTATTTTCATCCTGTTATAATGCCTGTCCTTGGTTTTGTCCCTTTCTCTCTCTCTCTCTCTCTCTCTCTCTCTCTCTCTTTCTCTCTCTCGGCAACTTCGAAACACCATTCAAAATCTAGGATTTACTTTCGCTATGCTGCACCCATTTTCCGAGCGAGATTCAGTAAGCATACCATTCAAAATGGAAGAGAAAGGTTTTGTTGTTTCGTAGTGCCTAATAACTTGTTTTGCTATTTTCTCCGCTCTCTCTTCCCAAGCTAAACAATGGAAGAGAATTTTTAATCTTCCCTTCACCTGTTACCATATAAAATGGAAGAGAAAGGTTTTGTTGTTTCGCCGTGCCTAATACCTTGTTTTGCTGTTTTCTCCACTCTCTCTCTTCCCAAACTAAACAATGGAAGAGAAGGTTTTTAATCTTCCCTTCACTTGTTATTGGGGTGCTTTTATTATATTGTGGTGTCTATGATTAAGTGCATTTTGGTTTGTTAAGTTTAATGCCGAGTATGGAGGGATAAAGAGCACAAGCAGTCAGCCTCTGACTCATGCCAAGTCAGGTAGTCAAGATCAAGCCCAACAAGGATCTGGTCCTTCAAATGCTTTAGCTCTTCCAGGTACTTTGAATTGTCTCTCTCTGAGCTTCTTTGAGTTTGACATGAAAATCATTAGGTTATGAGAGATGGGTTTCTTTCGTTTTTGCATGACATTTTGAAGCACTAAATAATGCCACTGGATTTATTTTTTTCAATTCCTCGAGCTGCAAAACAAGAAAGCGGATGGTTAGACTATATTGGTTTACATAGCGTAAACAAATATAACTCATAGAGAAGCTAATCCAAAGATTGGCTCTTAACTCTTGAGCAAAAACATACAGGAACTGACGAGAAGTGCACGAATCCTAACCTTCCTGCACTTTTCTTGGTGTGTCACCCGAA
The DNA here is from genome assembly GCA_018127125.1 of Rhododendron griersonianum. Classification (NCBI taxonomy): domain Eukaryota; kingdom Viridiplantae; phylum Streptophyta; class Magnoliopsida; order Ericales; family Ericaceae; genus Rhododendron; species Rhododendron griersonianum. The sequence goes on along the minus strand of CM030794.1, from coordinate 25,640,331 downwards.
GTTCATCATATCTAATTTGCAAATCTGACATTGCAGCTTGCAGCTTTTCATACTCTGACACAGTTGGACCACCTAACTTTTGATGGATGAACCTGTTAAAAGAAAAACCATGAGTACAGAGAATTAAACACATGACTGGTTTAGAAGGCTGAATCAATAGATAAACTGTAGTTAAAGAAATTGAAAGATAGTTCCAAACGAAATGGACCATATTTAGGAAACACTTGTGCTTATGGTAGTTTAGCTTCTTTTTCCTACAGTTATGGGGTCTTCAAATTTTCTCGTTTAAAACTCAACTTAGTTGCTTCTTTTTGGAGTATCCTATTCATTCTCTTCATTACTGTATTTCATATGAGGACAGCCTCCACTAAGAGGTACATATGCTGCCTATCCTTCCAACCACATTTAAGAAACACTTGTGCATATGGTAGTTTAGCTTCTTTTTCCAGCAGTTGCAGGGTCTTCAAAATTTCATTTCTTTTAAAACTCAACTTAGCTTCTTCTTCTTGGAGTATCCTATTCGTTCTCTTCATTACTGTTTTTCATGTTAGGACACGCTCCACGAAGAGGTCCTGATACATATGCTGCCTATCCTTCCAACTTCAGCTTGTAAAATGCCTGCTATAAGCTTTCAAAGCCAATCTTTGAATTAGCTTCTCTATGTGCTATTATTCTGGATGTTAGTTTGATCCATAGGAAATAATCTGCTTGGTTGTCATATATAGTTTCTGCTATGCCCAAATCTAGAACTTCTATTGATGCAGAGTAAATTGAGATATACTCCATTAAAAACATGCCCAGTTCGTAAACTGAACGTAGTCAATAGCAGAAGAAGGTTTGTCATTCTGCTCATATAGTGCAACAAGACCTACAATTACACAAACCAAACATATAAGAAATTAAAGAAATTCAGAAAAGCAGAATTATAAAACTCGAAGAGGGAAAAAAATTAATAAGCTATAGTGTTATAAGTTGAATTTTCAATATTCAAAACATCCGATGAGAGTTGAAGCAAAAATTTTTGTCAGAGCATAAAGAACACTAGATTCCAAGTACTTTCTAAATCCTTCTTTTTTGGCTTCCCTTTCCTGCAAAGAGCATGAATAAAAAAGGTAAGGTGGCAAGATTCAAACACAGAACTCTAGTTCAGAAGGGACTGCATAATGGAGTTCAATCTAGCCGGGATGGATATAACCATACTAACAAAGGAAACAAGATAAATACCATATAATACATTCCTACCCCGCCTAATCTCTTCTAGCTGGAAAGAACCTTTCGTAAAAAATAGAAAGCAAGGAGCAACATAGGTCCCACTTTTTTCTTAGAGGCCGGTGTTTGCTGCTCGCTCACTGTCTACTAAATGAGCCTTCACTGCCGCTTCTGAATTGGAGTTCAATATTTCTGTAATGATTAGATGAACTGAGCAGAAAGATGTCCCAACACCGGTTTTACACTGGAGACAAAAGGCCTAGGATTTAATGTTCATGATTGTCCACCAAAGGGTATTACTTTTAAATCTGTCAGTTACAATCAATTTGCTGTATGCTTAACGCACATGAGATTTAGTTTATTCTCCCATCTTATGTCACAAGTGAAGAACTTTTTGTTTTATAAGCTGAGACCGACTCCACTAACCACAACCTTTGTCATGATTGCATTCTAAACCGGCCCCCATATCACATTCATTTTGCAGGGTGACCCAAACTAATTAGTGAGTCAATGACTAATGACTTCTCCTTCGTCGTCACTCTTGGTTGAAACTAGATCACAAATGGCTAATTCATTAGGGTGATATTTTCTGTAGTACAACGAGAAAATTGAGGGAGTGATAGCATAAAAGTATTCGAAAGAATACCACCCCAGTGTTAGAGAATCCAACGCAGGAGGTATTTTGTTTAATTCTTTTAGTTTTTTGTTACTGTAATATGAAGAAGTGTATCCAGATGGATATGAGTTGTCTGTTCTAGTGGAAATTTTTAAAATTCGTGGAAGACTCTCGTTTCCCCTTGTCATCAAGCACTAAACTCGCATGGTTTGTAGAACATAATCGACCATCACAATTTTTCCAAATTAAAAGAAGGTGTAACTCGCCTTTTTTGAGATTAAGTTATTTTTGTGAGGAATTAAACCCTTTTGCTTCTAAAAATCCCAAAATGCCATTGTCCTCTTCAGCCCCACTCCCCCACATGTAACCCCTCACTTCCCCACCTCCCTCACTTCCCACCCTATTTTGCTCCTCTCTTCCTAGCCAACCCCACTATATCTAACGAATGGATATATAATTAAGCGTTATGTTACACTTCTTGCCTCCACCATCTTAAGCGCTGTTTTTGAGACTTGTTGTATGCCTATATATTATTGCAAATTTTAATTGCACGACACCAGTGCTTTCTCCTAAATTGGGCGATTGTTTCTTGGATATTCTTATGTCGCTGTAATGCCAAATGATTTCATCTTATTTCAGTATAGTTTTTGTCCAAATTATTTGCAGTTGATGAGTTGGTATATTTTGCGAGTTTGAAGCAGCAGTATGAGATTGTGGTTCATCATTATATCCAGGTGCTTTGCTTTTCCACTCTCTTTTTCTTGTGGAGTACTTCGGTTATGTGTTAATAGATTTTAAGTTTTCTACAAATTTTGTTGAAGTCTTGGTATATGTCTGTTTCATTGTAAATAGAATAAACATATTGGAATTCATTTCAGTTTTTTATTTTTTATAAGTAATTTATTAACAAAAAGGCATAAAGGGCATGCCAAACATATACAAGAAAGGCCACAAGACAAAAAGGCCCTATACACTCTCCTAAGGAAGGAGAAGTTCAAACCATTCTAAAAATTGGGCAATAGATTACAATCTATCTTGTTCCAACTATACAAGCTATTCACCAAAAAGCTTTTAATTCTAAACAAAGGCTTTTCGACCCCTTCAAAACATCTCAAGTTTCTTTCCCGCCATAAAACCCACATCAAACAGAGTGGAATCAAGGCCCAAACTCGCTTCCTTCTCTTTCCCACTCTAGCACCTCTCCAAGCAACTAAGAGTTCCATAACATTCTTTGACAAAGCCCACTGCATCCCAAACCATGAAAATACAATAGTCCAAAATTCCCAAGCCACTGGGCAATGAATAAGAAAGTGGTCAATTGTCTCCGCATCCCTTTTGCACATACAACACCAATTGACGATGATTCTCCCTCTTCGAATCAAATTATCTATAGTAAGAATCTTACCAAGCACCGCGCACCAAACAAAAAAGCTCACCTTAAGCGATGCCGAGGATTGCCAGATTGCATGCCATGGGAAGGATAAGACACCCCTTCCCCCACATAGGGCTGTATAGAAAGATTTCACCTGAAACGTTCCTGATTTTGAGAGAGTCCACCGCATCTCGTCTGCCCCTTCTCCTAAACATCGCATGCCATACGCTCTAGCCAACAAATTCATCAAATCCTCCACTTCTCTTTCGTGCACTTCCCTCCTCAATCGAATATCCCACACTGTCACTTCATCATGATAGTGTACATAATCAAACACATTAGCATCCTTATCACATGTCAAGCAATAGATATTCGGGAATGCATCCCGCAAGCTCACATCTCCACACCAAACATGCTCTTAAAATTTAACCCTCTTACCATCACCTACCATCATGCAAGTGTGCTTTGCAAAAGCCTCCCACCCATTCATAATTCCCCTCCAAAGTGCAACCCCATATGGCATTCTCACAACTAGAGAAGACCATCCTCCCCATCCGCAATTGTTCTTTGCAACTACAACCTTCCTCCACCATCTCTCCCTTTCACTTGCGAAACGCCAGCACCATTTTCCCAACAAAGCTTGATTGAAAAGTTTTAATCCTCGCACTCCCAAACCTCCCTCTCTTATCGGATCACAAATCGTGTCCAAATCAACTAAATGATTTTTAAACTCTTCCCCCGCACCTTTCCACAAAAAGTCTCTTTGAATCTTCTCAAGTCTTTTAACAATCGAACTTGGAATGACAAACAAAGACATGAAATAAGTAGGCAAGTTTGAAGACGTATTGTTGATTAGTGTTATTTTACCACCTTTTGTAATTTGTTGCCTCTTCCATCCTGCCATTCTATTCTGAAATCTTTCCACAACTGGGTCTCAAACTGTGTCCCAAACTGCCTTTGATTTGAACGAAGATCCCAACGGCAAACCCAAATACGATGTCGGAAGCGAAGCCACTCTACAACCCAAAACAAGGGCAATAGCGTCAATCTCCTCAACCGCCCCAACCGGAATCATCTCCGACTTTCTCAAATTCACCTTGAGGCCTGACACCGCCTCAAAACACAAAAGGACACACCAGAGATATCCCACTTGAGTCGGATCCGCATTACAAAATAGAAGAGTATCATCGGAATAAAGGATGTGAGAAACCGTCAATCCCCCACCATCCTCCCTTCCCAATTCGAAACCTTGCAAGAACCCTCCTTGAACAGCTTTCCAAATCAACCGACTAAGCACCTCCATCTATGTAGAACGGACACGGACACGGACACGGACACGGGACACGGCAATTCTAACAAAATGGGGACACGGACACAGCGGGGGACACGCCACGTGCATAAATAAATAAAAAATAAATATATGTACATATATAAAAAAAAATTATGAACCATTGTGTATGAATAATTTCACAAATTGTATAAACTTTTTTCAAAGACATAATTACAGTTTAACCCAAATATTTTGAATAATTTCATATTAACCTCCAAAAATTTAAAAAATATTACATTTTGACCCATAGCCGTGTCCCCCGCCGTGTCCCCTATCAAAAAATAATAAAAATTATTGGACACGCCATGTGGCGTGTCCAATATGTGTCCCTGCTGTGTCCCCGTGTCCAATACGTGGACACAGCGCCCTTTTGGAGTGTCGGTGCTACATAGACCTCCATAACAAGGATAAAAAGAAGAGATGAAAGAGGATCGCCCTGACGCAAACCTCTAGAAGTTTGGAAAAAACCAGCTGGACATCCGTTCACTAACACTGACATTTTGACTGATGAAATACAAAATTTTATCCACTTCCGCCACACCTCTCCAAAACCCATCCGTTGCATGACATAAATTAAAAACTTTCAATTCACATGATCGTACGCCTTCTCTATGTCCAGCTTGCATATAATACCCGGAATACCACTCTTCAATCTTGAATCCACACTCTCATTAGCAACCAAAACTGCATCGAGAATTTGTCTTTTTTCAACAAAAGCATTTTGAGATTCCGAGACCACCTTGCCTACTATCTTCTTCAAGCGGATAGCCAAGACTTTGGCCAACAGCCTGTAAACTCCCCCCAAAAGACTTATAGGTCTAAAGTCCCGTATGTCGTCAGCTCCTCCCTTTTTTGGTATCAAAGCCATAAACGAAGCATTCAAACTCCTTTCAAACTCCCCAAATCTCCAAAAATGATGAAATGTTTCCATGACCTCCCTTCTCACCACCCCCCAACAGTGTTGGAAGAAGGCCAATGACATGCCATCTGGACCAGTCACCTTGTCACCATTCAACGATTTAAGAGCAACTAACACTTCTACATCGTCAAAAGCCCTTTCCAACCATGATGCCTCCTCTACCAAAATCAAATCAAACTCCACATTATCTACCAGTGCGACTCGCCCCATCCTCCTTGAATAAACCTTCGTAGAAATTAGCAATTCCACTTTTAATCTCCTCATCCTTTTCCAAACTACGATCGTCAATTTTGATCTTGCCAATAAAAGTTCTCCTCCGATTGAAAAAACGGGTATTCTATCTCCTTTTTGTAACCACAAATTCCTAGACTTTTGTCTCCAAGTTATTTCTTCAAACTTCGCAATTTTTCCAAACTCTTCTTTGGCATTGACTCTGAAGAACTGTTCCTCTTCCGTTAGCGACCGCACTTGTTCCTCCAAATCGATGCGGCGAATAGTGTCAACAACCTTGGCTTTTTGGGCCTCCAATCTCCCAAAAACCTCACAGTTCCATTTCCGTAAATCCTCTTTTAACAATTTCAGCTTTTTAGCCAAGATAAAACTTGGCTTCCCCATCACCGGATAACTATTCCACCACTCACCCACCCTTTCTACAAAACCCTCAGACAGAAGCCATATATTCTCAAATCTGAATGGAGATCTACCTTGTCGAATCCCTCCGCTATCAAACAAAATAGGCATATGATCCGAGATGATCCTCGGTAGAGAACGCTGAAACATGTCCGGATAGAGCTCCTCCCAAAAAACAAAGAATAAAAAGCGATCTTTACGTGACATGCACCTCTCCTCTTGAGCTCCAAATCACGTGAATCTACTACCGCTAAGAGGCGGATCTACGAGCTCCAAGTCATCAATAAAATCAGAGAATCTCCTCATATTGCGAGAAATAGAGTTACATCCCAACCTCTCAACCAAGAACCGAATGACAATAAAATCACCCTTCACACACCAAGGGGAATCCCATCTAAAAGCCACCGCTGAAAGCTCATCCCACAACTCCACCCTGAGGTTATAATTCACCGAGCCATAAACACCAGTGAATGCCCACTTTATTCCACCTTCCACATTTTGAAACAAGCATGACACCGAATGGCTGCCATATTCTTCCTCCATCTTCTCCACCACCCTATTATCCCACATGATCAAAACCCCCCAGCAGCCCCAATCGCATCCAAATGAATCCAATCCGTAGGGTGTGAAAGCATCTCTTCTACTCTATTCCCTTCATCGGAAAGGTCCCAAGATACATGATTTCTCTGTTTGAACTTGGATCAGATTTATATGATAGATTCTAGACATGTCCCAAAAGTGCTGTTGATCTAGTAACGGAGTTCCTTGTAGTAAACTACTGGTCACAGAGTTGTGATTCCTAATAGTTAGGCTGCTGGCTACCGTAAGTTGTGAAAGCATATCTTCTACTCTATTACCTTCATCCGAAAATTCCCAAGATAAATGATTTCTCAGTTTGAACTCGGATCAGATTTACATGCTATATCCTAGACAAGTCCAAAAAGGGCTGTTAATCTTCGAACGGAGTTCCTAGTGGTAGACTATTTGTCACAGAGTTGTGATTCCTAGTAGTTAGGCTGCTGGATACCGTAGGGTGTGAAACCATCTCTTCTACTCTATTCCCTTCATCCGAAAATTTTCAAGAGATATGATTTCTCGGTTTGAACTTGTATCAGATTTACAAGATAGATCCTAGACATGTCCCAAAAGTGCTGTTGATCTTGTAACGGAGTTCCTAGTAGTAGACTACTGGTCACAGAGTTGTGATTCCTAGTAGTTAGGCTGCTGGCTACCGTAGAGTGTGAAAGCATCTCTTCTACTCTATTCCATTCATCGGAAAGGTCCCAAGATACAAGATTTCTCGGTTTTAACTCGGATCAGATTTACATGATAGATCCTAGACATGTCCCAAAAGGGCTGTTGATCTTGTAACGTAGTTCCTAGTAGTAGAATACTGGTCACAGAGTTGTGAGTCCTAATAGTTAGGCTGCTGGCTACCGTAGGGTGTGAAAGCATCTCTTCTACTCTATTCCCTTCATTCAAAAATTTTAAAGATATATGATTTCTCGGTTTGAACTTATATTAGATTTACATGATAGATCCTTGACATGTCCCAAAAGTGCTGTTGATCTTGTAACGGAGTTCCTAGTAGTAGACTACTGGTCACAGAATTGTGATTCCTAGTAGTTAGGCTGCTGGCTACCGTACGGTGTGAAAGCATGTCTTCTACTCTATTCCCTTCATCCGAAAATTCCCAAGATAAATGATTTCTCGGTTTGAACTCGGATCAGATTTACATGATATATCCTAGACATGTCCAAAAAGGGATGTTGATCTTGGAACGGAGTTCCTAGTGGTAGACTACTTGTCACAGAGTTGTGATTCCTAGTAGTTAGGCTGCTGGCTACCGTAGGGGGTGAAAACATATCTTCTACTCTATTCCCTTCATCGGAAAGGTCCCAAGATACCTGATTTCTCGGTTTGAACTTAGATCAGATTTACATGATAGATCCTAGACATGTCTCAAAAGTGCTGTTGATCATGTAACGGAGTTCCTAGTAGTAGACTACTGGTCACAGAATTGTGATTCCTAATAGTTAGGCTGCTGGCTACCGTAGGGTGTGAAAGCATATCTTCTACTCTATTCCCTTCATCCGAAAATTTCCAAGATACATGATTTCTCGGTTTGAAATCGGATCAGATTTACATGATAGATCCTAGATATGTCCCAAAAGGGCTGTTGATCTTGGAACGGAGTTCCTAGTAGTAGACTACTTTTCACAGAGTTGTGATTCCTAGTAGTTATGCTGCTGGCTACCGTAGGGTGTGAAAGCATCTCTTCTACTCTATTCCCCTAATCGGAGAGGTCCCAAGATACATGATTTCTCGGTCTAAATTTGGATCAGATTTACATGATATATCCTAGACATGTCCCAAAAGAGCTGTTTATCTTGTCAAAGAGTACCTAATAGTAGACTACTACTAGTCACAGAGTTGTGATTTCTAGTAAATAGGCTGCTGGCTACCGTAGGGTGTGAAAGCATCTCTTCTACTCTATTCCCTTCATCCGAAAATTCCCAAGATACATGATTTCTTGGTTTGAACTCGGATTAGATTTACATGATAGATCCTAGACATGTCCCAAAAGTGCTGTTGATCTTGTAACGGAGTTCCTAGTAGTAGACTACTGGTCATAGAGTTGTGATTCCAAGTAGTTAGGCTGCTGGCTACCGTAGGGTGTGAAAACATCTCTTCTACTCTATTCCTTTCATCCCAAAATTCTTAAGATTCATGTTTTCTCGTTTTGAACTCTGATCAGATTTACGTGATAGATCCTAGACAGGTCCCAAAAAAGCTGTTTATCTTGTAACGGAGTTCCTAGTAGTAGACTACAGGTCACGGAGTTGTGATTCCTAGTAGCTAGGCTGCTGGCTACCGTAGGGTGTGAAAGCATCTCTTCTACTCTGTTCCCTTCATCGGAAAGGTCCCAAGATACATGATTTCTTGATTTGAACTTGGATCAGATTTACATGATAGATCCTAGAGATGTCCCAAATGGGATGTTGATCTGGTAACGGAGTTTCTAGTAGAAGACTACTGGTCACAGAGTTGTGATTCTTAGTAGTTAGGCTGCTGGCTACCGTAGGGTGTGAAAGCATCTCTTCTAATCTATTCCCTTCATCCGAAAATTTTCAAGAGGTATGATTTCTCGGTTTGAACTTGTATCAGATTTACATGATAGATCCTGGACATGTCCCAAAAGTGCTGTTGATCTTGTAACGGAGTTCCCAGTAGTAGACTACTGGTCACAGAATTGTGATTCCTAGTAGTTAGACTGCTGGCTACCGTAGGATGTGAAAACATATCTTCTACTCTATTCCCTTCATCCGAAAATTCCCAAGATAAATAATTTCTCGGTTTGAACTCGGATCAGATTTACATGATATATCCTAGACATGTCCAACAACGGCTGTTGATATTGGAACTGAGCTCCTAGTGGTAGACTACTGGTCACAGAGTTGTGATTCCTAGTAGTTAGGCTACTGGCTACCGTAGGGTGTGAAAGCATCTCTTCTACTCTATTCCATTCATCGGAAAGGTCACAAGATACAAGATTTCTCGGTTTGAACTCAGATAAGATTTACATGATAGATCCTAGACATGTCCCAAAAGTGCTGTTGATCTTGTCACGGAGTTCCTAGTAGTAGACTACTGGTCGTAGAGTTGTGATTCCAAGTAGTTAGGCTGCTGGCTACCGTAGGGTTTGAAAACATCTCTTCTACTCTATTCCTTTCGTCCGAAAATTGCCAAGATTCATGTTTTCTCGTTTTGAACTCGGATCAGATTTACATGATAGATCCTAGACGTGTCCCAAAAAGGATGTTTATCTTGTAACGGAGTTCCTAGTAGTAGACTACTGGTCACAGAGTTGTGATTCCTAGTAGTTAGGCTGCTGGCTACCGTAGGGTGTGAAAGCTTATCTTCTACTCTGTTCCCATCATCCGAAAATTCCCAAGATAAATGATTTCTCGGTTTGAACTCTGATCAGATTTACATGATATATCCTAGACAAGTCCAAAAAGGGCTATTGATCTTGGAACGGAGTTCCTAGTGGTAGACTACTTGTCACAGAGTTGTGATTCATAGTAGTTAGGCTGCTGGCTACCGTAGGGTGTGAAAGCATCTCTTTTACTCTATTCCCTTCATCTGAAAGGTCCCAAGATACATGATTTCTCGGTTTGAACTTATATCAGATTTACATGATAGATCGTAGACATGTCCCAAAAGGGATGTTGATTTTGTAACGGAGTTCCTAGTAGTAGACTACTGGTCACAGAATTGTGATTCCTAATAGTTAGGCTGCTCGCTATCGGAGGGTGTGAAAGCATCTCTTCTACTCTATTCCCTTCAATCGAAAATTTTCAAAATATATGATTTCTCGGGTTGAACTTGTATCAGATTTACATGATATATCCTAGACATGTCCCAAAAGTGCTGTTGATCTTGTAACGGAGTTCCTAGTAGTAGACTACTGGTCACAGAGTTATGATTCCTAGTAATTAGGCTGCTGGCTACCGTAGGGTGTGAAAGTATCTCTTCTACTCTATTCCCTTCATCGGAAAGGTACCAAGATACAAGATTTCTCGGTTTGAACTGGGATCAAATTTACATGATAGATCCTAGACCTGTCCCAAAAGGGCTGTTGATCTTGTAACGGAATTCCTAATAGTATACTACTGGTCACAGAGTTGTGATTCCTAGTAGTTAGGCTGCTGGCTACCGTAGGGTGTGAAAGCATCTCTTCTACTCTATTTCCTTCATCGGAAAGGTCCCAAGATACATGATTTCTCGGTTTGAACTCGAATCAGATTTACATGATAGAATCTAGACATGTTCCAAAAGGGCTGTTTATCTTGGAACGGAGTTCCTAGGAGTAGACTACTGGTCACAGAATTGAGATTCCTAGTAGTTAGGCTGCTGGATACAGTAGGGTGTAAAAGCACATCTTCTGCTCTATTCCTTTCATCCGAAAATTCCCAAGATAAATGATTTATCGGTTTGAACTCGGATCAGATTTACATGAAATATCCTGGACATGTCCAAAAAGGGCTGTTGATCTTGGAACGGAGTTCCTAGTAGTAGACTACTTGTCACAGAGTTGTGATTTCTAGTAGTTAGGCTGCTGGCTACCGTAGGGTGTGAGAGCATCTCGTCTACTCTATTCCCTTCATCGGAAAGGTCCCAAGATACATGATTTCTCGGTTTGAACTTAGGTCAGATTTACATGATAGATCCTAGATATGTCCCAAAAGTACTGTTGATCTTGTAACGGAGTTCCTAGTAGTAGACTATTGGTCACAGAGTTCTGATCCCTAGTAGTTAGGCTGCTGGCTACCGTAGGGTGTGAAAGCATCTCTTCTACTCTATTCCCTTCATCGGAAAGATCCCAAGATACATGTTTTCTCGGTTTGAACTGGGATCAGATTTACATGATAGATCCTAGACATGTCCCAAAAGGGCTGTTGATATTGTAACTGAGTTCTTAGTAATAGACTACTGGTCACAGAGTTGTGATTCCTAGTAGTTAGGCTACTGGCTACCGTAGGAAGTGAAAGTATCTCTTCTACTCTATTCCCTTCATCGGAAAGGTCCAAAGATATATGATTTCTCGGTTTATACTTGGATCTGATTACATGATAGAATCTAGTCATGTTCCAAAAGGGTTGTTTATCTTGGAATGGAGTTCTTAGTAGAAGACTACTGGTCACAGAGTTGTGATTCCTAGTAGTTAGGCTGCTGGCTACCATAGGGTGTGAAAGCATCTCTTGTACTCTGTTCCCTTCATCGGAAAGGTCCAAAGACACATAATTTCTCGGTTTGAACTCAGATCAGATTTACATGATAGATCCTAGACATGTCCCAAAAGGGATGTTGATTTTGTAACGGAGTTCCTAGTAGTAGACTACTGGTCACAGAATTGTGATTCCTAATAGTTAGGCTGCTCGCTACCGTAGGGTGTGAAAGCATCTCTTCTACTCTATTCCCTTCATTCGAAAATTTTCAAAATATATGATCTCTCGGTTTGAACTTGCATCAGATTTAAATGATATATATCCTAGACATGTCCCAAATGTCCTGTTGATCTTGTAACGGAGTTCCTAGTAGTAGACTACTGGTCACAGAATTGTGATTCCTAGTAGTTAGGCTGCTGGCTACCGTTGGGTGTGAAAGTATTTCTTCTACTCTATTCCCTTCATCGGAAAGGTTCCAAGATACAAGATTTCTCGGTTTGAACTCGGACCAGATTTACATTATAGATCCAAGACATATCCCAAAAGCGCTATTGATCTTGTAACGTTGTTCCTAGTAGTTAGGCTGCTGGCTACCGTAGGGTGTGAAAACATATCATCCGAAAATTCACAAGATACATGATTTCTCGGTTTGAACTCGGATCAGATTTACATGATAGATCCTAGACATGTCCCAAAAGGGCTGTTGATCTTGGAACGGAGTTCCTAGTAGTAGACTACTTGTCACAGAGTTGTGATTCCTAGTGCTCTGGCTACTGGCTACCGTAGGGCGTGAATGCATCAATTCTACTCTATTACCTTCATTGGAAAGGTCCCAAGATTCATGATTTCTCTCAATTTGAACTTGGATCAGATTTACGTGGTAGATCCTAGACATGTCCCAAAAGTGCTGTTGATCTTGTAACGGAGTTCCTGGTAGTAGACTACTTGGTCACAGAGTTGTGATTCCAAGTACTTAGGCTGCTGGCTACCGTAGGGTGTGAAAGCATCTCTTTTACTCTATTCCATTCATCCGAAAATTCATAAGATACATGATTTCTCGGTTTGAACTCGGATCAGATTTACATGATAGATCCTAGACATGTCCCAAAAGGGCTGTTGATCTTGGAACGGAGTTCATAGTAGTAGACTACTGGTTACAGAGTTGTGATTACTAGTAGTTAGGCTGCTGGCTACCGTAGGGTGTGACAGTATTTCTTCTACTCTATTCCCTTCATTGGAAAGGTCCCAAGATACAAGATTTCTCGGTTTGAACTCGGACCAGATTTACATGATAGATCCAAGACATATCCCAAAAGCGCTGTTGATCTTGTAACGGAGTTCCTAGTAGTTAAGCTGCTGGCTAGCATAGGGTGTGAAAACATATCATCCGAAAATTCACAAGATACATGATTTCTCGGTTTGAACTCGGATCAGATTTACATGATAGATCCTAGACATGTCCCAAAAGGGCTGTTGATCTTGGAACGGAGTTCCTAGTAGTAGACTACTTGTCACAGAGTTGTGATTCCTAGTACTTTGGCTGCTGGCTACCGTAGAGCGTGAAAGCATCTATTCTACTCTATTACCTTCATTGGAAAGGTCCCAAGATTCATGATTTCTCGGTTTGAACTTGGATCAGATTTACGTGATAGATCCTAGACATGTCCCAAAAGTGCTGTTGATCTTGTAACGGAGTTCCTTGTAGTAGACTACTTGGTCACAGAGTTGTGATTCCAAGTAGTTAGGCTGCTGGCTACCGTAGGGTGTGAAAGCATTTCTTTTACTCTATTCCATTCATCCGAAAATTCATAAGATACATGATTTCTCGGTTTGAACTCGGATCAGATTTACATGATATATCCTAGACATGTCCCAAAAGGGTTGTTGATCTTGGAACGGAGTTCCTAGTAGTAGACTACTGGTCACAGAGTTGTGATTCCTAGTAGTTAGGAAGCTGGCTACCGTAGGGTGTGAAAGCATCTCTTCTACTCTATTCCCTTCATCAGAAAGGTCCCAAGATACATGATTTCTCGATTTTAACTTGGATCAGATTTACATGATAGATCCAAGACATATCCCAAAAGTGTTGTTGATCTTGTAACGGAGTTCCTAATATTAGACTACTGGTCACATAGTTATGATTCCTAGTAGTTAGGCTGCTGGCTACCGTAGGGTTTAAAAGCATATCTTCTACTCTATTCCCATCATCCGAAAATTCCCAAGATACATGATTTCTCGGTTTGAACTTGGATCAGATTTACATGATAGATCCTAGACATGTCCCAATAGTGCAGTTGATCTTGTAACGGAGTTCCTTGTTGTAGACTACTGGTCAGAGAGTTGTGATTCCAAGTAGTTAGGCTGCAGGCTACCGTAGGGTGTGAAAGCATCTCTTTTACTCTATTCCATTCATCCGAAAATTCACAAGATACATGATTTCTCGGTTTGAACTCGGATCAGATTTACATGATAGATCCTAGACATGTCCCAAAAAGGCTGTTGATCTTGGAACGGAGTTCCTAGAAGTAGACTACTGGTCACAGAGTTGTGATTCGTAGTAGTTAGGTTGCTGGCTACAGTAGGGCGTGAAAGCATCTCTTCTACTCTATTACCTTCATCGGAAAGGTCCCAAGATTCATGATTTCTCGGTTTGAACTTGGATCAGATTTACGTGATAGATCCTAGACATGTCCCAAAACTGCTGTTGATCTTGTAACGGAGTTCCTACTAGTAGACTTCTTGGTCACAAAGTTGTGATTCCAAGTAGTAAGGCTGTTGGCTACCGTAGGGTGTGAAAGCATCTCTTCTACTCTATTTCTTCATCCGAAAATTTTCAAGATACATGATTTCTCGGTTTGAACTTGGATCAGATTTACATGATAGATCCTAGAGATGTCCTAAAAGGGATGTTGATCTTGGAACGGAGTTCCTAGTAGTAAACTACTGGTCACAGAGTTGTGATTCCTAGTAGTTAGGCTGCTGGCTACCGTAAGGTGTGAAAGCATCTCTTCTACTCTATTCCCTTCATCAGAAAGGTCCCAAGATACATGATTTCTCGATTTTAACTTGGATCAGATTTACATAATAGATCCTAGACATGTCCCAATAGTGCAGTTGATCTTGTAACGGAGTTCTTTGTTGTAGACTACTGGACACAGAGTTGTGATTCCTAGTAGTTAGGCTTCTGGCTACCGTAGGGTGTGAAAGCATCTCTTTTACTCTATTCCATTCATCCGAAAATTCACAAGATACATGATTTCTCGGTTTGAACTCGGATCAGATTTACATGATAGATCCTAGACATGTCCCAAAAGAGCTGTTGATCTTGGAACGGAGTTCCTAGTTGTAGAGTACTGGTCACAGAGTTGTGATTCCTAGTAGTTAAGCTGCTGGCTACCGTAGGGCGTGAAAGCATCTCTTCTACTCTATTACCTTCATCGGAAAGGTCCCAAGATTCATGATTTCTCGGTTTGAACTTGGATCAGATTTACGTGATAGATCCTAGACATGTCCCAAAAGTGCTGTTGATCTTGTAACGGAGTTCCTAGTAGTAGACTACTTGGTCACAGAGTTGTGATTCCAAGTAGTAAGGCTGTTGGCTACCGTAGGGTGTGAAAGCATCTCTTCTACACTATTTCTTCATCCGAAAATTTTCAAGATACATGATTTTTCGGTTTGAACTTGGATCAGATTTACATTATAGATCCTAGAGATGTCCCAAAAGGGATGTTGATCTTGGAACAGAGTTCCTAGTAGTAAACAACTGGTCACAGAGTTGTGATTCGTAGTAGTTAGGCTGCTGGCAACCGTAAGGTGTGAAAGCATCTCTTCTACTCTATTCCCTTCATCAGAAAGGTCCCAAGATACATGATTTCTCAGTTTGAAATCGAATCAGATTTACATTATAGATCCTGGACATGTCCCAAAATGGCTGTTTATCTTGGAATTGAGTTCCTAGTAGTAGACTACTGGTCACAGAGTTATGATTCCTAGTAGTTAGGCTGCTGGCTACCGTAGGGTGTGTAAGCATCTCTTCTACTCTATTCCCTTCATCAGAAAGGTCCCAAGATACATGATTTCTCGATTTTAACATGGATCAGATTTACATGATAGATCCTAGACATATCCCAAAAGTGTTGTTGATCTTGTAACGGAGTTCCTAGTACTAGACTACAGGTCACAGAGTTATGATTCCTAGTAGTTAGGCTGCTGGCTACCGTAGGGTGTGAAAGCTTATCTTCTACTCTATTCCCATCATCCGAAAATTCCAGGATACATGATTTTTTGGTTTGAACTTGGATCAGATTTACATGATAGATCATAGACATGTCCCAATAGTGCTGTTGATCTTGTAACGGAGTTCCTTGTTGTAGACTACTGGTCACAGAGTTGTGATTCCTAGTGGTTAGGCTGCTGGCTACCGTAGGGTGTGAAAGCATATCTTCTACTCGATTTCCTTCATCCGAAAATTCACAAAATACATGATTTCTCGGTTTGAACTCGGATCAGATTTACATGATAGATCCTAGACATGTCCCAAAAGGGCTGTTGATCTTGGAACGGAGTTCCTAGTAGTAGACTACAGGTCACAGAGTTGTGATTCCTTGTAGTTAGGCTGCTGCCTACCGTAGGGTGTGAAAACATCTCTTCTACTCTATTCCCTTCATCGGAAAGGTCCCAAGATACAAGATTTCTCGGTTTGAACTAGGATCAGATTTACATAATAGATTTTAGACATGTCCCAAAAGGGCTGTTGATCTTGTAACAGAGTTCATAGTAGTAGACTACTGGTCACAGAGTTGTGATTCCTAGTAGTTAGGCTGCTGGCTACCGTAGGGTGTGAAACCATCTCTCCTACTCTATTCCCTTCATCCTAAAATTTTCAAGATATATGATTTCTCGGTTTGAACTTGGATCAGATTTACATGATAGATCTTAGACAAGTCCCAAAAGTGCTGTTGATCTTGTAACGGAGTTCCTAGTTGTAGACGATTGGTCACAGAGTTCAGATTCCTAGTAGTTAGGCTGCTGGCTAACATAGGGTGTGAAAGCATCTCTTCTACTCTATTCTCTTCATCGGAAAGGTCCCAAGATACATGTTTTCCCGGTTTGAACTGGGATCAGATTTACATGATAGATCCTAGACATGTCCCAAAAGGGCTGTTGATCTTGTAACAGAGTTCTTAGTAATAGACTACTGGTCACAGAGTTGTGATTCCTAGTAGTTAGGCTACTGGCTACCGTAGGAAGTGAAAGCATCTCTTCTACTCTATTCCCTTCATCGGAAAGGTCCCAAGATACATGATTTCTCAGTTTGAACTCGGATCAGATTTATATGATAGAACCTAGACATGTCCCAAAAGTGCTGTTGATCTTGGAACGGAATTCCTAGTAGTAGACTACTGGTCACAGAGTTGTGATTCCTAGTAGTTAGGTTGCTGGCTACCGTAGTTTGTGAAAACATCTCTTCTACTCTATTCCCTTCATCGGAAAGGTCTCAAGATATATGATTTCTCGGTTTGAACTTGGATCAGATTTACATGATAGATCCTAGACATGTCCCAAAAGTGCTGTTGATCTTGTAACGGAGTTCCTAGTAGTAGACTACTGGTCACAGAATTGTGATTCCTAGTAGTTAGGCTGCTGGCTACCGTAGGGTGTGAAGCATCTCTTCTACTCTATTCCCTTCATCCGAAAATTTTCAAGATATACGATTTTTCGGTTTGAACTTGTATAAGATTTAAATGATAGATCCTAGACATGTCCCAAAAGTGTTGTTAATCTTGTAACGGAGTTCCTAGTAGTAGACTACTGGTCACAGAGTTTTGATTCCTAGTAGTTAGGCTGCTGGCTACCGTAGGGTGTGAAAGCATCTCTTCTACTCTGTTCCCTTCATCGGAAAGGTCCCAAGATACATGATTTCTCGGTTTGAACTTAGATCAGATTTACAAGATAGATCCTAGACATGTCCCAAAAGGGATGTTTATTTTGTAACGGAGTTCCTAGTAGAAGACTACTGGTCACAGAATTGTGATTCCTAATAGTTAGGCTGCTCGCTACCGTAGGGTGTGAAAACATCTCTTCTACTCTATTTCCTTCATTCGAAAATTTTTGAAATATAAGATTTCTCGGTTTGAACTTGTATCTGATTTACATGATATATCCTAGACATGTCCCGAAAGTGATGTTGATCTTGTAACGGAGTTCCTAGTAGTCGACTACTGGTCACAGAGTTGTGATTCCTAGTAGTTAGTCTGCTGGCTACCGTAGGGCGTGAAAACATCTCTTCTACTCTATTCCCTTCATCGGAAAGGTCCCAAGATACAAGATTTCTCGTTTTGAACTCGGATCAGATTTACATGATAGATTCTTGATATGTCCCAAAAGGGCTGTTGATCTTGTAACGGAGTTCCTAGTAGTAGACTACTGGTCACAGAGTTGTGATTCCTAGTAGTTAGGCTGCTGGCTACCGTAGGGTGTGAAACCATCTCTCCTACTCTATTCCCTTCATCCGAAAATTTTCAAGATATATGATTTTTCGGTTTGAACTTGTATAAGATTTACATGATAGATCTTAGACAAGTCCCAAAAGTGCTGTTGATCTTGTAACGGAGTTCCTAGTAGTAGACTATTGGTCACCGAGTTCTGATTCCTAGTAGTTAGGCTACTGGCTACCGTAGGGTGTGAAAGCATCTCTTCTACTCTATTCCCTTCATCGGAAAGGTCCCATGATACATGTTTTCTCGGTTTGAACTGGGATCAGATTTACATGATAGAAACTAGACATGTCCCAAAAGGGCTGTTGATCTTGTAACAGAAATCTTAGTAATAGACTACTGGTCACAGAGTTGTGATTCCTTGTAGTTAGGCTACTGGCTACCGTAGGAAGTGAAAGCATCTCTTCTACTCTATTCCCTTCATCGGAAAGGTCCCAATATACATGATTTCTCGGTTTGAACTTGGATCTGAGTTACATGATAGAATCTAGACATGTTCCAAAAGGGCTGTTTATCTTGGAATGGAGTTCCTAGTAGTAGACTACTGGTCACAGAGTTGTGATTCCTAGTAGTTAGGCTGCTGGCTACCATAGGGTGTGAAAGCATCTCTTCTACTCTATTCCCTTCATCGGAAAGGTCCCAAGATACAAGATTTCTCGGTTTGAACTCGGATCAGATTTATATGATAGAACGTAGACATGTCCCAAAAGTGCTGTTGATCTTGGAACGGAATTCCTAGTAGTAGACTACTGGTCACAGAGTTGTGATTCCTTGTACTTATGTTGCTGGCTACCGTAGGGTGTGAAAACATCTCTCCTACTCTATTCCCTTCATCGGAAAGGTCCCAAGATACAAGATTTCTCGGTTTGAACTTGGATCAGATTTACATGATAGATCCTAGACATGTCCCAAAAGTGCTGTTGATCTTGTAACTGAGTTCCTAGTAGTAGACTACTGGTCACAGAGTTGTGATTCCTAGTAGTTAGGCTGCTGGCTACCGTAGGGTGTGAAAGCATCTCTTCTACTCTATTCCCTTCATCCGAAAATTTTCAAGATATATGATATCTCAGTTTGAACTTGTATAAGATTTACATGATAGATCCTAGACATGTCACAAAAGTGCTGTTGATCTTGTAACTACCGTAGGGTGTGAAAGCATCTCTTCTACTCTATTCCCTTCATCAGAAAGGTCCCAAGATTCATGATTTCTCGATTTTAACTTGGATCAGATTTACATGATAGATCCTAGACATATCCCAAAAGTGTTGTTGATCTTGTAACGGAGTTCCTAGTATTAGACTACTGGTTACAGAGTTATGATTCCTAGTAGTTAGGCTGCTGGCTAACGTAGGGTGTGAAAGCGTCTCTTCTACTCTATTCCCTTCATCGGAAAGGTCCCAAGATACATGATTTCTCGGTTTGAACTCGGATCAGATTTACATGATAGAATTTAGACATGTTCTAAAAGGGCTGTTTATCTTGGAACGGAGTTCCTAGGAGTAGACTACTGGTCAGAGAATTGAGATTCATAGTAGTTAGGCTGCTGGCTACCGTAGGGTGTGAAAGCATCTCTTCTACTCTATTCCCTTCATCAGAAAGGTCCCAAGATACATGATTTCTCGATTTTAACTTGGATCAGATTTACATGACAGATCCTAGACATGTCCCAAAAGTGTTGTTGATCTTGTAACGGAGTTCCTAGTATTAAACTACTGGTCACAGAGTTGTGATTCCTAGTAGTAAGTCTGCTGGCTACCGTAGGGTATGAAAGCATATCTTCTACTCTATTCCCTTCATCCGAAAATTCCCAAAATACATGATTTCTCGGTTTGAACTTGGATCAGATTTACATGATAGATCCTAGACATGTCTCAAAAGTGCTGTTAATCTTGTAACGGAGTTCCTAGTAGTGGACTACTGGTCACAGAGTTGTGATTCCTAGTAGTTAGGCTGCTGGTTACTAGAGGGTTTGAAAGCCACTCTTCTACTCTATTTTCCTTCATCGGAAGGGTCCCAAGATAAATGATTTCTCGGTTTGAAATCGAATCAGATTTACATTATAGATCCTAGACATGTCCCAAAAGGGCTGTTTATCTTGGAACAGAGTTCCTAGTAGTAGACTACTGGTCACAGAGTTGTGATTCCTAGTAGTTAGGCTGCTGGCTACCGTAGGGTGTGAAAGCATCTCTTCTACTCTATTCCCTTCATCGGAAAGGTCCCAAGATACATAATTTCTCTGTTTCAACTTGGATCAGATTCACATGATAGAATCTAGACATGTTCCAAAAGGGCTGTTGATCTTGGAACGGAGTTCTTAGTAGTAGACTACTGGTCACAGAGTTGTGATTCCTAGTAGTTAGGCTGCTGGCTACCGTAGGTAGTGAAAGCATCTCTTCTACTCTATTCCCTTCATCGGAAAGGTCCCAATATACATGATTTCTCGGTTTTAACTTGGATCAGATTTACATGATAGATCCTAGACATGTCCCAATAGTGCTGTTGATCTTGTAACGGAGTTCCTAGTAGTAGACTACTGGTCACAGAGTTGTGATTCCTAGTAGTTAGCCTGCTGGCTACCGTAGGGTGTGAAAGCATCTCTTCTACTCTATTCCTTTTATCCGAAAATTTTTAAGATATATGATTTTTCGGTTTGAACTTGTATAAGATTTACATGATAGATCCTAGACATGTCTGTAGTCACCTCCCAAACGGGGCATCGCCGTACAGATTGATCACGTTTGTTTGCTCGGTTGGTTGCTCGATTCGTAAACCAAAATCATGGACATTCCCATGGCTAGGAACATCGCCACATGATAACGGTTATCATCAAATAGAGTCGCCACCCAGTTTATTAAAAATGGGAAAACAGATAGAGATTCTGGATACGGGAACCAAAAGTACAATAAGGGGAAGGTGTTAGGCACTCCTCTTTGCCCAGTCGTGAGACTGGCCCATAATCGTTCAACATAAGACATATAGATGCTTTGTCTAATTCCAACACATAGTCTGTTTAATTAAGCTTTTAAACAGTAAGGAAAGTGAGCCAGTGCGATAATTGAAGCATGCGTCAGAAAGTAAAACAAAACAAACTGTCCCAGAGAGATGGATCCCGCGGCCGGTGAATGGATGTCACGGCCGAGGGATCCTCCTGGTTTGATGTACCGGCCGAGGGATCGAAGCCCCGGTCGGTGTTCTTCCTCACACCAGACAGAAAGATTAATGGATAATCAAAACGTTACGATTAGTAAAAAAAGACAGTAAATAAGGCAAACCAGAAGCCGTTGGGCCTCACCACCTTGATCCCTCAGTTGCTTGATTGCTTTGGATTGGGCGTGATTGATTGATTGCTTGATCGAGAACCCTAGAATTAGGGTTTGAACTTCGGGGTTTGATCGCCGGATTGACGGCTACCTTCGGAAGGTTAGGGCTTTTGGAGTATGGGTTTGAGAGAGTATTTTGACAGAGTTTCGTGGCTTGATTGAGTGTGTAGGTCTATCAATTTCTGTGTTTTTATTTCGGAGCCCAAAGGCTCCTTTATATAGGCATAGGGATGACTCACTCCGGCCAATCAAATCATGAGATGGCAATTGCAATTGCAATGCATCTCTAACTCTACGTCGTAATCTCTGAGTGTAGCCCGAACGCATCAGGAAGGTAGTGCAGTTGGATCAAACCAAACGTCTGACAGAACGTTCTAGAGTCTGGAAAAAGGTCGATCTGGCGGTCGAGCAAAGGATGTCGCGGCCGTGGAATGGATGTCTCGGCCGAAGGATAGATCTTGCGGCCGAGTAATTGATCTCTCAGGGAGATTTTGCTGGCAACAGGTTGCTCGGGTGAGGAATTGATGTTTTGGCCGTTAGATCGATGTTACGGCCGCCAGATGGATTCTCCTAGGCTTCTGTATTTCTGTCTGAAGGGCTGTATGGCTCTGAATTGGGTCCTCTAAGTGGTTCAAAGTTCTCACCGAAAGTCCTAAGGTCCTCAAGGAAGCAATCAGCAATCACTGTATTCATTTCATCATCGGGATTGTCCCAAGGTGGGACTTGAAATAATCGTTAGGCCAAATTGGGGTGTCTACAGATGCCCCTCTTTGACTGAACTCAGACGGATCGCGAGACATGTTTGAGTAAGAGTCAAAGCTGTAAAAAAACAACTCAATTTGGTCCAACCACTATTCCAAGGGGTTTTCGAAAAAGGTTTTGTTATGGTCGGGCCGGGAGGCTGCCTACGTATTCCACAAGGGACATAAAACAAAAGTAAAAAGTTTGGAGGGTTAGAGACAGAAGACGTACCTTAGGGCTTAAAAAGCCGTAGTGTGACGTACCTAGACTGAGCCAGGGTTTTGGCGAAGAGTAGTTGAAGGAGCGCAGGGCTGCCGGGGGAGCTTTTGCGGAAAGCTTCCTTAGTTATTTTGGGGTAGATCAGTACACTGCAGGTGCGTTTGCTTTTCTTGATCATCCTTACTTTGACTGAAAGGAGCTCGGTAGAGTAGCCTATACTTGCGAATGAGCTGGAAGGAATTGATGTAGTGGGGTGGAGTCCAAACCATCTACTGGGGATGAGTTGGATGCCGATTTTGCTTTTGAGATGTAGGGGAGGCGCAGGGCCAGTAGCTGGAGCACGGAGCTTTTGTGATGAGGGAACCGAGGCACGGAGCCGGTTGTAGTCATAAGGCGAAGGCCTGGAGAGTGATGGAATCGAGGCATGGAGCCTGCTGTAGTTTTGAAGGCCTGAGAAGATTGGATAGGACCGAAGCGCGGAGCTGGTATTGATCATAAGGCGAGAGCATGAGGTGTCAGAGCTTTGAGCTTGACGTGATGAACCGAAGCGCGGAGCTGGTATAAGGCTAGGGCCTGAGGTGAAGGAACTGAGGCATAGAGCATGAAGTGATTGAGGCGTGGAGCCTGCATGCAGTCTTGAGGTGAGGGCCTGA
Organism: Rhododendron griersonianum; assembly: GCA_018127125.1. Lineage (NCBI taxonomy): Eukaryota > Viridiplantae > Streptophyta > Magnoliopsida > Ericales > Ericaceae > Rhododendron > Rhododendron griersonianum. The sequence continues at coordinate 25,617,093 of CM030794.1, read as the reverse complement.
GTTGTCGGAGCTTAGAGCTTGACGTGATATGAACCGAAGCGTAGAGCTGGTTGCATTCTGATGGTCTGTGCACGGAGCTTTCTCATCATAAGTGTTGGTGTGGAGCCAAAGGATCAAGGCGCTGGACCGATCAATAAAATCGAGGCGTAGAGCCGGTTGATTGCAGGGTTGACCTGTTTCATGAGAGATATGCAGAGTGTATATGTGCGATGTTTGTTAGATGTGAACAGATATGATGATGCAGACTCGATGTGAAAATGTTGATGCAATATGTGCACGGGCCCGTGCGTATGTGTTTGTTTTTAAGCTTAGAGCTTCTATCAAGTTCCGGACTTGAGCATTCAGAGCGTAGAGCTCGAGCATTCGGACGGCAGAATCCAAGCATTCAAAGTACAGGCTTTGAGCGTCCAGTACGCAGTGGTTGGGCATCCAAGCGTAGAGCTTGAGCATTCAAGTGTATGACTTGAGCATCCAGTACACAGTGGTTGGGCATCCAAACGTAGAGCTTGAGCATTCAAAAATGTTAGATTTTTGAGCATTCAGGCGTAGAGCTTGAGAATAGATGTCTTGATTGTTGGGGCGGCTTAGAGCCTGTTGCTTGTTTACGGCTTCGAGCCAGTTGAGATGATGAACACAGGCTTCGAGCCTGTTAAGAACTTGATTGTGTACGACTTTGAGCCAGTTGAGACAATGGGCTTAGAGCCGTTGGGTTGGTTGTTTACGGCTTTGAGCCAGCTGAGATGATAGATACAGGCTTCGAGCCTGTTGGAGTAATGAGCTTCGAGCCGCTGAGATTGCGATAACAGGCGTAGAGTCTGTTGCTGTGAAAGTGAACATAGAGCTGCTGAGATAATAAACATAGGCTTCGAGCCTGTTGAGGTGATGGCTTGGAGCCATTTGAGATAATGGGCTTGGAGCCGCTGAGTCGATTGCTATGGCTTCGAGCCAGTTGAAACGGTGGGCTTGGAGCCGCTGAATTGTTTGTTACGGCTTCGAGCCGCTGAAATGGTGGGCGTGGAGCCGCTGTGGTGAGATAACGGGCGTAGAGTCGCTGAGTGAGTGAGTATGGGCATAGAGCCGCTGAGTAAGTTGAGTATTCCATCTTCCATCTTCCACAGGGTTTGATTGGTTCCTTATGCTTGGGATGTTTCCAAGGCTAGTTTTGTGTATGCTCGGGATTGCCCCCAAGGCTAGATTTCACATGCTCGGGACTGTCCCTAATGCTAGATTCTACATGCTCGGGATTGTCCCCAAGGCTAGTTCTGAGTATGCTCGGGATTGCCCCCAAGGCTAGTTCTTGACCATATTCCAGTTTGTTAGGGAGATTTCCATTACCTCCACTGCTGGGAGTGCCTTCCAGAGGCCAAACGCCTTCTAGCGACTCAAATGTCTTCTGGTGGCTAAATGCTTTCTGCAAGCTGGCAACATAAACGCTTTCTGGAAGCTAGCAATATAAACGCCTTCTAGAGGGTGCATTGAGTGGAAGCCACAGGATTGTTTTACTGGCCTGCTGAGCGCGAGATTGTGCACATGGCGTGGCATAGAGCTGTTGAGGTGTGGGTGTAGAGCTGCTGAGCAGCACTTGAGCGTCCTCAATGTTTCGGTAAGCTTCTCCCTTTTTGTCCTTGGCAGAGAAACATGAGACTAGAGGCTCATGGTGGAGGCCTTTAGTGCACAAGTGGTTTGTGACGTTGCCAGAGCAGGCTCGGGAGTTAGTACGCGCTGCTGGTCTTGACCCGTTTGTTTTGGGCCTCAATCTTCTGAAGATGGATTGGCCGTTGATGACCTCGCTGGTTGAAAGGTGGTGGGATACTCCCAACACGTTTCGCTTTCCTTCTGTTGGCGAGATGACGATCACGCCAGGTGATTTTTCTTTGCTTACTGGCCTATGAGTAGGTGGAGCTCCTCTTTGGGTTGACCCCAGGCTTTGGGAGCGGATAGGGGCTTTGAAGTGGTTCTTGTGCCCCCTCTTCACTCGCATAGTCATGTTGATGTCTCTTGACTGATCAAGACTTTTATGAAGGTTGATATCTCAACTCAGGTGAGTGTTGAGTAGTTGACACGGGCCTTTCTTCTCTACCTCCTTGGGCAAACGTTGTTTGCCAACAAGGATAGTTCAGTGCATAGGCAGTCTCTAGCCCCTTTGCAGTATTTGGAGGCTGTTTGGGAGCTTGATTGGGGAGTATCTGCATTGGCCACCTTGTATGGCCTCCTTAGGGCTTGTTCACGGGACAGGACTTTTGGTGGTCACTACCGAGTACTTGAAGTATATCCTTCTTCTTTTCTCGTTGTGATTTTTTCCCTTGCTACGAGCGATGGTTGGTGGGGCAATGGAAGCCACGGTTGCCAGTTTTGAGCCCTGGCGACAAGTTTTGGACCGATTGACGGTTGACCAGGTACCCCTTGTATTCCTTGTCTTCAGATCTCCATTCCTCTGTGCTGTGGCTGATTTAGACTTTGTTTGTAGGCGAGGTTCGACCCTCGGAGTGGTGTATCAGAGGACACCCCTCTTGCGCGTTCCAGGGTTCTAGATTGTACTCGTAGCCTGGTACTTATGTGATCGAGTGGCCAGCCAGTGGCGCCCGCGTGCTGAGGATCTTCAGTTTGTTCCTCCTCCTCCTTCGGCGTTGATGAGATCTACTTCTTCGATGTCTAAAGTAGACTTGGAGAATGCTCAGATCAGAGACTAGGCGGGTTTCCTTCTTTAGGCAGGTGACTGTATGGAGTACTGCCATTTTTCCTTGGTTTTGCCTATTGTTCCTCCAGTTGCTTTTGTTTGGCCATGGGCCCTTTCCTTTGTCTCCTTCCATTCTGATGACGGAGAAGAGGCGCTTGGTGCTTGCCCCTTGTTTTGCATTCTTTTCCTTGTAGCTTTGAGGCTGAGTGAGCATCAGCTGTCAGTGGGGGAGGATAGCCAGTAATCCTCTTCTTCATCTTAGAGATCGTCTCGAAGACGGCGTCACGACCAGCTTTAGGATTTTCTTTTTCCTTCCTGTTCATGGTTAGCAAAGAGAGAAGCAGAAACTGTATTTGTATAGTGAAAACAACCACAGTGATGATTTTGTAGGCAAGCTTTTGTTCATGTAATGAGAAATGCTTTTTATGCGCCTAGATGTCTTGAGTTTGCATGCGATAGTCAGAACATGGCTGTTTGAACAAGTATTTGCTGATAGACAGTAATTTGTGTGAAAATAAAATATTGGCCGAAGAATTGATTACTCGGCTAAAGAATCGATGTTGCGGCCGATGTATAGATCCTTCGGCCGTTACTTTGATTTTCCAAAGGTAGATTTTGTTTTGGCTAAGTGGCATCCTCTTTTCTCTTCCTTCTTATGCTTGGTTTTGATTTTCTTGCCTTTTGCTTTTGCCATGTTCCATAGTCCGGTTGCCAGACTCGGGAGTTTTCAAGGTATCTTGCTCATTGTGTCAATTACCTTTAGGTTAGAGGGGATGACCTTATAGCTCTCGTGTCTATTGCTGTTGCCAATTCTTCGAGAAAAGCATACTCATCTTTTGCGAGCTCAATACGCAGGGTTAGCTATACCTATCATTGAGTACAAATATGTTGATGTTTTTCCTTCTCTCCAAATGTTTGGGCCGCATCTCAATGTGAGATTGCCTACGTATCCCAATCTGGGAATCAGGCCTTTTACGTAGTTCCAAAATCATTACCTTTGAGGTTGGGTTTTTCACTCTTGGTTTTTCTTCTCACATGCTCTTGATTTTGCCTAGGTTACCTAATGGAGGTTGAGTCCCTAGCGAGCTTTTCTTTGAATGCCTTAACTTTTGCCTAGGCTGCGTTTTTGCATTTTCTTGCCCTAGCAGGCTTTGCTCTTACTTTTGCTTGGGTTTTCAGGTTACCCAACGAGCACTTCTCTCAAGAGGGTTTCTGCGTTTCGGAGAGGAATTTGATGGAGATATTTTTCTAAATCTCTCTTGTGTTTGTACCTTCATAATGGGCGACCTAACCCTAAGTGTTCTCGCGGAGATAGTGTCTTCTTTCTAAGTTTTGACAAAAACCTAGTTTCTTAAGCAACTAGAGTTCATCATTTCCTTCCTTTTTGTCAGTGACACAAGGAACTTGATTCCTTGAAATTTCCATTGTTTGGCAAAGAGACTATAGTGTTTGGCAATTGCAATTTAGGAAGTAAATAATTGAATAAGTATAGTCTAGAGGATGAAACAGGAATTCACTTAGCAAAAATTAAATGCCCAAGTAGGGGCTCAAAACATGTTTTAGCTAGATAAAAGCAATGTTTAATGTTCTTTGCCATGTTATGACTTCTTAGCTACTGTAGCATTTCGAGGTTGTTTTCAAAACCTTTGCCTTTTGCAACTTTATACTCTTTTCCACCCTCTTCTTTGCCAAACAGGGCCTTTGAACTGGATCCATCTTCACTGCTTGCACGGTGACTACCACTTTGAGACATGAGTAGTCCCCAAATGGAAATGTCAGTCTGGGTTTTCATCATCATTTCTTCCCCCTTATTGATTGTGTAGTCGTCAGCTATTTCCACTTGATTGAATAGTGATGCTAAGGAGATTCCATCGAGTGGATCATTGTATTCTCCTTCCATTTCGTCAAAGTCATTTTCCCCTTTGCTTGTTCTTCTTCATTACTTTTGTCAGACATGTCGGGATCGATCACTTCCGATTGATTGGACTCATTGTTTTCTTCCTCCTCCTTCATGAAACATTCATCCTCCTTTGGGAAGGTAAAGGTTGGCTTGGCTTGATTGTTTTGGACAATGTATTGGCCAGGATTGTATGTGGGGTTGTGAGATAGGTTTATGAGATCAATGTTTCGGGGTGGTGGTTCAGCATTGTGAGTAGGAAGTGGATTGGCTTGCACATCAGGTTTTGGATGTTTTATAGTTCGGCTATCAATGCGATCTTGCATGCGGTTATCTGTTTCATGCCTAGGGTGTTGGTGGTAGGCGCACTGTTTGTTAGGATCATGGCTTGGGCCATAGAGTGGCTGAGGAAGTGGTTTGTTTAAAGGTTTGAGATTTCCCTAACGGCTCAGAATGGCTGAGGCTTGAGATGAGGTCATATAGAGATGGTCAAAGTTGCAACGGGGGCGATTTGAGCTTTGGGATGAGCTAATTTAAAAAGGGTCTTGTGGTAAGATTGAGTTAAGGGTGTTGACGAAGGCAGGAGATGTACGGGTTGGGAAGGTTTTCTTGGGTGGAGGAGTTTCTTCTTTCCCAATGAGGCCTAGCTTGATCCTCTCTTCAATCTGCAGCCCAGTAGCCTGCAGGCGCTTGAAATCAGTGATAGTCTGAGTGTAAATGTGCGTGAGGTACTTGGGCTGCAAACTCTTGACAACTATTCTCACTTGATCTTCCTCAAAGGGGCGGTTCTTGATCTTGGTGGCTTTTTCTCTCTATCTAGCCACAAAGGTTGCAAAGTCCTTATTTGATTCCTGCTTAGTCGTTTCCAAATCTCGAGTTGTTAACTCAATTTGGACGTTGTATGCATATTACTTGACAAAAGCATTTGCAATTTCTGGCCAAGTATGATAGTGCACAAACTTCAAAGTGAGAAGCCAATCGAGAGCGCTTTCAGTAAGAGCCCTTTGAAATAACTGAACAATGAGCTCATCATTCAATCCATTGGCTTCAGAGTGTTGATGACATGGCGGACATGGTTTAGTGGGATTGCCAGTTCCATTGAACTTCTCAGGTAGTTGAGAATCTGGAAAAAGGCAGAGTCCTTCAAAATCCAGAATTTGGTCCCCTTGTGAACGGGTCAGAGCATGTTTGATCTCCTTGACTTGTTTGGCCAATTCGGGGTTTTCTGCCAATACCACTTCTTGAGGATTCTCATCTTCCACTGATTTCTCTTCGTCCTCAGCATCTCTTGCTGCTTTCTCTGATAAGGTAGCGACTTTGAGCTTGGTGATCAGCAAAAATGGCGTTGTTATCTGCCATGAGAATGGAAGGATTACTTGATGAAGCTTAAGATTTGGTAGATGATTGAGTTTGTTGAGGAGATGACCGCGGAGTCCCTGAAAGTGATTGGGACCGTAGCAGTGTAGGTGTTTTGGCCGGTGAGGGTGCCAGACGAGACGACTGCAAAGACCTCTGTTTGGCGTGACTTCGGGTGTTGTAAGAGTATAAAATTGGCTGTGGTTGCTTCTTTGTTTTTACTTATTGTGTCTGCTTTGAAAAGTAGAGTACCTGTAAGTCAGTACTTGGCTTTTGTAGGGTTAGGATTTGGGCTGAAAATCCCAACCCTTCTGCACAGAAAAAGTTATTTACAACAACAGATGATACAAGGTGTGAGGAAGAACTTGGAAATGAAAATGCAAGTAGGTTCCTAGCCTGTAGGTTCCTGTCTTAGTTTGATAAGTTCTATGGCTTTCTAAAACATGCAAGGTTTTTGGTAGTCTCAGGGTGCTCCGTTGTCAAAGGGCACCAATCCTCTCACCAGCCCATCATAGGCGGTGATTGGGTGATTCCCTTTTTGATATACCACTAGGTACGAGTGACTGTGGAGTTTGCTGGAACCCCCAACATAGCCCGTGTCATACCGGGATATCAGGTGAACTCAACGGGTTGCCCGCTCGATGCATATGATAGATGAATTAAACAAGGCATGTATTAGTCTTATGTTGAAACTTTTTGGTTATGGCTCTCATATCCCCAGCAGAGTCGCCAAAAACTGTAGACACCTCCCAAACGGGGCATCGCCATACAGATTGATCACGTTTGTTTGCTCGGTTGGTTGCTCGCTTCGTAAACCAAAATCATGGACATTCCCATGGCTAGGAACATCGCCACATGATAACGGTTATCATCAAATAGAGTCGCCACCCAGTTTATTAAAAATGGGAAAACAGATAGAGATTCTGGATACGGAAGCCAAAAGTACAATAATGGGAAGGTGTTAGGCACCCCTCTTTGCCCAGTCGTGAGACTGGCCCATAATCGTCCACATAAGACATATAGATGCTTTGTTTAATTCCAACACATAGTCTGTTTAATTAAGCCTTTAAACAGTAAGGAAAGTGAGCCAGTGCGATAATTGAAGCATGCGTCAGAAAGCAAAACAAAACAAACTGTCCCAGGGAGACGGATCCCGCGGCCAGTGAATGGATGTCACGGCCGAGGGATCCTCCTGGTTTGATGTACCGGCCGAGGGATCGAAGCCCCGGTCGGTGTTCTTCCTCACACCAGACAGAAAGATTAATGGATAATCAAAACGTTACGATTAGTAAAAAGGGATAGTAAATAAGGCAAACCAGAGGCCGTTGGGCCTCACCTCCTTGATCCCTCAGTTGCTTGATTGCTTTGGATTGGGCGTGATTGATTGATTGCTTGATCGAGAACCCTAGAGTTAGGGTTTGAACTTCGGGGTTTGATCGCCGGATTGACGGCTACCTTCGGAAGGTTAGGGCTTTTGGAGTATGGGTTTGAGAGAGTATTTTGACAGAGTTTCGTGGCTTGATTGAGTGTGTAGGTCTATCAATTTCTGTGTGTTTATTTCGAAGCCCAAAGGCTCCTTTATATAGGCATAGGGATGACTCACTCCGGCCAATCAAATCATGAGATAGCAATTGCAATTGCAATGCATCTCTAACTCTACGTCGTAATCTCTGAGCGTAGCCCGAACGCATCGGGAAGGTAGTGTAGTTGGATCAAACCAAACGTCTGACAGAACGTTCCAGAGTCTGGAAAAAGGTCGATCTGGCGGCCTAGCAAAGGATGTCGCGGCCGTGGAATGGATGTCTCGGCCGAAGGATAGATATTGCGGCCGAGTAATTGATCTCTCAGGGAGATTTTGCTAGCAACAGATTGCTCGAGTGAGGAATTGATGTTTTGGCCGTTAGATCGATGTTACGGCCGCCAGATGGATTCTCCTAGGCTTTTGTATTTCTGTCTGAAAGGCTGTATGGCTCTGAAATGGGTCCTCTAAGTGGTTCAAAGTTCTCACCGAAAGTCCTAAGGTCCTCAAGGAAGCAATCAGCAATCACTGTATTCATTTCATCATCAAGATTGTCCCAAGGTGGGACTTGAAATAATCGTTAGGCCAAATTGGGGTGTCTACAATGTCCCAAAAGTGCTGTTGATCTTGTAACAGAGTTCCTAGTAGTGGACCACTGGACACAGAGTTGTGATTCCTAGTAGTTAGGCTGCTGGCTACCGTAGGGTGTGAAAGCATCTCTTCTACTCTATTGCCTTCATCGGAAAGGTCCCAAGATAAAAGATTTCTCGGTTTGAACTTGTATCAGATTTGCATGATTGATCCTAGACATGTACCAAAATTGCTGTTGATCTTGTAACGGAGTTCCTAGTAGTAGACTACTGGTCATAGAGTTGTGATACCTAGTAGTTAGGCTGCTGGCTACCGGAGGGTGTGAAAGCATCTCTTCTACTCTATTCCCTTCATCGGAAAGGTCCCAAGATAAATGATTTCTCGGTTTGAACTCGGATCAGATTTACAAGATAGAATCTAGACATGTTCCAAAAGGGCTATTTATCTTGGAACAGAGTTCCTAGGAGTAGACTACTGGTCATAGAGTTGTGATTCCTAGTAGTTAGGCTGCTGGCTACCGTAGGGTGTGAAAGCATCTCTTCTACTCTATTCCCATCATCAAAAAGGTCCCAAGATAAATGATTTCTCGGTTTGAACTTGGATCAGATTTACATGAAAGATCCTAGACATGTCCCAAAAGTGCCGTTGTCTTGTAACAGAGTTCCTAGTAGTAGACTACTGGTCACAGAGTTGTGACTACTAGTAATTAGGCTGCTGGCTACCGTAGGGTGTGAAAGCATCTCTTCTACTCTATTCCCTTCATCGGAAAGGTCCCAAGATACAAGATTTATCGGTTTGAACTCGGATCAGATTTACATGATAGATCCTAGACATGTCCCAAAAGGGCTGTTGATCTTGTAACGGAGTTCCTAGTAGTAGACTACTGGTCACAGATTTTGATTCCTAGTAGTTAGGCTGCTGGCTACCGTAGGGTGTGAAAGCATCTCTTCTACTCTATTCCCTTCATTCGAAAATTTTCAAGATATATGATTTCTAGGTTTGAACTTGTATCAGATTTACATGATAGATCCTAGACATGTCCCAAAAGTACTGTTGATCTTGTAACGGAGTTCCTAGTAGAAGACTACTGGTCACAGAGTTGTGATTCCTAGTAGTTAGGCTGCTGGCTACCGTAGGGTGTGAAAATATATCTTCTACTCTATTCCTTTCATCGAAAAGGTCCAATGATACATGTTTTCTCGGTTTGAACTGGGATCAGATTTACATGATAGATCCTAGACATGTCCCAAAGGGTTGTAGATCTTGTAACGGAGTTTGTAGTAGTAGACTACTGGTCATAGAGTTGTGATTCCTAGTGGTTCGGCTGCTGGCTACCGTAGGGTGTGAAAGCATCTCTTTTACTCTAATCCCCTCATCGGAAAGGTCTCAAGATAAATGATTTCTCGCTTTGAAGTCGGATTAGATTTACATGAAAGAATCTAGACATGTTCCAAAAGGGCTATTTATCTTGGAACGGAGTTCCTAGGAGTAGACTACTGGTCACAGAATTGAGATTCCTAGTAGTTAGGCTGCTGGCTACCGTAGGTTGTGAAAGCATCTCTTCTACTCTATTCCCATCATCAGAAAGGTCACAAGATACATGATTTCTCGGTTTGAACTTGGATCAGATTTACATGATAGATCCTAGATATGTCCCAAAATGCTGTTAATCTTGTAACGTAGTTCCTAGTAGTTTGGTTGCTGGCTACCGGAGGGTGTGAAAGCCTCTCTTCTACTCTATTCCCTTCATCGGAAAGGTCCAAAGATACATGATTTTTCGGTTTGAACTCGAATCAGATTTACATTATAGATCCTAGACATGTCTCAAATGGGCTGTTGATCTTTTAACGGAGTTCCTAGTAGTAGACTTCTGGTCACAGAGTTGTGATTCCTAGTAGTTAGGCTGCTGGCTACCGTAGGGTGTGAAAGCATATCTTCAACTCGATTTACTTCATCCGAAAATTCACAAGATACATGATTTCTCGGTTTGAACTCGGATCAGATTTACATGATAGATCCTAGACATGTCCCAAAAGGGCTGTTGATCTTGGAACGGAGTTCCTAGTAGTAGACTAATGGTCACAGAGTTGGGATTCCTAGTAGTTAGGCTGCTGGCTACCGTAGGGTGTGAAAGCATCTCTTCTACTCTATTCCCATCATCGGAAAGGTCCCAAGATAAGTGATTTCTCGGTTTGAACTCGTATCAGATTTACATGATAGAATCTAGACATGTTCCAAAAGGGCTATTTATCTTTGAACGGAGTTCCTAGTAGTAGACTACTGGTCACAGAGTTATGATTCCTAGTAGTTAGTCTCGGTTTTAACTTGGATCAGATTTACATGATAGATCCTAGACATGTCCCAAAAGTGCTGTTGATCTTGTAACGGAGTTCCTAGTAATTGACTACTGGTCACATAGTTGTGATTACTAGTAGTTAGGCTGCTGGCTACCGTAGGGTGTGAAAGCATCTTTTCTACTCTATTCCCTTCATCGGAAAGGTCCCAAGATAAATGATTTCTCGGTTTGAACTCGGATCAGATTTACATGATAGAATCTAGACATGTTCCAAAAGGGCTATTTATCTTGGAACGGAGTTCCTAGTAGTAGACTACTGGTCACAGAGTTATGATTCCTAGTAGTTAGGTTGCTGGCTACCGTAGGATGTGAAAGCATCTCTACTACTCTATTCCCTTCATCGGAAAAGGTCCCAAGAAACAAGATTTCTCGGTTTGAACTTGGATCAGATTTATATGATAGAACCTAGACATGTCCCAAAAGTGCTGTTGATCTTGGAACGGAGTTCTTAGTAGTAGACCACTGGTCACAGAGTTTTGATTCCTAGTAGTTAGGTTGCTGGCTACCGTAGGGTGTGAATACATCTCTTCTACTCTATTCCCTTCATCAGAATAGTCCCAAGATATATGATTTCTCGGTTTGAACGCGGATCAGATATACATGATAGATCCTAGACATGTCCCAAAAGGGATGTTGATCTTGGAACGGAGTTCCTAGTAGTAGACTACTGGTCACAGAGTTGTGATTCCTTGTAGTTACGCTGCTGGCTACCGTAGGGTGTGAAAGCATCTCTTCTACTCTATTCCCTTCATCGGAAAGGTTCCAAGATTCATGATTTCTCGGTTTGAACTTGGATCAGATTTACATGATAGATCCTAGACATGTCCCAAAAGTGCTGTTGATTTTGTAACGGAGTTCCTAGTAGTAGACTACTGGTCACAGAGTTGTGAATCCTAGTAATTAGGCTGCTGGCTACCGTAGGGTGTGAAAACATCTCTTCTACTCTAATTCCTTCATCGTAAAGGTTTCAAGATTCATGATTTCTCGGTTTGAACTTGGATCAGATTTACATGATAGATCCTAGACATGTCCCAAAAGTGCTGTTGATTTTGTAACGTAGTTCCTAGTAGTAGACTACTGGTCACAGAGTTGTGATTCCTAGTAGTTAAGCTGCTGGCTACCGTAGGGTGTGAAAGCATCTTTTCTACTCTATTCACTTCATCCGAAAATTCCCAAGATACATGTTTTCTCGGTTTGAACTTGGATCAGATTTACATGATAGATCCTAGACATGTCCCGAAAGTGCTGTTGATCTTGTAACGTAGTCCTTAGTAGTAGACTACTGGTCACAGAGTTGTGATTCCTAGTAGTTAGGCTGTTGGCTACCGTAGGGTGTGAAAGCATCTCTTCTACTCTATTCACTTCATCGGAAAGGTCCCAAGATACATGTTTTCTCGGTTTGAACTTGGATCAGATTTACATGATAGATCCTAGACATGTCCCAAAAGTGCTGTTGATCTTGTAACGTAGTCCCTAGTAGTAGACTACTGGTCACAGAGTTGTGATTTCTAGTAGTTAGGCTGTTGGCTACCGTAGGGTGTAAAAGCATCTCTTCTACTCTATTCCCTTCATCGGAAAGGTCCCAAGATACATGTTATCTCGGTTTGAACTGGGATCAGATTTACATGATAGATCTTAGACATGTCCCAAAAGGGCTGTTGATCTTGTAACAGAGTTCCTAGTAGTGGACTACTGGTCACAGAAGTGTGATTTCTAGTAGTTAGGCTGCTGGCTACCGTAGGGTGTGAAAGCATCTCTTCTACTCTATTCCCTTCATCGGAAATGTCCCAAGAAACATGATTTTTTGGTTTGAACTCGGATCAGATTTACATGATAGAATTTAAACATGTTCCGAAAGGGCTGTTTATCTTGGAACGGAGTTCTTAGGAATAGACTACTGGTCACAGAATTGAGATTCAAAGTAGTTAGGCTGCTGGCTACCGTAGGGTGTGAAAGCATCTCTTCTACTCTATTCTCTTCATCAGAAAGGTCACTAGATACACGATTTCTCGGTTTGAACTTGGATCAGATTTATATGATAGATCCTAGACATGTCCCAAAAGTGCTGTTGATCTTGTAACGGAGTTCCTAATATTAGACTACTGGTCACAGAGTTGTGATTCCTAGTAGTTAGGCTGCTGGCTACCGTAGGGTGTGAAAGCATCTTTTCTACTCTATTCCCTTCATCCGAAATTCCCAAGACACATGATTTCTCGGTTTGAACTCGAATCAGATTTACAATATAGATCCTAGACATGTCCCAAAAGGGCTGTTTATCATGGAACGGAGTTCCTAGTAGTAGACTACTGGTCACAGAGTTGTGATTTCTAGTAGTTAGGCTGCTGGCTACCGTAGGCTGTGAAATCATCTCTTCTACTCTATTCCCCTCATCGGAAAGTTCCCTAGATACAAGATTTCTCGGTTTCAACTCAGATCAGATTTATATGATAGAACCTAGACGTGTCATAAAAGTGATGTTGATCTTGGAACGGAGTTCCTAGTAGTAGATTACTGGTCACAGAGTTGTGATTCCTAGTATTTAGGCAGCTGGTTACCGTAGGGTGTGAAAACATCTCTTCTACTCTATTTCCTTCATCGGAAAGGTCCCAAAATATATGATTTCTCGGTTTTAACTTGGATTAGATTTAGATGAGAGTTCCTAGACATGTCCCAAAAGTGCTGTTGATCTTGGAACGGAGTTCCTAGTAGTAGACTTCTGGTCACATAGTTGTGATTCCTAGTAGTTAGGCTGTTGGCTACCGTAGGGTGTGAAAGCATTTCTTCTACTCCATTTCCTTTATCCAAAAATTCACAAGATACATGATTTCTAACGGAGTTCCTAAAAGTATACTGCTGGCTACCGTAAGGTGTGAAAGCATCTCTTCTACTCCATTCCTTTCATCAGAAAGGTCCTAAGACACATGTTTTCAAGGTTTGAACTCGGATCAGATGAACATGATAGATATTAGACATGTCCCAAAAGGGCTGTTGATCTTGTAACGAAGTTACTCGTAGTAGATTATTGGTCACAGAGTTGTGATTCCTAGTAGTTTGGCTGCTGCTGCCGTAGGGTGTGAAAACATCACTTCTACTCTATTCTCTTCATCGGAAAGGTCCCAAGATACATGATTTCTCGGTTTGAACTTGGATCAGATTTACATGATAGATCCTAGACATGTCCCAAAAGTGCTATTGATCTTGTAACGGAGTTCCTAATATTAGACTACTGGTCAAGAAGTTGTGAGTCCTAGTAGTTAGGCTGCTGGCTACCGTAGGGTGTGAAAGCATCTCTTCTACTCTATTCCCTTCATCCGAAAATTCCAAAGATACATGATTTCTCGGTTTGAACTTTAATCAGATTTACAATATAGATCCTAGACATGTCCCAAAAGGGCTGTTTATCATGGAACGGAGTTCCTAGTAGTAGACTACTGGTCACAGAGTTGTGATTCCTAGTAGTTAGGCTGCTGGCTACCGTAGGCTGTGAAAGCATCTCTTCTACTCTATTCCCTTCATCGGAAAGTTCCCAAGATACAAGATTTCTCGGTTTCAACTCAGATCAGATTTATATGATAGAACCTAGACGTGTCATAAAAGTGATGTTGATCTTGGAACGGAGTTCCTAGTAGTAGATTACAGGTCACAGAGTTAAGATTCCTAGTAGTTAGGCAGCTGGTTACCGTAGGGTGTGAAAACATCTCTTCTACTCTATTCCATTCATCAGAAAGGTCCCAAAATATATGATTTCTCGGTTTTAACTTGGATTAGATTTACATGATAGTTCCTAGACATGTCCCAAAAGTGCTGTTGATCTTGGAACGGAGTTCCTAGTAGTAGACTTCTGGTCACATAGTTGTGATTCCTAGTAATTCGGCTGCAGGCTACCGTAGGGTGTGAAAGCATTTCTTCTACTCGATTTCCTTTATCCAAAAATTCACAAGATACATGATTTCTAACGGAGTTCCTAGAAGTATACTACTGGTCACAGAGTTCTGATTCCTAGTAGTTAGGCTGTTGGCTACCGTAAGGTGTGAAAGCATCTCTTCTACTCCATTCCTTTCATCGGAAAGGTCCCAAGACACATGTTTTCAAGGTTTGAACTCGGATCAGATTAACCTGATAGATATTAGACATGTCCCAAAAGGGCTGTTGATCTTGTAACGTAGTTACTAGTAGTAGATTATTGGTCACAGAGTTATGATTCCTAGTAGTTTGGCTGCTGGCTGCCGTAGGGTGTGAAAACATCACTTCTACTCTATTCTCTTCATCGGAAAGGTCCCAAGATACATGATTTCTCGGTTTGAACTTGGATCAGATTTAACTTATTGATCCTAGACATTTTCCAAAAGTGCTGTTGAAATTGTAACGGAGTTCCTCGTAGTAGACTACTGGTCACAGAGTTGTGATTACTAGAAGTTAAGCTGCTGGCTACCGTAGGGTGTGAAAGCATCTCTTCTACTCTATTCCCTTCATTCAAAAATTCCCAAGATATATGATATCTCGGTTTGAACTTGGATCAGATTTACATGTTAGATCCTATACATTTGCCAAAAGAACTGTTGATCTTGCAATGGAGTTCCTAGTAACAAACTACTGGTCACGGAGTTGTGATTCCTAGTAGTTAGGCTGCTGGCTACCGTAGGGTGTGAAAGTATCTCTTCCAGTCTATTCCCTTCATCCGAAAATTCCAAGATTCATGTTTTCTCGGTTTGAACTCAGATCAGATTTACATGATAGATCCTAGACATGTCCCAAAAAGGCTGTTTATCTGGTAACGGAGTTCCTTGTAGTAGACTACTGGTCACCGAGTTGTGATTCCTAGTAGTTAGGCTGCTGGCTACCGTAGGGTGTGAA
The DNA here is from genome assembly GCA_018127125.1 of Rhododendron griersonianum. Classification (NCBI taxonomy): domain Eukaryota; kingdom Viridiplantae; phylum Streptophyta; class Magnoliopsida; order Ericales; family Ericaceae; genus Rhododendron; species Rhododendron griersonianum. Next base: position 25,601,843 of record CM030794.1, on the reverse strand, counting down.
AGCATCTCTTCTACTCTATTCTCTTCATCAAAAAGGTCCTAAGATACATGATTTCTCGGTTTGAACTTGGATCAGATTTACATGATAGATCCTAGACATGTCCCAAAAGTGCTGTTGATCTTGTAACGGAGTTCCTAATATTAGACTACTGGTCACAGAGTTGTGATTCCTAGTAGTTAGGCTGCTGGCTACCGTAGGGTGTGAAAGCATCTCTTCTACTCTATTCCCTTCATCCGAAAATCCCCAAGATACATGATTTCTCGGTTTGAACTCGAATCAGATTTACAATATAGATCCTAGACATGTCCCAAAAGGGCAGTATATCATGGAACGGAGTTCCTAGTAGTAGACTACTGGTCACAGAGTTGTGATTCCTAGTAGTTAGGCTGCTGGCTACCGTAGGCTGTGAAAGCATCTCTTCTACTCTATTCCCTTCATCGGAAAGGTCCCAAGATACATGATTTCTCGGTTTGAACTTAGATCAGATTTACATGATAGATCCTAGATATGTCCCAAAAAGGCTGTTAATCTTGCAATGGAGTTCCTAGTAATAAACTACTGGTCACAGAGTTGTGATTCCTAGTAGTTAGGCAGCTGGTTACCGTTGAGTGTGAAAGCATCTCTTCTACTCTATTCCCTTCATCCGAAATTTTCAAAGATACATGATTTCTCGGTTTGAACTTTGATCAGATTTACATGATAGATCCTAGACATGTGCCAAAAGTGCTGTTGATCTTGTAACGGAGTTCCTAGTAGTAGACTACTGGTCACAGAGAAGTGATTCCTAATAGTTAGGCTGCTGGCTACCGTAGGGTGTGAAATCATCTCTTCTACAATATTCCCCTCAATCGAAAATTCCCGAGATACAATATTTCTCGCTTTGAACTTGGATTAGATTTACATGATAGATCCTAGACATGTGCCAAAAGTGCTGTTGATCTTGTAACGGAGTTTTTAGCAGTAGACTACTGGTCACAGAGTTGTGATTCCAAGTAGTTAGGCTGCTGGCTACCGTAGGGTGTGATAGCATCTCTTCTACTCTATTCCCTACATCGAAAAGGTCCCAAGATACATGATTTTTCGGTTTGAACTTGGATCAGTTTTACATGATAGATCCTAGATATGCCCCGAAAAGGCTGTTGATCTTGCAATGGAGTTCCTAGTAATAAACTACTGGTCACAGAGTTGTGATTCCTAGTAGTTAGGCAGCTGGTTACCGTAGAGTGTGAAAGCATCTCTTCTACTCTATTCCCTTCATCCGAAAATTCCCAAGAATCATGTTTTTCTCGGTTTGAACTCGGACCAGATTTACATGATAAATCCTTGACATGTCATAAAAAGACTGTTTATCTTGTTACGGAGTTCCTAGTAGTATACTACTGGTCACAGAGTTGTGATTCCTAGTAGTTAGGCTACTGGCTACCGTAGGGTGTGAAATAATCTCTTCTACTCTATTCTCTTCATCAGAAAGGTACCAAGATACATGATTTCTCGGTTTGAAATTGGATCAGATTTATATGATAGATCCTAGACATGTCCCAAAAGTGTTGTTTATCTTGTAACGGAGTTCCTAATAGTAGACTACTGGTCACAGAGTTGTGATTCCTAGTGGTTAGGCTGCTGGCTACCGTAGGGTGTGAAAGCATCTCTTCTACTCTATTCCCTTGATTAGAAAATTCCCAAGATACATGATTTCTCGGTTTAAACTTGGATTAGATTTACATGATAGATTCTAGACATGTGCCAAAAGTGCTGTTGATCTTGTAACGGAGTTCCTAGTAGTAGTACACTACTGGTCACAGAGTTGTAATTCCTAGTAGTTAGGCTGCTGTCTACCGTAGGGTGTGAAAGTATCTCTTCTACTCTATTCCCTTCATCCGAAAATTCCCAAGATTCATATATTCTCGGTTTGAACTTGGATCAGATTTACATGATAGATCCTAGATATGTCCCAAAAAGGCTGTTGATTTTGCAATGGAGTTCCTAGTAATAAACTACTGGTCACAAAGTTGTGATTCCTAGTAGTTAGGCAGCTGGTTACCGTAGAGTGTGAAAGCATCTCTTCTCCCCTATTCCCTTCATCCTAAAATTTTCAAGATACATGATTTCTCGGTTTGAACTTGGATTAGATTTACATGATAGATCCTAGACATGTGCCAAAAGTGCTGTTGATCTTGTAACGGAGTTCCTAGTAGTAGACCACTGGTCACAGAGTTGTGATTCCTAGTAGTTAGACTACTGGCTACCGTAGGGTGTGAAAGTATCTCTTCTACTCTATTCACTTCATCCGAAAATTCCCAATTTTCATGTTTTTTCTCGGTTCGAACTAGGATCAGATTTACATGATAGATCCTAGAAATGTCCCAAAAAGGCTGTTTATCTTGTAACGGAGTTCTTAGTAGTAGACTACTGGTCACAGAGTTGTGATTTCTAGAAGTTAGGCTGCTGGCTACCGTAGGGTGTGAAAGCATTTCTTCAACTCTATTTCCTTCATTCGAAAATTCCCAAGATTCACGTTTCCTTGGTTTGAATTCGGATCAGATTTACATGGTAGATCCTATACATGTCTCAAAAAAGGCTGTTTATCATGTAACGGAGTTCCTAGTAGTAGTGGTCATAGAGTTGTGATTCCTAATAGTTAGGCTGCTGGCTACCGTAGGGTGTGAAAACATCTCTTCTACTCTATTCCCTTAATCAGAAAGGTCCCAAGATACATGATTTTCTCGGTTTGAACTTGGATCATATTTACATGATAGATCCTAGATATGTCCCAAAAGGGCTGTTGATCTTGTAACGGAGTTCAAAGTAGTAGACTACTAGTCACAGAGTTGTGATTCCTAGAAATTAGGCTGCTGGGTACCGTAGGGTGTAAAAGCATCTCCTCTACTCTATTCCTTTCATCCGAAAATTTCCAAGATATATGATTTCTCGGTTTGAACTTGGATCAGATTTACATGATAGATCCTGGACATGTCCCAAAAGTGTTGTTGATTTTGTAACGGAGTTCCTAGTAGTAGACTACTAGTCATAGAGTTCTGATTCCTAGTGGTTAGGCTGCTGGTTACCGTTGGATGTGAAAGCATCTCTTCTACGCTATTCCCATCATCCGAAAATTCCCAAGATACATGTTAGATACTTGACATGTCCCAAAAGGGCTGTTAATCTTGTAACGAAGTTCCTAGTAGTAGAATACTGGTCATAGAGTTGTGATTCCTATTCGGTTGCTGGCTACTACAGGGTGAGAAAACAACTCTTCTACTCTATTCCCTTCATCGGAAAGGTCCCAAGATACATGATTTCTCGGTTTGAACTTGGATCAGATTTATATAATAGATCCTAGACGTGTCCCAAAAGTGTTGTTTATCTTGTAACGGAGTTCCTAATAGTAGACTACTGGTCACAGAGTTGTGATTTCTAGTAGTTAGGCTCCTGACTACCGTAGGGTGTGAAAACATCTCTTCTACTCTATTCCCTTTATTCGAAAATTCCCAAGATACATGATTTCTCGGTATGAACTTGGATTAGATTTACATGATAGATCCTAGACTTGTGCCAAAATTGCTGTTGATCTTGTAACGGAGTTCCTAGAAGTTAGGCTGCTGGCTACCGTAGGTTGTGAAAGAATCTCTTCTACTCTATTCCCTCCATCCAAAAATTCCCAAGATTCATATATTCTCGGTTTGAACTCGGATCAGATTTACATGATAGATCTTTGACATGTCCCAAAAAGACTGTTTATATTGTAACGGAGTTCCTAGTAGTAGGCCACTGGTCACAGAGTTGTGATTCCTAGTAGTAAGGCTGCTGGCTACCGTAGGGTGTCAAAGCAATCTCTTCAACACTATTCCCTTCATCCGAAAATTCCCAAGATTCATGTTTTCTTGGTTTGAATTCGGATCAGATTACATGATAGATCCTATACATGTCCCAAAAAGGCTGTTTATCATGTAACGGAGTTCCTATTAGTAGACTATTGGTCACAGATTGGCTGCTGGCTACCGTAGGGTGTGAAAACATCTATTCTACTATATTCCCTTCATCGGAAAGGTCCCAAAATACATGATTTTCTCGGTTTCAACTTGGATCGTATTTACATGATAGATCCTAGATATGTCCCAAAAGGGCTGTTGATCTTTTAACGGAGTTCCTAGTTGTAGACTACTGGTCACAAAGTTGTGATTCCTAGTAGTTAGGTTGCTGGGTACCGTAGGGTGTGAAAGCATCTCTTCTATGCTATTCCCATCATCCGAAAAATTTCCAAGATTCATGTTTTCTCGGTTTAAAATCGGATCAGATTTACATGATAGATCTTTGACATGTCCCAAAAGGGCTATTAATCTTGTAACAGAGTTCCTAGTAGAAGAATACTGGTCATAGAGTTGTGATTCCTAGTAGTTAGGCTGCTGGCTACTATAGGGTGTGAAAACATCTCTTCTACTTTATTCTCTTCATCGGAAATTTCCCAAGATACATGTTTTCTAGGTTTGATCTCGGACCAGGTTTACAAGATAGATCCTAGATATGTCCTAAAAGTGCTGTTGATCTTGTAATGGAGTTCCTAGAAGTAGAGTACTAGTCACAGAGTTGTGATTACTAGTAGTTAGGCTGCTGGCTACCGTAAGCTGTGAAAGCATCTCTTCTACTATATTCCCTTCATCGGAAAGGTCCCAGGATACATGTTTTCTAGTTTTGAACTCGGATCAGATTTACAAGATAGATATTAGACATGTCCCAAAAGGGCTTGTGATCTTGTAACGGAGTTCCTAGTAGTAGATTATTAGTCACAGAGTTGTGATTCCTAGTAGTTAGGCTGCTGGCTACCGTTGGGTGTGAAAACATCTCTTTTACTCTATTCCCTCCATCGGAAAGGTTCCAAGATACATGATTTCTCGGTTTTGAACTCGTATCAAATTTACATGACAGATCCTAGACATGTCCCAAAAAGGCTGTTTATCTTGGAACGGATTTCCTAGTACAAGACTATTGGTCACAGAGTTGTGATTCCTAGTAGTTAGGCTACTGGCTACCGTATGGTGTAAAAGCATCTCTTCTACTCTATATTCCCTTCATCGGAAAGGTCCCAAGATACATGATTTCTAGGTTTGAACTTGGATCAGATTTACCTGATAGATCCTAGACAAGTCCCAAAAGTGCTGTTGATCTTGCAACGGAGTTCCTAGTAGTAGAATACTGGTCGCAGAGTTGTGATTACTAGTAGTTAGGCTGCTGGCTACCGTAGGGTGTGAAAGCATCTCTTCTACTCTATTCCCTTCATCCGAAAATTCCCAAGATGCATGATTTCTCGGTTTGAACTCGGATCAGATTTACCTGATAGATCCTAGACATGTCCCAAAGGGGCTGTTGATCTTGGAACAGAGTTCCTAGTAGTTGACTACTAGTCACTGAGTGGTGATTCCTTGTAGTTAGGCTGCTAGCTACCGTAGGGGTGAAAGCATCTCTTCTACTCTATTCCCTTCATTGGAAAGGTCCTAAGATACATGATTTCTCGGTTTGTACATGGAGCAGATTTACATTATGGATCCTAGACATGTCCCAAAAGTGCTATTTATCCTTTAACGGAGTTCCTAATAGTAGACTACTGGTCACAGAGTTGTGATTCCTAGTAGTTAGGCTGCTGGATAACGTAGGGTGTGAAAATATCTCTTCTACTCTATTCTCTTCATTCGAAAATTCCTAATATATATGATTTCTCGGTTTGAACTTGGATCAGATTCACATGGTAGGTCCTAGGTATTTGCCAAAAGTGTTGTTGATCTTGAAATGGAGTTCCTAGTAATAAACTACTGGTCACAGAGTTGTGATTCCTAGTAGTTAGGCTGCTGGCTACCTTAGGGTGTGAAACCATCTCTTCTACTCTATTCCCTTCATCCGAAAATTCCAAGATTCATGTTTTCTCGGTTTGAACTCGGATCATATTTACATGATAGATCTTAGACATTTCCCGAAAAGGCTGTTTATCTTGTAACGGAGTTCCTAGTAGTAGACTACTGGTTATAGAGTTGTGATTTCTAGTGGTCAGACTGCTGGGTACCGTAGGGTGTGAAAGCTTCTCTTCTACTCTATTCCCTTCATCGGAAAGGTCCCAAGATACATGATTTCACGGTTTGAACTTGGATCAGATTTACATGATAGATCCTAGATATGTCCCAAAAAGGCTGTTGATCTTGCAATGGAGTTCCTAGTAATAAACTACTGGTCACAGAATTATGATTCCAAGTAGTTAGGCAGCTGGTTACCGTAGGGTGTGAAAGCATCTCTTCTACTCTATTCCCTTCTTCCGAAAATTTCCAAGATACATGATTTCTCGGTTTGAACTTTGATCAGATTTACATGATAGATCCTAGACAAGTCCCAAAAGTGCTGTTGATCATGTAACGAAGTTCCTTGTTGTAGACTACTGGTCACAGAGTTGGGATTTCCTAATAGTTAAGCTGCTGGCTACTGTAGGGTGTGAAAGCATATCTTCTAGTCTTTTCCCTTCATCCGAAAATTCCTAAGATTCATGTTTTCTCAGTTTGAACTCGGATCAGATTTACCTTATAGATCCTAGACATGTCCCAAATGTGCTATTTATCTTGTAACGGAGTTCCTAATAGTATACTGTTGTCACAGAGTTCTGATTTCTAGTAGTTAGGCTGCTGGCTACCGTAGGGTGTGAAAGCATCTTTTCTACTCTATTCCCTTCATCCAAAAATTCCAAGATTCATGTTTTCTCGGTTTGAACTCAGATCTGATTTACAAGATAGATCCTAGACATGTCCCAAAATGGTTGTTTATCTTGTAACGGAGTTCCTAGTAGTAGACTACGGGTCACAGAGTTGTGATTCCTAGTAGTTAGGCTGCTGGCTACCGTAGGGTATGAAAACATCTCTTCTACTCTATTCCTTTCATCGGAAAGGTCCCACGATACATGATTTCTCGGTTTGAACTTGGACCAGATTTACATGATAGATCCTAGATATGTCCCAAAAAGGATGTTGATCTTGTAATGGAGTTCCTAGTAATAGACTACTGGTCACAGAGTTGTGATTCTTAGTAGTTAGGCCGCTGGTTTCCGTAGGGTGTGAAAGCATCTCTTCTACTCTATTCCCTTAATACAAAAATTTCCAAGATACATGATTTCTCGGTTTTGAACTTTGATCAGATTTACATGATAGATTCTAGACATGTCCCAAAAGTGCTGTTGATCTTGTAACGGAGTTCCTACTAGTAGACTACTGGTCACAGAGTTGTGATTCCTAATAGTTAGGCTGCTGGCTACCGTAGGGCGTGAAATCATCTTTTCTACACTATTCCCTTCATTCGAAAATTCCCAAGATACATGATTTCTCGGTTTGAACTTGGATTAGATTTACATGATAGATCCCAGACATGTGCCAAAAGTGCAGTTGATCTTGTAACGGAGTTCCTAGCAGTAGACTACTGGTCACAGAGTTGTGATTCTTAGTAGTTAGGCTGCTGGCTACCGTAGGGTGTGAAAGCATCTCTTCTAGTCTATTCCCTTCTTCCGAAAATTCCCAAGATTCATGTTTTCTCGGTTTGAACTCGGATCAGATTTACCTGATAGATCCTTGACATGTCCCAAAACGGCTGTTGATCTTGGAAAGGAGTTCCTAGTAGTAGACTACAGGTCACTGAGTGGTGATTCCTTGTAGTTAGGCTTCTGCCTACCGTAGGGGTGAAAGCATCTCTTCAACTCTATTCCCTTCATCAGAAAGGTCTCAAGATACATGATTTCACGGTTTGTACTTGGATCAGATTTACATTATAGATCCTAGACATGTCCCAAAAGTGTTATTTATCTTGTAACGGAGTTCCAAATAGTTTACCACTGGTCACAGAGTTATGATTTCTAGTAGTTAGGCTGCTGGCTACCGTAGGGTGTGAAAGCATCTCTTCTACTCTATTCCCCTCATCTGAAAATTCCACGATTCATGTTTTCTCAGTTTGAACTCGGATCAGATTTACAAGATAGATTCTAGACAAGTCCCAAAAAGGCAGTTTATCTTGTAACCGAGTTCCTAGTAGTAGACTACTGGTCACAGAGTTGTGATTCCTAATAGTTAGGCTGCTGGCTACCGTAGGGTATGAAAGCATCTCTTCTACTCTATTTCCTTCATCGGAAAGGTCCCAAGATACATGATTTCTCGGTTTGAACTTGGACCAGATTTACATGATAGATCCTAGATATGTCCCAAAAAGGCTGTTGATCTTGTAATGGAGTTCCTAGTAATAGATTACTGGTCAAAGAGTTGTGATTCCTAGTAGTTAGGCAGCTGGTTACCGTAAGGTGTGAAAGCATCTCTTTTACTCTATTCCCTTCATCCGAAAATTTCCAAGATACATGATTTCTCGTTTTGAACTTTGATCAGATTTAAATGATAGATCCTAGACATGTCCCAAAAGTGCTGTTGATCTTGTAACGGAGTTCCTAGCAGTAGACTACTGGTCACAGAGTTTTGATTCCTAATAGTTAGGCTGCTGGCTAACGTAAGGTGTGAAATCATCTCTTCTACACTATTTCCTTCATTCAAAAATTCCCAAGATACATGATTTCTCGGTTTGAACTTGGATTAGATTTACATGATAGATCCTAGACATGTGCCAAAAGTGCTATTGATCTTGTAACGGAGTTCCTACCAGTAAACTACTGGTCACAGTGTTGTGATTCCTAGTAGTTAGGCTACTGGCTACCGTAGGGTGTGAAAGCATCTCTTCTAGTCTATTCCATTCATCCGAAAATTCCCAAGATTCATGTTTTCTCGGTTTGAACTCGGATCAGATTTACCTGATAGATCCTAGACATGTCCCAAAATGGCTGTTGATCTTGGAAAGGAGTTCGTACTAGTAGACTACTGGTCACTGAGTGGTTATTCCTTGTAGTTAGGATGCTGCCTACCGTAGGGGTGAAAGCATCTCTTCTACTCTATTCCCTTCATCGGAAAGGTCCCAAGATACATGATTTCTATGTTTGAACTTGGATCAGATTTACATTATAGATCCTAGACATGTCCCAAAAGTGTTATTTATCTTGTAACGGAGTTCGTAATAGTATAGTACTGGTCACAGAGTTATGATTTCTAGTAGTTAGGCTGCTGGCTACCGTAGGGTGTGAAAGCATCTCTTCTACTCTATTCCCTTCATCCGAAAATTCCAAGATTCATGTTTTCTCGGTTTGAACTCGGATCAGATTTACAAGATAGATTCTAGACATGTCCCAAAAAGGCTATTTATCTTGTAACCGAGTTCCTAGTAGTAGACTACTGGTCACAGAGTTGTGATTCCTAGTAGTTAGGCTGCTGGCTACCGTAGGGTATGAAAGCATCTCTTCTACTCTATTCCCTTCATCGGAAAGGTCCCAAGATACATGATTTCTCGGTTTGAACTTGGACCAGATTTACATGATAGATCCTAATTATGTCCCAAAAAGGCTGTTGATCTTGTAATGGAGTTCCTAGTAATAGACTACTGGTCAAAGAGTTGTGATTCCTAGTAGTTAGGCAGCTGGCTACCGTAAGGTGTGAAAGCATCTCTTTTACTCTATTCCCTTCATCCGAAAATTTCCAAGATACATGATTTCTCGTTTTGAACTTTGATCAGATTTAAATGATAGATCCTAGACATGTCCCAAAAGTGCTGTTGATCTTGTAACGGAGTTCCTAGCAGTAGACTACTGGTCACAGAGTTGTGATTCCTAATAGTTAGGCTGCTGGCTACCGTAAGGTGTGAAATCATCTCTTCTACACTATTTCCTTCATTCAAAAATTCCCAAGATACATGATTTCTCGGTTTGAACTTGGATTAGATTTACATGATAGATCCTAGACATGTGCCAAAAGTGCTATTGATCTTGTAACGGAGTTCCTACCAGTAAACTACTGGTCACAGTGTTCTGATTCCTAGTAGTTAGGCTACTGGCTACCGTAGGGTGTGAAAGCATCTCTTCTAGTCTATTCCATTCATCCGAAAATTCCCAAGATTCATGTTTTCTCGGTTTGAACTCGGATCAGATTTACCTGATAGATCCTAGACATGTCCCAAAATGGCTGTTGATCTTGGAAAGGAGTTCCTACTAGTAGACTACTGGTCCCTGAGTGGTGATTCCTTGTAGTTAGGATGCTGCCTACCGTAGGGGTGAAAGCATCTCTTCTACTCTATTCCCTTCATCGGAAAGGTCCCAAGATACATGATTTCTATGTTTGTACTTGGATCAGATTTACATTAAAGATCCTAGACATGTCCCAAAAGTGTTATTTATCTTGTAATGGAGTTCGTAATAGTATAGTACTGGTCACAGAGTTATGATTTCTAGTAGTTAAGCTGCTGGCTACCATAGGGTGTGAAAGCATCTCTTCTACTCTATTCCCTTCATCCGAAAATTCCAAGATTCATGTTTTCTCGGTTTGAACTCGGATCAGATTTACAAGATAGATTCTAGACATGTCCCAAAAAGGCTGTTTATCTTGTAACCGAGTTCCTAGTAGTAGACTACTGGTCACAGAGTTGTGATTCCTAGTAGTTAGGCTGCTGGCTACCGTAGGGTATGAAAGCATCTCTTCTACTCTTTTCCCTTCATCGGAAAGGTCCCAAGATACATGATTTCTCGGTTTGAACTTGGACCAGATTTACATGATAGATCCTAATTATGTCCCAAAAAGGCTGTTGATCTTGTAATGGAGTTCCTAGTAATAGACTACTGGTCAAAGAGTTGTGATTCCTAGTAGTTAGGCAGCTGGTTACCGTAAGGTGTGAAAGCATCTCTTCTACTCTATTCCCTTCATCCGAAAATTTCCTTGATACATGATTTCTCGTTTTGAACTTTGATCAGATTTACATGATAGATCCTAGACATGTCCCAAAAGTGCTGTTGATCTTGTAACGGAGTTCCTAGCAGTAGACTACTGGTCACAGAGTTGTGATTCCTAATAGTTAGGCTGCTGGCTACCGTAGGGTGTGAAATGATCTCTTCTACACTATTCCCTTCATTCTAAAATTCCCAAGATACATGATTTCTCGGTTTGAATTTGGATTAGATTTACATTATAGATCCTAGACATGTGCCAAAAGTGCTATTGATCCTGTAACAGAGTTCCTAGCAGTAGACTACTAGTCACAGAGTTGTGATTCCTAGTAGTTAGGCTACTGGCTACCGTAGGGTGTGAAAGCATCTCTTCTAGTCTATTCCATTCATCCGAAAATTCCCAAGATTCATGTTTTTCGGTTTGAACTCGGATCAGATTTACCTGATAGATCCTAGACATGTCCCAAAACGGCTGTTGATCTTGGAAAGGAGTTCCTACTAGTAGACTACTGGTCACTGAGTGGTGATTCCTTATAGTTAGGCTGCTGCCTACCGTAGGGGTGAAAGCATCTCTTCAACTCTATTCCGTTCATCGGAAAGGTCCCAAGATACATGATTTCTAGGTTTGTACTTGGATCAGATTTACATTATAGATCCTAGACATGTCTCAAAAGTGTTATTTATCTTGTAACGGAGTTCGTAATAGTATAGTACTGGTCACAGAGTTATGATTTCTAGTAGTTAGGCTGCTGGCTACCGTAGGGTGTGAAAGCATCTCTTCTACTCTATTCCCTTCATCCGAAAATTCCAAGATTCATGTTTTCTCGGTTTGAACTCGGATCAGATTTACAAGATAGATCCTAGACATGTCCCAAAAAGGCTATTTATCTTGTAACCGAGTTCCTAGTTGTAGACTACTAGTCATAGAGTTGTGATTCCTAGTAGTTAGGCTGCTGGCTACCGTAGGGTATGAAAGCATCTCTTCTACTCTATTCCCTTCATCGGAAAGGTCCCAAGATACTTGATTTCTCGGTTTGAACTTGGACCAGATTTACATGATAGATCCTAGATATGTCCCAAAAAGGCTGTTGATTTTGTAATGGAGTTCCTAGTAATAGACTACTGGTCACAGAGTTGTGATTCCTAGTAGTTAGGTAGCTGGTTACCGTAGTGTGTGAAAGCATCTCTTTTACTCTATTCTCTTCATCCGAAAATTTCCAAGATACATGATTTCTCGGTTTGAACTTTGATCAGATTTACATGATAGATCCTAGACATGTCCCAAAAGTGCTGTTGATCTTGTAACGGAGTTCCTAGTAGTAGACTACTGGTCACAGAGTTGTGATTCCTAATAGTTAGGTTGCTGGCTACCGTAGGGTGTGAAATCATCTCTTCTACACTATTCCCTTCATTCGAAAATTCCCAAGATACATGATTTCTCGGTTTGAACTTGGATTAGATTTACATGATATATCCTAGACATGTGCCAAAAGTGCTGTTGATCTTGTAACGGAGTTCCTAGCAGTAGACTACTGGTCACAGAGTTGTGATTCCTAATAGTTAGGCTGCTGGCTACCGTAGGGTGTGAAATCATCTCTTCTACACTATTCCCTTCATTCGAAAATTCCCAAGATACATGATTTCTCGGTTTGAACTTGGATTAGATTTACATGATAGATCCTAGACATGTCCCAAAAGTGCTGTTGATCTTGTAACGGAGTTCCTAGTAGTAGACTACTGGTCACAGAGTTGTGATTCCTAATAGTTAGGCTGCTGGCTACCGTAAGGTGTGAAATCATCTCTTCTACACTATTTCCTTCATTCAAAAATTCCCAAGATACATGATTTCTCGGTTTGAACTTGGATTAGATTTACATGATAGATCCTAGACATGTGCCAAAAGTGCTATTGATCTTGTAACGGAGTTCCTACCAGTAAACTACTGGTCACAGTGTTGTGATTCCTAGTAGTTAGGCTACTGGCTACCGTAGGGTGTGAAAGCATCTCTTCTAGTCTATTCCATTCATCCAAAAATTCCCAAGATTCATGTTTTCTCGGTTTGAACTCGGATCAGATTTACCTGATAGATCCTAGACATGTCCCAAAATGGCTGTTGATCTTGGAAAGGAGTTCCTACTAGTAGACTACTGGTCCCTGAGTGGTGATTCCTTGTATTTAGGATGCTGCCTACCGTAGGGGTGAAAGCATCTCTTCTACTCTATTCCCTTCATCGGAAAGGTCCCAAGATACATGATTTCTATGTTTGTACTTGGATCAGATTTACATTAAAGATCCTAGACATGTCCCAAAAGCGTTATTTATCTTGTAATGGAGTTCGTAATAGTATAGTACTGGTCACAGAGTTATGATTTCTAGTAGTTAGGCTGCTGGCTACCATAGGGTGTGAAAGCATCTCTTCTACTCTATTCCCTTCATCCGAAAATTCCAAGATTCATGTTTTCTCGGTTTGAACTCGGATCAGATTTACAAGATAGATTCTAGACATGTCCCAAAAAGGTTGTTTATCTTGTAACCGAGTTCCTAGTAGTAGACTACTGGTCACAGAGTTGTGATTCCTAGTAGTTAGGCTGCTGGCTACCGTAGGGTATGAAAGCATCTCTTCTACTCTTTTCCCTTCATCGGAAAGGTCCCAAGATACATGATTTCTCGGTTTGAACTTGGACCAGATTTACATGATAGATCCTAATTATGTCCCAAAAAGGCTGTTGATCTTGTAATGGAGTTCCTAGTAATAGACTACTGGTCAAAGAGTTGTGATTCCTTGTAGTTAGGCAGCTGGTTACCGTAAGGTGTGAAAGCATCTCTTCTACTCTATTCCCTTCATCCGAAAATTTCCATGATACATGATTTCTCGTTTTGAACTTTGATCAGATTTACATGATAGATCCTAGACATGTCCCAAAAGTGCTGTTGATCTTGTAACGGAGTTCCTAGCTGTAGACTACTGGTCACAGAGTTGTGATTCCTAATAGTTAGGCTGCTGGCTACCGTAGGGTGTGAAATCATCTCTTCTACACTATTCCCTTCATTCTAAAATTCCCAAGATACATGATTTCTCGGTTTGAATTTGGATTAGATTTACATTATAGATCCTAGACATGTGCCAAAAGTGCTATTGATCTTGTAACAGAGTTCCTTGCAGTAGACTACTCGTCACAGAGTTGTGATTCCTAGTAGTTAGGCTACTGGCTACCGTAGGGTGTGAAAGCATCTCTTCTAGTCCATTCCATTCATCCGAAAATTCCCAAGATTCATGTTTTTCGGTTTGAACTCGGATCAGATTTACCTGATAGATCCTAGACATGTCCCAAAACGGCTGTTGATCTTGGAAAGGAGTTCCTACTAGTAGACTACTGGTCACTGAGTGGTGATTCCTTATAGTTAGGCTGCTGCCTACCGTAGGGGTGAAAGCATCTCTTCTACTCTATTCCGTTCATCGGAAAGGTCCCAAGATACATGATTTCTAGGGTTGTACTTGGATCAGATTTACATTATAGATCCTAAACATGTCCCAAAAGTGTTATTTATCTTGTAACGGAGTTCGTAATAGTATAGTACTGGTCACAGAGTTATGATTTCTAGTAGTTAGGCTGCTGGCTACCGTAGGGTGTGAAAGCATCTCTTCTACTCTATTCCCTTCATCCGAAAATTCCAAGATTCATGTTTTCTCGGTTTGAACTCGGATCAGATTTACAAGATAGATCCTAGACATGTCCCAAAAAGGCTATTTATCTTGTAACCGAGTTCCTAGTAGTAGACTACTGGTCATAGAGTTGTGATTCCTAGTAGTTAGGCTGCTGGCTACCGTAGGGTATGAAAGCATCTCTTCTACTCTATTCCCTTCATCGGAAAGGTCCCATGATACTTGATTTCTCGGTTTGAACTTGGACCAGATTTACATGATAGATCCTAGATATGTCCCAAAAAGGCTGTTGATTTTGTAATGGAGTTCCTAGTAATAGACTACTGGTCACAGTGTTGTGATTCCTAGTAGTTAGGCAGCTGGTTACCGTAGTGTGTGAAAGCATCTCTTTTACTATATTCTCTTCATCCGAAAATTTCCAAGATACATGATTTCTCGGTTTAAACTTTGATCAGATTTACATGATAGATCCTAGACATGTCCCAAAAGTGCTGTTGATCTTGTAACGGAGTTCCTAGTAGTAGACTACTGGTCACAGAGTTGTGATTCCTAATAGTTAGGTTGCTGGCTACCGTAGGGTGTGAAATCATCTCTTCTACACTATTCCCTTCATTCGAAAATTCCCAAGATACATGATTTCTCGGTTTGAACTTGGATTAGATTTACATGATATATCCTAGACATGTGCCAAAAGTGCTATTGATCTTGTAACGGAGTTCCTAGCAGTAGACTACTGGTCACAGAGTTGTGATTCCTAGTAGTTAGGCTGCTGGCTACCGTAGGGTGTGAAAGTATCTCTTTTAGTCTATTCCCTTCATCCGAAAATTCCCAAGATTCATGTTTTCTCGGTTTGAACTCGGATCAGATTTACCTGATAGATCCTAGACATGTCCCAAAACGGCTGTTGATCTTGGAAAGGAGTTCCTTGTAGTAGACTACTGGTCACTGAGTGGTGATTCCTTGTAGTTAGGCTGCTGCCTACCGTAGGGGTGAAAGCATCTCTTCTACTCTATTCCTTTCATCGGAAAAGTCCCAAGATACATGATTTCTCGGTTTGTACTTGGATCAGATTTACATTGTAGATCCTAGATATGTCCCAAAAGTGTTATTTATCTTGTAACGGAGTTCCTAATAGTATACTACTACATAAATGTCAGTTTAACATTTCACTGCTATGAACCAAAAGAATCGTAGCAAATATTATAGTATGAATATCATCCTTATTCACCTGTCGCCAATCATCAAGCGGAAAAATTCCACAAAAACACAGTTCGAAAAGCATGTTTTAAAAAATCTACCCTGGAGAAAGAAAACATCATTTTACTAAAAGACTTGCACGTAATTAGATTCTTATTAAGTTTCGTGATGGTTTGGTAACTATTTCTTACCACGCGTTTCATCATGCAGGTTGTGATTGAGCTCCCATATATTTTGGTTCAAACTGTGACATACGGAGCCATAGCATACACTATGATCGGATTTGAGTGGAAAGTAGCCAAATTCTTTTGGTATTTGTTCTTCATGTATTGCACCTTAGTATACTACACATATTATGAGATGATGACAGTAGCCGTAACTCCCAACCTCAACATTGCATCGATAATTGCTTCTTCTTTCTATTCAATATGGAACCTTTTCTCCGGCTTTATCATTCCAAAGACAGTAAGTTTTCTAATAGATTCACTTCAAATTCCGTAATTTGAGAAAAAACCAGTCAAATTAAGATAGTCTTTATTATTTTGCATTTTTCTATATATCATGATAGAGGATTCCGCTGTGGTGGAGGTGACTACATTGTACGTCTTTGTGGACCACATCTTTATTTTACAAAGACCACGTCATATTTTTGGGCAAGTGGTAAGCGTGGAAAGTTGGTGGATCTTTCAAGACTAAGACCAAATCCATATTCTCAAAAGACTACACTCTATATCTTTGTGGATCATATGTTTATTGTATAAAGAGCACGTCATATTTTTTGGCAAGTGATAAGTGTGAAAAGTTAGGTGGTTGTTCTTTCAAGATCAAGACCAAGTCCATATTGCTAAAAGACTACACTTTATGTCTTTGTGGACCATATGTTTATTATATAAAGAGCACGTCATATTTTTTGGCAAGTGATTAGTGTGAAAAGTTAGGTGGTGGTTCTTTTAAGACCAAGACCAAATCCATATTGCCAAAAGACTTCACTCTCTGTCTTTGTGGACCATATGTTTATTGTATAAAGAGCACGTCATATTTTTTGGCAAGTGATAAGTGTGAAAAGTTAGGTGGTGGTTCTTTCAAAATCAAGACAAAGTCCATATTGTTAAAAGACTACACCATGTGTCTCTATGGACCACATGTTTATTGTATAAAGAGCAAGTCATATTTTTGGGCTAGTGGTAAGTGTGAAAAGTTGGTGGTTCTTTCAAGACCAAGACCAATTCTATATTGCTAAAAGACTACACCCTATGTCTGTATGGACCACATGTTTATTGTATAAAGAGCACGCCATATTTTTTGGCAAGTGGTAAGCGTTCAAAGTTAGGTGGAGGTTGTTTCAAGACCAAGTCTATAGTGGTAAAAAACTACACCCTATGTCTCTATAGACCACATGTTTATTGTATAAAGGGCACGTCATATTTTTGGGCAAGTGTTAAGCGTGGAAAGTTGGTGGTTCTTTCAAGACTAAGACCAAGTCTATATTGCTAAAAGACTACACTCTATTTATGTATGGACTACATGTTTATTGTATAAAGAGCATGTCATATTTTTTGGCAAGTGATAAGTGTGAAGGGGTGAAAAGTTAGGTGGTGGTTTTTTGAAGACCAAGACCAAGTCCATATTGCAAAAGACAACACTCTATGTCTTTGTGGACCATATGTTTATTGTATAAAGAGCACGTCATATTTTTTAGCAAGTGGTAAGCGTTCAAAGTTAGGTGGAGGTTGTGACATCCCACTTTTTCAGTTTATATATATATATATATAGATAATATTTTTGACGCTAATAATTAAATCTTTCATTTTCTTTTCAAACTTCTTGCTAAAAAATAAATATGTTGGGCTGCTTATTTTTTTGCATCAATTACACGTATGGCTTAAAATCCTAAGTTTGGTTAAACTGGGAATGGGTCCCCGCAAATGAGTAGTACTGAACGTGAAGAATAATGTTGGGTTGATTGTGTAATTAGTCAAGATAAGTTTTAAGTTTGAACGTAGGCAGTTTATTAGGGTGAGGAAACATTTGAGAGTAAGGGTTTTATACATCAGAATCAGAGAGAGACGAGAGAGCAGGGACTGAAGTTTGAGCGTTGCGGCAGATTCGAATAGCATTTCAATACCTTGGGTCAGTCTACTCTTTATTCCTAAACATTATATTTTTATTGTTATTGATCCTCGATGTACGGCCTTCTATAGTAATATTTTATGTCGGTTTTTGTTCGGCTGTGTGCCGATAGGAACGGGTGGCAGTGGTGTATGTATATATATGATTTGCTCGTGGGTTTAGTTAGTGGTGATGATTCTGATGACTTAATTCTAGGTTTAGGCTTTAGCAATTCTAGTGCTTAGTTAATGCTAGTAGAGGTTTGGAGTATTATATTTAGCAGTTCGGCATCATGTGATTAATTATGATTTTGTATACTTCTATTCAGATTAGGCGCTGTTACAGTTGCATAGCAATCGTGATATCATTTTTCGGATTCGAGGTGAGTGGTTAAACATGTGATCCCTTCCTTTGGAATCCTTTTGAGCCTATCTATTCTTGACAGTTCGGTATTCGTTGTAATCCGATAAATATTAATCTTGTTCTTCGTTCTCATAATTATTGACAATTGACGTACCCTTTGGCATACAAGGTTCATTGATAGAATTATGATTGATTGATTGCCCTTATTTTTGTTGTCGTTGATCTATTGACTCCATAGTATTATTGTGACTCTGCAACGACACGGGGAATAATCCTGGCCGGTCAGGTGACTCCGGTTCGTCGTTGTTCTTATGTGTTTGGGACCATGGATTATGTTTATATTTGTGAAAGTCCAAGGGAAAGACCCGTGAAATATCGTGGTGACTTTGGCCGCTAGGGAAAAGACTTGTGAAATACCCTGTGACTCTAGTGCTCAACGGATAGGGAAAAGACTTGTGAAATACCCTGTGACCCTACTCCGGATCGGCTTAGGGAAAAGGTCCCAGGCGCCATCCTGTGGTGACTCTAAGTACGGTGTTGGATCCAACGGGCGAAGCCCTGAGAAAATATTTGGCATTTGGTGCTTGGTAATTGGAAGATATGGTTCCCACTTTGGTTTAGACTCCTGTTTATCGTTGTTCATCGTTCGGATATTATTGGACTCATTGTTTGGTATAATTATTGTGGTGATTTTTGATTATTGTTCATATTATTCGTTAATCTGTATTTGTCTTGTGGATACTATTTGTTGAGCCATTGACTAACGAATTGTTGGTATTATTCGTTGAACCTTCGACCTTCCTTAATTTGACACCATTTCTTTGGAACCCTCATTATCGTTCGTTCAAAAGTATGCCACTTTGTATTATCACCCTTAGCATGCTTAATTACTCACTGAGCTCGTCAGCTGACGGATTTATTCCACATTTATTTTCAGGTTAGTGCATGGGGCATTGTAGTGGACTCTGCGGCGTTGTCGGGACCTTGAGTTTGGACCTCTAGGGCGTCTGCATTTTTATTTCTTTTATGGTGTTAATTAAACCACTTCCGCACTTTTATTTATTGGCAGTTGTTGTGGAAATTGGAGATTGGAAAATGAGACATTGTGTCATTTGTTTAAGAAAAATATGGGTTTGGTGTCGCACATTTTTTTTGTAATAAAATATCCAGTTTTTCTCTTATTAGTTTTGAATTGTAAAAAGTATTTTTAATTAGGCTTCGTGTCCCATGATTGCTTCATGGTGCACGGCCGGTCATGCTCCCGGATTTGGGGCGTGACAGAGGTTCTTTCAAGACCAAGTCCATATTGCTAAAAGACTACACTGTATGTCTTTGTGGACCATATCTTTTTTGTAAAAAGACCACGTCATATATTTTGGCAAGTAGTAAGTGTGAAAAGTTAGGTGAACCATCTCCTATTTAACCTGCGTTTATAAACATAGAGTTCTAGTGGTCGCATAACTGTCATGAGTGTTGCATAAACTTAGAGTTCTAGTGCTTGCATAAATTTCATTGTTTTGATATAATAAGAGCAATATACCAATTAATAAAACACTAATTTATATGTTTGTTTTTTTTTAACTCTCATTAATCATCAATATCTTGTTTTTTTTTTTCAAACCACTCTAAAAAAACAAAACTACTCAAATTATTATGGTAAAATGGGATCCGATTTTCCCCCGACCCCGACACCTCCCTAATTTTTCCCACTCCAATATAGAACGGGGCTGATTTGGGGGACGCTAAATCCGACTCCGATCTGGCCCATTGCCATCCCTATTGCTATGCATGCAGTGGAGTAAATGATATTGAATGAGAATAAGTGTTTTCTGTCCTTTTAATGAAATGTCATATAACCTATCACTTTGAAAATGTTGGAAGAAAGGTAGTTCGCCCTATCACTTTGAAAGGTGGGCATCTGTCTCCCAAATGGGAGCCATCTCCCATTCAACCTCACTAACTTTCTTTGAGCCACGAAAAGAGCAAGTGAAATAATATAACAGAGCTTATATTACATTCAACAAGAGCATCATGCTAATAGGGAAAGACCAAGTCATATGTGGCGATTGGACATTTTCGTATCCCTTGTCCTATATTAATGTCGGTCCAATGGGACAACATAATGAATGCATTGCAGACAGGACATCCCATATTAATGATATTCCAACCATATTCATGGTAGATTGGTAGAATGGTCCATTGGTTTCAACCAACATCTAACTGTGCTTCTAAAATTTGGACATTCCATAGCGTTTTATGTCTGCTATAACCTGTCAACTTCTTCATATATACAATAGTAAGCATTCATCGTATCATATGCAAAGCTCTGAAAAGAACAACCAAAACCAATCGTCGAGTTCAATTAATTGCCATAAAAAAGCTCCCATATATTCACACATTGTTCCATACAAAACCATGCAGTAGGAGACTTCATCTAACATCACTTAAGTCTAAATATAAGTAGCTAGCTAGCTATAGCCTTCATCTTGCTAACAACATTTGCAAGGAGGAAAGTTGCCCAGCTATGTCTCCATACAAAAAAGGAGCATTGAGGCTCTACAAAAAAAAAAAGGAGATATCAATGCAAAAACTTCAATTGAGATTCAACGTCCAACTCTAGCAAGATCATAATCTCCATCTCGAGCAAAAAGTGATGAATTATCGATCTTCTCTTTCAACCAATCGACCTACATACAATACAAGAAAGAGACTTAGAAGATAACACTTAAAATTACTTCCTGGGTTCTAATTCAATCAAGAAACTAGAGACACTAAATGAACTGAAGACCTGTACTTCACAGTTTCAGCAAATTGAAGCAACAAAATCTCTCTATTTCCAGCAATAGGATACAATATTCCAGCAATTTATCTATAAACAAAAGAGTTTTTTCTTTCTTTTATCCCCTAAACTATGCAATTTTTCTCTCCGTAACTATCTCTCCATTACCTATGTGATCCAATACATAACAGAACTCAACATTTGGACGGAAAAAAACCTCACGTGCTTATCACGGGTGATCCCAACCCATAAGACGGGCAAAATAGACATTCCAGGTCTCACAACCCATTGGTGCCAACTACACCTCTGTTTCCCTCCAAATGTGGAATATACACCCATTATATGCATATAACCTGCTAGGGAAAAATAGAGCAAAGCAAACCCAAATCTCTCTCTCTCTCTCTCGTCCATGGCTTCTTCTTCCTTTGCAACTACCCAATATGCAGCAAGTGTGTCAACCAAAGTGCACTTTCAGTGCACTGAAAACTACAGATTTCAAGCCCAGATTTGAACCAAAAATAAATGTTTTTGTTGAACCAAAGTGCTGGTTTTTGTGCTTCATAACATGGACCGAGTATGTAGCTAGTGTGTCAAGCAAAATGCAGCAATTGTGTCAACCAAAGTGCACTGAAAACTGCAGATTTCAAGCCCAGATTTAAACAAAAAATGCATGTTTTTGTTGAACCAGAGTGCTGATTTTTGTGCTTCATAACCTGGACTGAGTATGCACCAAGTGTGTTAAGCAAAATGCAGCAACTGGGTACATTATTCAAGTGTCCAGAACCAAAGCAGAATTGGGTATATTACAGAAGCAAAACTGGCCATAACTCTTAAGTTTTGGTATTCAACAAAATCAATATGGACCATTGATTCTCAAGTTTTCATTCTAACCCACAGTTGACCATCATTCCAAATGAAACTCTCAAGTTTTAATGCTAGCAATGAGGAAAATATATTGCCTTCTCGATATGAATGAGGAAATAAAAATACATTACCCTGGCAAAGAGTCCATAATAACATAGTTAGCAGGCCATGCAATGGTAGTTCCACAGCTTCCTCGATATAGGTCATGTCACTTGGAGCCCTCAACAGATTCACTTCAGGTTTCTTTGCTACATCCACCCAAACCTTCATTGCATTAGGTCCAATCGGAATAAAATGAGCAAGTTCTGTATTAAACACTTTCAGCACATTGCAATGACAACTTATCTATTTTCAGCAAGTAAAACATCACTTAGCAACAGGTTTGCTATAATTTCATCGAACAATCATTTATGTTCACCAAATGGGATTATGAGTAGTAATAGGATACGACGTCGTCTAATAGAAGGGTAGGATGGTCCATTCTGAACATGGTTACCATGTATTTGTGATTAAAATAGGAGATACCATGTATTGGTGATTTGGAAACTCAAGACCACTGAAGTGGTAAATAAGGCCATGGCCCTCCTCTTTCCGGTAATTTTCCCATAAAGTTAATGTAGTACAAACATAGCACAAACTAATGAACATAATTTGGGTTTCTCCATTGCATCCACAAAAGATTTACTTATACGGTTATTTACCATTTTCATGAAGAAGTCATTTTTGCCACTTTGCTCACTAGCTAATTTAAGGACATCTTTCTAGTCCACCTAATTTTGTCTATGTGGGATATACTAGTTGGTTATACCTCAATCAATATTAGTGGTGTGCAGTAACCAGACAAGAGGCTGCATTAGCAAGAGAGGGCCTTCATTGCGGAGCAACCAACGGTCATTGCACAAGATCTAAAAATGGTAAAAGAAGTAAAATTAAGTATCGTAAGTATATGGCACCCATTGTTCAATTAGTATTTGGAAACCAGAGTCAGACAGCAAGGCTGGATCATTGCAATAATGTTCCAAGTAAAAAAAAACTTAATATAGCAGTATATACGTGAAGGAGTTCGACTTGCAAATCGTGTGTGTAAAATATCATTTGACCAAACCATGTACATAACCTAAAAGTCAAGAATCCAAGTCTCAAATATTGGACACCTGATTAAGAGAGAAGAGATTTCTCTCGAGTAATCTATGCACGTCCACGTTCTGAAAACTGTTTTTCACCACCCACACGATCACAATTGATCAGATCCATAGCTATAGTTGAGAATAAAAAAGAAACCACAATAGCAAAAGTAAACAACAGTGAGTAGTAAACCACAGTTCATTTCCATATTAACAAACCTTAATCCAACAAAATTGGGGGAAATGTGCAAATTGAATCCCAAAAGGCAATAATTCCGTACCGTCCAATTATGGGTCTTGGCCAATCGCCTCGCGAGGGCATGGATGCAGTACGCGACGTCAGCTCGAGGCCGAATTGCTGATGTGGCAGCCAAAACTTTTGAAAACAAACCCCCCCAAAAAAAAAAAAATTAGGGAAGAAATCCCACACACACGGACACCAAATCCACAAATCCTATTGAATTTAAAATAAAAACTCACTCCTGAGGTGCCTCTCTCTGGGCGGACACTCAACGTGGTTCGTGGCTTTAACGATCGCAACGTCCACATCCTAATTACAGAACAATCCATCAAAATTAACAAAATTAACCTAACGCAATCGAGTCCATATAGATAAAACATTTGATGTGGGGTGTGTGTGTGTGTGTATATATATATATATATAGAGAGAGAGAGAGAGAGAGAGAGAGAGAGAGGACCTAGAAATCGGAATTGATTTGGGCGAGGCCGACTTTGGTCTGGTCTTTGAGGGCACCGTATGCGTTGCGCCAAGACTGTAGCGTTCTCATCAATGAAACTAACGAATAATACCCATCCGTTCAAATCAAAGGATTCCTGATTTAGTGAGGATAAAATAAGATAAAATACATAAATATGATCAAATCATAAACAAATGTGGGTGTACCTCAGTTCATCTTCCTTTAATCACAAAAGAAACCCTAAGAGATTGGAATGAGCTAATTTCGAAATAGCCCTAGCTATTACTCTTCTTTGAATCAATGGAGAAAAAGAGAGAGAAAGATGGAGTTCAGAACTTGAGAGAGAGAGAGAGAGAGAGGAATACCAGTGATCGTTGATGAGAGAGAGAGAGAGGAGAGTCGGTGAGGAGGAGACGATTGGGGATTTGGGAGGGGAATGAGGGTTAGGGATTTTACTGGTATATAAGGGAGGATATAATTGTCAATTCAACTTCTCATACCATGTTTTGGTGAATAATTTTGTTTGTGTCATGAAAGTGGTGATTTCAAGAGTGGAGACCATCTATTGGTGATTTATCTTGGTCCACGCCTCCTGCCGGTAATTTTCCCAAATAAATTTCTCTTGTTTGGTTTCAAGAGGAAAATGGAAAGGAAATGAGAGCTTTTTCCTTTCTTTTCATTTTCCTCAGCGTCTCAGAGCTTTCTCCTTTCTTTTCCTTTCCCTGACATAGGAACCAGACAATCCCTAAGGAAATTTTTTTATTTTCCTTTCTTTTCTTTCATTTTCCATAGGTTTCAAAGGCCCCGTTCAGTTACAAGGAAAATACATAAAATGATGGGAAAATCAACTTTCCTATAACTTTTGTAGTGTTCAGTTGGCAGGAAAGTAGTGGGAAACATGTTTTTAAGTTTTTTTGCAAGATTTATTTTCTTGCAAAAGTGATCCGGCCAAAAACATCGGATTTTGCATCACGGAAAAAGTTTTATCCATTGTGGGGCCAAAAAAATTGACGGATTAGAAAAAAAGTGAATGACGCCGATACCAAAAAAATACAAATTAGGTTCTTAGAAGGACACTTTGAGATTTATGTGAGCAACAACAATTTCGACTACTATGGTGCTTTCTGAGATAATTATTGTAGAAAAAAATTGGTAGTTTATTTTTTTTGGAAGTATTTATTTATCTTGTCATTAGTCTTCAATTTTGTTTTGTACTAACTAATTTTCAGTGACTTTTTGCATCAGCAACTAATCAAGCCCGGTTGTTTAATATTTATTTATTTAGTTATCATCTACTTATTTTTTAAACTTAATTTGTACGGTTGATTATCAGATAATGTCAATTTAAATGGGGGATTTGCATGACCATTCAGAATATAGCAAATTGAATAGGGAATTGCAAGTCGATTTTTTCCTTTCATGTTAAGGCTTTGCATTAGATAAAATACATTTTCCGTATGTGTTAATTTTTGAAATATGATAGCCTATTATTTAGCTCTCAAAGTTACTTTTATTTAAAATTAGCCATGGGAATAAAAATAAAAAAATTTCTCATAAGTGTCTTTTCCGGCAAATGAAACACTAAACTTTAGTTGTTTTCCTACAAAAAAAAAATTGTCAAATGAACACTCACAAGAAAATAGATTTCTTTTTCCTTTACTTCACTTTACTTAATTTTTCCTGAGAATAACTTTCTGGTACAACATTCCTGACAACTGAACAGAGCCAAGAAAAAGTCATATTGGCTTTTTGTTTTGTTTTTATTAAAAAAATTGTGTTTTTTACTTTTATACCAAACTTTTGTAAATTAGTGATTACAGAAAAGTAAAAAATTATTATCGAAACCCAAACATTTTTGAAAAATTTCAAGAAAAAACCTAGAAAGTCGATAATCCAATCAAGTTTGACGCAAAAGTAACATTTTCAATTTTTCAATAAAGACAACAAAAAGTTGGTTTTTTAAGGAAAACTCAATCTAAATAGTGGTTAGGAATCGTCTGCATCCGCCGCCCATAGTAGACGAGGAAAAAAAAAATCACGGAAAATCCTCTAAACAATATTCCAAAAAAAATATTCTTAGTGACTGTTTGTCATTACTTTTTCCAATGATTTCTTTTTGTAAAATTGGCTCCAAATCTCCTGTTTTCTTTTTAACTTTTCTTGGTTATCTTGTTGATACATCCCAAAAAATGAGTGTGCAATTTTGTTCATCCTCCTCAAAAGAGGGTGAACATTATTCTTCCTCTTATTGGTTAAAATAGTGTAGGTTTCACCCGTGTAATACACTTTTTGGTAAGTATGACATTACTTTGTGATGGGATCCACACCATTTCAATCAACAGAAAGTCTACTGGTACAGATTTTTCAGATGTACCAATGGGTACAAACCCCTTTCTCGGCCCATTTTTGGTCTCAAAAAAATTATCGGAGTCGCTCATTTTTTTGAAATACTTTGCTTATGGTCCCTGCAAAAAAATAAGCTCAATCCGATATCGGATTGAGCTTAAATTCTAGAGCAAAATTTGGATGTTTCGTAAATGCTCTTATCGATATCGGATTGAGCTTATTTTTTGCAGGGACCACAAGCAAAGTATTTCAAACAAAATGAGCGACTCCGATTATTTTTTTAGACCCAAAATGGGCCGAGAAAGGGGTTTGTACCCCACTGGTACAGATTTTTCATCTGTACCAGTAGCATCATTAGGAAGGAGGATAATGTTCACTATCTTAAGTGGAGGGTGAACAAAACTCAACTCTACTTAATAAATTGTAGAGACCCGTAATTTCTAAATAATATTTAAGGGTTTATATGACATTGGAAATTGAGGAAAATACGATTTTGTTAAGCTTATGTAAGATTTGTGGAGTTGATTTGATTTGGGGTTTGTATGATAGAATTGAAATTGGTGGGAGTGCTAGTGTAATTTGGTGGGTGTATGAGTATATATAGAGGGGTGTGTGTGTGTAGGGGATTAAAATCCTGTGGGCTCCCACGTCCGGCGCGTTCGAATAGTCGCCACCCGGATTTTTGAGATGGATGATCCGAGGAACCGAGAGTTTGTTTTGAAAAGGAAAAGGCTTTTGATCAAGCGAAACCGTTGTGATTTTGGATCCGGGAGCCACGTTACGAGCGGGGAAGATTTTGTTGAAAAGCACTACGCTCGCCTGGCGAAAACCGGTCTCTACTAAGCATTTTAGATGGGGGATTTAATACTATTTGGAAAACTTCAAAAACACATACGGGAAAGGGGAACAAGACAAAATATATCACGTCGTCGTGCGCGTGGTGCTCACTGTACAGAAATGATGAAAAATGATATGACGAAGATATAAATAAAGAAAGCTTTCAAGTAGACTGTCTGGATCACTGCTTTCTACTACATGGCATACCACAATATGGCGCGCGGCCATTTGGTATGCCGTGCGTGGTTATGATCCTGACATCAGGCTTTTGTTGTTTCCAAAACCTCGCACGGTGCATCCAGTACGACGCACGGCGTTGTTTCAAAACATCAGAGGATCCACAGCCATCAGATCATCTCGAAAATGTACCATTCCACCAAGCCACAAGTAGAAAACCATTTTGATGCATTTGTTCGTTCAGAAAGATTGATAGAGTTTTCTCAAGGTGACAAAACATGGCTTGTAGATATGGTCTCATCCCAAGACTATTTTTGGTGCACAAAAAAAGATACAGCAACAGACGATCATGATCCAAACAGTCCAGACAAGAAAATAGGAGTTTAACTAATATGCCGCGCGTCTGAGTTTACCACGCCGTGTGTCGCACCGAAGTGCCGCACGGCGTAGCCTACCCAACACAGAGGACTTGTTTGCTTTGTAACAAATGGTTTTGGGTCAGATCTTAACCAAAAGGGGTTAAGCCTGTCAACAGGTTAGTCCCCTTAGGGCCAGGGCAGAGCCTAGCCCAAGGAAACTTAGTTTTTACCTTTGATCTTGAGCTTGAACGAAGATGGTGATGGAAGGGCTTGTTGGATGATGATGAGTGAGCGTCGGTAAGGTAGATAGAGAAAAAAGGAGGTTGGATGTGTAAAATAGATGGGTTGGTTGGGTAGTTGAAACATTTATAGTTGGTGAGAAAAAGGGAATGGCTAACTCCCATGGTGAGGAGAAAAATGGAGTAAAAGGCCTAGAGAATGTCTTTTGGAAGCAACATTCTCAAGACTTGGAAATGAGAAATGGGTGTGAAAGCAAGAAGAGAGAGAAATGGTATAATGGTGATCAATGGCCCTTTTCACTTGAGTGGAGGGGTGTATTTATAGGCAAGAGCCATAGATTTTGAATTTCAAATGTTGGAGGTATTTTCTGGGCGGGCCAGAAGTGTGTTTTCGGCTGAGCCATTTTGCAGCTGTGGCTCAAATAGGCGTGGCCGACAGCTTTCTGAGCCAGTCAGTACTTTTCATGAAATGCCGCACGGCTAACCCCATGATCACGTGCGGCGTTGTAACTTTGGATATGCTGTGCAATGTAGGAGTGTCTCGTGCGGCATTCCAGGTCCAGTCCAGGGCTTTTGGGCTTTCTCTGGGCTTTCGGGCTTTTGATTTGTTTGGGCTAAGGGTTTGTTTGAGCTGAGGGTTCGTTTTGAGGCTGAGGGAATCCTTCATTCAAACTCGCAAAGGTTCCGTTTCCTTTATTTCATCATCGGGGTGGACAAAGACCCTTCGAGGCTCAGATTGGGGTGTCTACAAATCCCAAACATCTCTCTCTCTCTCCTCACGTCTCCCCCTCTCGGCTCCCTCTCCCCCCCCCCCTCTCGGCCCATCTCTCTCTCTCTTCGTTCCACCTCAAAACTTGCAACAAATCTCGATTACTTGAAGATGCATCTCCTCTCCCCCGTTTGGAAGTGCTCTTGACTCGTGGATCGCGTGGGTGGAGCTCGGAGGAAGAGTTTCATGGAGGATTTCAAATTCAAAAGCTAGGGCTCGCTCGTTTGGGTTGGATCTTCGATCTTTGATCATTGAGGTAGGGATTCTTGCTCTTGTTATGTGTTTATGAGTTGATTTCATGTGGTAATCGTGCCTTAGACTGTTGGTTGTTGTGTTGTGTTGTCCTTGAGTTTTCTGCACAAAATCGCAGCTCATAATGTCTCTGTATCGATACGGTTGTTTGCGTATCGATACGCTGAGAGGATCTGCATTCCAGTAGCACCAAAATCTGCCATAATGTAACCGTATCGATACTCCATTTCCGTATCGATACTCCTTGACTTTCTGGGCAGTTTTGCCATGTTGCTCCGATTCGACCGTTTTGATTCCTGATCAGTTCTAGACCCTTTTGGACACCTCCTAACCTATTTCAAGCATGTTTAATTGAATACCTTTGGTTAATCTAAGTTACCCTCGTCTCGTTGGTCTCCCGCTAGTAAAGAAAGAGTAGTATCTTAGTTGGTTAATGCTTGATCGGAATGCTTCTAATGAACTTGACTGTACTTGGGAATGATTGTGGCATGATGTGGTCAACGATATTGACACTTTAGGCGTCGTGACATGAATTGGTGATCGGTGAATTGGAAAACGTATAATAGAGGGATTATCGAGTATCGTAGATTATAAGGTATAACGTAGAATGCTTAGTTGGTCGAGAGAGACTTGCCTAGAGGTTCGGATGGGAGTGGAGCCTTCTAAATTCCTTGGGTGTTCGTTCTATGAGATTCCAATATAGAACCTAGCGGGTGGTGTGTCATGGAACCAATGTTGGGTCCGGTGCATGACAAAGAATATCATGACAGACATAAAGGAATAACTTAAATTTGAGTAGTTGTCAATGAATATTGTGACATGTTTACAAAGTTTGTATTGCCTTATGTGAGGATAAATGAAAGAATGTGACTAGGGAGAATTGTCTGCTTGTATACCGATTGTTGATGAGTGTGTGTATGCCTAAATTGAGAACTTGAATAGAGGGTCCCGCAACGCAAAGTGTGGTAATGCAAGGACTCTAGAGGGCCCGTTACGTAAGGTGTGGAAATGCAGAAACGCAGGTGGAGAGAATTCAATGTGACGCAAGGGGTGGTAACACAGTTGAATGTCTCATATGATGAAAAGAATTGTGATTGACTTTAGAAGTTTGTGTTGATATTTGTACTGTTGGTTGCTTGAGATTGTAGTTGTCGAAAATGAGATTGAAAGGTTGGTTCTATTAAGGTTTTATTAAAGAAAGAAACTTGATTTTTGAAAAGAGGATTTTAATCAAAATCCTCCGGTATTCTTGAGCGAATCAACGGATCCGGTATTTGGGCACAAATCAACGAACTCTGGTATTTAAGCTCGGATCAACGGAGCTTGACCCGTAATGGTCTTGAGTTTTCTCTAAAATTGTTTTGGGAATCAAAAAGGAGAGTTTTATGAAATGAAACTCTATAGTGAATGGTATGAAATGAAGAAGTTGCTTGCGACATTCATTCGAAAAGTCGGTTGATGATTGAACAGTTGTTGTAGATTGTTAGATTGGTGTGTGTTTTATGCTACCCCTAGTCTAATGTACGAATGGTAAGGGATATCTTTAAGATGTATTGAATTCCATAGTCGTAGTCCGTCGATTCCTTGTGGTACCCCCTCTTGTATCTCTTGTTCATTTATTGAAACTCGTTCACCCTTATTGCATGTTTCATCGCATTTTCACATAACTTGAGTATAGATTTCTCTACTGGGTTAGTGTAGCTCAACCTATCATTTTTAGGTACAGAGCAAGGAAGTTGGCATAGCGTGCATGGTTTGATTGTTGATCATGTTTTTTGAATGTATAAAAGAGGAGATCTTCTGTTTTGTTTGAAAGTAGTTTTTGAAAGAATGAATAATGTAGATTATAATATTATTTCGGTATTTTGTATAACTTGGGGCTTCGAGCCGGGATTGTAATTTTTAAATTTAACTTTGAGAACAAGGGAAAATATGTCATTTGGGTATTTTTTTTTTTTTTGAACTCATTCAATTCATTCCAAATCAAAGCCCGAAGGCAATACAGATTCCATCGAAAATACAAGAATGAACCAAAACTACCAAAGACTTCGATACAGGCACTCCCTGCAGAAGCAAGAACGGCGAAATCGCCAAATGAGAACCAATCTAGGTCCAGATAGTAGAGAATCCCAGAACGGACTCCCAGCTCAAACCAGCAATAAACATTAAGCATAGCTGAAATCTGGAAAAAACAACAACTATGAAACAACTAAAGAAAGGTACAGCTCTCCAGCCGGAGCAAACACCAACTGGTTCACCCATGGAACCCAAAAACCTGCACGCTCCGCAGTCGAATCGAGTCGTTGAAGCCGAACACACCAAGAACTTATTGTCAGATCTGAGGGAGACTCGAACCAACACAAAGCCGAATCTAGGGGAAACCTAGATCGGTATTACCCGGACTCCAGCCGGTAAAAGAAAACAAAACATAAATACTAGCTAAAAAGAAGCCCAGAAAACACTGGGTTACCGCACTGATTCGACCCACTGAGTTGCCCCGCTGAGTCTCACCACTGAGTTGCCGAGTGAGCCCCAGTTAACAATCTAGCCACTTCCCCGGACAAGAAACCGTGCTCCATAGCCGCCGCCGTCGTCGACATCTGGAGGGTTATTCACCGGAGGGGGCACGAGCCACCCAACATCAACCCAAGGTCAGATCTGACCGGAAACGGACCCAGAAAGGAGAGAGGAGTGGTGGGGGAAGAGTGGTGGAGAGAAGGGTAGGCGGAAGGGCTGGTAGGCGGTGGAGAGAAGGGTGGGCAAAAGGGCTGTTAGGAATGAAGTGGAAGGCGGTGGCAGAGGTTGAGAAGACGAAGGATCCGATCAAGTAGGTGTTTACTCCATAATTATAATTTTATTTCACCCGTCGTTTGGGTGACACGTGGCATAAGAAATTGTGATATTATTAGAGGTAACTCCGGTATACCTTAATATCATAGGTTAAAGTAGGTAAACAAGAAACCACAGCAAAAGGTTTTATCAAAACACTCCCGTCGATTGACCCGTCGATCAGTCAATTTGGGGCTCTTTCCCGTTTGATGAGATAAGCATATATGAACTTATTTGTGTGGGCAGTTCATATACAGGTGTTAAAAGGTGATTCACGGAGACACTCTTTGGATCGTGGGAAGTATTGCTCAGCAATTCTTGGAGCAATTTACCACAATGTGGGAATTATTCGGTTCACTGATCGTGGGAGCAAATTCAAAGGCATACTACGAAGGAGTAACTGCCATCTTTGGAGGGAATATTCAAATTCAAATAAAGAGGCCTATATATGGAGAGATTCGTAACAGTTTTCGACACAAACAACGCCAATCAGGCCTTTATCTTTTCTTTTCTAGGAGTAGCTTTTAACTTATAATCGTTCACACGATAATCTTTATCGTTTGTTCTTCTACTTCGAAGTTTAATAAAGTCCATTTTATTATCCTTCTTCCATAATCCATCCACTTCATTGTTTGTTTCCAAAGAAGTCCTGAAACACGGCAAGGAACCAAACTCCACTTTTCCACAACCACATTCCAGCAACTCGAAACACAGATACCCGTCGATTCTGCCATCGATCCCCGTCGATTGAATCGATCCAGAAAACTTGGTAACAATTTTGGCGCTAGAAGGAGGGCTCTTACTAATTTGGAAGTAAGACATGGCACCGAAAACGAGAAATCAACTACCAACAGATGGTAATAATGATAACAACAATTCCGCCAACAATAATGGTGGAAATGAGGTGAATGAAGAAAATATGACAGATCCGAATCAGAGGAATCAGGGAATAGGCCAGTTGAATGGTCCAGAGGTTGAGTCACTAAACCTGGTTCAGCAATTTACTAGGTTGTTGAATAATCCAGAGAGCGAGATGGCCAAAACAATTATGGCCATGTTTAGGAATGCGATGGCACAAAATCAAACAACTCCACCAATAGTTGAAGTGCCAGTCAATTTGAATGTCCATTCTGGACAGAGCAGTGGACAGACAAATCCGATGAATGAAATACCTCCTCCACAGGTATTTGATAATCCTGCTTTTGATGCCATTTTTACTGGAGTCAATAGGATCCCGATGGGAAATCAAAATTATGGACAAAATCAAAGTTTTTATCAAACTATACCAACAGCAGTTCCGATTAATGCAGGATTTGGTAATAATGGGAATAATAATCCGAATCTATATAATGTTGGAAATGGGGGCATAAATCCTAATATAAACTTAAATAGAAATGATAATAGAAGTATGCCAAATATGGCTAATGCTGACCCCAATATGTATGGGTATGATCCACCAACTTTTAATTTAAATGGGAGAAGGCAAGATCACCCATATGGGTACGAAATGAGGCCTGACATTCCTAATCAAATCGGAAGAGCACCAGAGCCTAATTTAAGGGCTCAACTGGTGAATATTATGCAAGATATGTATGGACCTGGATTAAGAAGGATTGAAAAACCTATGTTTAGGAAACCATATCCAAATTGGGTTGACAATGTGCCTTTTCCTAGGCACTATAGAATTCCTGACTTGGTTCTTTTTAATGGAGAAGAAAACCAATCAACTGTGGAACATGTTGGACGGTTTTGCCTTCAAATAGGTGAAGCAGACCTAGATGAAGCATTGAAATTAAAGTTATTCCCTCATTCTTTAACTAGAACTGCTTTTTCATGGTTCATAAGTCTACCCCCAAATTCTGTTCATTCCTGGAGAGAGATGGAAGAACAATTTCATACTCAATTCTTCAGACATGCACCAGAAGTTTCAGTAGCAGACTTGGCTAAAATAAGACAAAGAACATCTGAATCTGTTGAACAATATATGAATAGATTGAAGAAGGTCAGGAATCAATGTCAATTTTACATTCCAGAGTCTGAAATAGTCAAAATTGCCCAAGAAGGGCTCGATTATGACTTTAAGAAGCATTTTATTGGGACTGAATTCAGAGATTTATTTGATTTTACTTCAAAAGCCATAGGATATGAGGCTATACTTTTGGAAGGTGAACTCAGAAAGAATAAATCACTTGGTACTTATTACCAAGATATAGAGGGTGATGTAGAAATTGATGTTGCTCAAGTAATTGGTAAGGCACCAATTGTATGTGACACTTTGACAAAGGCTGAGAAGCCTGTGAATATGCCATCATCACATCCGAATAGGAGAAATCAAGCAATTTTTAGACAATATTCATTTGATTTGGCTAAAGCAGATCAATTATTTGATGAACTAATAAATCAAAAGTTCTTAACCTTGTCAGTAGGACATGTTATACCATCAGAGAAAGATAGAAAAGGAAAAGATTATTGCAAATGGCACAATTCTTTTAGACACAATACTAACAATTGTGTTACATTTCGAAATTGTGTGCAGGACCTAATTCAGAAAGGTTTATTGCAATATGCCAAGGGAAATAAAGAAGTTATGGGGATAGATATTGATCCATTTCCTCTAGTGGATGTCAATGTGGTGACTGCCAGACTGAGAAAAGGGAAGATGGCATCCCAAGTTGAGCAGAGAATTCAAGAGGAAGAAGATATCATGGAAACTGAAGAAGAGTCGTATGTTAGACAGAAATTTGAAAATTATTTCTGTTTAATGTGTGATGAAGAGATAAAGTCAGGAGAGGAAATTATCGTTGGGAAAGAGTATAATGGGACCTATGCAAAAGGTTCTATAAGGTTTAACACTATGGGGAACAGAGATTTGCAAATTTATGTTGGCCCAAAACTGATATTTGAGGGTGAAGATCCTGGAATTTTCATTTTTTCTGAATCTATCAAATGGTATGGAGAAGATGATGGACCATTCTAATTTAAAGGGTTTCCAGTGATTCCGGCCATGCCAGAAAAACCAGACCCAAATTTGATATATCCAC
Organism: Rhododendron griersonianum; assembly: GCA_018127125.1. Lineage (NCBI taxonomy): Eukaryota > Viridiplantae > Streptophyta > Magnoliopsida > Ericales > Ericaceae > Rhododendron > Rhododendron griersonianum. Next base: position 25,567,374 of record CM030794.1, on the reverse strand, counting down.
CTGTTGTCAGAGGAAGAGGTGCATATCATAGAGGCATAAGATCAAGAGGCAGACTACCTTTTGTTAGAGGTGGATACCAAGGGAGAATGGTGATACCACCAAACATTGAGCATCATATGTGGGATACAGTGAGGCATCCGAAGTTCCCAGGGGTTGAGGAATTTGTTCCAATAACCAACACTCAGAAAAGGAGGTTGCAGAGGAAGATTTCGGAAAGGGAAAGGAGAGATTCTTATATGGTGACAGAGCCAACAGAATGGCCAGAAATGAATGTCAAAGTAGTCCCAAAGCAACCAACTCCAATGGTTTGGAATAGAGAAGTAGCAATGCCTAAACCAAAGGTAAAGGAAACAGAAAAGCCTGGGGGGCAAACTGTTAGACCAGTTATTGCCCAAAGACTTGGGGGGCAAAATTCAAATTCATCTGGTGGCTCTATCCTATCTATAAAGGAACAAAAGGCAGAGTTTAAAAGGAGTTTGAAGAAAAAGATGGAAGAATTCCAGCAAGTCCTGTTGGAAGATGATGAAGATGATGACTTGCTGTCCGTCGACAGCTCAGAGATAATGAAAGAGGAATCAAAAGATGACAAGAATGAGGTTAATTCTCAAAAGTCTGCTACATTTGGCCAAGCTTTGGACACAATCCAGTTTGGGTCAGTATCTCCTACTAAACTTTCATGCAATATGATTTTGGTTTTGCCAAAAACTTTTCAGGCGAAACCTAACCAACCAACTAGTTTAGAAGGAGATGTGGAAGATAAGACAGATGCTATAGTAAAGATAAATGATGAACAGGAGAAAGATTTCCAAAAAGAATCTATAAGAATTGAAAAAGATATAAAAGGAAAAGATATTGTGGTTCTAAGATCTCCTGAAGATGCCTTGGTCAGGCATTTAAAACCTTTATACATAATGTTACATATCAATGGACAGCCTATCAATAAGGTTTTGGTTGATAATGGGGCTATTGTCAACATCTTACCTTCAAAGATGATGAAAGCCTTAAATAAGAAGGAATCTGACTTGATTCCAACAGAGGTGACAGTTGGTAATTTTGCAGGAGGATGCTCACCTGCTAAAGGTGTGATCTCTTTGCAATTACAAATTGGAAATAGAAAGATGAACACAACTTTCTTTGTTATTGATTCTTCATCCAATTACAATGCCTTGTTAGGCAGAGATTGGATTCACATAAATGGGTGTGTGCCTTCTTCTTTACATCAGGCACTGATATTTTTGAAGTAAGGGCAGAATGAAAAAGCTACAGAAATGGAAATTTTCTGGGCAGACAAGCATCCATTTAAAGCAGAAACTAACAACGTGGAAGCAGGGCTATATGATGAAGACCTGTGGCCGATTAAAATTGAAAATTCAGAGGTAAAGTCAGTAGGAACTGGTGTTACTGAAAGTCAGTTTCTCAAATACATCAAAGATGGTTTTCAAGAGTTGAGTAAAGATTTTATCAGATCTAACATAATTTTGAGGTCTAGTAAAGCTGAATCTAAGGTTTCTAATGTCTAGTAAAACATCAAATCAAGAGGATGACCAGTTGGCTACTTTAAAAGCCACTTTCAAGAGATTGTTTTCTTTTATTGTGTCTAGGAAATTAGAGGCTGATGAGCCTATTTCTTGTAATTGGGCAGACTGTGTGATAGATGACAGTCCTTTATCTGTATGTAAAGGAACTAGCTATGGAAGATCTCAAAGCTGCTCCTGCAAAGCTTGATGATCTTAGAGCAGAAGTTAAAGATCCTTTAGAGGATTTTAATGTAGGAACAGAGGAAGATCCTAGAATTCTTCACATATGTGCTTCTTTACCTGATGAAATGAAGGATCGTTTGAAGTATTTGTTGTTTGAATTTAAAGATTGTTTTGCTTGGGATTATCCTGATATGACTGGTTTGGATAGATCATTGGTTGAACATAGAATTCCTATTAAAGAGAATTTTGTTCCATACCAACAAACTCCAAGACAAATGACTCCTGAAGTGTTAAAAGAAGTCAAGAAAGAAATGGAAAGATTATTCAAAGCCAAATACATAAGACCAGTCAGGTATGTAGAATGGATTTCTAATATTGTTCCTGTGATTAAGAAAAATGGGAAAGTAAGAATATGCATCGATTTTAAGAATCTGAATACAGCTTCACCAAAGGATGAGTACCACATGCCCGTGGTAGACCATTTGGTAGATGCCACTTCTGGCCATCGATTTCTTTCTTTTATGGATGGTTACTCTGGCTATAATCAGATATTCATTGCAGAAGAAGATACACATAAAACAGCATTCAGATTTCCAGGATATATTGGACTATTTGAATGGATTGTGATGGCATTTGGTTTAAAGAATGCTGGGGCAACTTATCAAAGGACTATGAATGTAATTTTCCATGATCTGATTGGAAGATTTATGGAAGTTTACATAGATGATGTAGTTGTAAAATCACATACATTTGATGATCATATTGATCATTTGAAACAAGTCTTACAAAGAATGAGACAATACCAACTGAAAATGAATGCAACAAAGTGTGCTTTTGGAGTTAGTGCTGGAAATTTCCTTGGATTCCTAGTTCATAAGAAAGGAACCGAAGTTGATAAAGATAAAACGAAAGCAGTAATGGAAGCACAGCCTCCAACGAACAAACAAGAACTCCAACAGTTCTTGGGACAAGTCAATTTTTTTAAGAAGGTTTATTTCCAATTTATCAGGGAAAACCTTGGCTTTTTCACCACTTTTGAAATTAAAATCTCAGAAAGATTTTAATTGGAATGAAGAGCATAATAAGGCTTTTGAATTTTTGAAACAATCATTAGTCAAGCCTCCTGTGCTTATGCCACCAATATTTGGTAAACCTTTGAAACTCTATATATCAGCTGGCCATCAGTCGATTGGCAGTCTTTTAGCCCAAGACAACGAAAATGGCCATGAGCAAGCAATATATTACTTGAGTAGAAGATTAAATGAGTGTGAGATAAAGTATAAACCAATTGAAAAGTTATGCCTAGCATTGTATTTTTCTGCAATCAAGTTAAGGTATTATATGTTGCCGTCGACGATACATGTAATTGCACAAACTGATATCATAAAATATATCTTAACAAGACCTATTTTGAGAGGTAAACAAGGAAAATGGTTATTGGCCCTGATAGAATACAGCTTAGAATATGTGCCTCAAAAGGCAGTAAAGGGTCAAGCATTAGCTAATTTTCTGGCAGATCATCCTAATGTATTAATGGAAAAGGATGAATTTGAGATTCATATGGTTGAAATAAAACCATGGAAATTATCATTTGATGGTTCCAAAACTGACAGAGGAGTTGGAGCTGGCATAGTTCTAATTTCCCCAAAGGGAGAATTACTACAGTTCTCTTTCCAGCTGGATGAAAGCAGAATCATGTCTAATAATCAAGCTGAGTATGAAGCTTTAATTATTGGATTAGAAATTGCAAAAGATTTGAATATCAGACATTTGAATGTCATTGGGGATTCACAGTTGGTAATACGACAAGTAATGGGTGAATACAAGTGTAATCATCCACTTTTAGAATTACAACTACATAAAGTCAAAATTCTCATGTCATATTTCGATGACATACAACTAGAACATGTTTATAGACTAGAAAATGGGGAAGCCAATGAGATGGCGCAGATTGCATCTGGAGTTAAGATTCCTGATGGACAAAATGAAAAATTAATAAGAGTACAAAAGAGATTTTTGCCCTTCTCTATTGAAAGAGATGGAGATGATTTAGAAGATATGGAGATAAATTTGATTGATGACTGGAGAGTTCCAATAAAAAGGTACTTAGAAAATCCAAATGAGAAAACGGATAGGAGTATCAAACAAAGAGCTATCAATTATATCATTTTGGGTAGTGATTTATTTAGAAAGTCATCAGATGGGGTGTTATTGCTGTGTATTGTTAAACCTCAGATCATGACAGTTATGGGAGAAGTCCATGAAGGGACTTGTGGTTCCCATCAATCTGGAGAGAAAATGAAATGGTTAATCAGGAGGTATGGCTATTATTGGCCAACCTTAAGAAAAGATTGTATTACGTATGCAAAAGGGTGTCAAAAGTGCCAACAGCATGGCCCAATCCAAAGATCACCTGCTTTTCCTTTACAATCAATTGTTAAACCATGGCCTTTCAGAGGATGGGCAATTGATATGATTGGAGAGATTATACCTCATTCTTCCTCACAACATCAGTACATAATGGTGGCTACAGATTATTTTACAAAATGGACAGAAGCAATTCCTTTGAAAAATGTAGCTCAGAAACAAGTGATTGATTTCCTTGAGGAGTATATTTTCTGTCGATTTGGTATTCCAGAGACTATAACTGTTGACCAGGCGTCTGTGTTTAATGGTCAAGAAGTTATGGCTTATGCTAAGTCATTTGGAGTGAAAATTCTGAACTCTTCCCCTTACTATGCTCAAGCAAACGGGCAAGTAGAATCAACCAACAAAATTATTAAGAATACTCTGTCTAAAATGATTGTAGATAATCCAAGAGAATGGCATGAGTTATTGCCAAAAGTTTTATGGGCTTATAGAACATCAAAAAGAGACAGTACAAAAGCAACACCATATGAATTGGTGTATGGCCAGGCTGCAGTTTTACCCGTCGAGATAAATATCACTTCCCACAGGGTAGCTAGTCATTATGATCCAAACAATGTTGATTTTGAAGAATCAATATATGGAGAACTAGATGGACTAGTCGTTCGCACGCGTAAGATTAATCAAGCACGTAGCATGAGGCGATAAACTTCATTGATCAAAGAAGCCACCGACCTCATGATCAAAGCTAGAAATCATGGGTTTAATTCATTCAAAACCTTGAGATTAAGCTAAAGTTTAAGCGAAACCATTTAAACGACTAATCCATGGAGCAAACCTCACCCCGTGACCGAACCGATTAACTACTCACTCATAGCAAAATGACTAGAAACAAGGCTAGGAAGAGAAAACATGCTTAGCCGATAAAAACGGAAATAAACTTGATTTATATAAGGATCTCAACCGTAGCTACAACATTAACACATGAGAAAACATCAAAACACTTAAACTTACTTGAGTTCTTGGAGATTGAAAGCTTGAAAGACTAAGAACACAAAATAGAAATCCTAGAGAGCAAGAAAAGACTAAGGCCTAAAAACTAACTAATGGCCTCTATTCCATAAATGGCATACAAGCCTATTTATAGACCTTACAAAATCAGCCAAAAAGTGGACAAAAAGGCCCCTAAAATATCCCAAAGACATGCCAAAAGTGGAAACTTTCCATAAAAGGAAAGTTGAAATATTCAGCAAAAGGTGCTGGCCGAAGGGCATTGGCATGGATACCTCAAAAATGAGGTATGCATACCAACTCAACTGTCTTGCAATTCGGCATGATGGTATGGATACCTTATTTTTGAGGCATCCATACCTCTGTGAAAAAACTGCAGAACTGGACAGCTTGGTTCACCAAGCCTTGTGGTAGTCCGACGGCCATCCGATGCTTCATTACATGATCAATGGGACTTGGCGGAGGTATGCCTTGTGGCCTTGGATCCTCGGATGCCCTCGAGGGCCGTCCTCGATGCATTAGGCTTACTTGAAACACTTTGGCACGCTTCTCGCCAACCTTGACCACCGGCCAATCTCCGAGGCTTCTTGTGGCACCATTAGGCTTCGGTGACAATGACATGAGAACCGGCGGGCAGCTGGACACTTGGTTCATCCCGGAACATCGCTTGGCGTCCAAAACCACCTTCTTGGCACTTTTGACCTGATAAGCTTACAAAAGATACCTTACGAGCAAAATAGAATAAAAACGACGACTAAAGCATAGAAAAGCCACAAATTAGAGGATTAAAGCCCCAAGATCATACGATCTTGGGTGCTAATCACACCCCCCAACTTGAACTTTGCTAGTCCCTAGCAAACTAAAACAAAAAGTATTAAACTAAGCTAAACAATCCCCTCGAGATTCAAGATACAAAAATTATGCTCAACTACAACAACTAGGCAAGAGTCCAAAACACCCCTTCAAATCCAATCATATGCAATCCCCGCACAAACATGCCATGAACTAGGATGAAGAAATTATGCCATATTAGAGTAGTCAAGCATGCATGCACCACAACGAGTTTCGACTCCAAAACTCACAAGGATACACTCTTATTCGACTTTCACACATTGAGAAATGAGATACATCCCATGACAAGCGCTAGCAAGTAAATGCAATAGCCAAAGACAAAAAGCTACGCATGCTATCAAAAGGGCACTTAGAACGAAAGGAAAGCTAATTATTGACAAGTATGGAAAGACTAGGAATATCACAACTTAAGTAGTAATAGATATCGACCATGCATCAAACGGAGTTAATTAACGTACAAAAGATCAATGGAGGACTTTATTAGCTTATAACGACCTTGGATACAAAGAGAAAGTGACTACAAAAATGTAGTGGCCATATACTTGCATGGTTCATCTACCCTTGGCCACTACCAACCCTAAACTACCCAAGGCATGGCCACATATCGGCCAAACACCAAAGAAAGTTACGAAAAAGAAATAACGAAAAACTACTACCACCGACTCCACCACATGTAGACAACATTCACATCACACTCCTCACGGTATTAAGCATCGAGCTCCCCCTTTTCCATTGGACTCTTTCTCATCCGGAATGTATGCTAGCCCGACTGTCCAACCAATCATCTCATCATAGTATTCAACCCTCTTTCGAATATGCTTTTGCTCTTTATAGCATTTCTTTGATTTTTCTTTGAAGAATAGGGTCATTTGAATTGAGATTTGTAGTGGGAGAGATTGAAGGGCCAATTCGAGGGTTTTGGAGAGGGAGATGAAAATTTGGGCCTTAGTTTTTGTAGTGGGAGAGGAAAGATAGGGAATCATGTACCAACTCTTCGCCTTTTTACATTCCAACCACTTCTATCATATTCACACCACCCCCAAACCATCTTGAATCTTTGAAAACTATTGACACACAACCCTCCAAACATCCGGTTACTTAGGTTTGAACAATGAAAGAGACTCGGACTATGGTTCAAAACAAGGACGAGGAGACTCTTATGTGGTTTAATCAAACAAAAATGCCTTGAATCATTTCCTAAGTACGCCAACAACTCCAACAAGATGCAAGAAAGATATATACACTACTCAAGCATGAACAAAAGATATTATTTACGCAAATGCGGGAAATGAAAGCAAAAAGCATGGAATGCTTAAGAAACGAATCTCCACTCTAGTGATGCACTACTTGACTTGACTTTTAAGCTCAACTTGTTCATCAAAATTCATGTATATGCATGTGACATGGATTAAAACACACAACCGAATTCGACGGGATACACGACTCTTGCCATATTGACACAATTGAGCATAATTAAAATATCTAGCATGTGAAAACATTACTAACAAGGGAAGATTGCAAGAAAAAGCAAATTTTAAAATTTTAAAAAAAACAAAAATAGAAAATTTGCTTACTCCGCAACCTAACCTCTTAGAAAGGCTTGCACCCGAGCATAGGGCTAGGTCGTTGATAGCATATATACCGGAAGACCGGATCGTTCCCACAGAGAAATCTTCTTCAGCGAACTTGGAATAGATGTAATGTAAAGTATTTCGGCGTTCAAGCGGCCAACTTTTGGTGTTTGATTCGAAAGATGGAATTAAACTTGGAAATAAACTAGATTAAGGTGGTCGAGTCAAAAGGGATTGATTTACCCATGACTTAGCCATTAAACGGTTTCTTCATCTAACTCATGAATGGACCGAAACCGTCCGGATTCCACTAGAAGAATTAAAAGCTGAAGACTACTTGTAACTTAATTCAAAGTTCTAATTCAAATTGAACTCATTTAACGCAAGTGAGAGACGAAAAAGGATCGTTCGCACGCGTAAGATTAATCAAGCACGTAGCATGAGGCGATAGACTTCATTGATCAAAGAAGCCACCGACCTCATGATCAAAGCTAGAAATCATGGGTTAAATTCATTCAAAACCTTGAGATTAAGCTAAAGTTTAAGCGAAACCATTTAAACGACTAATCCATGGAGCAAACCTCACCCCGTGACCGAACCGATTAACTACTCACTCATAGCAAAATGACTAGAAACAAGGCTAGGAAGAGAAAACATGCTTAGCCGATAAAAACGGAAATAAACTTGATTTATATAAGGATCTCAACCGTAGCTACAACATTAACACATGAGAAAACATCAAAACACTTAAACTTACTTGAGTTCTTGGAGATTGAAAGCTTGAAAGACTAAGAACACAAAATAGAAATCCTAGAGAGCAAGAAAAGACTAAGGCCTAAAAACTAACTAATGGCCTCTATTCCATAAATGGCATACAAGCCTATTTATAGACCTTACAAAATCAGCCAAAAAGTGGACAAAAAGGCCCCTAAAATATCCCAAAGACATGCCAAAAGTGGAAACTTTCCATAAAAGGAAAGTTGAAATATTCAGCAAAAGGTGCTGGCCGAAGGGCATTGGCATGGATACCTCAAAAATGAGGTATGCATACCAACTCAACTGTCTTGCAATTCGGCATGATGGTATGGATACCTTATTTTTGAGGCATCCATACCTCTGTGAAAAAACTGCAGAACTGGACAGCTTGGTTCACCAAGCCTTGTGGTAGTCCGACGGCCTTCCGATGCTTCATTACATGATCAACGGGACTTGGCGGAGGTATGCCTTGTGGCCTTGGATCCTCGGATGCCCTCGAGGGCCGTCCTCGATGCATTAGGCTTACTTGAAACACTTTGGCACGCTTCTCGCCAACCTTGACCACCGGCCAATCTCCGAGGCTTCTTGTGGCACCATTAGGCTTCGGTGACAATGACATGAGAACCGGCGGGCAGCTGGACACTTGGTTCATCCCGGAACATCGCTTGGCGTCCAAAACCACCTTCTTGGCACTTTTGACCTGATAAGCTTACAAAAGATACCTTACGAGCAAAATAGAATAAAAACGACGACTAAAGCATAGAAAAGCCATAAATTAGAGGATTAAAGCCCCAAGATCATACGATCTTGGGTGCTAATCAACTAGAAGAGTCCAGAATTGATGCATTGAACAATATCCAAGCTCAGAAAAAGAAGATGGAAAGAATATATAATAAAAGAGTGCATGAGAAATCATTTGCAGAAGGTGATTTGGTTTGGAAAGCAATATTACCTTTAGATAAGAAAAAGAAAAGAGCATTTGGCAAATGGTCTCCAAATTGGGAGGGACCATTTCGTGTGTTAAAAGTCCTAAGAGGAGGAGCATACCATTTGGAATCAATCCTTGGGATATCACATGAAAGAACAATTAATGGGAAGTATTTAAAGGGATATTTCCCATCACCTTGGGAGTCAATTGATTCATAAAATTGCCTTTTGATGGATCAGTTGATCTTAAGTTTATCTGTTTTGATGAAGTGATGCATAGGACTGAATTCTCAGTTATTGATTATAAAAGACATATAATAATATGCAGATTAAACAGAAAATTCACATAATAAGCCTATTAACCAAGGCTTATACTTTCATTCCATAATAAAACATAATATGGCACCGGTTAATAAGGCAGAATCAAAACAAAAGCCTTTTGAAGAGAGGCAATGGAAAAGATACAATTAAAAGAAAAGGCTAAGTATCATAAGCCTAATTTCCAGCTGGTGCAATGGGGTTGCCATCTGCGTCAATGCTGATGATCTCGAAGTAATGAGGAAAACTCCATGTTACAAACAAATGGAATTTCTCCCAAGCATATGTCAGGAAGTCATGCTCCCTGTCCCTAGCAAGCTCCTCTGCATCCATTTGTATTTTCTTCTCAACCATAGGCCTCATAGCAAGAACCTTTTGTTCGGCCTTAGTCTGAAGAACAGCCCTCTTTTGGGCTCTCTTTATTTGCCACTTTTGGTGTTTCTTAAGTATCTTTCTTGAAGAGTTGGGTGGGAGTATCCATTCAGATTCTTCAAATGCTATCATCTTGTTATGGAGATTGATGACTTTATCCTGACTCAACTCATAATTGACCCAAAAGGGGTCATAGTGTGCAGTAGTGCTGGTCCTTAACCAAAGTCTTATGAGAGGCAAAGATGTTTTAAACCCGTGAAGATGGGTAGTAATGAGGCTACTTTCATAAAACTGAAGAGTTTCACAGGCCCATAAAAAGTTCAAGTAGGGGATTTGCTCTTCTAAAATGTGAATATCTAAAAAGGCAAAAGCAGCCAGTAATTCTTTGGCTGTAGTTTCATCAGAATCTCTAAAGAAAGAATACCCTCGATGGGTAGTAAGAGACATAGGGGGATCAAACCTCAGTTTGGTTAATTCCCCAAACCAATCAGGGGTCTCAGAGAGAGGTTTGAGTTTAGGTTCATCATCAGAGAAATCGACGGGATAGCAGGGTTTTCGAACAATTTCTTTCCAATAAAGATGTTGGGTCTTAGCCTTTTCAAAGAGAGAATGATGATTCTCTAGATAAGGCTTACCACCTGTTTCTGCCAATTGAAATGACAAGGGTCGTGAGGATGATGAGAGTAGTGAGTCCAGCAGCATTGCTCTTGGTTCTTCTCTAACCCAAGGAAACATGTAGCTCACTTTGATGTGAGAACGTCTGATGTTGGAGTTTGGGTAGAAGAGTGATTCTTCCATCCTGACAACCACCCTTTCAGTGGGTGGCACAAGTCCCCATTGTGCAGGGGGATTCGATGGCAAGGGGTCATCCCATCCAGTGGGTCGAATGGGAGAATATGGATCATCCATGGAGGAGGAACTCCCTTCGAAAGCTGGAAATTTGTTCTTCCCGTCGATCTCCATATGTGCAGAGTTTGTATTTGCAGTGGACATCATTAAAGGAACGAACTTTGTTTGATCTGTTGAAGGTAAAACAATGAAGTTTGATGTCTAATTTAAAGGCATAAGTGATAACTGCCAATGTAGTGGCTGTTCAGTTTTTCGCTTGAAAACTGCTAATTCAATTTTCAAAATTGGCGTGGGTCATTAACTCAATCCCCAAGGAATAACCGTCCACGATCTCCACTAAAATGGAGAAGGGGATGAGTCGTGTCAGCTTATTCGTGACAATAAGTAATTTTTTAGATTTGCCAGTTATAACATTACTCGGTAACGACTGAGTGAACTTTTGATTAATGGGTCCCCATCGATTTGGGAACAATTGTTAGTTAAATTGTCCAAAGGGTGGATTAAGAAATTTGGAGTATTGTTTATTAGGTCTAGCTTCACTTATTCAGGCATACATCAATAATAAGAATAAGGTCAATCTCAAATAATAAATATAAGATTCCAAAAAGCCTAAAAGGCTAATATTCATTAAAAGAAGGGTCAAATATGAACAAAGCCTTACAAAAGATAGGCTATGATATAGTCATTTACAAAATTTACTGAATTCTAGACTTGAAATCCATGAAGAACTTAACAAAATAGTTCCATTGGTGATCAATAGTCTTGTATCTTGATTGATTTTTCAAGTAATCATCTCTCGTCACTTCAATCATGGCTTTTATCCCTTGCTCATCAGGAGTAATACTGGCCAGATCATGACTGATGTGCTCTTTCTGTGAAATTAGAGAAATCCTTTCTTGCTTGATCTGGTTCAAACGGGCAATCAGCTCAGCCTCTTCTACATCTAATTGATGCAAGTCATTTTTCAGTTGAGTGATGGAAATGCTCATTGTATCAAGTTTGCCAGAAGTATTGGCAAACTGATCTATGGTCTTCAGCTTCTCCTTCATTTCCTTTTGACAGTAAGCTGCAACTGACAGATTCTTGCTTAAACTAGACCAAAGCTCCTCCAATTCAATATGCTCTAAGTCAGGAAGGATTTTCTTATCAATTAGATGAGTAACACAGCTAGTGAAAGCTGGAATATAATCTGCAGCTACTTCTGCTAAAGGGAGCTCGAGCATTCGAAAGAAGGATTTCACCTCACCTTTTGTTTCTTCACTCAAATGATAAGAGGTGGGAGGAGTTAGAGATTTAGAAAACTCAGACATGGATTTGGAATAAGACTCAGAAAAAGTCTTAACTTTACTTATCATTTGATCCAAGTCTGAAACAGGATATTGATCCCCATCCTTATTGACAGGAAAAAAGATTGCTTTGGGGGTTTCAGAAGCGATTCCATGATCCAATGGTTTTTGTCCTGCCATCTGTGTTTGCTCTTGGACCTCAGGAATTCCTGTCGACTGAGAGGGAGTGGAAGTGATTATGGCAGGAGTTGGTTCTTCAGCAGTCTCTTGAGACTTGGGAGAATTAAACCCAACTATACCTAAACCAATGTCAGTGTCACCTTGGGAATGAGTAGGCGACATTTGATTGTCAGGGCCTAAATCAAGGTTCAAATCAATTAAGGCTTCATCACTTGCTGAAGGTATAGAAGCAAACTGTGTAGTTGTCAATCCACCAACTTTTTCAGTATTCACACCTTCTAGGAGTGTTTGGACATGTTCTGGAGAAACAGCAGCAACTTGCTTGGTATCTGTCGGAATTGGCTCATCAGCTTTTTCAGGAATAACATCTTCTTGATCAGCCTGGATTGGAGGCTTCAGAGGTGATGGTGTATGGCCATCGGTTGTATCTTCTTGCATTGGAAACTCCACAACATTTGAAAGGTCAGTAGTTTCCTTATCTTGACTATTGTTGTCTTCGGAAGATGTTGGTAATTGAAGTTTCCTCCTAGTTCTCTGAAATTGTAAGAAGGATAGTAGTTAGTTAAATAGTAAAAGACCAAACACAAACAAATGGTCATATATAAGAATTAGATGTTTTACCCTTTGGAATAGCCCTAAAGTTTCCATATCATCAGCAATCTCCTCCTCTTGGGCTTGGGGATTGTAGTTTTTAATGGCATCAGCAAGTAGTGGAGGAGCTAACTTATCATCCACTTGAGAACTTCGAGTTCTTTTCTTATGTTTGGATAAGTCATCAGCATTAACAATTCCTTTCCCTTTATCTACCTTCGATGGTGAAGTTTCCTTTAAAATAGGAATCTCTGTGGGAATAGAAACGGACAAGAGTAATAGCATGGAATTAGTGTCTGATAAAACATGAGACTGATGACAAAATTAAACAAAAATAAGTAAAAACATAATACCTGAACATGAGGTATTAGGGTCAAGTCTTGAAAGGCAATTATCCAAGTCTTTGTTGAAGACGATTGGTGTAACAAAACTCCAAAAAGTTTTGAAAGCAGAAGTAGATGAGGGAGCAGCATCAAAAGCTTTGAAAATGTACCCAGTTCTTGCACCCTGAAATTGCCCAACTAACTCCCGAATGAGGGAAAGCTGGGTTACACTAGGTCTAGTATCTACCAAATCCTTAATCCTTGGGTGAGTATAGGGGACAGGTACCCCTTGTGTTAGACCAAACTGTTTGGCACACTGATTAGGCATATATATTTCAAAGCTGCAGTTGGAAAAATGAGAAGCAGATGGGGAGAATCCTATAGAAAGGAATCTAGAAATCAGTATGCTAGCCCAGAAATCATTAACCACTTGGACAGGAACCAGCAGATTGAGGATAGGCTGTATCTTCCGAGAGGCAGGGTATTGACATTCCTTGAAAGGAAGCCAATCTGGAAGATCACCAATTTTAGATTGAAAGAAAGTCGTAAAATATCTTCTAAACATACAGTTCTCTCCTCGAGGCTCAAAAGATAGGAAATATTCACCATAACTTTGATAGTCTTCACCATCTTCCCTTTGTGGATAACGACTGAAAGGTCTGATCGACGGGAAGTAAGCATATAGCCAGGCCTGGAGTATCCAGAGAGGGCCACCACAGCAGTTGGTAATTTTATTCTTAACGAAAGTCCAAAGACCCTTGTAAAGAGTACCCAAAACAAAGGGAGCCAGGGCCAATTTCTTATTCTGAGCCAGACAAATGGCTAGTCTTATATACTCCTGAGTAATCTTAAGACCAGAAATACACATTACATACTTGCAAAGCCAATATAGGTAAAAAGCAACCTTTTCATGAAATTGAGGTTTGGCATGTTCAGGCCCAAAATGTTGAATCAGGAAACTGGCATAACTTACAGAGCCTTTGAACTGAAATGGAGGCTTATAGGGGTCATGATCAAGTGTAGCATTCACTTCTAGGCTTACACATGACAGGCCAGTAAGATGAATGATGTCCAAAACGGTAGGTGACATAGGTCCATTTGGAAAAATAAAAGCATTACATGATGTGGACCAGAAGCAAGCGGCAGCAGCTAATAGATAAGGGTTTATTTCTATAGAGAGAGTCGAAAGGTCAATCAATTCAGAAATATCCAGTGCTGTCCATTCAAGATGAAGGTGTCCTCTCATTCGGTCAACCCACTTCTTCCAAGTTGGTTGAACCGTTGGCCACGATCTAATTGATCCTCTCGTTTCCCAATTAGTCCATTGAAGGCCAGGAAGCGAAAGTAGTAGGGGTTCATCAACATTGACTGGGTAGTACGTTGGTAATTCAGAAGGGGTAGGAGAATATACTGGCCCAAGTATGAAGTTGGTTTGGGTGTCTGCCCTAGAAACGAAATACTGATTTACCTGCTCTGCCTCTCTAAGGCATTGAGGAAATCTTAATGGAATATCGTCAGCAGGAACCTCAGATTGAGGGGAACTTTGTCTCTCTGGTTGCGTCGACTGAGAAGCTTTCGATTTGGTTGATTTAGAAGTTGGCGAAGCTTTGGTGACCAATACCTTACCGGTTGATGGTTTTTTGGGCGCCATTACAAAAGAGGTGTTCAAAGAGAAGGTTTTTCGAAGAAGGAGTAAAAATATATTGACTGTGCCCTAGCTTTCACGATGAAGGCTATGTATATGTTTGGGAAACCACACATATCAGTCACGACTTTGGGGAATTTATTTACTTAAGTTAAAAGGTTTTAACTTAAATAAATAAGGGGGGCATTGTTTACTCCATAATTATAATTTTATTTCACCCGTCGTTTGGGTGACACGTGGCATAAGAAATTGTGATATTATTAGAGGTAACTCCGGTATACCTTAATATCATAGGTTAAAGTAGGTAAACAAGAAACCACAGCAAAAGGTTTTATCAAAACACTCCCGTCGATTGACCCGTCGATCAGTCAATTTGGGGCTCTTTCCCGTTTGATGAGATAAGCATATATGAACTTATTTGTGTGGGCAGTTCATATACAGGTGTTAAAAGGTGATTCACGGAGACACTCTTTGGATCGTGGGAAGTATTGCTCAGCAATTCTTGGAGCAATTTACCACAACGTGGGAATTATTCGGTTCACTGATCGTGGGAGCAAATTCAAAGGCATACTACGAAGGAGTAACTGCCATCTTTGGAGGGAATATTCAAATTCAAATAAAGAGGCCTATATATGGAGAGATTCGTAACAGTTTTCGACACAAACAACGCCAATCAGGCCTTTATCTTTTCTTTTCTAGGAGTAGCTTTTAACTTGTAATCGTTCACACGATAATCTTTATCGTTTGTTCTTCTACTTCGAAGTTTAATAAAGTCCATTTTATTATCCTTCTTCCATAATCCATCCACTTCATTGTTTGTTTCCAAAGAAGTCCTGAAACACGGCAAGGAACCAAACTCCACTTTTCCACAACCACATTCAAGCAACTCGAAACACAGATACCCGTCGATTCTGCCATCGATCCCCGTCGATTGAATTGATCCAGAAAACTTGGTAACAGTAGGAAGCTGGCCTGGGGTTGAGGAAGGGAGGCCGGTGAGACAAAGAGGCGGGAGGGGAGGTGGGCCAGGGAGGGCGGCGGCCCCACCTCCCCGAGGCTGAGGCCGAGAAGGTGAAACGAGGGCGGAAGATGGAGGTGAAAAGGTGGAAGGTAGTGAAAATGGGGCAAAGGGACAGAGAAACCAAATAAAAAACCCTAACTAGGTAGGGAGAGGAGGGATGGAACCCTAGGGGGAGAGAGAGCCGCAGCTCCTCTCAGACTTCTTGGAACAACGAAAATTGTCATTTGGGTATTATCGGTACTTTAGTGATAGTTTTATTTATTGAAAATGATTATTATTTATGTTGAAAATCGAGGGCGTGACAAATACGTTGGTCATTTTGCTATAAAAATAGTACTGACATTAAGGATTCACCAAAAAAAAAAAAAAAGAGAAAAGTATTACTATTCAGTACATCCCCCTTTACAAATTTTCGTTGCTCATTTTATAAATTTTTTTGTCTCATTTAATAAACTTTTGTGGCTCGTTTTATTGTTGGATGTACTGCACATACTTTACGAATTATTTGTGTGAGACACAAAAGTGGCCCCCCATGGCATATGAACATTTTCAGTACCCTATTGCCCGCTTTCCAATAGTGGGACTCAAATTTTTGTTGCAACGCCCCAAACAGACTACTGGCCTAGTACCTTGATTTTGATCCATAAGTCACATCACATGGCCCAAAATGTTTAAGCCCAAGGTACTAATAATAGTCCATAAGGTTTGTTATATATCCCGATCATCCATGTAGATTTCCGATGCAGGACGAGGTGTTACATTTGTGGTATTGTTAACAAATTTTTTTGGTGTTGTTTATGAATTTTGTGGTTAAAAAAAGACAGCGCAATGCCAAAAAAGACGACTCAAAATTATGATTTTTTGTGATGTTTAAGAATTTTAGTGGTTTTTACAAAAAAATAATAATGTTAATTATGAATTCTTGTGGTCCAAAGTAAATATTTTAGTGTTCAAGTATGCGATTGTGTGATAGTTTGCGTATTTTTGTGCTCTGAAAATACTTGTACAAAAGTGATTCAATTATCCAGTAAACACTTTTGGGAAGTCATGGAGTTCTTCAAACAGTTAGGTCTGTTTCCACTAACAAAAATCACTAAAAATTTAACGCATTTTACCATTTTGTTTTCACTAATAAAAAACTTTCAGCATTTTACCATTTCGTTTTCACTAATTAAAAAGTTGTCAACAAACACTGGTTTTGTTACAATAACTCTACTCACAAACCATCAACAACTTATTTACTACCGAAAATAATTTGACATTTCTCAACAACTTATTCACTACCAGAAACACCTAAAAACTTCTCGACCACAAATAAAAATCTACAAATTTTTCACTACCAGAGATGTTAAACCTAGCCTTCTACATTAATTGCCTTTAACATGAATGGAGTTTTTTTTATCAAAGTAATCTCATTTTTAAAACAATTGGCCGGAATATTATAGTTTTTAAACTATTTTTAAAACTACCCGGTAGAGCCACTTCAAATGGCTCTACTAGAGTAGCGCCACTTAGATTAGCTCTACACGATAAGTGGCACGAACCCTCGTGCCACGCAACTATATGACGTGGAACTAGCGCTTTTTCAAATAACTCTACTCAATCAAGTAGAGCCATTTGGAATGGCACTACCTGATTAAGGCTCCGTTAACTTTATGAAAATTTTGTCCTTATTTGAATTTTTTTTGCATTTGTTAGTTTTGTGCCAAATTTTTTTGGGGTATTGATTCGTCTCGACAAAAAAAATCGGAAATGTAAAATTTTGGCACTTTTACCCAAGTATTTTGAGAAATAACCATTTTATTTTTACGCTAAAAATGGATATTTCTCAAAATGCTTGAGTAAAAGTAAAAACACGGCATTTAATATATATTGGGAAAACACGGCATCAATCAAACGTGGACAACGAAAATGGGATAAAATGTGAATACAACAAAAATAAAATCATTTGTGGTGTAAAAAATTCTGCTGTTAAAACATACTCCCTCCGTCCCTTTATTACAGTCCAGTATTCCATTTTGGGCTGCCCCTTAATAAGTGTCCATTTTGTAAAGTTAGTGGGTAAAAGTTGGTGAATTGTCTATTTTGTCCCTAAAAGTAGATTTCATTTTGAAAAGTTAGTGAGTAAAAGTGTAATGATGATGGGTAAGTAGGGAAAGTGGAGGAAAAAGTTGATGTGAAAGGTATAATGATGATGTCTTTTTAATAAGTTGGAATTACGAAGCAGGACATTTAAAAAGGGACGGAGGGAGTATTAACTTTTTCCATTTTCTTATTTCCTTTCTACTTCAGTTAGGGGAAAAAGAAAAATAAACCTGTTATGTACATATTTTTGGAGCTTATTTATGTTGTAATAAAAACTTGTGGGCACGTCTTCTATGACAGATTTTTCCGTTTGTACGCAAGTTAAGCTTTCATGTGTTCCACATGTCTGGCGTATTTCAGTTACTATTTGAACAGAGCCAGAGGACGTGAGTCCATTCCATTTGGAAAATAATTAAATGTGGTGTTTTCCGGGATGGGGTGTAACATATGTATGTGCATATTATGCTGTAGATTTTTTTGTTTAATATGAATAAAGTTAGGAGTATCTTTTATTTATTGTTAGATACTCCTACTTCTTAGTTTTTTCCTATTGACAATTTTTTTTCTTTTGTACTTTTTCAAAGACAAACATTTTGTCTTCGTGACGAACGCACCCTACAGAGGTCCTGTAGAGCCCCGTAGTTTCGGAAAAATCGTTTAAAAGTTTTATAAATGCTAGAATAGGAAATTTGTAGAGTTTAATTGAATTAGGGTTAATGTGATAGAATGGCTTGTAAGAGGGTGTATGTGCAATATGGGTTTATTTGAGTATATATGTGTAGGAGAGTGTGGTGTAGAGAAATAACTTTCCCAAACACACACACACCACGTCTCTCTCTCCCTCTCGGCATTCTTCTCTCTCTCTCACCCTCTCACCCAAAAATCCCACTCCAAGTTCAAAACCCACTAAGATCCATCACCAAATCATCATCCTCTCGGGCTCTCGACCTTGGGTTTCGTTGGAGCAAGCTCGGAGAGGAGTATTTTCGAAGGATTTCGAATTCAAAGGCTAGGGCTCGATCAATCCGTTGGGTTTCGTTCTCAAAGTCGAGGTAGGGATTTCTAACTTTCTCTATATGTTTATGAGTTGATTCGGTGTCCAAAACTTGCTTTGGATCGTTGTTTGGAAGCCTTGTGTTCGCCCTTGAAATCTGTCAAAAACGTGCTGAAAAATCCAGGCGCTACATGTAGCACCCTTTTTCTGCTACATGTAGCAAACCCAGATTTCTTTGATTTTGGTTTGCTGACTACATGTAGCACCCTTTTTCTACTACATGTAGCAAACCCGGATTTCTTTGATTTTGTTCGCTGGCTACATGTAGCACCCTTTTTCTGCTACATGTACCAAAACCCAGATTTCTTTGATTTTGTTCGCTGGCTACATGTAGCACCTTTTTCTGCTACATGTACCAAACTGGAAATTTCTGAAAAGTTTCTCCTTTCATGGTTTGGACCCCCGATCACTTCTAATACCTTTTAAACACCTTTAAATCATCTCTAAGGTTGATTGCTCGCGTTTCAATGATTCGTTGTTCGTCCCTACTCTTCAGGCTCTCGTTATAATAAAGAAAAGTATAAAACTGAATGAATACGATACTTGTTCGTTTGTTCACGCGTTTGGGCTATTACATGAGTATTGTGGCATGCTTTATGAATGATGCGGACTTGACATACGTCATGCTCTACGGTATTGAGGCTTGTAGAACGAAAAATCACAATTTAGAACGATAGAACGAAACGAAGAAAGCCACGGATCCACTACAAGGTGTGATGCCGGAAAACGGGACGCACGGGGTCCCAAATGCCCGGAAGTGCACAAGAAAGCCACGGATCCACCGAATGGTGCGATGCCGGAATGAATTTGGGATGCACGGGGTCCCAAATGCCCGGAAAGAAAATCGAGAACACTTGATATAATGAAAACGGAGAATTTTAGAGATTATTAAGTGACGTGAATATGATCGGTATTGATTGTCAAGAATTAACCACTTGTTCTTGCTCACATGGGAAACTTTCTTATATCAATGTTCATCTCGGTGCATCGTCCATCTTATATGCATATAGTTTGAGTAAAGATTTCTCTACTGGGCTAGTGTAGCTCAACCTATTATTATTTTCAGGTACCTCTCAGGGACATTGATATGGAGTGCTTGCTGTGCATCTGACCATACTTTTGAAAGCTAACTTTGAGGAATTATCATGGCATCTTTGTAAAATCTTTTTTGAAGATGTAATCGTAATTTCAATTATATTCTTTGACTTCCTCTCTTTAGGATACTGTCTAAGAATTTGGGGCCGGAGTGCCTTTATTGTAAACCTTTAAACTTGATCGTTCTCTTGGACGGATTATGGGAAGCAAATTTGGGGTATTATGACGTATTATTGCGAAGGACTTTTATTGGAAACGCTATTATTATTATGTTGAAAATCCAGGGTGTGACAACTTGGTATCAGAGCATCTAGGTTTAAATACCTGGAGACCGTGGGGAGACTTAGTCTCATGGGTTCAAAAAAAAAAAATCATTGCATATTTTAACAAAACCTGTGTGAGCTTGCATGACTGAAGTGTGATCATCATTGAACTAGTATTGCATTTATGTTCACATGAAACAGTGAAAAGCTGACGCTTGTGTCTGAGAAAAAGAGAAGTTTGACCTTCTTGTAGTAGCTATGGTTGCGATCGTTGTTGTTGTTATCGTTACTGTTGGTAGTTTTTGGACTTAAGCTATATGTGGTAAAGTGCCCTTTTAGATGAGATGTTAGGCAGGAAAGAATCTGAAAGACTGAGATTGTTACAGTGCTTGTGCGTAGTGCTGAGGTTGATGTGTGAAAGCTGATATCTGTTAGTATGTAATTGAAGTGCTAGACTATTAATAAGATTTATGAGCTAAGTGTTGGATGTGCTTTATTTGAATTGTGTGGGTTACATATCGGGTCTGAATTGCGTTAATTGAATTTTATGTGATGTAAGTCGCATCGAGTGTAAGTATACGAAGAGTAATATTTCTTTTGCGTTACAAGAACCGTAGTTGTCTGGAAAGTGAGTGGGACGTATCATAGCCAGCAGGTGAGTTAGCGTGTGCCTTGCATGTGTTGGAGAAGGGTATGACCTCTTGTGGTACTAATTGTGGTTAGTTGTTGTTATGGTAGTTATTGAGATAGCGACTGTGAGTATAGGTAAGGCGGGTTGAGCCCACATAGGGAGCTATATGTTTCTAAGGTTGATTTAGGAAGATGAGAGTTATAGGTAGGGTGCCTAGATACAGTATGTGTCTTCTGGACACCCAGGCGACTACCGATGAGATCCAGTTGGAAGAGGCGCTTGATCACCGCTTCTTCTAGATGGAAGTCTCGGAAAGTCAATTGGACACTAGGATTGCATATAGAGGTTAGATCTCTAGGCTTGAGGTGGATGGCTCTACGTAGGAATTTCGTAGAAAAGGGAAGTGTTATGGGGTCGTAGTCTTCATTGTTGAGGTGAATGTCGTGGTGGTGTCATTATGACAGGTGGATAGAAGGTAGTGATAGCTTTGTGTGGTAAAAAGAAGAAGAAGAAGAAGAAGGAAGACAAGACTTGAGGTGTACTATATCAATGTGACTTGAGACGAGTGATTGATGTCAGTGCGTGGTAAGAGACTTGTTTGAAGTGAGGGCAATAGAAATGAGGACTGTTATGAATTGAAAGACTTGAGTATAGAGATTGTGTATGAAGTGTAATTGGGGATGTGGACTAGACTAATGACAGTATGAGATATGTTGAGGTATGCCGTTAGGGTGACATGTTTGTTTGAGAGGGTTAAGGGATAATAGTGGTAGTGACAGCAGTGAGGGTGATGGGAATGAAAGTTGTTGATATTGAGATTGAGTGAAATTGTGGTGAATGTTCTTGAGGAATAATGTGTCGATAAGATTGTTTAGTAAATAAAAAAAGAAAAGAAAAAGGAGAGCTATGAAACTTGTGGTGAGCGAAACTGTCAGAAGATATTGGTGCGAGAGAATTGACTCCTAGGTGATGAAGTACTTGGAATATTGGAATGTGATGAGAAATATAGACATGCTGGTTGCAACCCCCAAAATCTTGCTGGTATTTAGGAAGGTGTCTGTCAATTTGTTTGTACTTGTATTGGTGTTTAAAATTTTAGTATCGAGATAATCAATAGTTGTGGAAGTTCGTTAGTGCAACTAGTGCACACATTGTGTCGGTATTTGGGTGATGAAATGCCATGTGATTGTAAAGTTGATAGAGGAATGATTAATATCGATGCAGTGTATTTGTGATGTGATATTTGAGATTGTGAAAATGAGAAACATGTGACTTGAGTAGACTAATTGACGAGAGTATTCGAGGTTAATGGGTGAACAGAAAACGTGAAAGGTATTATGAAGTTGAAAAGAACGAGATTACTATTGGGCTTTCTAGAGCCATAAAATGTGAAATGTTGGATACTTTGTGAGTTGGTGAGTCTGCTGGATACTGAGTGAGTCTGTTAATACGTGGATGTGTCTAGTGTCGTGTAAGCTATTAAATTGTACCGTGGATTTGTTGAAATGTCTCGTGAATGAAATGTGCTGTCGTTTAGCTTTAATCTACATGTGTGATTTGTTATGTAACCTCAATGCATGAAATTTACTTTGAGTATACAATGTAGAATAAACAGTGATGCTTATGTGGGTAGTTGCTACGAGTGTATACCTTTCTTGAGCAGCAGCAACGATGCTTGAAGAATTTGGTTCAAGGAAAATAGTGGATTGATAGTTTACCAGAACGGTTTTAATGTGTGTTGTGAAGAGTCATGTAGAAGGGACGTGTTACAATAGGAGTGAGTTTGGATTTCCGAGAATAGAAACAGGAAGCGATTCAGAGTGGGCTAGGGAATGTGAAGCAGTGTTGGATTCTTAGTTGTGTTTGAATGTTAAATGGACGAAAAAAAAACGTTTGAGGTTTGTGCAGAGATGATATAAGAGTTGTGTGGGTAAACAGAAGTGTGAGTTAGAGATAACGGTTTACGATTTTTTTTTTGTTAAATGTGTTTCGTTGTACCAAGGGAGGTGAACCATGCCTTTAAGAGGGGGAAGTGAGTAGCGAGGTGCGTGAAATAATTTGAGATTGTTAAAGGGAATGGTGCAGCTGCCTATTATTTGTGGTATTGATAGAATTGAATTAGTTGTGAGGTGTGTTTATTTGTGGAGACGAAAGAGGTGTTAATAGCTTGAGATGTGAGACGTTTAACTAGGATGAGTTGGTGTTAAAATTGAGTGAATGGTGATAATCGTTATGTAGTCAAACTATTGGGTTTTGGGTTTCTTGGTTTTATTACAATGGAGAGTATTTGGGTATTCAAAGAAAATTATTGATGGATTGATCTATCAGTTGGTGTTGGGAAGATGAGACTTAGAGTATTAGAATTAGAGTCTTTATAAGCAGTTTTGTATGTCCTTCTGGGAAGTTCTAAAGATACTTAGTGGAATAAGGTGCAAAGAATGAGAATGAGAAATTTCAGAGTTCGAAGAACGTGAGATTATAATCTATTGGATCTCGGTGTGATTGTCATGTAGGTATGTGGGGACTAGGATTTTGGTATAGGTGTTAGGACTTGAAAATATGATAAAGATGGTGGAGGTTTGTAACTGAGTGTTGAGTGATAAGACCATACCATTAGTGAGGGTTCTGAGGAGCAGACGGGATAAGGAAGAGCCTACACAGAAAAGAAAGAATGACGTTATGATTATGAAATTACATTATTGGGCTTTATGAGAGGCCATGTAGATCACCCGTGTGTTGAACCGAGTGAGGCGAGGCTACGTTAGTAGGGCCGGATATGATCGAGGAGACCCCCGAGAATATGAAAGCAATTTGCCAACGCCTTTTTGAAGCTCAAGAAAGAACAACGGAATAACTCTCATCTTCGTGACGAACGCACCCTACGGAGGTCTTGTAGAGCCCCGTAGTTTCGGAAAAATCGTTTAAAAGTTTTATAAATGCTAGAATAGGAAATTTGTAGAGTTTAATTGAATTAGGGTTAATTTGATAGAATGGCTTGTAAGAGGGTGTATGTGCAATATGGGTTTATTTGAGTATATATGTGTAGGAGAGTGTGGTGTAGAGAAATAACTTTCCCAAACACACACACACCACGTCTCTCTCTCCCTCTCGGCATTCTTCTCTCTCTCTCACCCTCTCACCCAAAAATCCCACTCCAAGTTCAAAACCCACTAAGATCCATCACCAAATCATCATCCTCTCGGGCTCTCGACCTTGGGTTTCGTTGGAGCAAGCTCGGAGAGGAGTATTTTCGAAGGATTTCGAATTCAAAGGCTAGGGCTCGATCAATCTCGTTGGGTTTCGTTCTCAAAGTCGAGGTAGGGATTTCTAACTTTCTCTATATGTTTATGAGTTGATTCGGTGTCCAAAACTTGCTTTGGATCGTTGTTTGGAAGCCTTGTGTTCGCCCTTGAAATCTGTCAAAAACGTGCTGAAAAACCCAGGCGCTACGTGTAGCACCCTTTTTCTGCTACATGTAGCAAACCCAGATTTCTTTGATTTTGGTTTGCTGGCTACATGTAGCACCCTTTTTCTACTACATGTAGCAAACCCGGATTTCTTTGATTTTGTTCGCTGGCTACATGTAGCACCCTTTTTCTGCTACATGTACCAAAACCCAGATTTTACGTTCTGTTCGCTGGCTACATGTAGCACCTTTTTCTGCTACATGTACCAAACTGAAAATTTCTGAAAAGTTTCTCCTTTCATGGTTTGGACCCCCGATCACTTCTAATACCTTTTAAACACCTTTAAATCATCTCTAAGGTTGATTGCTCGCGTTTCAATGATTCGTTGTTCGTCCCTACTCTTCAGGCTCTCGTTATAATAAAGAAAAGTATAAAACTGAATGAATACGATACTTGTTCGTTTGTTCACGCGTTTGGGCTATTACATGAGTATTGTGGCATGCTTTATGAATGATGCGGACTTGACATACGTCATGCTCTACGGTATTGAGGCTTGTAGAACGAAAAATCACAATTTAGAACGATAGAACGAAACGAAGAAAGCCACGGATCCACTACAAGGTGTGATGCCGGAAAACGGGACGCACGAGGTCCCAAATGCCCGGAAGTGAACAAGAAAGCCACGGATCCATCGAATGGTGCGATGCCGGAATGAATTTGGGATGCACAGGGTCCCAAATGCCCGGAAAGAAAATCGAGAACACTTGATATAATGAAAACAGAGAATTTTAGAGATTATTAAGTGACGTGAATATGATCGGTATTGATTGTCAAGTATTAACCACTTGTTCTTGCTCACATGGGAAACTTTCTTGTATCAATGTTCATCTCGGTGCATCGTCCATCTTATATGCATATAGTTTGAGTAAAGATTTCTCTACTGGGCTAGTGTAGCTCAACCTATTATTATTTTCAGGTACCTCTCAGGGTCATTGATATGGAGTGCTTGCTGTGCATCTGACCATACTTTTGAAAGCTAACTTTGAGGAATTATCATGGCATCTTTGTAAAATCTTTTTTGAAGATGTAGTCGTAATTTCAATTATATTCTTTGACTTCCTCTCTTTAGGATACTGTCTAAGAATTTGGGGCCGGAGTGCCTTTATTGTAAACCTTTAAACTTGATCGTTCTCTTGGACGGATTATGGGAAGCAAATTTGGGGTATTATGACGTATTATTGCGAAGGACTTTTATTGGAAACGCTATTATTATTATGTTGAAAATCCAAGGCGTGACAGGTCCGAAGGCCAATATTTTTGAACTGTGCTACTGGTACAGCAAGTGCTGCATAGACAGCGCGTACAACGTGCTTTTGGGCCCGTCTTGGGTCCAACAAAGATAATCAGAGCCGTTATTTTGTTCAAAATTTTTGTTTTAGGTCTCCGTAAAAAATCAGCTCCAACCGATATCGTTAAGGGCGTTTACGAAACGTCCAATTTTGCAACCTTAAATTTTGAAGCAAAATTGGACGTTTCGTAAACGCCCTTAACGATATCGGTTGGAGTTGATTTTTTACGGAGACCTAAAACAAAATATTTTGAACAAAATAAGCGGCTCCGATTATTTTTGTTGAACTCAAGACGGGCCCAAAAACGCATTGTACGCGTTGTCTGTACATTCCTTACTGTACCAGAAGCATTTTTGAATATTTTTTGCCTTCAAAATGGCTTCACGATAAACTTTAGGTTGTTTTTTTTTTTTTGGAAGTTGATCGCCAAGCCTTTTGAAGGCATCGAATAATGGCCTCCAGGCCTCCATACGGTGATTGAGCTCTTGATTGATACTTCGTAGTACAATCAAATAAAAGCGTTTGTGTATGTGGATGTGGGTCACTCATGACATGTTGACGTTTAGATGAAAGGACAATGATACACCCACCGCGGCCTCCCCCACCGCATCGTCCACCGCACGCCGCCGGGCCTACACGAGAATCAATGGCATCCGACGTGTGTAGGTACTCGGACCAATCTTCCATTTTTTAACGGCTCGGATCATCTAATTTTTGGAAGTTTGGATCGAGCACCTACACACGTCGGATGCCATTGATTCTCGCTTAGGCCCACTCGGTTTTTTTTTATAGAATTTTTGGACGGCTCGGATCGACCGTCCGGTGACCGGAGTGGACCCGACGGCGTGCGGTGGGCGGTGCGGTGGGGGAGGCCGCGGTGGGTGTATCATTGTCCTAGATGAAAATATGATAACAAGGGAACACGATGAAGGGTACGAAGGGCATTAACTTGGGATTCGAAAGATTGATTTTGATGTGCATGTGAGTGTCTAATCTTGATGTCGTATCACAGGTAGTGTCTGAGGTGTCATTAGCAAATTAGCGAGGAAAATGTACGATACAAATTACGTAGCAAATTCGCGAGGCAAAACATTTGTGCCTAACATCTTTTCGAATTTTTGAGAGATAGAATTTCTTTTTCTTTTTCCCTACCTAAAGTACGAAGGAAATAAGAAAATAGAAAACATTATTCACGTTTTAACAGCAAAATTTTTTACACTACAAATGATTTAACTTTCATTGACCCATTTTATCCCATTTTCCTTCTTGTCCACGTTTGATCTCGCTTTTTTTCAGTATATATTACGTAGCGCTATTTCAAATGACTCTACTTAATCAAGTAGCGCCATTCCAATTGGCTCTACTTGATCAAGTAGAGCTATTTCAAACGGCTCTACTTGTTTGAGTAGAGCTATTTGAAAAAGCACTAGTTCCACGTCATAGATTGAGCTGCCTAGAACAAGGGTTCGTGCCACATGGCATGTAGAGCCAATCTAAGTGGCGCTACTCGGGTCGAGCCATTTGAAGTGGCTCTACCGAGTAGTTTTAAAAATAATTTGAAAACTAGAGTATTCCGGCCGATTGTTTTAAAAATGAGATTACTTTGATAAAAAACTCGCATGAATGACAAAAGACGTGTGGATTAACTATAACTTAGTGGATGGTTTGAGTTTTTTTTTGATCAACTCAAAAACATATCATATATAATTATTAAAAGAAAACTACTGGTCCAAAATACAAAAACAACAAACCAAAACAAAAAAAACAAAAAAAAAAATTCTTGCCCTCGCGCATTTGACGTATTATGCCCAAAGTCACATACTTCGTGTGCGGGTGCGAGAGCATGAAGCGTCTTTAAACATATTCCAAACTACTAAAATTTATGAGGACGAGGACGAAGAGCAAAAGTGCATGACTTTTTGTGACTAATTAAGGTTATGCTTGCATAATTGTGTTCAGTAGACTTGATTACAATCGTTTAATATTTTTCTTGCTAATTACTGCATCCTTTTGGGTTTCGGCTAAAGGCCTTACCATCTTATTCTCCTGTTCTTCTGGAAAATTATTACTCGTTTTAAAGATTTTATTACCACAGTTCAAAGGTGAATCAGAACTAGTGATGAAGGAAGTGTGTTGAAAAGAAGAACGCAAAATAAGGACAATTACAAATAAATATATAACATGAATTATCCTTAGAATGAAACAGTAAAATTACTCAAACTTAACCACCCACCCCACAGTGCCCACACCCAAAAATTTTTTTACCCAATTCCACTCACTCTCCAAATTTTTTCACTTGCACATGCACACACGGGAGGGTGTGCCCTCAACCGCTACATTATTTAAAGCTCACTGAAGGATAAAATTTTAGGGCAAACGTTTAAAATGGAACATGAAAATTATTTACTCCCAAAGTTAATAGGGCAAACGTTTAATTTTCATAACTATGTTAAAAGGTGTTTTATTTTAGTAAAAAATTCAAAATACCTCCCAAACTTTACACTCAATATCTATTAGACTTTCAAACTTTCAAAAAAATCAATTTTACTCCCAAAATTATCTTATGTTATTCTAATAGACAATTTCCTTCAAATTCAGTTAAATTGATAACAGAATTTGTTTTTTCGTTAAATCCTTTGGTGCCTATCTCTCTCTATCTCTTACACCCATGCCCACGCACCCCACCACCACCATTGCCCTAAAATGAAGCTTTTACTAAAATATTTACTCTGTAAAGTACAGGGAAAGAATGGAGATGCTCTTAAGCATATCAATTGAAGTTCAAATTGATCGTTAGGAAAAAAAACTAAAACCTTTAGGAAATCGAAATCGACATACACGGCAATCTATCGAGATTGAAAGCACCAGTGGACGAGTTGTACTCAAAACGACAGAAGAAGTAATGGTTCCCGACCGCGTCGAGCTTCGTGTACCCCTTGAAGCTGTGCACCGTGTACTTCCCCTCGATCGTATCAGCGCTCTGCACGTCAAAACAACTCCTTCGAACCGTGGAACTGTCGCCGGCTGCCCATCGACTCCTCCGGCCTGTAGCACCACCGGACGTGAACCCAATGTTGGCGCCCCTGTGCCCTCGATCGTCTCCACCCTCGCCACGGAGGACCACTTTGAGGAGTCAGAGGGGCGCATTAGAACGCAGTCACCGGCTACCGAACACGTCATGGTTAGAATTTTTGTTGATGATATTGTAGAGAGAGAGGCGAATAGAAAAACAATCTTTGTTATCATTGTATTATGAATTTAACGGAAAGGGTTTATTTGAATAACGAAATATAACTATGGGAGTAAAAATAATATTTTTGAAAGTTTAAGAGTCTAATAGACATTGAGCGTAAAGTTTTGGAGTTATTTTGAATTTTTCCCCTTATTTATGATAATGAAACTAGTTGAAGCTAACGCTGCCTGTTTGATAAAACTGAAAACTGAATCTGAATGCTGAAAAATTAAGTACTAAAAGCTGAATGCTGAATTTTTTAAGCTGAAAAACTGTTTGATAAACATATTAAGTACTGAATTAAAAAAAATGATAAAATTATTTTAGTTCCGATTGATCTCTTTTAATTTACTAATGGTCAAAATGTACTTATAGTAAATGTGGAATTGTGATTGTGGTGGTGGTGTGTTGGTGGTGGTGGAGTGGTGGTGGTGGGTGGTGGTGTTGGAGCGGTGGCGATAGTGGTGGTGGTGGAGTGGTGGCAGTGAGTGGTGGTGGTGTAATGGTGGCGGTGGCGGTGGAGTGATGATGGTATAATGGTGGCAATAAGTGGTGTCGGTGGAGTGATAGTTGTGCAATGGTGACATTGTGGCGGCGGCAGCGATGTGGTAGTGGTGGTGATGGAGTGATAGGAGAGTGGTGGTGGTGGTGTAGTGGTGGTGGTGGAGTGGTAGAGGTGGTGGTGGGAGTTGTGGAGTGGTGGTGATGGTGGCAAAGTGGTGGTGGTGGTGGCGGCGGTGAAGTGGTGGTGGTGGTGGTGGCGGAATGGTTGTAGGAGTGGTGGTGGTTGTGGTGTTGGTATGGTGATTAAATGCAAGAACACAAGAATTCAGCCAGAATTAAGTAGCTCAAAGCTACTTATTTTTTTTCAACTTTTTAGCCTACATTTTAAGTAGCACTTAATTTGTTAAGCAATGTAAAATGTTATTATCAAACCCACTGAATCACTTATTACTTAATTGATTCAGTTTTAAGTGCTGAATTTAGGTTATCAAACAAGCCCTAAATTGATACTTTTTCCCTAATGGTATTTAATGATAGGCAAATGCTAGTAGATGTCCCTGGACCATAAGTTAGATCATATTATATGAGCTTAGAAAGTTGGAAAACACCATTTTACTTGGAGAGTAATTTTGTTCATCCTCGCTTTGTTCACCCTCGACGAGGGTATACTCATTCGATGTCTCACTTTTCTAATCAAAACCGTTCAGTTTCTCCAGATTCATTTTCTTGGATATCTTGGCAAAATTCAACTCAATCGAATATCAATAAGTGCTTCATCTAGGATTTTATTTATTTTCTTTAAAATTCTTAACTGAATTATTGAACTTTTAGATCAAACGCTTACCAATCTCCTATTTATTAAGATAAATTTTTGCATAGTCTCCTAACAAATGAATTTAGACAACATGAATGGTTCTGATTATGGTGTTAAAACATGGAATGAGCATACCCTCACGAGGGTGAACAAAATTGCTCTCTTTTACTTTTGAGGGTAATTAATTACTTTGGTAATGAGGAGTCTCCAACTACATGAATTAATTGAACTAGTACCAAATATTTACAGGGTCAAATCTACCCTTTTTTTTAAAGTGTTTTCATTTCAAATGGTAATGCTTTACATCATTTCTCTGCTCTTTACTACGTATGTAGTTTGACTTTAAAAATTAAAGTCAAGATAAATTCAAGGATTATGTTTACTTCTTCGGAAGAATTAATACAATAACTGTTTGTAATTTTCCAGGATAAATGACTTTTGGTTAATATAGAGGGGGCAATTGCTGGTAATGAATTAGTTTTTAATAAGGTTTTATCATTGACCTCATTTTTTTTTGTCGGTTGAAGAGGATGATTGTAACGACCCTAATTTTTTTTTCAATAAAATTATGAGTTTAATAAAATTTCTTTTACTCGTTTGCCTTTTATTTATTTGAGTGTTGATTTTGTTAGGCAAATCTTAATGTATTAAATTTAGATTTGGAGCCTTAATAAATATACATACACTTACTTGGAGAGAAAGCCGGTTGGGGTTTCTATCCAAAGAACCTGTCTTTTCACGTCATCACTTCTCTTACACCTCTTATCCCTTTCCCATCAAAATCAAATTTGAGAGAAAGAGTTACTGCCGAGAATAGAGGGGAAGGGTGAGATAGGATTCTTCCGGATTTTACTCCTGCACCATCATCACCCTAGACAGTCTATTGAGACTAGCTTGGTCAGGTATTGCCGAGAGAGGAAAGGGAGAAAGAGATAAGCTGCCATCATAAGATTTTCTCACCACTTGTGTCAACACATCAAACCTCTATATGGAATAGCTTGCAGGCTA
The DNA here is from genome assembly GCA_018127125.1 of Rhododendron griersonianum. Taxonomy (NCBI): domain Eukaryota; kingdom Viridiplantae; phylum Streptophyta; class Magnoliopsida; order Ericales; family Ericaceae; genus Rhododendron; species Rhododendron griersonianum. The sequence continues at coordinate 25,536,163 of CM030794.1, read as the reverse complement.
AGATTACTTAAAAATTAAGAGAGTGATGGTGTGTGTGCTGTGTAGAGAGAGAGAGATAGGGGGGGGAGTATACCCGAGAGAGAGAGGGAAAAGATATGAGATCTTCAGGGAAATCTCATCACAAGTAAGCCTACTTCATCCTATTTCTTAGCCTTGTAAGGCTGAGAGAGAGAGAGAGAACGGCTGAGAGGGGAGGGAGAAAAGTCAAGCTCTATAAATACCTCTTCTTTTTTTCCATCCCAGTACACCAACTTCCTTTGTACCTTTCCTCTTTTGGAAAAAGAAAACTGTGAGGAATAGGAAGAAAAGAGAGAGAGAGCCGAGACTTTTGTTAGTCAATTTTAGTTAATTGCTTTTCATTTCTTAAGAAGAAGAAGTTAGGTACTCGGTCAAACCAAGGCTTTAAAGAGACGTATCATTCGCGACCCGATCCAACACTATCGTAGTCAACCCGCTACCGCCAAGAAGTAAGGTAGAAACCTCCTATCTACTTACCTAAGTATACCACCTATATTATTTTCTTCGTTAAAATATCGAAATTCGGCTTTTACGATAAATGCGTGTAAAAGAAAATTTTGAACTAGAAACGACATATTTTTGTCTAACAAGAAGGAATGTTCTTAATTGGTTAAGTGCACTGCTATTTTGTTTAGTTTTAGAAAAGCATGATCTAGGAGTTAATTACTGGAAATTTGGACTTGCTGTTAATACATGATAAACGTAGAAGTAGGTTGCGGAAAGAAAATGAGTTAACTACTTAAAGAATAAAAAGAAAAGAAAAGAAACCTAGCATAGTAGATTGTAAAGTTGCCCCTGGTATATTATATGCAAATGTTAATATCTCTCTGTACTAGGAAAGCATGGTTAGGTAATTTAATGTCAAAGTGTGACTTAGAATGAAAGTAATGGAATTGAAGTTTCTACCGTTATCAATTATTTAGCAAGATGAAATGCGTGTTATTGCGTGCCGTTGAAAAGGCATGAAAAATTAGGATTTATTTATTATTGCGTGATTAGTTGGTAGCAAGTTTTGAAAGAATAATGTGTTCGCAAGAAAATGATGCATGTGTACGAGACACGAGAACTGAGAAAACGATATTTGAAAACGAGAAGAGCAAAAGAGAAATTTTGACATGTGTAAACCTGGGAGACCGGAACGGCGGAACCAGTGTTTGGGAATGTGTGAGTAAACCTGGAAGACCGGAACGGCGGAACCAGAGTTTGTAAATGCATGGTCGACCGTCATTCTGAAAGAGGGAGTAAACAGAACCAGTGCTAAAGGAAAAGAATTGATAATAAGTGAATTTGACGTTTTGACACAGAGTACGATACACTATTTTGAACCCGACACTCGACACTTTTATTTGTATGATATCTCTAAATTGTTGATTTGTTAAAGTTATGTTGATGCCTTGAAAAATAGATATTATTTTTGATAAAGTATGGGACATAGGGGTAGGAGTTAGTTACTGAGCTTAAAAGCTCACGGTGTTACTTTTGTGGCCCTGGCATCTTATGCCAGATTTAGAAGGCGAACAGGAGGCGTACTATAATCTGGAACAATTTGGAGCAGAGCAGAATATCGTCGAAGAAGGCAATCACCGCGAAGAGTAGAAATTTCCCGTAGTTCCCCTCCCTATCCTTAAATAAATGTAATCTTGATTTGAGAATAATTTGGGATGTAATGACTTCTTATTCCACTTTTAGTTATCTCTATTCTAAAACAGAAGGGTGTGGGGACAAGTTGTTGGAACGGTTTAGATTAATTTGATCCAAAGGTTGTAGTGCATCCTCTCACTTCCCGGTTAAGTGCCTATGGTTTTCACTTAATTCACACAATTGCCATCCCCTTTCAACCGGGATACGTAGTGCCGTAGGCACGGGCTAGCACTAGTTAAATGTTAAGTTTGAATAAAAATAGTTACAATTAATGTTCCCAAATTTGGGGCGTTACAATGATATATACGTTGTAGTGGTCGTCCAATTGTTTGTTTACTGCTTTTGTCCTATTTTTATGTAGTTTATATCTTCTTTTGAAAAGAATGTAAAGAAAAAAAAATTATTTGCGTATGGTGTAATCAATGATATATATATATAATGTTGTTTATTTATCAGAAACAAACAGTTATTGTTGATTACCAAACAGTTAATGTATGTTATAGTAAATATAATTTACTACATTTATTATGGCTAAACTATCGTCCAGGGGCATTTGTTATTGATACTAACCGAAAGGGTGAGGGCTTGACAAATGTCATTAAAACTGCATTAACCAAACTGTAAAGTACAAAGTCTACTTTATCCGGAAAGAAAATAGTACAGTAGTACTACGTATTTAAATTTGAAAATAGAGTACGCGAACGAGGTTGAGGTGCCATTACGTTTTTTTTTTTAAACTTTCAAAAATAAGGTAATTTTAAGTTTAAATATAATAAAAATAAAAATAATTTTTTAATTTTTTTCGCATCGTGTAGAAGATTTCAATAAAAAACAAGATCTAGTAACAAAATTATTTACATATTTAAATTTGAAAATACCTTCATTTTCCTTTTCCAAAAGTTTTTTTTAAAGAAACTGAAACGGACCTGACAAAACTCAAAGCGCCCAAATCTGTGCCCTAAATTACTTGCCCTGAAAATGCTTTGAAAGGAATTGAATTTCTGTTTACGAGCAATAAGCTTTCTTCATGGATCGTCTTCGTCCGAGAGAGAGAAAGGTGTTCTCTGGTTTTACAACAGCTGAGGTTAAATTTCGTAGCTCTCTTTCCTCGGTTTATTTATCTGGTTATTGGTATACTATCCTATTTTGGTACCGAATGTTGATGGATTAGCTTTTTATTTCATTTGGGTCTTAGGAAATTCAAGGGATAGTTACGTAAACATGATGGATTACTGGTTTTGTGGTATACCTCGCAGAGGGAAATAAAAAAAGATTATTATTTTTTTAAGCCGTAATTGCAGTTTTTAATTAGCAGGCGATATGGGTTTCTTGAATGGAGTAATTGATACAACTACTCAAGGTTGTAAATGTTGGGTTTTAACAAAGATTTAGCTAGTTTATGAATATCCATATGTGATTGGTACATCGGAAATACGTGTTAATCATGTTGCCACATACATTGCAAAGCGAGATTTAAATGTGTTTGTGACACCCATATTTACAGAAAACTTCTAGTGAGGGATCCCGCACTCTATTTGCGTGCGGACTTCTAATCTCAGCCGTTGATTCTCATTCTACAGCTGAGATTAGAAGTCTGCACGCAAGAACGTGCGGGATCCCTCACTAGAAGCCGACTGTCCTTATGTATATGCTATGATCAATAGGCAATTCAGAGTTTGCTGAATAGCTGAAGCCATGGTTAATGGGCTTATGAATGGACATACGTAAATTGTATAAAGATGTGGGCATCGCCATTGTCGGGTTTATGTTGTTTTCTACATGAGCTCTTTGGATTGATTATAACTGGAGTTTGTCTTATATCGGACATGCTAGTAATTATAATCAATGAAATTACCAACATACTCCAAAAACTTGAATATTGATGGGCCCATGGGTACAAATTAATCCACTGCTGGTGGCTGGATGAACTCCTTAATTTATTTGCTAATCTTCATAAAGCTGTTATGCTGAAGCTGGAAAAACCAGGCTGGGGTTTGGAGTTTTGATTGATTGGTCATACTATGTGCAATTGAAGCATTGCTTGTCCCACGCTGTATTATGATTGTAGCATGGTTTCTGGTTGGGTGTGAATTCCATATGCTAATTAAGTAATACCCTACTTATGAACTTAGCAACCACAGGTCCACAAGCATGTGAGAAAATTACGGTGGTCATTGATGTTGATTGTAATGTCCTTGAGATCAGGGCCTTTAACTCATATGGTACCTTGGGGTTTGGTTAATTATGTTTATCTTTTACCCATGTGGACGATCTATTGTAAATATATCTAACTTGTAATTGGTCTAACCAAAAAATGTCGTGGATCTCTTGATCCATAGAGATAATGTGCAAATATTTTATTCGATTAGATTGGTGAAGTTTAAAAACATAAAATATGGAGAGGCGGTAGGGAAGTTAGGATGGTGGTGAGACGATGATGATTAGCTGGGTCATAGCTGAGGTGCCTGTGGGATACATACATGCGGAGGGAGAGCGTGTGATTGTAATGGAGGTTTTGGAGGAATAAACCCTTTTATATGTACGTGGATATGGAGGCTAAGTGGTGGCTGGCGTCAAGGGCACATGTTGCTTGAATTAGAATCAAGAACAAGTATCGTCCTCTACAAGCCAGACACTGTTAGTGTACAGGCTCAAATACGGTGGAGATAATGGTAGTGGAGGTTATGCGGAATGCTCCTCAAGTATCAATGTGTACAGAATGCAAAACTCTCTTTAACAATAAGATGTTTGAAGTTGCTTCTCTCTCTCTCTCTCTCTCTTAGATTGGTCAAGGTGCAAATCCCCCAAAGCCTTCAACTTCAACTAGTGAGTTTGATGATCTCAAAGATCCTACAAGTACTTACGCTTTACTCCCTAGTCTCGACCTAGGCTAGTTTAAGATGATCATGGCACGATGGAGTCATGGCAAAGGATGTGGATTGGTGCTGGATGTGCTTGAGTGAGCCAAAGTTCATTCACCAGCTTCCCGAAAACTTGCATTGCTTAACCTATGAGAGGCTAACAAAGTACATGTTATCGTACAAGTCATCCACCTGTTATCTTAGAAGGTTAACCTGTGGAATCACATGACTAAGTGGAGGTGACATGCACTGACCCAAGGTTTTTGTGGCAGGTGGGTTCAAGTTCCTGCGACTGTAATTGGTAATTAAGAAAGAAATGAGGGGTTTCCCTCTTTCAAGCGACTAAATGGAGTGAAATTTCAAAAAATAAGCTGAAGATTTTTTTCTTGTTCAAGTTGGTCTAAATTGTTGCCTAATTTCGCTCCAATTTGAAGAAATTCAGTTGAAGTGTAAGACTTGTATTGCTTGTCCTCTAGTGTATAGTTAAATTTTCTAAACATCTTGGGTGTAATTGCAATACCATTAGTCATCTATTTGGATTTGAATGGACATTGTTTCAGTTTTTAACTTTTTACAGAGTTACTTTATTGGTTGTTATTACCATCTGCCATGTTTGTTTATAGGTGCTCAGAGTTAGGTTGTTTCTTCTTCTTTCAATCTTAAAACGACAACTTCTATTGAAATTCCGAATAAGTGAAGAGCCTGCTATACAGTTTATGTAGTTCTCTTATTTGGCTATTAATATGCTATTGTTTAAGCCATTGTCAATATTGTACATACTTTGGCTTTAGTCTGTCATGGGAAGTGGAAATATCCTGTTGATCTCAGAATTCAACTTTTCCTTTTACCTATTTCTCTTTATTTTTTCCGTCAGAAGATATTGAGTGGCATGATGTACTCCTCTTTTGCTCTCCCCAATTAATACAGATTGCGAAAATGGAGAAGTTGCATAGAGAATCAGCAGAACAATCTCTGGATCCGGTGTTCTGTAAAAGGATTTCAAAAGATTTCAAGTGAGTGACATACTTTGATCTAAGTGTAAACATACATGAATCGAATTAATAATTCACATCTTTGTACAGAAATTCGAAGTCCTTTCAGAAGATGGTGGTTTGGTTGTTGAATCCTTCTGTTTGTGATTTTTTTTTTTCTGCAGCCGCTCTAAAGGTCGAGTTGGGAAACCTGTTGTGAAGTGGACTGAGGTTCGCACTTTTCTTCCTTTGCTTATTTTGTTTGTACCTAAACTGTTTATAGAAACCCCATCGCTATGATTACGCGTCAGGTACAAAGTTGGTTCCATAATAGGAAGCAATCCTATCCACTGATGGATGCATCTTCACCTAATTCTCTGGAGAAATTGTCTGTTGCTCCAGAAGGTCCTCTGAATAAAGTATATAAAAGTCCTCAAGTATCCAACGGTAATTTGATTTTTGGTGTTCTGTCAGTACTAAGGGATATGATTTTAATACAAGGCCTCTGACTCTTCAAGTTAGAACTTTTAGATCGGTTTTCCAAGGCATAAAAGTAAATCTATATTTATACCTATAACTCCAATCTTCTTTTTCCAACCTTTAAGAGGGTTTGGCAAACTGAGGAAACTTTCAGAACAAATTTTCATTTTTGGACTCATTGGCCAAGTCATGCATGAGGTTAGCACCTTGAATAATCTCTATGCAGTGGCATGCTCTGTTGTCTTTTTTGGTCCAAAATTGTAAAATTCTTTCAAGGGGTGACATGGTTTTTGTTGTGAGTTTTTTCCAGCAGAATCCTAATGTAGGCCATAAATCAGAATCTCTGTTTGTCTACAAAATCAGAGAAGTGGTCGGTTGAGTGTTTCTCCATAGCTCATAGCCTCATACAACTCTTGGTCTTACAATTCTTTTTTTATCCGCTCTTCACGACAAAATTTTATGACAATTAAATTGGAAAGAATTTTTATATTTTCTGGAGAATGGATTTGTTGTGGAGTTTTTGACAAAGTCTTGTTCCAAAATCAGGTGAAACGATTCCAGATCTATCAGAGTTGGAGTTTGAGGCTAAATCATCTAAAGATGGGGCATGGTAAGCCTACATATTTCTTTTTGGTAAATATCCTACACATTGCCTGCAAGGTAAATGTTTTGGTATTTCTTATCTATTAGATATCTAGCTGGTTATTTGCTTGTGTATGGGTGGAGAGGATTTGCCAATATGTTGCCTTTTCTTTCCCGTGGATGTGATATGCCCGCAAAATGCTAGCACCAAGGACACTGTCTAATAATATGCAGAATGGTGCTTGAGAAGATGTAGACTGTCTTTCGTCGTTGCAATAACAAGTTCATCATTTCTTTCGCTCACCTTCAACGAAATGTTACCTTCGCTCACAACAGAATTGAAAGTTAACTATAGCGCCATTTCCCACCAACTGGAATTGGGTAGTGATTATCTGCTGCTTGTGAAGCTGCTTTTTCCACTGTCCAAGTGTCTATCTATATTCTGATATGAGATATCTGAATTATTGATTGACGTTTACATATTCCCAGTTTATGAGAATCAAACTCTATATCAATATCCATGTTAGACTAAATTACCGTTTGAGATATCCATCTTTTCAGTAAAACAAAAGCATAAGGATTTGTTAGTACATTGATAGCAGTTAATAACAAATAGAAAAACTCTGTATCGTAGGTCGCACTTTTCTTGAGTGAGTTGCCGTAAATAAAACTCATGTCTGGCTTTTGAAATCACCTCTGCCACAAAGTCTCAAAGTAGGCAGGAAAAAATATGAGCAGCAGTTTGGTTTCTTGGCATCCAATGTGTACCATTGACTTGCTTAATTATGTTCCTGCTAATTGGTGTTATGAATCTAAAAGTTTCCGCACGATTGTAGACCCCAAAAGAGGCTGCAAGTGACAGACATCAAACCCGGCTGCACGTGAGGGGGATATTAAGGAAAAATCCCACACTGCTTGGGAATGAAATGGGTGATCACTTAATATAATGTCGGGACCTCTCCACTTAATAGATTAAGCTTTTGGGTTGGATATAAAGTTTCTACAGTTTTCAAAGTAATAGCTGGTGGTATTGGACCATTGGTATACTCGGAGGCTATGTTACATGGACTCCTCCAATATATAAAGTACTCATATTGGGCACTCAACGCTCAGATAAGGGTATGGGATCAATGCCCGGTATGCTGAGTTTGATATTTATCTAGCAAGCATATTTAGTGATGAGTTACCATGAACTGTGCTTGAAATTCCTGTATTATGCCTAAAATGCCTTTAGGCACCTTGTTAACACTATTTTGCAATAAAATAAAATAAAATAAATAATGTCCTAGAAATAAAAATTAGACTAATCCGATAAGTGGACACGTACCTGCACCTGACACTTGTATCCTTGTCCATGTAACACGACTCGGAGGTTAGTTGTTACTTATTGGTTTTGCATCGCTAATTCCTTAGTTTTTTGGTTTTTACAGGTATGACGTGGATGCGTTTCTCGCCCATAGGTTTCTTAGTTCAGGTGAAGCTGTAAGTAGTTAAAATATGAAGATCATGCAGTCCTACGTTCTGTGGTTCTAAAAATTAGTTGTGAGGGTTGTATTGTTACTAATCAGTAGCCTCCTCTTGAGGTTGATGTTATAAAATATAACCCTTTGTTTTGAGAAGAAAAAAGGTTTTAGCAAAGGAGAAAAATGAATGGAAGAATAGAAAAAGGAACGACGATAATTGACTATGTACTATTGTCTCATGATCGGTGTACAAACACAAGGGATGCCAACATGCTTGAAATGAAATGAAATGCTATATCTTAACTATTTTGGGTGATATATTGGAAATTTGAGTAATTGAAGGTAAATTTCCAATGAGATGATACAGTTTTGGTTTTCTATGCATATCGAAGGACATATCAACTCACATCTTTGATACTACTTAGAAGTTGTTATGTGATGATAACACATAGTCGTATTGTAGAATCATCTTCCTGTGTCCAGTATATTATTGTTAATTTTTTCGTGCCATGGACACTTCAATATGAGAAAGAGATGTTTAACTGGTGCTGTTATGTTGCTAGTTGCTACTGCTGGCTCTGGTTTTTAGTATGTGGTCGTTCTTTCGGAAAGTGATTATCATGTAGTTTTGGAGGCTTGTCTAGGAATTGAGTTTGCTTATAGACTTTTAGTACGGTTTGGCTTTTGTTTAGACTGGAGAAGGCCATTTTCAGCAAGCAGTTGCAAGTTCAAATTTTATATCACAATATCAATTGACACATTTCCCTTTGAATCATCTGTTGGTTAGTCCTATTACCAAAGCGATCCTTGCTTTAGTCAATTTTACGGTATGTTATTGTACATACTTCGGCAAAATCATGGCCTTAATTCATGCTTTTTGACTGACTTTATCGCTTCTTGCTGATGGGGAATGTTTCTAAATGTAGTGCAACATCTCGTGAATTGCTTGCTTTTCAAGTTCACCTTTTATTGCTGTATGCAATATAAAGGCAAGTTTGAGAGATTGTCAATTATTGCAGGAAGTTCGTCTAAGATTTATAGGGTTTGGGTCTGAGGAGGACGAATGGATAAATGTGAAAAATGCCATCCGGGTTCGCTCTCTCCCCTTGGAGCATTCGGAATGTGGAAAAGTGAAAGTTGGAGATCAGGTACTCTGCTTTCAGGTAATATTATTTTTCCTGCCCTTATTTTTCAACTGCTGCGAAAAAAGCCCTGGCCTGTGATCTTTATTTTCGCTGTTTGGGTAATATTACCAGGAGAGGAGAGACCAGGCAATATACTATGATGTGCATATTGTGGAGATTCAAAGGAGAGTGCATGATATAAGGGGCTGCAGGTGTCTTTTCTTGATTCGATATGACCATGACAATACCGAGGCAAGTTCTATTTCCATAAGCTGTTATCAAACTACAATTTCTTTTATTTCAAGTTCTTATATTAGTAGTTTGTTGATTTTGTCTTCAGTGGTTACAAAATGCTGACATTGATATTGTTCTACCATCTGTATTTTTCCAGGAGAGAGTTCGTTTGAGAAGATTATGTTTCCAGCCGGGTCATTAGATCTATTTCAAGCTGAAAATTATGTCGCGACCTAGAGCCTCTCTTTTCAAACAAGGCTAGCTTTCACTCCACCCCACTTGTTTGGGAAATTGTGGAAGTTCGACGTTTGCATTTTCTTGTGCAAATCGAAACAAGTATCAGAAAATTGGTCTAAACTTCGTAAGTAGGAACTATTGGGCGATTAAGCCCAGGTTAGGTTATCATAAGGCTCAGAGTCCACCGGTTAAAGAATGTTCCTGCTTAAAGTCCTTTAATGGACAAAAATAACCCTCGGGGATACGCGATCGCGATCGTCGCAATGGATCATTGTTGCTGATCCTATTGATCGAGGAGAGAGAGAGAGCAGTGGAAGCAGAACACGGAAACACGGCAGCAGCAGCCGCTGCGCACGGTTGAGTCGCAACGGCGGCGGTGACGGGTTCGGTCGGGGAAGAAGGAGAAGGGAAGAGGAGTATGGAAGGGAAGGAAACAGGGAAGGAGAGAGAAGAAAGGAAGAAAAGGGAAGGGAGTAGAGGTGAGGTGAGATGAGATGAGGTGGCGGTGATCGATGGAACCCGGCGCCCATGGCAGCGGTAGCCATGGCTTCCATACGTGGTTTAATTACCATTTTTCCTTTTTCTTTTTTTTGTTAGTCGAGAAAGAGAGACCAAGAGGGCGAGAGGTGTTACCAGTGGGAAGAGAGAGAGGGAGCTCGCCGAAAGAGTGATAGGTCGCCGGTGGGGGACTCGGGGGGAGTGTTCACCGGGGAAGAAGAGAAGTTGGGTATTTTCAGGTACAAAAAAAAATGTAGAGAAAGGTCAGTAACAACCAGAGATGAGACAAAATTTAATACTCCAATAAATGATCCCATCCCAACAAATCAATAGTGTTGGCCGACAAGATTTTAATATTTTTTTTCTTCAAAATATTTGCTTTCTTGTTTGATTTTTCATCTGGTGGCTGCTCATTTTTTCTTCAAAATATTTGCTTTCTAATTTGATACTCTAATAATCGACAAATATTATATCTAGAATAATAAAGAGTATCAATTTGGACAGATAATTTTTTTTGGGATAACAAAAAGTATAAAATTAGACAAATAACCATATTTGTTAGTTTAAGAGAGATTATTTTATCTGTTGGTATTTTTAGAACAATAAACATTATAGATTTGGACAAATAACCATATCTGTTGGTTTATTACAGTTAATACAGAGTAAAAATTTTGCAGATATAACCTTATCTGTGATATTTTTGGAATTATAAATAGTACAGATTTGGGCAGATAACCACATCTGTTGGTTTTATTACAATTATACAGAATACAAATTTTGAAAAGATAACCTTATCTGTTGATATTTTTATGATCTAAAGAGAACTAGTGCATACCCGTGCCTGAAGGCACGGCTCGCCAATTTTGTCTCTCTAATCTCTTGAAGGCTAATGTCCCATTCGCAAAATCCCAACTACAAAAAAACAATAACTCAAGTATATCCACCGGTTAACTTGAATCAACACAAAACAAACTAACAGTTGTAGTGTCTGCATGCTTGTAGGGTACTTAATATAGTCAGCCATTTGAATTCACATTATGTTGATTATGCTACCAACTACTAATCACATTCGGCAAAAAACCACTGTTATCACAAAAAACACTTTATGGGCAAAAAAATAAACCATGCTTCAGAATGTAAAAATATATAGGCAATATCAAAATGTAATCTCACTTATAAAAATTGTAGACTTTCTAAGTTTCAAACTCCAACTAACTTGGTATCTGACTCACTGGTTAACCAATGCAACCTATAAAAAAACAGATGGCGCTTCAGTTCTCATATAGTAAAAATACGTAAGCAATAATATAAAAAAATAATAAAAATTGAATATAATAGTCTGATTAGAAGTGTTTGGGTTTTAGATATTGTGGATTAAAAAACTTAGGGTTCAAAAAGTAGACTTTGTTGAACTCGAAGAAAAGAGGGAAACTTACTTCGTCTATGGTAGATGGTAGATGGTCACGATTAAGAAAGGTGAGAAAAGTTGGTGAATCTTGTGAGCTCGAGCCTGAGTAATTGAAAAACAGAAAACAAATTAAGTGGAAGTACAAAGGCTGTGATAATAAAATAAATAAATAAAGTTTGACAAAAAAAATGATACCAATATTACAGCAACCTCTGTTGCTGCTGAGAAATCAATGAGAGAGAAGAGAGGAGAAGAAAAGAAGAAGAGAGGGGGAGAGAAATGAAATGTCAAATAGGGGAAGTAAGAGAGAAAACAAAATTTTCATATTTTTTGCCACAGAAAAAGGAAAGAATCGGAAATTAAGGGAGAAAAATAATGGGTTTTCAAATTTCGAACCTAGACAAATGATAACCTTTGGATGGATTGAATTTTAGCCCTCAAACCCTTTATTTAATCAGAGCCCTTCAATGTGCCACGTAGGACAGTTGTGAGAGAGACATTTTGCAAAACCATTGTGTATTGTAATATAGATAGATTTAGACAAATAATCATATTTGTTGATTTTATTACAATTATAATAAGTACAAAAACAAAACAAAAAATTAAAACATGTAATGTTATCAGTTTTTTTTTTTTGTATTACATATATAACGTTGGCTGTATGTGTTTATTTTTGTGACAAAGTAACACATGAAAGGCTATATGTTTGTTTTTGCATAAGACAATCATTCCACAAAAAATTGAATTTTGATTGGCTTGTTATTTTTAGAACAATAAACATTATAAATTTGGACAAATAACCATATCTGTTGGTTTATTGCGGTTATACAGTGTACAAATTTCTCAAATATAACCTTATCTGTTGGTTTATTGTGGTACCAAACTAAAATGCAGCTCTATCTATACTATTTTCCTTTAATAGATAACGTTATTTGTTGCGTTTTAAAAAAAATATAGAGGATAAATTAAGTAATCCGTTATTTTATTTTGGAGAGAGAAAAATTAGTGTGAACTCACCCATTATTTGTTGCTTTATTTTTTAGAGAAGAAAAATAGATTGACACAGTTAACGTTATCTATTGATTTTTTGAAAGGTGAAGAGAATAGATTAACACATATAAAGTTATGTATTACTTTATTTTGGAGATATTAGGAAAATAGTTCAGCAAAGATAATATTATCTATTTTTTATTTTAAAAGATACAGAGAATAAATTAGCACATATTAGATTATTTGTTGCTTTATTTAGAGTGATAAAAAATCTTTTCAACAAAGATAACCATATTTGTTGGTTTTGTTGTGATCTTGAAAAGTTCAAATATTCCATAGATAACCTTATTTGTTAATTGCAAGTGGGGTGTCAATGCAGTTGTTACAGCTCAATGCCCTCATGCATGAGGTGTGGGGTTCTAGTCCCACCCTCTCCCAAACATTTAACTTCTAACCACTTCCCCTAAAGTATGGCAAAAAAAAACCCCTTATCTGTTAACTTGTTTTGGGATAATACAGAGTATGAATTTGGATAGATAACCATATCTAACACACATAGGCTCCGTTTGGATGCGGGATAAGGATTGGGGGTATTAGTTAATAATGGGGGATAAGATAGTAGGGGGTATTAGTTAATAAGGGAGGGCCCACATTGATGTGATGTTTATGGAGGGGGATTAAATAGTAGGTTGTTTGGATGAGGTATTAGAGAAGATGGATTAAATAATACTTTGTTTGGATGGAGGATTAATAGGGGGTATAAGGAAGGGTGGATTATGTAAAAAACTGTCAAATGACCTTTTTGCCCTTGTGCAGTCCCTAAATTAATTATGTATTACGTTTTATATATAATTACAAATTTAATTATTCTTTCACAATTTAAGCCGTAATAATTTATTTTACTTATAATTTAATCAATTTAATAAGTATCAAAAATTATAATTTATTTTGTTTAAAGTGTTTTATTTTATAATTTCGTTTTTTTAAGCACAGTGGATGGGTGGGGTTGCATGGGCACACATGCACTGAATAATTTTTCCTAGTCCTTTTTACAATCTCCTTGTTACTGTTGTAGACACAGAGAGAGTGGGGGTGTATATGAAATACATGGCACACATGCACCAAATAATTTTCCAACTCTCTTTTAACCCTTCGCGCTGTAAAAAAAGAGAGAGAGAGAGAGAGAGAGAGAGAGAGAACAGCGGCAGAAAAGAAAGAAGAAGAAGAAGAAACACGAACGGAGACAGAGCTTTCACGATCGTCGTCGATCTTCGGCGCCTCCTCGCCGTTGTCACGGTACCCTCTCTCTCTCTCTCTCTATTTTCCATTTTTATCGATCTGGGTGTGCATGTGTGTGATGAAGAGGTATACAGAAATGGGAGGTTGGGGGTGAGGGAGGGGGATAAGGAGGGGTAGAATCGTCAAATTCCGAGGGGATTAGGGGGTATAACTTATGGGCACCTCAAAACCTATCCGAAAATAATACCCCCGATGCCCCCTTTCTCCGGTATTAGCCAAGAACCGGTCTTCTTGAAAACCCCTCTCATTGTGGCTCCCAAACGGGGGCAAAGTGTGGGCCCAAGGTCTTATGAAGGGGTGAAAGCTAATCCCCCTTCTCATGGATGCATCCAAACGGGCCCATATAGTTATTGGTTTGCTTTTGTGTTATTTTTTTTTTAGCACATATAGTATGAATTTGGATAGATAACCATATCTAAAGAAACACACATATAGTTATTGCTTTTGTGTTATTAAGATGACAAAATAGCACATAAAATGTTATCTGCCAATTTGTTTTGAGATAATATAGCTTATAATTTTGGACAGATAACCATATCTAAAGAAACACACATATGGTTCTCTAACTATGCCTCGGTGACATTTAACCCCCCTCTAACTATTATTTTTGGCACTTAACCCCCTCTAACTAACTGAAATTCAAACGATCATAACTTCAAACGGTCATAATTTCTTCGTCCAAAATTGAAAACATGCAAATTATATATCGATTTCGATGTCTTGAAGTCAGCTTTCTAATGACACCAAAATCACATCACGATTCAAAGCACACAGAAAGTTATGATCAAAACGGTCTTTCTGTCTACCAGCCCTTACTCTTTTGATCATAACTTTCTGTGTGCTTTGAATCGTGATGTGATTTTGGTGTCATTAGAAAGCTGACTTCAAGATCTCGAAATCGATATATAATTTGCATGTTTTCAATTTCGGACGAAGAAGTTATGACCGTTTGAAGTTATGACCGTTTGAATTTCAGTTAGTTAGAGGGGATTAAGTGCCAAAAATAATAGTTAGAGGGGGTTAACTATAATTTACCCAATAACATATAAAAGGTTATCTGTTTGTTTTGTGTCACACATATTGTTATCTGTGTGTATTTATTTATGTTATTTGCTTGACAAAATAACATATATAAGGTTATGTGTTTGTTCCGCATATAACACATATAATTAACTTTATCTACTTGTGTTATCTGTTCATTTTTATATAAGAAAAATATTCCCCAACTTGAGAATTTTTACCCTAGAAATTGAATTTTGATTAGCTTGTTAATTGATTTTTTGTTGAGTACTAAAAGATTTTGTTTGCAAGGTGAAAAATCTATACATTTAAGGAATATTCAAATTGGTTACTTGGACTTGTACATTATCAACTAGAGGAAATTTTTTTGGTTGCAAATAGAATATCAAACACGTAGTACTTAGAGCGCATCCGAGCCAAAAATGAAAAACTTCTCTAAGATAGTAATAAGTTAAAAAACAAAAACCACTCCCATTGATAAATTGCAGTGGACAGGAAAAAGTTGATTTTTACTTTTTCTAACATCCTCTCTCTTGTAATGCCTTGAAATGGGAAGCAATAGTAGCCCATACTGATAAAATACTAAACAAAAAATAGTAGCCGATACACAAGCAGTACATGTCGTCGTCGTTAGCATCTAAGAGCAGAAGAAAACCTTTGTTCGATTCTACCAAGTGGTCCATCCTTCCTCCGTCCTTCGCAAGCTCTCTTCCTCCATAGCCCATACTCCGTAGATATTCAGTGGAGAGACGGAGATGCAACACACAGTCATCTCCGACACCATCTCCGGCGACTTCTCCGCCCCATCTCCGATCCACACCCCAACCCCAAAACCCTTCCCCACTACCGGCGCCTATTTCTCTTGCAGCGGAGCTGTGACGGAGATGGAACAATTTCTTCTCCCAGTCGCAGATTGATCAATTAATCGATCTGTCTGTTTGTAGCGCTTTCTCTCTTTAGAGCATCTCCTGTCCATACTCTATAACTCTATTTGAGTGTATCAAACCACTCTAATCCATCCTCTCAACCCTCCTCCATTTAAGAGTATTGGATTTTGATCCTCTATATTTAGAGGGTAGAGAAAATATAAAGAATCACCTCTAAAATACTATTCACTTTTTAAAAATATATTTTTGTCCTTATTTGCTTTCCTTACTAAATTTTTATACCAACTATATTCTCATGAGAGTATAAAAAAAAGGTTTTTTCCTATAAAGTGATTTTAGAGACAAAAATAGAGTATTTGTGGTTGGTGTAAATATGAATAGTAATTTCCTCTATAATCACTTTATAAGTAAAAAATATTATTTTGATACTCTCAAATGGAGTATTGGATTGGAGATGCTCTTAGGTGTGACTGAAACTTGGTTGTTTATTTTAAAACTGGGGGTATTTTTGAAAAGCAGGTGACAAAAGTCCCGGAGCCGGTACGGAAATTGTAGATGTTCTTATTGCATTATAAGTCCCTATACTATGGACTCCTGGCTGAAGCTCTCAATAATAGTCATTGAACCCCTAGAGCCAAGGTAATGAGAAGAGCTAGTAAATGTATACTCCTATATCAGAAGAAAAATACTAACAGTAAAGCGAGCACATGCATGATATAACTGAACATCATATGGACGTGTGAATAATCGGCGAAATTATGTAGTCTTCTTGGCGTTGGGAATTTACAAGACAACCTATCACAAATTGAGGGGATACGAACACGCACACAAAAATAAAAAAGAATCAAACACGATAGGTGTGCACTTTCGAAACTCCATGTTCCCTCCGTCTCCATCTACCATCTCTCCCTCTTCCTCAGTTTTGGTGTCTCTTTTTTGGTGGAAAAGGTGAAGTTTTTTTTTTGGACTATAAAAAGGCGATGTTTGGTGTATCAAAACCTTTATTTTCAGGAATCTTTTTTTTTTTTTTATTTAGTGCTGCTTGCTAATTAGCACGTTTCTATAATTCTATTGTTGTTTAAGTTTCTAGATGATGGACTTGACTCAAATTTGCTAAATTTTTGCTATGTTTTTCAATTTGATCCGCTAGTAGTAGTATTTTTTTTTTCTGAATATAAGTACTAGTTTTCAAGATATTGTAAACAGAGTATTGGAACTAAATTGATTATTGTAAGCTAATGACTTTTTTTTTTTTTTTGTTAGTGACCTATTTTAGTTTTTTATGAAAATATTGAACTTTTCAATTCGTCTCCACTAGAAGACTAAAAAATTTATTTAAAAAAAAAGAAAGAAAAGACCAATAGATAAGAAAATCTGTCTTTTTGTACTATGTTCGTCTTTAGTAATTCTTTATCATAGTTTTTTCTTTTTAAATTTCTTTCATCAAGACGTATAACAAAAAAATATTAGCACAAAACAAAAAAAAAAGGTTGACTATGAGGGGAAAAATTAATTTATACCAAAATGTAAGTAAATCTCCTTGCCTGCTAATCCATCTACGTTACATCTATCGATCGTAAGAAAACCTATATACTTAGGAAACCTCATTGAATATGTAATCCCCATTCATTGAAGAAATAATAATAAACACCGAGCCATCAATTGCTGAGATGAGCGACCGGATCGACCGTTTTGCACCGCTCTACAGGCATCTCCCATTCCATTTGTCATTCATTTCCATGGCAAATACCTATTTGATGGCAGAAATTGTGAAGGCCTCTACATACGTAACACATCAAAATCTCTACATACTTTTAAAAGAACAAAATAAGGAGAAAAGAAACAATCAATAGAGTCAAAATTTTCCTTCTAAAAAAATAACATTCTCTCGAAAACAGGATAATTAGTTAGATAAATTAAATTAGGGACATAGGATGAGGGGTGGCTTATAAATGCATCCTAACCACTCTTCATACTTAAGTATTAATCCTTTTTCAAAGTAATTTGACATAATTAGCCTTTTCCAAATTTTGAAACTCAAAATTCCAATTATAATAGGGTGATTCATGGGCTCCTTCCACCAACCACGATTTACCCTTCCTAGTTCATTCATTATTTGAACGGCATTATTACCTTTCATGGAATCCTCCTCCAAGTTAAAGAACCCCATTTTGTTTTAAAACGTATTACATCCATTAGTTTGCTTTTCGTGAAAAGAAAAAAGGAAAAAGAAAACTTAAGGCTCTATTTGGAACTTATTAAGGAAAAGAAAAGAAAAGAAAAGAAAAGAAAAGAAAACTAAAAAACTTGGGAAAATTACCGGCAGGCTGTGTGGACCGGACTTAATTACCACTTTCATGGTGTCAAGTCTCCAAATTACCAAGACATGGCACCTGTGAACAATATCACCAATACATGGTATAGGGTAATAAACATGATGAGGCTGGACAAATTTGCCCTTTGTTAAGACGACACCGTTCAATCTACCAATCCCTTTCCTTTTTCCTTCTCTCTTCTTCTTCTCATTCCCCACAGACGAACCACATCCTCCCCTCTCTAGGGTTTCGCTCCTTCCGTTCTCTCCTCTGTGCTCCCCACACTCTGAAGACTGCTGACTACTCCTTCCTTCGAGAGCCAACCTTGTTCCCCAACTCCCTCCTTCGCATCTGTTTGAATCCTCTACCCCGGAGACGCTGCCTTCAATCGTCCACGCTTCCAACATTGCCATCCCCAGTTCATCAGGTTAGTTGAATCGATTCCCTTCCTGGTATGCATAGCACACACACACACACACACTCTCTCTCTCTCTCTCTCTCTCTCTCTCTCATCAGACCAAGTCAGTTGGAGCTCTCTCGATCTCGTACGAAACTGCAACGAAAAGGAACGAAAACCCCAGGTCCCGTACTCAATAAAGTACTGTATATCACATGTATCGACAATTCAAGCACATTTTTGGCGTTTTTGTTTTTATATGTAGTTATTGGAATTTACCTCTTTGTGTTGATGTTCTTGCCATGTGTAATTTAGTTGTTTAATTGACTGTCGGGGTTCGTTACTTGATGAATTTTGGGCATTTTTCATTGGTGCGATTGAATCACACACACATATATAGGCTGAAGAACACACCTCATTTGAAGAACACACCTCAATCGTGTTGTTTGAAGTTATCCGGACAATTATCGGGTCCTCCATTAACCAGAAATCTTTCCATCTTTGAAAGGTAATTTAAGTACCTGGTTTAGCTACCAATGACCATTTACAATATTTGGCTACACCTCTGGTTTTTCTTCAAAAAATTTCTTTCTCAGAATAATTCCTAGCAGTGACTTGTGAACTTCTCAGTGTGCATATGGTAGGTGAAGGGCAATAGCTTAGTCTCATAGAGTCACCTTGTTCAAGAATAAAGGTAGGCATATTTTGGTCATGGAGAGTACAGTTCTGGTAATATATTTGAAGCATGCTTGACATTAGTTCTTGGCAGGAACAATTTTTTTTTCTCTCTTGTGTCAGATTCATAACACTCCATTAAATCCTTTTCTGCAAGAGGACTTGTTTGGATATCTACAGAATGAATCATGGGTCTGCACTTCGTGGGACTATATTTGTAGCACTTTCTTGTTCAGCCGCCTCAACGAAAATAACTATATACAGGGTCTGCACTTAGTGGTCCACTCACTGTATATGACATGCATTAGTATAGTGTCTTGTTTTTGCGTATCAAATCTCAGTCAATCTCATCTGTCTAAGTGGTCTTAGTGTCTCTCGGGGGGAGATTTCTGAAAACAATGTGGTTAACGTAATGGGGAAATTTTAGTACACGTATGGATTTCCAATTATGCGGTTGTTTTCAATCAATGTTCTTTCTTTATTTTTTTCGAATTCAATCAATGTTCTTAATACCCTCCAGGTTTGACAAGTGTAAAAACTTGTGATTCTTTCAGATATTGTTTTGGCTCTCATATCTGACAAAGTCTACTGGATTCTGTAGGACTTTGATGTCCAGCAAACAAGAAGTTTACTAGTGAGATGGGGAAATAATCAGCTAGAATTTGTGCACTTGTAAAATCGTAACTTTGAACTTTAGATAAATGACACATTGACACCTAGTAGGTAGGCTCAATCGGGAACAAGTGCTTCGTGCAAGTTATGCAATCTGTGGATGCCAGCAAAGTTGAAAGCTTTGCAGAAAATCTGTGAGGTAAGAATTTTGGGCAAGTGACAAACAACAATGTCATAAAATGAGTGTAGTTCATATGGGGATACTAAGATGGTTTCAAGGGAAGATGATCGAATTAGTACACTCCCACAATGGTTCATTCAGTGGGAATATACAGGGGAGTCCTCCCGATGTAATATCTGCTGGTTGCATCCCACTTGGTGTAGAGAAATGAAGTCAGTTGATTTTGAGTTGTGAAATAAAGGTATCTCCTATGTTTGTTTTTCTTTTTGACAAGTATAAAGCTTTAGCTCTACTTTGTTGGCCTGTTATGGTTGTCAAATCTGGTCCGGAAGTAGCAGGACAATTATGCTGCTATTTATGTACAAATGACGGGGGTACTATGCTGATTGGTGGTCATTATATGTGTTTCACTCCTTTCGCTTAATACTACTAGTTTGCTCTGGTGGTTTGTGTAATGATAATTGGTGATAACTCTTATTTCTGCTCTTCATATTCTTGTACGATTTGACTATTACTTTTAGTGCAGTACTGCAGCATGTCAGAGTTGGGCCCTTTTTCCCCCTCTATGGTATTAGCAATGGTCGATAGGTCTCTAATTACTCCGCAACTTTCAGGTTGTAAATGAAATATTTCTATCTTTTCATCCTACTATAGGGTGGCTTCCTGCGAGGGAACTGTACATGTTTGGAACAGCCAAACAGGGAAAGCTAATATCTATATTTGCTGAATCATCTATGAGCTATGTGCATGCTTCGAGCCCTTTAACTTCTCCATCAAAGATAAATGTTGATCATTCCAATATGCTGAATTCCAAGCCACCATCAAGTGGGATATTGTCTGCTGCATTTGATGGGAGCTTGTACACTTGTATGCATCACTTGCAGTTCAATGAAAAGCTTGTATGTAATATCCCGACTTTTAATTATGTTCAGAATTTAATTATGTGTTGAGCTTGATGTTAATTATGTGATTTTGGCTTTGTTTTGCTAGTTTATTAGAAAATGGAGCATAGGTGGTTATAGGACACACCTACACATGATAGTTTTTCTTATAATCTGTTAAAATGAAGGAAACGTGTATCAACTCCCCTCATCCTCATTACACGTAGAGAGAGAGAGAGAGAGAGAGAGAGAGAGAACTGTTCGGTGAGAAGAGGAAGAAAGGAAGAGGAAAATTTGGGAGATTTCTTCTTAGGTTGGGATTGAAGCCTAATTTGGTAAGTACATCCCTAGATTTCTTGTTCTTGATGTTCAATTTTTGCTAGAAGTGCTGAATCTAAGTGGGTTTAGGGTAGAGATTGAAGTTTGAAAACCAATGAACCTTATTTAAATTCCTAGAGATTGACATGTTTAAAGTTTGTGTGATTCATGAATTTGGTATATTTGAAGTAGCCCATGAGTATGTTCAAGTGTGCTTATGTTTTGTGAAGTTCTGAATGAGTTTTGATGTGAATTTTAGGGTTTTACTTCAGAAAATTCATACAGCTTGTGGGAAGTCAATTTAGAGCTTCAACAGAATTGAATCTGCCATGTTCTTGAGGAATTTTTCTCACCAACTTCCCAACCTTAATATTTTTTGATATTTTTACTGAAGATGCCTGTATGTGTCTATTTTACTGTGTAAAATTTTCAGAACCTAACTCAAAATGTGGAAGGAGTTAAAATTCGTTAACTGACCTGCTGTTATGGTATCTGCAGTGCTGACAGCATCGTCACACTTTACGGAAACGGTCATATTTTTTAGCTCGAGCGATGAAATCGCGAACCGTTTTCTGATTTTGAAACTAGATTCATAGACCTTGAAAAGTATGTGGAGTTTGTACCTTAGTTATTTCTGTGCAAAGTCTGATTTTAAGTTGAAGTTGATGAAATTGCAGATTCTGAAATTATTTCTTGAGATTAGTTGTCTAACTTCATATCTTCCACTCTAGGACCTTAAGTTCATTAAAATAGGCTTGTTTGGAATCTTCTAATCATGTTTTGTTGCCTAATTGTCTTAGGAGGTTCGGGTGACACGTGGATACAAGGTGAGTGACTTAATACCCAAAACACATGGTTTATTGCAAGCTTTTCACTGCTATGACTTTTTGTGCTATGATATGAACTCCATGGAATATCAATGAAAGGTGGACATGTTTTATATCTATTAATGGCATCCTCCCACGTCCCAGCTTGCTAGGGGACACGTGCTAAAAGGCTAGCAAGATATGGCTATTATATCGGATAATGAAAGATGTCTTAACTTATCCACTACCGGGGACGCCTAGTAGACATGAAATGGATAGAGGATGTGCATTACTATGTTATGTTGCTATGAAATGTGATTCGTTTTCAAATGGTTTTATCATTGTCCATGGAAAGCATGGGAATTGCGTATTAATCATTCATACGAGCTTTGGCTTATGGAATTTCCCACCTTTCAGGCAACGGGGAGTAGAGTGGTGGCGTGCAGCCCTTCTTTTGGACGTGCTTTGTAGATGTGGACTTGTAGTTAGGAGTTGTTCTTTGTGAACACTTTTGTCATGTAAATATGCACAGCTCTGGGTGGTTTGCCATGTAAAGACCCTTGTAAAGACTTCTAGTTTTGACTATGTAATAAAATGGGGTTTTGCTTCCGCTATTTGTATTAGTGTCCCTTTAGTCATTTGCTAATTAGATGTTTAACTTTAATATGGCCTTAGTGATTGAATCACTGGCGCTTTGTTGTGGCTAGAGCCTTTAGGGGCGGGCTAGGGTCGTGACATTGTAGTTGGCACACGAAATGGTTCACTCATGTATGCACTTATTTTAGAGTCAGATTTCCATTCTTAGCTGATACATAATGAGCTTAAGATTAGGAAGATGAGAAGTTCATGTGCAGTTTGGTCCCTTTTAATGGTACTGTTTCGTGCAGATTCATTGATGTTCCTCGACATCAAAAATTTCATCTCTGGGAGATTGAACTTGGAGAATCCAGTTTGCCTTCTCTCATTTCTTCCATATGTGCATGTGGTTCTAACAAGATGCAAGCTGATAGAGATATATTCTAGTGTATTGGTTGGACTTCAATTGAAGTTTTTTCTCTACGTACTAGATAACTCCTTTTTTGTATCAAGACATGTATAGCTAGGCAACTTAGTTTTGAGAGATTTGGAATATGATCTCTTTGCAAATGTGTTAGCAAGTGGAGGATAGTTAGCTACTGTATTTTATACTTAAATTACTGATATTGAATGATACAAGTCTCCTGTATTTTTATACTTAAATTAGCCTTACATGTGGGGCTATTTTTATACTTAAATTAGCTACTGTATTTTTATACTTAAATTAGCATTACATGTAGGGCTATTAAGTGAGGTTATCCTTAACCGTCATGTTTTACTGCATCCTAAAACCTACATTATTGCTAAATGGGTGAATGTTGATCTTAGTTGTCCATTTATGCAGCTATATCCTTGTTAATTAACTACTGGTGTATTTGAGATTTCAGTGCATACTTGCCAAAATCGAAGTTCTATTGTTCTAGTGTTCAAATCATATTGATGTTTGGTTGGCTATTTGTAATTTCAATTCACATTGATGTTGTCTTCCGCTCTAGGTAGGTCTGTGGCTTGAAAGAGAAATTGATGGTCTGTGACTTTTTGTCGGAGATGTAGATACGATCTTGCCAGTGCTTGTTGGAACTTCGAAGCCTGCCGTTTCTATGATACATGTTCTCGTACTGATATTCTTGTATATAAGTTTAGCATAGTACTTGATGCTGGATCAACTTTTGTTATTTTGGAGATGTAATGCTTTGAACATATTGCTAAGGAATGAATAATAAATTGTGTCCTTCAGTTTCTATGAGTAAATTTGTATGAGCTTGCTATGAAATGCCATTCAAGTTTTTGAGAGTGTTAGCTATGGAATTAATGCTATTAATTTGAGTTTAAAGAGCTACAAAAACAGCTTCAAGATATACCCGATTCACAAAAACCAACCATAGCGTTCCAAACATGCTATTGAAGGCAAATTAAATACAGCAGGCTAAAAACGCTATGAAAGGTAGCTTAAAGACAGCATGCCAAAAATGCTATGAAAGGTCACCTATAGATAGCGGTCCAAGAACGCTATTGAAAGCAAAGACTTTTAATTGCATCGGCTAATAAGGCGTTCTTCGGAACGCTATGTATATCATGCTATAGCGTTTTTGGCACTCTATGAAAGGCCTTATTTGTTGTAGTGTGTTCTCATCACTACCATTGTTATTGTTTAGATACAAGGTTTTGTTGTGCTAATAGGAACCAATGTCAAATAATCTAATGGCCAAAAGTGTGAAAAGTTAGGTGGTGGTTATTTCAAGACCAAGTCCATATTGCCAAAAGGCTACACTCTATGTTTGTGTGGACCACATGTTTATTGTATAAAGAGCAAGTCATATTTTTTGGGAAGTGATAAGTGTGAAAAGTTAGGTGGTGGTTTTTTCAAGACCAAGACCAAGTCCATATTGCCAAAAAACTACACTTTGTATATGTGTGGACCACATGTTTATTATATAAAGAGCAAGTCATATTTTTTGGGAAGTGATAAGTGTGAAAAGTTAGGTGGTGGTTCCTTCAAGACCAAGACCAAGTCCATATTGCCAAAAGACTACACTCTGTATATGTGTGGACCACATGTTTATTATATAAAGAGCAAGTCATATTTTTTGGGAAGTGATAAGTGTGAAAAGTTAGGTGGTGGTTCCTTCAAGACCAAGACCAAGTCCATATTGCCAAAAGACTACACTCTGTATATGTGTGGACCACATGTTTATTATATAAAGAGCAAGTCATATTTTTTGGGAAGTGATAAGTGTGAAAAGTTAAGTGGTGGTTCCTTCAAGACCAAGACCAAGTCCATATTTCCAAAAGACTACACTCTGTATATGTGTGTACCACATGTTTATTATATAAAGAGCAAGTCATATTTTTTGGGAAGTGATAAGTGTGAAAAATTAGGTGGTGGTTCTTTCAAGACCAAGACCAAGTCTATATTGCCAAATGACTACACTCTGTGTCTGTGTGGACCACATATTTATTGTATATAGAGCAAGTCATATTTTTTGGCAAGTGATAAGTGAAAAGTTTGGTGGTGGTTTTTTTAAGACCAAGACGAAGTCCATATTGCCCATAGACTATACTCTGTGTCTGTGTGGACCACATGTTTATTGTATATAGAGCAAGTCATATTTTTTGGCAAGTGATAAGTGAAAATTTTGGTGGTGGTTCTTTTAAGACTAAGACTAAGTCCATATTGCCCAAAGACTACACTCTATGTCTGTGTGGACCACATGTTTATTGTATAAAGAGTAAGTCATATTTTTTGGGAAGTGATAAGTGTGAAAAGTTAGGTGGTAGTTCTTTCAAGACCAAGACCAAGTCCATATTGCTAAAAAACTACACTCTATGTCTGTGTGGACCATATGTTTATTGTATAAAGAGCAAGTCATATTTTTTGGCAAGTGATAAATGAAAAGTTAGGTGGTGGTTCTTTCAAGACCAGGACCAAGTCCATATTGCCTAAAGACTACACTCTATGTCTGTGTGGACCACGTGTTTATTGTATAAAGAGCAAGTCATATTTTTTTGGCAAGTGATAAATGTAAAAAGTTAGGTGGTGATTCTTTCAAGATCAAGACCAAATTCGTATTGCCAAAAGACTACACTCTATGTCTATGTGGACCACATGTTTATTGTATAAAAAGCAAATCATATTTTTTGGCAAATGATAAGTGTGAAAAGTTAGGTAGTGGTTCTTTCAAGACAAAGACCAAGTCCATATTGCTAAAAAACTACACTCTATGTCTATGTGGACCATATGTTTCTTGTATAAAGAACACGTCATATTTTTTTGGCAAGTGATAACCGTGAAAAGTTAGTTGGTGGTTCTTTCAAAAGCAAGACCAAGTCCATATTACTAAAAGACTACACTCTATGTCTTTGTGGACCATATTTTTATTGTATAAAGAGCACATCATATTTTTTGGCAAGTCGTGGAAAGTTGGTAGTTCTTTCAAGACTAAGACCAAGTCTATATTGCTAAAAGACTACATTGTATGTTATTGTGGATCATATCTTTATTGTACAAAGACCACGTCATATTTTTGGGCAAGTGGTAAGCGTGGAAAGTTGGTGGTTCTTTCAAGACCAAGACCAAGTCCATATTTCCAAAAGACTACACTCTATGTCTTTGTGGAGCATATGTTTATTGTATAAAGAGCACATTGTGGACACCCCGATCTGGATCTCCCTTTTGTTTTACTTTACTTTTCAGTTTCTTGTTTCCCCGATGATGAGATCGGATCAAACAGGCTTGGATGTGGAATGGATTGGACTTGAAACCCTTTTTGAACCTCTGAAACCTTTAGTCAAAACCCTAACTAAGGTTTGACCATCGCGCGACGCTTCTGGATACTCGCGCGATAGCCAGCTTGCCAGGTGTTGGTCAAAGTCAAAGTTTGACTTTTGACCCTCACGCGATTGTCTCAAACCCTCGCGCGATGGTCCCACCTGTCCCCATCATCTTTGTCCAGCTGGATTTTGTGATGATCAGTGGCCACATGGGCTGGAACCTCATTTTCCTTGGCTGAACAGCGTTCTGGCAGGTTTTTGGAGCACTCCCACTCACAACAACTCCACCACCTTGGTGGCTAGTCTCCCCACCAAGTGGTTGTGACCAGCCTTGTTGGCTGGTCTTAAAGCCAAGTCTTGCACCAACCTAGCCCTCTCACTCCTCCTATAAAACCCCCATTTCTCTTCCATTGCAAGGGCTACAAAATTTTCAACAAAGAAGAATTATCAAATCTAGCACAAAGTTACAATCCCAAACCACCTTTCCTAGTCTTTCAACATAGTGTTCTCCATACACTCATTTGCAAGGCCACACCATTTGATCCAATCCTTTTTCAAAAACCATTCAACCAAAGGTATAAGATTTAATATGTTCCTGTTTTGAACCCTGATGGGGGCTTACAGGGCCAAGGCTTGTAATTAATACCAGTCCTGGCCCTAAAGTCAGCAGAGTTACAAGAAACTGTAATCAGTTAAACCCTCGCGCGATGGACCCGAATACTCGCGCGACAGTCCTGTCTGTAAGAGATTGGTCCACGTGGGGAAGGGACACTGGTCAATGTCTTGTTTTATTTATGAGCATGTCAGTTGTAGTTTAGTTTTGATATATAGATCACTGATATGCATGTTAAAACAAGTTCAGTTCCTTAGCCTACTACTTTAGTTAGTGTGGAATGCCCTTGGGATGTTTCTGAATGTGTCTCAGAGCCTCAAGTATGCAAAGCAATTCCTGGAAGTCCAGTCAGAACCCTCGCGCGAGGCTCTCATTCTGTCGCGCAATGGTTGCCTGATTTCCAGTGGTTGCCCTTGCATGGGCAACTTGGCCTTTGGCCTCTGTTATTTTCCCCCACTGTTTAGAGGTTGTATTTTCAATTTATTCCAACCGGTCTGTAATAATTATTTACTTTCAGTACATATAAACTGCTTGGTTTGCCCCCCTGGGTGTGCACTGGTCCTTCCAGAGCCCAGAAGGGGATAAAGTTCAAACTGTTGGTGATGCACCAATACTCGCGCGATGGTATGGAAGTATCGCGCAATGGTTCACTTGCATGCAGGTTGATCCATGCATGCAAGTTGGCCACTGCTCGCGATAATTCCATACCAGGCCACTGTTTTGGTGTTTTCCCACTGTTTTGAACTTTGTTCCATTTGTTATTTAGTTTTCCATCCATCCATGCTATTTATCACATCTTGCAAAACGTGTTACAGTTTTTAATCCCCGATTAATTGTTCCCTCGCCCTAATTGGCTAAAATTTGGTTAATAAAAGAAGAATCGTAAATATTTTCAAAATGCTCAAGTAGAGACCGATCTCTGGATTGAGCGAGAGGGGTGCCTTAAAACCCTTCCCCTCTCGTAACCTAGCTCCCGAACCCAGATATGGTTATGACGGACTGGTTTCCTTAAACCTTTTTCAAAAATCAAATAGCGCGGCAGGTGCTTCGAAATACGGTTCCTTGGGTGTCGGACCTTCAAACCCGAGTGGCGACTCTGTATTTACGAGCGCTTGCCTCTCCGCTCGCGCTCCCTCGATCTGAGAGCCTTGCCAAATTTGTCGGAAAGGGAACGGAATCCCTTCTCCGAGGATTACATAGACCATGCACAAAAACAGAGCTATCCGTTTGAATACAAACTTCAAGAATCCCCTGTGTGGATGCCCACTGAAGAGCTGCTAAGCCTGCTCGAATCTTAACCAAAGCCGCAAAATAAAGGTCTACCTGCGCCGCCACCTTCAGCCCATGATCACCCACACACACCCAAGCAGCTGCACCACATCTTGAAACAACAGCCCAAGCTCTATTTGCAAAAAAAAATGGCAGCCATACAAAGCATGACCTTCCCTCCTCCAGACATACTTCAAAGCCTCCCTTCCCTTGACCAATCCACAAGCTCCACCATAATCAGAATCAGTTACAATTCCCTCCTTTCGTTGCAACCTGCATAAGCTCCTAATTCCTAAAAAATGAGTTAAAGCGTTATCTACGTTGCATACGTGCCGTTGAAAAAGAGCCTCATTGCGAGCACACCAAATAACCCATAACATAAAAATGGAATCCCAAATCAAAGATTTACTCTGCACCTCTGAAATCCGTCTTCCAAACCATTCCTCAAAAGACATTGGTATTCCCACATCAAAATTAAACCACAAATGTGAAGCTCTCCACATCTGTTTCGCACATGTCGGTTACGGACACACAACACTCTACGAACATGTGTCCGTGTCCTAATTATACCGTATTTGTGTCCATGCTTCTTATGTAGTGTCACGACCCTAGCCTGCCCCTAAAGGCTCTAGCCACAACAAAGTGCCAGTAATCTAATTACTAAGGCCATTTCTCTTGGTTAACCTGTTATAAGCAATGACTAAAAGGGACACAAATACAAATAGCGGAAGCAAAACCCCATATTATTATATACGCCAAAACTAAAAGTCTTTACAAGGATCTTTACATGGCAAACCACCCACAGCTGTGCATATTTACATGACAAAAGTATTCACAAAGAGCAACTCCCTATCTACAAGTCCATGTCTACAAAGCACGTCCAAAAGAAGGGCTGCACGCCACCACTCTACTTCCCGTTGCCTGAAAGGTGGGAAAATTCATAAGCCAAAACTCATATGAATGATTAATACACAATTCACATGCTTTCCATGGACAATGATAAAACCATTTGAAAACGAATCACATCTCATAGTAATGCACATCCTCTATTCATTTCATGTCTACCAGGCGTCCCCTGTAGTGGATAAGTTAAGACTTCTTTCGTGATCTGATATAATAGCCATATCTTGCTAGCCTTTTAGCACGTGTCCCCTAGCAAGCTGGGACGTGGGAGGATGCCATTAATAGATATAAAACATGTCCACCTTTCATTGATATTCCATGGAGTTCATATCAAGAAATAAAACATCATTGAAGCGAAAAGCTTATAACAAACCATGTGTATTGGGTATTAATCACTCACCTTGTATCCACGTGTCACCCGAACCTCTTAAGACAATTAGGCAAAAAAACATGATTAGAGGATGCTAAACAAGTCTATTTTTAATGAACATAAAATTCTAGGGTAAAATTATGAAGTTACATAGCTAGCCTTAAGAGAACATATCCTGCAGCTCTAACTTCAACTTAAAATCTGACTTTGCAAGGGAATAACTAAGACACAATCTTCATGCATTTTTTTAGGTCTACGAGTCTAGTTTCAAAATCAGAAAACGGAACGCCATTTCGTCGCTCGAGCTCAAAATTATAGCCGTTTCCCCAACACGTGTCTGTGCAGTCAGCACAGTCCAAAATTGCGCACGCATGGTTACGAATTTTTACAGAATTCAATCTAATCCCGAAATTTTTACCATAGACAAAAGACTCATAGATGAACTCTCAATAAAAATCTCATAATTTTTGGAGTTTAGAAACTGCCTCAAAAAAATCCCCAAAAACAGGCCAGATATAAGGTTCCTCAATTCTGTAGATTGGTGTGAAAATTTCAGCTTGTTCTTCCTGTGATTTACAGCTCTTAAACCCTTCCAAATACTTCTAATTCACACCAAAACTTCACTAATCATGCTCAAACTCATAGATATAGAAGAGCTACTCCAAGAACATCAAATTCATGCATCAAAACAAATTTTAAACATCCAATCCAAGGGATTTCAAGGATCTTGAGTTCTTCAAGAGTTCAATCCTAAAACTCAAATTCAACTTAAATCAAACATCTAGAGCATGAATTCAGTCCCTAAGATATGAAATTTAACATACAAATCATGGAATCAAATAAAAGAAACATGGATTACCAAGTTAAATCTTCAATTCCAAGCCAAGCAAGGTTTCTTTCCCAATTTTTTCCTTTCTCTTCTTCTTCTTCTTCTTCTTTTCCACCGTCTCTCTCTCTCTCTCTCTCTCTCTCTCTCTCTCTACGTGATAGATATGAACAGGAAAGGAAATACGTAGAAGTTTTTCTATTTTGTTTTACTAGGCTTAAGGAAAGTTATCAGATGCAAGTGTGACATATTCTAACTTGTGTTCCAAATATACTTAACTAGCAAATTAAGCCAATAACCACATAATTAACTCAAAACTCAACACATAATTAACTTTAAGCACAATTAAGGACTAGGGGTATTACATGTAGTCACCATATCAGTAACAACAGAACAGAAACAACATCAGCTTTTGGAAATGGTATTCTGGGAACCCTGAGCTTGGTAATTACTTATACTTAGCACTTAAACATTATATCCACTTAAAAAAAGAGAGGGCAGGTTTAAACTTATATATGGCTCGAATAGCAACTCCATTTGCAAACTTTCTCAAGGGAGTTAGAACACCAAAAAGAGAAGGAACAAATTAAGGAAAACAAGTTGAAACAAAATCCATGCCTAAATAGAAATGAACAGGGTAAATTAGATAATTAAAACATAGGTTCTGCCCCCTGCCAACAAATTTAACTATGTATTCCAATTTTTTTATTTTTAACCTTGAACTTATAATGGCACTAACAACTCAGAAATGATCAACAGAATTCTTCAGTATATGAACCGGTTACTCTGGACCTTGGAAAGTGCAATTTGGACCAAAAAGCCACATCAAAATATAATAGCACTAACAACCAAGCTTTTAGTCTTTGCTTCTCTACTCTAGGTTGTGGTACAAAGGATTGCGATTTTCCTTTTGTCAAAGCATCCAACTCAATACCTTTTTATTTATCATAGAAAACAATAAAAGGTCAGACATTAACCAGAAGAGAAGCCAAGATTCTCGTTAAACAACTTCACCTGGCTTATTAACATGAATTTCTAAGGCAATTGAAATGAAAAAGGTCACAGATAAAAAACCTTCAGCAAACAATATATATTTGTTTCACTGATCAAAACAGATCCCCTTCTAACATTTTAAACTACCTACAAAGGCAATACACCAGTTGTTTCTTTGCAAACTAGCGGCAATGGAAACGCAAAGTCATTGACTAGAAACTTCAAACTGGACTATCCTACACGAACTTTTAAAAACTACCACCACTTGGATTCTTCTTTGATATAAATAGCAAAGGAGAGTGAAAAGAAATTGAAGTTATACCTTGGGTGCAAGCATATAGAAGACACTGTTATCAACACCTCTAAATGACATGGCGGGTCCCTTTCTCACTCCCTTCAGTAGTGTGATTGAAAACACATCCATGATCACCTGTTAAATAAAGATTAGAAAGACAATTGGACCAAGGACTTGTGGTGTCTGAACCTTAATCGCATAACGCATGTGTGGGAGCGGGAGGCCATTATGAAAGCGTCTTTAGAAAACATCTAAAATTACTTAAATTCATTAGAGCAAAGATTGAGAGCGGGAGCATAGAGCGAGGATCGAGAACGGGAGGAGAGGTGTATCCCTTCATAAGGGCGGAAGCATCTTCATAAAATATCTAAAACTACTAAACTTAGGTCTCATCACAACCCTGTAACAAATAAGCAAACCAAGTAGAACATGTGTTCTGGTGCTTAAAACAACCTTGGGTACAGTTTTGTGGTATTGTGCATAATATACTGTAACCCAACAGCTCCCCACCAAAAGGGCTCTCATCCCACCTATCAAAAACCAATCTATTTCTTCAAAATCCATTCCCACTTATTAGCATTACAGGTACATTTGCTTGACTAGGCAACAACCTGGCTATAAGCATTATTAACTTAAGCATATCTACTTTTCAATTTGTTCAAGCCATTTCTATTTTGGTACGAGTTACATAAAAAAGGAAAACAGCACTCTGGCACAAACTTATAAGAACAAGTTAGTGTTCATACCCTGGCCAATTTTACCTTCAAACTGCGCCTAGGGTTTCATAGTAACCCTTACCCCCTGAAACTCCAATTTTACAAACATCGTAATGGATTTTGCTGATTTTCATCGTGACTCCGTTGCTCCGATCTGATTAAAACAACCAAAAAATAGTCTTAAATGGCCGAACAGTAGAGAGAAAGAGAGAGAAAGAGAGAACGATTGAGAGAGCACAGAACCCCAGAGAGAGAGGATAAAGCAAAGAATGACAAAGAGAAGAGAGGAAGGAGAGAGAGAACGAGAGAGAGGTAGAGAGAGAGGAACATACCAATTCTACAGAGAGAGAGAGGAGAGTCCATCGTTGATGAAAGCAGTAGACGATGAGGAGGGATTTGGGAGCGATTGAGGATTAGGGCTTTTTACTGGTATAAAAGGGAGGGTATAATTGTCAATTCAACTTGACACACCATGTCTTGGTAAATATTTTTCCTTGTGTCATTAGAGTGGTGATTTGGAGAGTGGAGACCATCAGATGGTAAATAAGCCTGGTCCACGCCTCTGTCCGGTAATTTTCCCTAACAAAAACTTCTCTCCTATTGTTTGGTTGGAAGAGAAAAAGAGGATAAAATAACAATTTTAGGTGAATTGCCGGCTTAAGTAGAATTAACCCTGGTTAGTGAAAAGGTTATCTCAAAGGAGCAATTAGGGAGTAATTGATGAGGAGGTAACCAACCACCCATTGGTTTGGCGAACAACGGGATTACACGGAAGCTGTATAGTAATTTATTCTCTTTTGAACCAAACCCTACACCGCTGCACGTGCCGTAGCAACGGTACAACGAAGTACAAATTGAACAGTGAGGAGCGCCAACAAGGTGTGCAAACTCTCTCTCTCTCTCTCTCTGCGACATTCAAGCCGTGCGCTTCTGAATGTATTGTTCAAACTACAACGTCCTCTTGGTCTCTCTCTCTCTCTCTCTCTACATGTATTGTTCAAACTAGGGTTTTATGTTTCCTTAGAACTAAATATGGAAATCCCTGTTTGTTTCCAGGGGGGTGGGGGGAAGAGAGAGAAACTAAGATCTGCGAAGAAGACAGGATCGAACCTTCAAGCCTCGATTCAGCATCTCCATCTATCATCGACTATAGAAGACACCATCTTCGCAGACCCATCGATTCAGGTAAACACATGAACAGAGCATTTATTTGCCCGTGCCCGGTGTTGTTCCCATGGTTTCCGAACGCTGTCCCCAAATACTGCATACCGTACGCGTACTGTACCCGTATACGTACGACGACTTTTTCCTGCGTACCCGTGCTTCATAAGTGGTTGATTTTTGTTGAATGAATTTTCCCTAATATCTAAGCCTACAATAAAAATTCAAATCAAGAGGGCAACGTTTTGAATGTAGGTATGGAGCAACACCATGAATTGGGATTTTCTAGGTTTGATATATTTCATCTCGAGGGCTAGGGCTTTCTCTTCCCTTGAAATTCTATTCTGTATTTTGATTTCTGAACTTTCAAATTGGGTTTTAATCGGTAACTGGTTGGATTTTGGTTTCTAGTCAAACGCCGGGCCTTTCTCTCCATGACTGATTCTATTCAGTGATTCTTCTTGATGAATGTTTGTTCATTTTTGTTTTGTTTTCTGTACATCAAATTTGTCTAGGAGTTATGATTGTTTTTTTTTGTTAATAATGATGGGTTTTTGGTGACGATCTGTTCCAGGGTTTTGGTTTCGTTGTCATATACAGTACCTCTCATTTTTTTGTTTCATGTGGAAATTTTTGAGTAAACGATGGTCCTTCACCTCTTCCTCGTAATATTTTGGCTCTCTGATGAAGGATGGATTTAGAATATGTTGGACGGATCTCCTAAAGTTTGTGGATAACCAAAAAAACATGAGTAAGTCACATAAGTGGCTTCATCTACAGAACTGTTTCCGGCAAAGAATGATCGGATTCTT
Organism: Rhododendron griersonianum; assembly: GCA_018127125.1. NCBI lineage: Eukaryota > Viridiplantae > Streptophyta > Magnoliopsida > Ericales > Ericaceae > Rhododendron > Rhododendron griersonianum. The sequence goes on along the minus strand of CM030794.1, from coordinate 25,501,960 downwards.
CGTACTAGAATTAAAGGATGTGTTATGCTTTGTCAAACTACCAAAACAACCACAACATTGGAAGAAACCCTAATCTGTTCTCGATTTTTCATTATCTATTTGGGTATCCATTTTCCTCATGCATTTTTTAAAGGAAAAGGTTATCTGGAAAGCAATTGAACATGAATTTTTGATGTTTTGCTATGTTAGTCTTTGTTACGATAGATCTTATCTTAGAATAATAAAAGAATGTGCAAGTCAAGTTTTTTTTTTTTTATATCACGGAAGTCAAGTTTATTGATATGGGCACAATAGATCCTGTTTGGATTTGGGGACGTATTGGATACAACAATCAGTTGTGCCCAGAAAATGGTGCTGTCCCAAGCGCTAAAAGGTGATCTAATTTTTTACACTCCTGTTGTTTAACCAGAAAATAAATAAAGCCCTTTTTGTTTGACCTAACTTGCGAATTGCACGAACTTTAACATATGTTTGACACTGCGAAATTTATCTTCATATTTCACGGTGTGTTTTATGGTAGGATTAGACCAAAATTATCCTTCCAAGCTCCATTTTAATAGCTGCCATTATTCTTGCTGTTTTCCCCTAATTTCTATTTTACTCACATCACAAGGGATTATGTGTTCCTTTTTATGCTATGGTGGGTTATATGTCTGAGTGCTAATAGGTTGGGGTAGAATGTATTATCCGATTTACTTTTGATGCTGGTTTTCTAAGTCTTTCCTTTGGAATTCAGCAAGGACTTGAAGGTGAGATCACACGGAGGATGTTGACTCATAATTCATGGATCTTTCATCCGCCAAAGACCCTATACGGCGGGGATGGCTCCCACATTGATCCAATCTATTAAGCTGTATTGTTTCCTTTATCTTTCTTTATTTAATTTTTTGCACCAGTAGTGTTTTCTTCCCTCAACTAATACCTTTGAGGAATTATGCCTTCATAGTTCTTCACTTTCTCATGTTTGTGTTTGAGGCTACATCTGTGCTTCAATAGAGTTGTTTTGCAAAAAGCTCAAGCTTGTGAGGAGATCATTACTTGGTTAATAGAAAATTCTGTATGTGTACATAGCCGAGGCAATTGGCTTTTATTTCTAATTTTTGGATAGGCCTCTTCTGGTAAAACTAATGTGTAAGTTTCATTCCTCCACGACTTGTTCTATCCAAAGTTGCAGGTTTCAAACTTGGTAATATAGCGTCTAATATGCTTAATCAGCTTTCAATCTCCTCGTCCGGTCCAGTGGCGTATTCATTGTTTTCCTCTTCCTTCTCCATTTTTTGTATATGGTTGGAGAATGTTGATTTGAACAAAATTTCAGCATTCACTGACATTGCTATAGAGCATGAATATTCTTTTGTAGAATGTTGACTAAACACTCTTGCCATGAATATGCTTTTACACATGTTATTTATTTCCACTTGGACAAGCATGTGCTCTGGAATTTGGCATATATGTTGTTACAAGTTCTTGTCTGGCCTAAAGTTCGTACCATTTCTAACTGTTTGTTGTATGCATGTATTTTAGGGGCTTAAAATGTTACCCAATTAGGAGGTTATTGTACTTATGAGCATGCAAAAAGAAATGCTGAAATAGGTAATGTGGCTGTAGAATATGTTGATAAACGTACATTTTCAGATGGTATTATCTGGAAGTTACATTTACAACTGCAGCCAAAAAAATCTACTATCTGGATGAAAATAGTTAATGTATATAAACAAAGTTTATCCTGGCGTCAAATTTGTTAGCTAATAAATCTAGGGTGGTTTGTCGACTATGTTTTTGATCTTTTTCTTCTTGTCAATAGTTACATCTCCAAACCTGCAAGGATTTAGTTCAGTGATTTTGTGTTTTTCAGTTTCAAGAAGAGGCTTGGGTCTCTTTCCAACAATTTTCACAACTGGTGGGGTGCTTGTAACATTCACCATGGAACTTCACTCCCCACTCCAAGGCCTTTAGTGGAGCCCCTACTAGCATAGTGATAAAAGGGTACACCTTTTTCTTCTTTTTTGATCAGTATTAACAAAGTGGAAGAACAGCTCCACATCAAGAATCGACTGGAAACATATATTAACGGAGCAAATGGGATTTAATAGAGCCACAACGGACCTTTTCTCTTATTTCTTTCTTTTTCGAAACTTTGTTTTCCTCACCTTTTTTAGTTCTTCTAAAGTGATTGTTCATTAAAAGAACTCAATGTGTATAGAATTAGGCTTTGAAATTACACTAACGAATAATCTTTCATTTGATCTGATAGTTAGCAGAAACAACTTCAACAGATTGTTGAGAAAAACCAGAATTCAGACTCTACATTGTTGTGATAGTGAGTTAGCTACCTCACTTTTATTTTTGTTGTGGACCCTGGTACTTTGTTTGAGTTTGAAATGATGTCGTTACTCAGTTCCTTGTTCAAGCACCAACAGGGTTGAGTTGTAAGTTTTCACGATTGCTTAGTTATTGATATTCATAGATACAATTTCAATGAGTTATTGACCTCCGCTGGATCTTGATTCTCTTGCAAATAGATATATTCCTTGTGAATGATGCTGGGAGATGTCAAACGTGTATCTGTAGAACTTTGAACATCATCCATTGTTGATGTCCAGTAGAACTGAAGTCTACAATGAGAAAACTCTCTCAATTTTCTAAGCCTATGAAATTAGGTCGAGGTAGCACTTAGATATTTTGATTGCCGTAACACGACATAATGCTCTCCTATATACATGTCTTTGCATAGGAATATACTTATTAAGAAAAATGTGTACTTGTAGGTAATGAGAAAACAACACCTAGTTTTTGTATGTAGTTTCATCTGAATACCTTCCTAAATTTACATAAGTTTCCATACCCTTGCTTTTGATCAAGTTTTCCCCTCTTCTTTGGTCATCTTATGTTATTTGAACTTACAGTAGATCAAAATGGTACTTGAATTGCTATTTGCGTATTGTGCTTCAATGTTAGTTCACAAAGATGACAATAGCATAGAGCTGCTTGAATAAGTTTTTATGGCATCAACAGCTGCCCACATAACCCAATGTAAGTTATTCTCATTGTACTATGAAGAGGATCAACCAACATATTTATTCTTTCCCAAGATATTTTGAGAATCGGTGAGTGTGAGTGTGTGTGAATTGGAGTTGTGATATGTTAATAGTTGTTTGTGAGTGTTCTCCTCCTACACTCTCTATCTGGTTGATTGGAAGTTTGTGGCTTTGAAAATCAGGGAGTATGAGTGTTTTGGGCGAATCATTATTTGTGAGTGCTCAATTTTTGTGGGGAATGAATATTTGGAGGTATTTGTGTGCTTGAGAGGTTGGGTTCTTGTGTGGTTCTACGTGGGTGCGTGTTTGCAACCAGTTATCAATAGTAAGGATCAAACTTGATGTTACGGATTTACAAGTTTTAGGTGGTTGATTACACACTAATATGTTGTAGCATTATTAGCTTCTTAGACTTTTCTTTGCATTTTGAACAGGAGAAGTGCCATTTGGATCATGAGTATATTGATTTGAAGGAACAAAAAGTGATTTTGGATCAAGAGAAGTGCCATTTGGATCATGAACGTTTACAATGCAAGGGCCAGCACTGCCCCTCCACCACCGTCTGTGATTTCATCTGCTGCTGCAAAATCAGCCGCCTTTGTTCCCTAGATTGCAGGTATCTTTTCAAGCTATCTATCGATATGCGTATATCTGTGTACTCATGTACTTATGCTAGCATTTGAGGCTCCTGCAATGTGTGTGCTTGAACCAGTTGAAAGCTGTAGAAGAGGAGAGGGCAAAACCCATTTGATAACTTCCCAAGCAATTACATAGGGTGTTTTTTCCTCTTTTGTCCTAAGTCAAATTGGAAATTCATTATTATACTGTAAAAATGTTTGTCAATTTTTTTGTGAAAGAAAAGTGTGAGTCGATTTCATAACTTTTGTTCACGCCAAAAGGGGTGTTCCTCTTATTTAAAGTAGTTGATATTTACATTTACTTTTATATTGCGTGGGTGTGTATCTGTGTTTTTAAACATTGCATAAGCTAAACGAAATGGGTCTCCAACTTGTGATCATTCAATATCTGAAGGCTTAGTTTTAACCTTTTTCTGTACATTGAAGCACAAGGTGAAACTTAGTTTGCTTTCTACCTTGTTTTAGTGCTCAAGTTTTGAGGAGTGAGCTGATGTCAGTGGTAGGTACCCAACATCTATCCAGTTCTTAAGATGTCAAAATTCCAGGGGTTTGTGACCTGATTCCTAGGCTGTGGACCTTTCAAATCTTCCAATATTACATTGGTCATGGCCAAATTCCTTCCCTTTCTAGATTGGATTTGGTTCACTCCTTCATGTGATCCTATACTATAGCATTCCAAGTAACACATAATGCCTAGAAAATCTGTCTGATCAAAGGAGTCTCCATCACATATGCAGCCCTATTCAGATTAAAAGCAGGTCTGATGAATTAGTTGTTGCAATGATGATATGGTTTAGGTTGTTGTTCTCAATTGGATCTTTAAATTTGCATAGTATCAATTAACAATTCTTGAAGTTTGAGGAATTTGAAATATCTAAATACAGGAGCTTAACTAATCGGTGAAAAGTTTGTTCATGGTTTCACTTGGTATAAGGATGTACTGTAAGTTCCAATCAAACGGTGTGCTAAAACAAGGATGGGATACTGAGACTTTTTATCCAAGTAATTTTCTTGAATGATCGATTGACCAATGGTTGTCCTTTTTGAATCTTTCCTTCTCGTTAATCATAAACCATAGCAATCACCTGAATTATGTGTGTTCTTTTACCATTTTCAGCAATGACTTCTATTCCCTTTTTTATCAGGTCAGCCTCTGTACAGCACCCCAGCATGATGCCAACATCAAAGCCCTCTGTCAGTCATATTAATTGTCAAGTTTCTGCACACCGACTACAAATCAAGCTTCTGTAAAAAGGAGAAAGGGTTCGAATGATGTTCCAGATGCCCCTATAACTGCAAAGAGGTCTCGTGGTCACTTAACTACCAATCATCTCACAACCACAACCGAAGGTAAGTCACCAACCAAACTTTAGCAACCCTCGCATTTACTTCTCATCTTTGATCCTTATAAGTTTAAATAAAATCCAGTATTCTTGTAGGTACCAAAACTATTTCCCAATCAAGCAATGCAGTAAATAATCAAGAAAATGCTCCACATTTCTCAGCAGCTCAATCATCACCTTGTGTACATGACGGTTCACCTGTTCAGGGGTCCCGTGTAGCCAAGTGCTTGTTCAACCAGCAAAATGAGTCCCTTCCAACAAATCTGTCTGTTCCTAAGACTCCGCTCCCTGCAACTTCCTCTCGAATGAATAAATCTGCTTCTTCACCGGAAGATTCTTCCACTGCTACTTTTAGAAACGATGTTACTCCCCAACAAACGATCTCTACTGATTGCATTGTTATCTCTTCGAAAACAATCAGATTGAACCCAGTTAAACACTTAGCCTACTACTCGATATAGAGGAACCGTCGCATTTCTACTTCCTCAGCAGTCGAGGCAAGGCATAACATGAGGTGAAAGGAAGACTCGACTTTGACAGTTCGAACACTCCAATGAACTCAGCAAATCCAAATAGTGATGGCAGTTCCGCATCTGAATCTGACAAGGAAGGAGATATGTTCGACTTGGATTTGCCTAATTTGGATTTTGAGTGGGGATTTCTCACTCAGTGAGCTTTTGGTTGATTTCAATTTTGACGGGGACTTTTCTTGCCAGCCGACTATTGATACTTTTTGGGTAAAAGTTCTTTTGCTTCGCAATGTGTCTTTTTGATTGATACTATCCAACTTTATTTTCATAACTGGGTATTATACTATTATGTTTTATTGAAAGGTCTGCATGAACCGGGCAATGTTGATTTGGGAGTTAATCAAGTTGTATCTGAGCTTTCATCCACCGCGACAGAAATTCTTCTTTCAGAGAAAGACATGAATACACAAGGTAATGCATTCCAACTGTACTGTTCAACATGCATTCCAACCATGCAATGCTGAATTTTCTTTCCAACTACTTGTGCTCTGCATAGCTAGCATAAACTTAACTATGACAACAAGGCTTTTGGAATTGTACATATAAACTGTCACTTAAATTACCAAAAAAAAAATGTCACTTAGCATATCTACACCATGTAATCCTTTTGCCATTGTACTGTTGTCTTCTCCCTTTATAAGCTCTACTCTTGCTACTTTGGATGCTTTTACTGCTTGGTTTTTAAGGGTGTGATGCCGACTCGAATGAATCCTTAACTTCACTGGTTGTTGACCAATAGAAAGCATGAAAAAGAAAGAAAAAGGGAGGGCGCTAGCACCTGTTGAGGGTGTGATGCTGCTTCTGTTCAACATTGCCTTGATCTTGAAGGATCTGGAATCATATTCATGTTGCTGATGCTATACTTTCCTTATCAGTTGATATTGCTGGATTTTAATTGTTGCATTCATGGTACTGTTGCTGGATTGAGATGCTCTTCAAACCTTTGGGCCTTTTTCGGTTCAAATAAATGCTTGGACCTTTAGATTATTCTCTTTTGAACCCAATCAATTCTTCATTGGATGTTGATTCTAATGTAACTCCTGTGTTGCTGGATAATCAATATAGCAGCTGTAAAGTTGACCAGCTTCAACCTTCAGCTTCTTTCTATATTTCAGTAGTATACAGTACTAATAGTTTTACTAATAGCTTCTTTCTATACGTTTATTACAATACACTCATCTCCACTTGTCAAACCATCATCTCTCCGTGTTACAGGTCTATCAAGCAAATGAAGTCACTCCTATGCATCCAAATTGTGTTTTTTTTTAGCTTTCCTGATCTGTCTTACTCTTAACAATGTTCATGAGATATGGGCATGACTTATTGTGTGAAGCACCTGAAAATAACACATGTAAACATTATAACGTTATCCTATTTCTCTCTCAAATTTCCAAGTCAAAATTTCCTCCCATGAATACAATCTCTTTCCTTCTCTGCTTCTCCTGGCCTCCTCCTCTCTCAGTCCAGTTTTCATTTAACTTTGGCCCTCAAAGTTTCATCAATTTGTTCTTCTGCGTAGGGACCCTTTGTCTCTCTCTGAGTGCACTTAACTAGATCTACTTGTTGATGTGTATATTTTATATATGCGTGTATTTCCATTATCCTATTCTTTTGATGTGAAGGTTGCATAAATTTTGTCCGATCAAATTCTGGGCAGAGATGGGCTATATCCAAAAAGATGAAAGCGACAACACTGGAAAGTTTTCTTTCTATGCAGTAAGCATTCAGTTTTTGCTTATTCTTTATGGTTTTCAAGAGCACTTGACAGAACTCCCAATTAGTTTTCCAGTTTTTGACATTTGCTTTTGCTTGTGGTCTGTTTGGTTGATTTGAGTTTAGTTTCATAATCAAGAATTTCTGAAAGTCACTCTCTCCAGCCTTTTCTATCTATCCATAGAAGTAGGGCGAGAAAAAGTCAATATGATATTTGCATAGATTTTTCCAACGAAACTAAGCGCTTTTTTTTTTCTCTCTCATTCTGAAGGCTCAGTCCGAGACTCTGACTTCAATGATGGGAACTACCCCCGCACTCCGGCGCTCCAATGAAGTTCCTTTCTTGTCTTGCCCAAAAACTTTTTTGATTCTCATTGGGGAAAGACTCTCCCGCGGCAAGGTTTTACACATAGGGCCAGCTGCTTAGTTTATTTGTTTAATATTTGTAGCTTCTCTTAGTAGCCAAACACGTCCTTCTTAACTAATCCTTGATCCTTACCTTCGATCTGATTCAAAATTTTCTAATCGAGCACAATGTTATCAGCTTTGGTTCTTGTAGTCGCATGGTAACCAAGAAAATAAAGCCGACCTTATGAAGTTTGCTCGATTTCAAAACAAACCAAGATGTCCAGGATCCTGATTTTTTCTTTCCTTGAATTGACTTTTGGTTGGTGAGAAACTCGCTTTAAAGGGAATCCAATGTAATTTAAATGTCAATTTACCTACTCGGATGGAGCACACCAATGAAATGTATGATGGCAAAAGAGGATTCACAAAAGTTTATGTTTCCAATAAGTAGTCCCATACAACGAAGAAAGATCTTTGGTAATTGTTGATAGTCACATTTTGTGTGGTGATTTTGTATATTATGATTGCAGGCTTGTTTGTTATATCTTTTAGGTGATCCTCGGTAATGAATGTCAGGTAACGAGATTGCTAAACTGGATATCAGAAAAAGGAACAACTGTAGTAAAGGGAAACAGGTACCTTAAGGTTCCTCCATATCCTAGACACGAACCTGTGGATATTTGTTGAATCTTGTCCAAAACATACCTTTATTTCTTAGATTGACAACAAGAGTATAATTCTTTAAGATCAAAGCGGGAGCCTTTCACTTCACAGGAACTTTGGGTATAGTTTATCCTTTTACCGTCTTTCATCAATGATGTATCAGAGTAGCTCTTCTATCCACTTACTTTTCTTTCTACAGGAGTACTTTAGCCTTTTGTATGAAGAAATATGGTAGTTCTTAATCTCTGTTATTTGCCTTTTCAATCTTTGTGGTCTTGAATTCTTTTTGTTCACAATATTTTCTTTAAAAAAATTCATTGCTCTTAAAAGGTTATCCCAACATTATTTTTTTGGTAAATAGGTTATCCCAGCATTGAATTCCCATATATCAACCTTCACAAGTGATCCTTCTTGTAAACCCAAGCAATGTTAATTTCGGAGTTATATTTTTTGCACACAATATATAATCAATTTTGAGAAATTTTGATTCCCGAGCTTTATTTTAGAGTCAAGGTCGCATGTCATTGTGTCAAAGATGTTGATGGAGGTAATAATAGGACTACATTGCAAATACAATTTCAATGGGGACCAAATTAGAATAATGTTTCCTTAAGGAAGAGAGTGAAATTGGGTTAGACATTAGGGGAAATTCGTAATCTAACATTTATGAATTTACAGTTATTATTCCCCCTTTTGAACTTGTTAATTTACCTTATCTATTCTTAACCTTGTCAATAACCATTGTACATACACATATGCCATGTCTAGATAGGTTGGGCGCGGTTATATGCAACGCAAGCATTAAGCACTTCACTCATTTTGAAGGAACCATGCCAGAAGAGCAACAAGTTGGGGAGGATGTGAGTACATTTCTAGTTACTCTGAAGTTAATATGCACAATTATGGAAAACTTCAAATTGAAAGACATGCTTGTTAGGTGCATGCCAACCTAGATAGGTTGGACGCATATCCGTACCCAAACCTTGTTTCTTGGTAAGCATTAGTAAGACCTTTTGTGAAATGTTTGACCTAGGGAAACATTGGTTTCATGACCTACTTGGTCCATTGGGTGACATCACCTTTTTTTTTTGTTCGTAATAATGTTTCGGGTCCATGTAAGCGTACAACACGGATTCAGATGGTTTACAACATATATTGATAGTTTTTCTCATATAGTATACGCTACTTGGTCTATTTGGTGAGGGGAAAAAGTGTAATCTTGTAGCTAGACAACTCATTATGTGGTGCTTGCTCAATTTATTAACTAAGTCTATGTTTTTCTTCTCTAACCACAATGGCGAGTATGGCTACATCGGTCATAAATCCTATTTTGCATATAATGGCATTGTGCATCAAACCACTTGTAATAACACCCCTCAATGCTCAGAAGAAAAGCCATAGTGGGGGGATGCAATACTTACTACAACCTAGCCTTCTAAAGCTTTGGATCTCCTTGCGCACTGCTTTAGATCCTGGTTACTTCATCTAATAACTCTTCTTTCTTTACCTCATTTTCTTCCTCTCCTTCTATCTAGTTTTTAGTTCTTTCTCGAGTGTTTGGTCGTATTGGTTTTGTAATTTTGTACAAGTTCTTGATAGTCTATTCGTTAAGTTTGATCCCTAGGCTACAATACGTTTTAATTAGGTTTTCACCAGCAGAAAATAGTACAAAAGCTATCATGCTGCTTCAATAGATTTGTATTTATGAATGTTGCATCTCTCAAGGCAAGCACTTTGAGGATTATTAGCTAAAGTAGTTCTATGATTTCTGCTCCCCACTGGTGTTTTGCTCTCCTCATGTTACGTCATTATTTTTTAGATTGCAAAGGTCTAGGGAAGAGTCACACTCCTTTGGAGCTCTATGGTGATTTCTTTTTCTTACATATAATTAAGCTCAATGGCCAATTTTTGAAAATAATAGAAGCAGGTGTGATATGTATCACTTAACTTTTCCTGTATGCTTTTCAAGAGGAGCTCCATTTTTTGTTTTACGTGTTTGTTTATCCTTCTGGTGTGTTTGGTTGCAGAGAAACCTTTCGTTCACATCTTCGCAAGAAGAAAAAATTATATTGTGCAAAAAAGGGGAAAATAAATGTCATGTACTGTTCTTTGCAATAAAGCTTTATTTTATTAATAATTAAATGTTGAAAATAGAGGATGTTGCTGTTTTGTTGGGGGACTGTATTTTGATTCTTAAACAAATGTTTTCTTTTTTTGTGCCTTTGTGGTTACTTATATGTGTCGATAGTGCTGATTGGTTGCAAAAGTATTCATACTTCCGAGCAGTCTAACAGGTGTATTATTTGGTATCATATAGATGCATACTTCTATAGAGATGATCAAATCGAAGTTCCATTAGTACATCATTTCATTTAGACTCATTTGCTCTTAAAAATAATCTGGGTTGATGAAATTGTTCAAACGGTGCAGGTCAAAATCTTGGGGCTTCGGACCTCCGTCGTACCACAAAAAAGTAGAAATTGTTCAAATGGTGCTGGTCATTCTTGGAGTAAGAGAATCCATGCTCTCCCTCACCATATGTTAAGCTCCATAAATTTATCTTGATTCCATCTTGTTAATTATTAATACATCTCAGAATTATGTTTTTCATTAAAGGAAATTGCTTCTTGTGGGAATATGCATCGCTTTAAGATTCTACTTGATGGGGCATCATTTTTACACATTTGGAGTGAGTGGATGAAACTTCCTTCATGACATACATCTAAGAGAATCAATTCCATGCTTAAATTAATCGAGTCGGTCTCCTTTTGGAATCAAAGCCTGAAGATTTTCGAGTTAGCTCACGATTGATGAATGAACCAGTTGCATTCCAGCATTGCTCCACCACCATAATTTTGTTTATTACAAGTGCGTACAATTATTCACCTAATTCTTTTGTCTGGAACAAATCTTACCTAATTCAATCTCTCATGATGTACCTTTAACGCTTCATGATAGACTACTTTGTTTTCCATCTAAATCTTAACGACACTCTGCATTCAACAAGACAAATCTTCCATAATATCTCGTATTGAGGCAACTAAAAATAGGAAATTTCACATGTTTACATCTTTGTGTGATAGGCAAAACAGCTTTACATTTGAAAAATTGTAGCAAATTTTCTGTTACTTTTTCTGTTATAGAGTTTGTACGTTTACTGGCGACTTAATTGTTTTCTTCTCTAATGCACAGTGGCACACTGTTGTTGATTGTCACACACCCTCCCACCCACATACACACTCAGAGTGACCTTATAGTGGAAGTCAGGGAGATTTCCAAGGCTTAAATGGTAGTTTTCCTTCGGGTGGAATAACAGTGCCCTATATAACGTGTTGGGCCTCCCTGCCGTTGATTTATTGGTTGACTGATTCTGTGAGAGCTAGGGAGAGATTTATAAGTGTCAAATGTGCTTTCTCGAAATTTTGAGTCTGCTAACTAAGATTTTGATAGTTATTCCTACCCTTCATATAATTTTGTAGTAATTCGTAGTAAACTATTGGGTTAATTATCTAGACACCCCCTCGAAGTATACCTCTTTATCTCGCTCACCCCCTCTAAGAATTTCGCCTACGCCAAACCCCCTCATTAAAGTTTACTTTTCCTCTAAACCCCTTCCGTCAGCCTTCCGTCAAGAACCATTAATCTTTTCACCTAGATTCTGTAAAAAGTGGTAAAAGGTTCCAATATTGCCCCCCACTTGAATATACCCCCTAAAATAACCCTTCTCCCCTAAAAAGTCACCAACTTCTCTCTCTGTTTTCCCATCTCTCTCTTACAACCCATAAACCCACAACCCTTCGTCAACCCAGCCACACCATAGCTGCCCCTTTGACAACCATCAAAACCCTCACCCCGCTACGTAACACATCATCAAAACCCTCGCCCCGCTATGCAACACACCATCAATCCTCCTATGAAATCACTACCAGTCTACCATAAATGGATGGGATTAGTTGAATTAGTTTAGTACAATTCTAGCAAACCCAAGCACAATTCCATTAGCACTTGAGAAGAATTCCAATCAAACATGCAGAGTCAAAATGTTAACAAATAGTACATTTTTTCTAACTCTTCCCATTATTTTCTCGCTAATCAAACTTGGAGATCCACACCCCGGCACGCGCAGTGAAATAGAATAGGTGAAGTCGATAAAACCCTAGATTTGTCGTGTATGTGCTTCATAAGAGCACAGAGTCAACAAAATTAGGAACGAAGCACATCAAACATACAACCGTACAGCTGCATCGATATATACAATCTGTATGTATAGGTGGAGATAGAAAGGGTGGGGTTACCTCGAAGAAGATCAAGTTCGCGTTCTTAGATGGCATTTAAGAAATGAGGGCTTTTCCAAATCAAGTCTGCCATTAATCTCACCATTCTCTTCTTTTTTTCTTGTTTGCTTCACTACTGTGTGTGTGTTTTTGAAGGCCGAAAAACCGCAGGTACGGGTTTTGATAATAGCGGGGCACAAGGGTCTATTATTTGCACACTTTTAATCTCAGCGAGAGAGAGAGCTAGCACTGGTCGTGAATGGAGTTTGGGATTTGGGGCAAAAAATTGCAGAGAGTGAAGTGTGGAATGAGCTGGTGTGGGTAATATATATATGTAAGGGCACAATGGTCTTTTCATTCTCCGTCTAACGGAGTTAGGTCCTCCAAATGAAAACTTAAATGAGTCTGGCCGTAGGCGAAATTCTTAGAAGGGTTTCAAACCCTGTAATTTCTTTATCACTAACTGCTATTTTCCAATTCTAATTTTCTTAATGATGGTCTAGATAAGCAAGATAGAGACAAATTGAGAAAGTTCTTTCCTTGCTGTGTTCTCGAAATAGTGTGTGAATGCAAAAACACGCTTGATATTACTCTCTATGTTGCATGGACACAGACACGGATACGGACACGTGACACGACAATTCTAAAAAAATGGGAATATGGACACGGCAGGGGACACGCCACGTGTGTATATATAAATACATATATATATATATATTTATACGGGGCAGTTCCGGGGACATCTAAAAAAACATCTAAAAAAACATCTCAAATCTCAATCTCATAGTTCCCGATCAAATTTTTATGATCCGAACTGTTCAATGTATGCAGAATGTGATTTTAAGGGTGCTTGCGAGAAATTAGAAAAAAAAATGACTAGGAAAGGCTTGATTTGAGCAGTTTTTATTTGAACCGTTCAATAAAAAACTGTTCGGAACTATTCGGATCAAGCCCTTCCCGGTCATTTTTTTTTGCTGATTTCTCACGGGTACCCTTAAAATCACGTTCTGATCACATTGAGCGGCTCAGATCATTAAATTTTGATCGGGAATTATGAGATATTTTTATAGATGTCCTCGGAACCGCCCCGTATAAATATATATATGTATTTATATATACACACATGGCGTGTCCCCTGCCGTGCCCCGATATTTATATTTATAATTTTGCTGCAAAGATCCTATTTTTCCTTGTATGGAGTACGTATTTCTGTATATAGTTCTGCTTTTCCTTGCAAGACTCATATAATTTTGCATATCCAGACATATATATAGGCTACGTACATATATATATATATACACACACAATTATGCATACGTAAGTATATATGTATACGACAGAGAGTTACACACAAGAAACATACGAGAGAGAGAGAGAGAGAGAGAGAGAGAGAGAGAGAGAGAGAGAGAGAGAGAGAGAGAGAGAGAGCGCGCACTCTATTGTCGACTGATCTAGGGCTTCAAATGAGAGTAATCGATCTCTTATGTCGATCTAGTAGTAGTTTAGGTTATAAAGGTTTAATTACATTATAACCCAAATATTTTGACTCATAGCATATTAACCCCAAAAATTAAAAACGTTACAGATTGACCCTCGTCGTGTCCCCGGTGTGTCTCCAGCGTGTCCCCTATCAAAAACTGATAAAAATTAAGAGACACGCCACATGGCGTGTCCAATACGTATTTGGGCGTGTCCCCGTGTCCGACACGTGGACATGGTGACCTTTTGGAGTGTCGGTGCTTCATAGATTACTCTTCTTAGAAGCTTTCCTGGTGCTGTAAAGCGAAGACGATATACTTCAATTGTTAATTTGCTATAGTCGTATTTTGTTTAAATTTTCGTCATCTTTTTTTTCTAATCTTTCCTCGGCATTTTTAGCAACCATGCAGTCTTTGTAAGTTTTTACTTTGCTTACTCCATGACTCGATCAATAAGTTCTGCTCCATTTTCTTGCAACCTTACACCATTGGCTCTATCATCTTCATGGTTGTGTCTAACCTTGTAGTACAGTAGTTATATGTCATGTTTTGCGATTTTATATGAATAATCGGGTAAAGAATGCTCGTGTCAAGTGAGATGGAGGAGGAATTCTCCATCATTCTAGCTGTAATTTGGAGTTGCAAATTCTCAAAGGACCAGAGACGGTAGTCAAAAGGAATCTTACCTAGTAGTTGAAGCGTCTCTGGATTTCTATCTCGAACAGAGCCACATTCTCTATGTGTTCTTGTCTTCGTCTTCATGTTTTGCCCTTTATGGTCCTGATTATCATCGTTTGCATTTTATTTCACTATTGTGTATTGGTGAGATTGCTGCGGTGCCTGGTTCGCTTCAAGCAGGATTGTTGGAAACTGATTAAGGCGCATTGGTGTGGATGGTAACTACAACTGCTGTTTGCAGCTTGGTTCTTGGAATTGATACGGTCAGCTTTCATTAAGTAATCTCTTTGTTTTCTCATCCAGTTAGTAATATCCTTGTCATCCGATAATAGAGAACCTTTTGTGGTTGTATAGTGTTTATGATATGGATCACAAGATACTTGGTGTGGAAAGCCATTAATATTATTGGCGAGAAAATCCTTTGTTTACTGTTGGAGCCTAATTAAGCTATATGTAAGTCTATTTTGTGTCAAGAAAGGGATGCCTTTGTAAAGTTATTTGTTTTGGCCTTTAGTCATGCAGTTTGCTTGTTTGAAATTTGACTTTATATTGTGAAGTGGTTTGTTGCAGGGTATTTTATCAGATGTTTTGAAACGCCTTGGTGACAACAAAAAGAATTTGAAAGCTTTACTTTGGCTACTTTAGATGCTTGGTTGGTTGCTATTCATCTCGACAAAATGGTTTGTGTCTTAAATTGTCTATGACTATCTTTCCTGCATTTTAATCCGCCTCTCTCATAAATAATCTGTTTCATTTAGGTTCCGTACATCACAACTGCTTTAACAGATGTGAAGCTTGGCGCGGAAGGGCGTAAGAATCTTTTTGATTGGGTATAAAGGCAACTTACAGGATTGACGATTATGCAGATGCCGTGCATTTACTAAAACCAACTGCTTCTGCTATGCAGGATTCACAGGAACTAGAAGGATATCCTGGAAAACAATTGCGGGTCAACATGTAAATTAGTTTTCTCTTTTTTTTTTGAATTGTGCATTTATATATAGGATAAATCTGCAGATGTTCGTAAAGCTGCAGAAGTATGCCTTGGTGATGTTTTGAGAGTATGTGAGCACGAATCAGTATGTGGAATTTAAATATTTGGGTGTCTTCTTTGGTTTTTGTCGACGTTTGGCAAAACTCTCAAGCTTCTTTTTGTCAATAATATGTCTAGGTGACCAAGAATTTGAGAGATATACAGAGACTTGCCTTAGCTATTGTTCTTGAACGACCAAAGCCCAATGGGGATTTTCATGGTACAGTTTAGTTTAGTGTAGCTTTCTGAAACTTTACAAGTCTTTATTTGTTTGGCAGTCCTGTTTTGTGGTGATTAGTTTTTTGCCCCCAGAAACAATGTCGACGTGGCCAACAGCCAAAAGCGGCTCAAAAGTTGCAAAATCTAGCTCTAATGGTCATGTTGATCGTATACTTAAACATGGAAGCAGGCTGTTTCTTTGGTATGGTTTTACCCTCTTTGAGTTTTTTGTCCTTTTCGAGAATAATAAAGATATTGACATACTTTGTCATGGTTCGTGAAGAGAGGTATTTCAACAAAGGGTTCAAGGGCTGAATCAATGCTGTCAATTCAAGTTATAACTGTTCAGTCTCTAGCTTTACTAAACGTGAAATAGTCTAATAAGGTATGTATATATATTCTTTGAGCTTATTTAAGCATGATTTGTTTGTACAGCTGTCATTGGCTCATTGGATTGAGTTCTGTGCAGGACAAAAGGGAGAGATTGGTTGTCCGCAGGTTTAAATTTGAAGAGCAACGTTTAGAACAAATTCAGGAGCTTGAGGTATGTGCTTTTGAGTGTACATTGAAGGTGTTTTCTAAGTTCTATGTCATTTGTCCTATTGTTTACTTATAATCAATTTTGTGTGGACGTTTCAACAATCTATTGCATAATTTCTAGGTTTGAGGTAGCAGAACATAGTGGTGATGTCATGGTTTGTATCTGGACCCATTTTTACTAGGTATTGCGGGTTTCCTGCATTTTGATTGTTCAATTTATGTGCTCTTTGTATTGGTTGTTTCCATAGCTGGTATGCATCTTGATCTGTTGTCCCATTTTGGATGCTAACACGTATGTCTATCTACTGTAGGGACCAGAATTCTGAGCTTCACATGGGTGGCAATTGCGATTGTAGATGGCCCCATGGACTAGAATGAAGCTCTTGATATCATTCAACATGGCTCCCTTGAGCAGGTCCGTTATTTGTTTCACCCCTCACATCTATGTTGATTTCTTGGATGACTTCACTGAGCTCCACTTTTCACATCATTCATGTTTTCTCCCGATTCCTTTTGTTGGGTATATATGGATCTTAAGAGGGTGGCGTTGTTGCGTTACTGGATGTCTTTACTGAGCTCTGGTTTTCCATTCCGCGAGCAATTTCTTTTTCCATCCCTTTTAAGTATGGTATTCTTTGGTATGAACACATACCATTATGCAAAACTCTATGATGAATTCTTGGAGTATCTCCTTATGGTTTATGTTATCAATCACTGTAAACAGGAGATGTAATTGGGAACCCAGAAAACTAGGGTTATTTTCTCATAGAATAAACTGATTACAACGTGAGATAGTTATACAACACACTAGACTAATTACACTATGGTCCTAGAGAATGAACTTGTTACACAATAGAACGACTAATAACCTAATTACAAATAAACCCATAATCTAACACTCCCCCTCAAGTTGGTGCGAAGATATCAATCAAGCCCAACTTGAACACAATGGGGTGGAAACTCTTGCGACCAAATCCTTTCGTGAATATATCAGCTAATTGATCTTCGGATCTCACAAAAGGCATACATATCAAACCCTCGCTCAGCTTCTCCTTGATGAAGTGCCTGTCAATCTCTATATGCTTCGTTCTGTCATGTTGAACAGGATTATGAACAATGTTTATAGCAGCTTTGTTGTCACAATAGAGTTTCATAGAACCATTATCAAAAATTCCCAAATCACGTAGCACTGTTTGGAGCCATAAGAGCTCACAAACTCCATGTGCCATAGCTCTATACTCAGCTTCTGCACTAGACCTGGCAACCACTGATTGCTTCTTACTTCGCCAAGTAATCAAATTCCCCCCAAGGAAAGTACAGTAGCCAGAAGTAGAGCATCTATCATCCACAAAACCAGCCCAGTCGGCATCAGTGAATGCCTCCAACCGCAGGTGACCATGATTAGAAAACAGAATTCCTCTCCCTGGAGCAGACTTGAGATACCTCAAGATACGGTAAATTGCATCCAGATGTGAAGTACGAGGATCATGCATAAATTGACTAAGAACACCTAATGCATAAGTAACATCCGGTCGGGTGTGCGCTAAGTATATCAGTCGACCCACAAGTCGCTGATACCTCTCCTTATCAGTCTGCTCCCCCACACCTCCACTAAGATGATGATTTGCCTCAATAGGAGAATCTGCAGGTCTACAGCCCAACATATCTGTTTCTTCCAAAAGATCAAGTATATACTTCCGTTGGGAGATAAAAATACCTCTATCAGACCTTGCCACTTTCATTCCAAGAAAATATCTTAGTGGTCCCAAATCTTTAATCTCAAATTCTTGGGCCAGACTGGACTTAAGATTGAGAATCTCATCCACATCATTGCCTTTCATTATCATATCATCAACATAAACAATAAGGACAACAATCTTACCAGCACCTCCTTTGATGAACATAGTATGATCTGCATGGCTCTGTTTGTAACCAAACCTCAACATAGCCTTTGAAAATCTGCCAAACCAGGCTCGAGGTGATTGCTTCAACCCATAAAGAGCTTTCTTCAATCTACACACCTTTCCCTCAGTCTCTGAGGAAGAAAAACCCGGTGGTATATCCATATACACCTCCTCCTCTAACTCACCATGCAGGAATGCATTTTTCACATCAAACTGGTGAAGAGGCCAATTCAAATTGGCAGCACACAAAATCAGAGCCCGCACAGTGTTCATCTTTGCTACTGGAGCAAACGTCTCCTCGTAGTCAATGCCATAGGTTTGAGTAAAACCCTTGGCTACAAGTCTCGCCTTGTATCTCTCAACTGTACAATCAGCATTCTGCTTAACAGTGAAAACCCACTTGCATCCCACTGATCTCTTCCCTCCTGGAAGTGATACCAGCTCTCAAGTGCCATTCTTTTTCAAAGCTGTCACCTCCTCTTTCATAGCTCCTTTCCACTTAGGTACCATGAGTGCATCCTGCCAATTCTGTGGAATAGATATAGAAGAAAGAGACGAAACAAAGGCATGGTACGAAGGAGATAAATGATCATAAGATACAAACTGGGAGATGGGATGTTGAGTACATGCCCTAACACCTTTCCGAAGAGCAATAGGAAGATTATCAGAATCAATAACAGGAGGTTCAATGGGAGAAGATTCATTATCAGATGAGTCAGCGGAGGGGTCCAGAACTGGAGCCGGCAATTGTGATCGACAAGGTGGCATCACACAGGGGACCTTCCATTTTTCCGTCTAGTTCTAGTGTAGACCTTCAAATTAGACCCCTACAGCCGTTGTGGTAGTTCCTCGATGTCATCACCAATGTCATGTGTTGCTCTATCGGCAGATACTGGTTCCTCTTCGGATTTTTCCTTTCCCCCTTACCATGATTATAAAAAGTTAACATCTCTTCCTCCCTCATCTCTTCTTGCCGATACTCCCCCTGAAGAGATGGAGTGGAGGGAGAATAAAAAGACTCTGTTTTCCAAAATGTGACATCCATAGAGACAAAAAACTTCCTAGAGTGAGGGTCATAACACTTATAACCCTTCTGGGTAGGAGAATACCCAATGAAAACACATTTATGAGCTTTAGGACCTAACTTCCCACCATAGGGGTGAGGGGCATGAACAAAGCACACACAACCAAAGACTCTCGAAGGAAGAGTTGTGATGCGAAAACTACCAGGGAGACACTCAATCGGAGTTTTAAAGTGGAGAACACTGGATGGCATACGATTGATAAGGTAGGTTGTAGTCAAAATCGCTTCTCCCCATAAATATTTGGGAACATTCATGGTGAACAAAAGAGAACGAGCAACCTCAGCAAGATGACAATTTTTGTGTTCAACAACTCCATTTTGTTGTGGAGTGTCAACACAAGTCGTCTGAAAAAGAATGCCATTTTCATCCAAAAAAGCCCGAAAATTCCTATCGATATACTCAGTGCCATTGTTACTACGGAGAATTTTGATATTCGCATCAAATTGGGTGCGCACCATTGCATGAAAAGATTTAAAACAAGAAAAGACTTCACTTTTTGACTTAAGTAAATACACCCAAGTAACACGAGAATAACAGTCAATAAAAGTGACAAACCAACGATAACCCTTAAGAGAGGTAACAGGGGAAGGACCCCAAACATCAGAATGAATAACCATAAAAGGGAGAGCACTCTGTTTATTAATAGGTGCATAAAAAGAACGTTTATGTTTCCCAAGCTCACAGGCTTCACAAAAAAATTGACTCCGAGAACAATGTTTAATTAAATGAGGAAAAAGTTTCTCTAACATCTCAAAAGAGGGATGACCCAATCTACGGTGCCACTGATGTAACATAGAAAGAGCTGAACTCGTATCTATTTGCTGAGCTAGACCACATGACATGGGTGAATGAGAGGGAGGAGTTGCAGACTCCAAAAAATAGAGGCCACCATGTGCTTTACCACTGCCAATCACTTTTCCCGTATCCAGTTCCTGAAAAATACAATGCGTAGGAAAAAAGGTCACAGAACAATTTGCGGAACGAGTAAGACTACTAACGGACAGAAGGTTAGTGGCAAAGTTTGGAATATGTAGAATTGAAGAGAGGGAAATAAAGGGAGATAATCAAACGGAACCTTTTCCTGAAATAGCAGAAAAAGTCCCATCTGTTATTTTGACCTTATCTTTACCGGAACAAGTAGAGTAAGAATCAAACACAGAGGAACAACCCGTCATATGATCTGAAGCACCCGAATCTATAATCCAAGGAATAGCAGGAGAGGCAGTAAGTGCACTAGCTGGGATACCTGTGTGAGCAAAATAGGTGGAAGCGGAAGCTATAGTAGATGGAGAATCAACCTGAGCCATTAGGCACCTGAGAGCTTGCATTTCCCCCTGAGAAAAGTGTCTAGCGGAAGCCTTTTGTTTATCCTCCGACATTTCAACGCAATTCCAAATAAGCAATACCCACTCAATTCAGCCGTAAACAGCCTCAAAACAACATTAAACGCAGCCAATCACAACAACCGAGACAAAACGATCTGAAATCTAACCAGAAACACTAATTCGAGTGCCAAAAAAGGTAGAATAAGGGTCTTTACCATTGTTCTGAGAACCAAAAAATGGCTAACCAGTCCAAAACGAGTGGAAACATTGTGTGAACAGTGCTGAATAGTGTGTGAACAGTACTCAGGTCACTGCGAGGATCAGAAATCACTGGGTAACCTCCGGTGAGAGTCAGACGGTACTAGTGAGGGTCGGAAATCACTGGGTAATGCTTGTCAAATGTTGCCGGAGGTCGCCAGTCATTGGGAAGTGGTTTTCGTTGGTCGGCGAGGCAGAGCAAAGGTCAGAAAACCAAGATCGAGTTTGTACAGATCGAAAAAAATTGAAAACCCCACAGATCGAGTTCGTACTCTCCTGAGGACTGATTTTCGAAGTTTCAAAACAACAGTTCTTGAATAAAGATCAACAGAATACTGCGCAGCAACAGCATACGGAACGTTGCTCTGATACCATGTAAAAAGGAGATGTAATTGGGAATCCAGAAAACTAGGGTTATTTTCTCATAGAATAAACTGATTACAACGTGAGATAGTTATACAACACACTAGACTAATTACACTATGGTCCTAGAGAATGAACTAGTTACACAGTAGAACGACTAATAACCTAATTACAAATAAACCCATAATCTAACAATCACGCATTGACTGTATCCTTCATCACATAGAGTTTTTGGCAGTTGTTTGATTGACTTGGATTTCAATGTGGCTCTTGTGTTTTGAAGCATGTTTTTTCACTCTTAAGTTTTGTTGTTTTCTCTCAACCTTGAGTTTTTATGTTTTGGGTTATTATGCAATCTGTTGAAGGTATGGAATTTATCTGCAATGTGCTAGTTCAAGCAATCAACAATCCTGAAGAGTGAAGACAATGCGATGGATAAAATTGTGAAAGATGCTGATGTCTGTTTCATGCTTAGCTAATAAGGTGATAATTGTTCAATGTTCCTAATTATGCCCATTTCTTATTTGATATGAACTCGGTTGGCTCATCTCTCAAAGTCAAAATCGCATTATACTCCATGATATCTGCAACAGGTTGCCAAGTTAGTATCGTAGGAGCCTCTTCAAGGTCTTCTAAATATGTTCTGAACACATTAATGCAGGTAATTTATCGTCGTATATCTGCATATTCAGCTATTTAGTTCATTTGATTGCGGATAAGATGGAGAGAAATTTTTCGTCGTAACTTTTGTTGCAAGTTATTGAGATTAATGTACGATTGTCTAAGTAATACTTTTTAGGTGCATATTGACTATTGGGTGGTTTAGAACCTGGAATAGTGCTATTTGGATGTAACATTTCTGGAATTGTTGTAAAATGATGGAAATCAAGGGTAATTGGAACGGATTGTTAGTCAAGTCCCTCATTCTAAACTTAGAAGGATCACCAAGATATCATTTCCATTGGCCTTCTGTGTGAGAAATTGTGTTCCTATGCATGCATTAATTGCTTAGTTTTTTGGACTAGGAAATGTTGTTGGAGTCTTCTTATACAAACTACTAGGTATCGCTTTTCTTGGTTTCATATCATATTTAGAGACTACCGGTGTAATTACATTGTAGCCTAATTATTTTAATCTTTAATTTAATTTAGCCAGAATGTGCTCTATTTTTTCTACAACTTGCATTAGTTAACCTTAAGGCAGTATTTAGGACTTTCGTTGGGGTCAGATTGTGGCCCGTATTTGGACGATTCCTACTAATTTGACAATGCTGATGTAGTTTGGGGCGGTCAAAATTGGTAACTTCAAGAGTCATTCTCATCATACATTTGACATATTTTTTTGTTTTAGGTAGAACCATCAATGAAGAGGGGATATCCTTCTTAGTTGGTTTAGTTATTTTGAACTTGAAGGGCCACTTTTGTTCGTTTCATTACGAAATAGGGGTTGGATAGAAAAATCTGTTTCATTGCTTTTCAGGACTTATAGTATGGACGATTAATAGGGGAAAAAAGGACCATCAACATCTCATTTCTTCAACTCTCTTTCTCTTCTTTTCTTTTTTCCACAATTTCTGCTAGGTTGATTATAATTTGAAACTTTCTCTTGGGGCGGATGTTTGCAATTGAAAGCAAAGCTAGTTAGTTTCTCTTTACTTTTCTTTTCTTTTTTACGTCTATTTTTTATTTTTCCTTTTCTCTTACTTTGGTTTGCATGACTGGTAACTATGTTGATAGATGATGCACTTTCTCATGAATTTATTATTGTCGGCTTCAAGGATTGAGAATCTGAGAGGGTAAGTTCTTTGTTCTTGCATTTTCTAGATGGATGTTGTTTTTCATCACTTTGAAACTAATCATTAGTACCTACTCCATTTTGCCATAATTATGATGAAATTTGCCGTACTTTTACTTCTTATTGGTAATGCACTATGAAGCACGGATAATACGAAACTAGTCACGTACAAGTATTTGATACGCGAGGGATACGGATACGCGCCCCAATATGTATCGTATACGACAAATAAGTATCCGGCATTTAAATTAAATATTATTAATTTTGGATACGTGGGGGATACGGCAGGGTACGTTTAAGGATACGGTGGGGGTTAAAATGAATTTTTTTAAAGAATCAAGTACCAACTAAAAGGGGAAAATTGTAATAATAGCATCACTAAAAATACGAAACCTAGGAAATTATGCACATCAATAGATCTTTCCCTGAACTAGTTGATATTTTCCCAACCCTAGATCGGTTGGACCTTTGATTCACAAGGTTCTCTCTCTGTTTTACTGGTATGAGTTTCTATTGTTTACATATACAGTAAATTATATCCAATACATACATTGGTATATAGATATATGTGTATATATACGAAGTATATTATATGTATACCTAATAGTCTATTACCTACTAATGTGTATTTTTTTTTTTTTTTACAAAATTCTAATCTTTTAGATCACCAGTTCCTACTCTTTTGACATTGACATGCACATAATGCTTGGCATTGGCAATTCAACTGTTCTTTTATTTCGCATGGCTTCATTTTTTTGCTTAGTAGACTAATAGTTACATTGTTACAAAAATGTATAATTTATACAGCCGTATCCCCGACGCATCTGTATCCTATTTTTTTGGTTTTGCTGTATCGTTGTATCCGTATCGTGTCGTATCTGTATCCCGTATCCGTATCTGTGCTTCATAGGTAATGCATGGTCTGATGCTAAACTTTGTATGATGTTGAACCTTCTTGGAGTTTTGCATATGAATTTTCTCTTGTACAATTAAACCTGAATAATAAAAACTGAACCACTTGTTAACAGGGTTCATTCATTTTCCTGGAATTAAAAAATGTGCTGCCATATCGTTGTGAATCCTTATCATATACTTGTAGTTTTGGTTTGCTAGAATATGTTGTATTCAAATGTTTGCATATTTGTAGCTTGTAGGTCTGTCGATATCATCTTTGACTGGGATTGGTTTAATTGAATCTTATTCTATAAGACTTCATGATATCAAATGCTTGCGTGAGAGTTGGTATTGATTTACTAGAATTAATGTAATGTCCCAATGTAGTGGCAAGAGACAAAGCCCACACTTGGATGTATGTGGCCAAGAGCTCGGAGTGCTTTTCATCTTTTTGTCCACCAAGATGAGGTTAGAGAACTGGAATAAAGGCTGAATAGATTGTTCTCTTAACATTTTTTGGACGGCTTTTGTGGTTTACACTTTTTCGCCGGATGCATCTTTTAGGTGCTTGATTAATGCAGGTATGTTACAGATTCCTTAACTTTGTTGGATATTTCTATTATTGGTTATGGACTCCAGTTTGGTTGTTCATCCCCAAAATTAAGGGAAGTAAGAGTGATGGCTCTGGTCTATGATGTTCCTTAGTGGTTTTGGAGCATCATACTCCCAAATTGTACTACCGTACTCCTCACATGGCAAACCTTATTTAACATATCTGATATCTTACGATATGTAATGCGTATGCCGGTACATTTCATTAACTTAAAAATATAATACACAATACTCATACGGATTGGGCGACACTACAAAAAAGATATACACAAACTTGGCCTATATGTGATGCAAATAAATAAAGCATAGATATGCTGGTAAGTAAATGTAACGACCCTAATTTTTTTTCAATAAAATTATAAGTTTTATAAAATTTCTTTTACTCGATTGCCTTTTATTTATTTATTTGAGTGTTGATTTTATTAAGCAAATCTTAATGTATTAAATTTAGATTTGGAGCCTTAATAAATATACATACACATACTTGGAGAGAAAGCCGAATGGGATTTGTAGCCCAAGATTTTATCATATCATCTCATCTCATCTCTTCCACCCTATGTCATCCTAGCCTTATGAGTCTTGTAGAGGGAGAGATTGCCGAGAAGAGGGAAAGTTTGGGATTCCTTTTTATCCAAATCTCCATTAGTCATGAATATTTGCCAGGCTATGACATCCTATATATATATATGGCTTATAGGGGAGAGAGAGAGAGAGAGAGAGAGAGAGAGAAGATTTGGGACCAAGAAATCTCAGCCACAGGGACCTACTTCATCCTAAATTGTAGCCTAATAGTCTAAGAGAAAGAGAGGGAGACCGGATGAGAACAGAGAGAGAAGTCAAGGCCTATAAATACCCTCCTTTTTCTTTCCATTTGGGGGGCACCACCAACTTTCTACACACTTTTCCTCTTTTGAAAAAAAAAAAAAAAGACCGCGAGGAATAGAAAGAATCGAAGACCCACTTTTCTGTTAGCCTACTTTCTTTCTTTTTTCTTTTACCTTTCTTTCCCTAAGAAGAAAAGTTAAGGATTTGGTCAAACCAAGGCCTAAGGGAGACGTACCGTTTGGGACCCGATCCGACGCTTTCATAGTCAACCCACTACCGTCAAGAAGAAAGGTAGAAACCTCCTACCTACTCACCTAAATATAGTAGTGCTACGTGTTCTTTGATTTTAAAAGAAAGTATTGATCTAGAGAATTTTATAGTTACCTGCATAATTACTAATTAGTTGTTGGAAAAATTAAAATGTTAACGTCGTTGTCGTTATAATTTTCGTTGTACTCTATATAAAAGAAACTGGAGTATTGCATGTAATGTTTACATGAAGGAAAAGTGAAGTAATTACTGGAACCTTAAAAAAAAAAGGAGTTTAATTGGCATGAAGGAAAAGTCTTCATTTGCCAAGTGTAGGTATTAGTTTAGAAAAGAAACATACTGTCACATTTTGATGGCGTGGGAACAGTCTTCATTTACCAAGTCTACTGACTTCTGTTTTGGTTTAGAAAAGAAGCATACCCAGTGTACTTCATTTACCCAGTGTACCGATTTTTGTCTTATTTTAGAAAGGAAGGATACTGACTACATTTTTTTTAATTTGAAAAGCTTGACTTTGGAAATGGACCGAAGGAAATTGGATTTAGTTGATAGAGTGTGACCTAGGATATCACTACTGGTATTAGTTTCCAATTAACTTCGCATGATTGAGTAAAGCATAACTTTCAATGAAGTGTTAAATAATGCTATCTCTTGATCATATACAGTTATAATGTTTGGTCGACAAATTAGAAAAGCATGAAAGTAGGATTTATTTTTACATAATTTGTAGCAAGCCTTGAAAGAATAATGTGTTCGCGAGAAAATGATGCATGTGTACGAGACATGAGGAACGAGAAAAACGATATTCGAAAACGAAAAGAGTAAAAGAGAAATTTTGACATGTGTAAACCTGGGATACCGGAACGGCGGAACCAGAGTTTGGGTGTGCGTGAGTAAACCTGGGAGACCGGAATGGCGGAACCAGTGTTTGGGAATGTGTGAGTGAACCTGGGAGACCGGAACGGCGGAACCAGAGTTTGTAATTGCATGGTCGATCGTCATTCTAAAAGAGGGAGTAAACGGAACCAGTGCTAAAGGAAAAGATTTGATAAAAAGGGAAATTTATGTTTTGACACAGAGTACGATACACTATTTTGAAATTCGATACTCGACACTTTTATTTGTATGATATCTCTATTTGTTGATTTGTTAAAGTTCTGTTTGATGTCTTGTAAAATAGATATTATTTTTGTTAAGTATGGGACATAGGGGTAGAAGTTAGCTACTGAGCTTAAAAGCTCACGGTGTTACTTTTGTGACCCTGGCATCTTATGCCAGACTTAGAAGGCGAACAGGAGGCGTACTACAATTTGGAGTAGTATGGAGCTGAGCAGAATATCACTGAAGAAGACAACCACCAAGAAGAGTAGAATTTTCCGTAGTACCCATCCCTATCCTTAAATAAATGTAATCTTGACTTGAGAATAATTTGGGGATGTAATGACTATTTATTCCACTTTTATTTAATAAATGATAAGTTTGAATAAAATATAGTTAATTAACGTTCCAAAAATTTGGGGCGTTACAGTAAAACCAGCTGAGTCGCCCAAAAATACTGTATGTGTTCAACACTTAGAAACTGAGTAAGAGAGGACAAATCACATGTAGCTGCTTTGAAAGTTCTAGGATCAAGAAAAGAGTGTTTTCTAGTGAAGATACAACAAATAGAGGCAAGTTTAACTCACATACAGATCTGAATAGGACGTAATCAGCGGCTTTAGCTAGCCTCTTTGTGCGTACAGCAGCGACGGAGAGGACGGAAGGCGCCGCGGGATTGAATCCTCAAGATCCAAGCCCCCAATTCTTCAAAACCCTAGCTGGTTTGAGCTCTTAACTCTACGTTGTTTTTTCTTTCAGCCAAAAAGTCACCAAGTACTACAGATCACCCCCTTTTTATAGAAAGTCAAGAGGATTCTCTAAGAAGCCAAGCAAAATTTGCACTTTAACCCCCCCAAAAGACAAAATATTCCTCACACTCCAAAACATTACATTTATTTCAAAAACACTCCCAAAACCCCCAAAACTCATAAAAAAGGTCTAGCTAGGCCAAAATGGATCATAACCATGAAAATGACATAAATGCCCCTCGCTAAAGACCTTTACCAAATACCCTACTATATACATATTTACATGGTTTGCATCACCCTCCCCCAGTTAGAAAGAACTTGCCTCCATGCAAGTTGTCATTTTTGCTTCATGACACATCTCCGGATCAATCTGCAAAAACTTAGGTTCCTTTTATCCATGAATTCTCAAAGTCGATTTTCCAGCCCATTTAACAAGAAATCTGAAGTAGTCACCAGCTCTTGTCTTCATTTCTCCAACTTGAATCACCTTTTCAACCTTGTCTTTCCTTGTAGTAGCGGCTGGACTTGATTTCCCATTTGCAACACCCTCAGTTTCAACCTTCAAATCTACGTGAAAAGTATACAAGTCTGCCACATTGAAGATGGGCGATATGTTCAGTCCATGAGGAAGCTCAATTTCATAGGCATTCTCACCAAATGTAGTGGGGCTTTCCCCGAGCTAGGGAAATCATACCCGAGCACGTGCGATACATGTGGGAATGGTAAAAACAACATGTGAGGGTGCATCGCAGAGGATGAAATCCGACCATGTACGAAGCACGAGAGCACCACGGGTGGTGCATATAAGACACATGGCAGTACGGCAGCACCACGTGGGGGTGCGTAAGGCCGAGTGAGGTAATTGATCGAGAGTAACGTGTAGCAGTGTACGACATGAATGCCGAGCAAGGAGACAACCATGAGAGTGTTGACTTGAGCTATGCCGACCAACGGGATGGGCGGTAGGATTGATCTAGAATATTCCAGAATGAGCTCCTTACGTGATAAGGACGGTTCCCGCGAAAAAGGGATTAATATATTCTGCCGTAATGGGCAGGAATAAAGTTCTAATATGGAACGAATTCCATAAGAGAGGTTTCCTGACGAAAATAGGACTTTGGTTTATTGGGAGAAAGAATCCCGGAAAGACTAGGTTTCCTATACGGGATAGCAAACCTAGGGCAACGAGGATACTTAGAGAGCAAGTTGTGTAGAATCTACAAATACGAGGTAAACCTAATGAGAGAGGTACACTTTATGCAATTGTGATATTACTTCCTTCCTTACGAAATTAGGGTTTCTAGTATGAATACTAACTTAGGCATCGGAGGGCCTTTGCCGACGAGAGTTAAAGGTGCGCTCACCCATGTTTGTGTTGCAGGATTTAGGGTTCCGGCGAGGCTGTCACGTGCTGCAAGATCTCAAAGAGTGTAGTTCAACATTAAGAGGATTTTTCCCCTTACAATTGGCGCCATCTGTGGGAAACAAAGTAGCTCTTTGAGATCAAAGTCATGACAGAATAGGATCCTAAAACTCCACGATTGAATCTGGGGCCAAGGCGGGGACAAAACCCCGTTGCAAGCTCCGAAGAAGCTGCCATAGGAGAAACATAAGGGAGCAGGAGGTCTGAGCAATCCTCTACACGAGCTTCAAGCCCACGAAGATGGGGAGGGAAGCCAAAAATCAGGTGGCAGCAAAAGGACGAAGGATAAATCACCGTCTCTTCGAGAAGAAAGGCGTGAGAAGTCTGATAATCGTTCCGTGAGCAAGACTATAACTTTTGTTCAGGTTCCAACCCCTTTACTGGCCTCATTCCCCTTGGAGGCTTGGTCTGGGTATAGCAAGACTAGCTGTCGTTCCATCACATATCTTCAAATTAGGGAGATTAACTCCACTCTCTCGAAGATCTTACATGGCATTCAACTTCAATAAGTCTAGGGAGCACGAAATCAGTGCCCTCTCAAAATCCCGACGTTGACGTAGCCTGGGCCCCATGTTAGCTTTAAGCCTAATTAAAAATTTAAAAAAACCGCTAAAATTTTGCCCCTCCAAAAAAATAGATCTTGACAACATAGAGAGAGACGAAAGGAGGAGGAACTGACGCGCACCACTAGCGACCACCAGCCTCAACCTCCATCTCCGGCGACCACCACCACTCCACCTCTGGCGACCAACCCATAGAGAAAATCACGAAAATTGACGGGGTTGAGTTTGCTCCCTGCGACATCAACGACAAATTTGTAGTGGACGTTGTTTTTCTTTCGAAAGCTATGTTGATGTAATCCTTACTAACCATTTCTATCATTGAACAGTTTGAACTCAAGAGTCTTTTCTTTGCAGAAATCAAGCATCTCCTTTGTCTCCTTCATGCTCCCGATGAAGCTCCTTGTGATTATAATCCTCCCTTCATTCATTTGTTTTATTAAAACCAAATTAGAGTCCAAAAACCAGATCCAAGAAGATACTATGGGGGAGGAGGAGGTGGACCCGGTGGTGGTGGTGGTCGCCAGCGGTGGAGGGTGAGGTTGGTGATCGCCGGTGGTCACACTGAGTTCTTCCTCCTCATCTTCTCTCTCTCTGTTTGGGTGGGGGGGTTGTCTAGATCTATTTTTTGGGAGGGGCCAAATTTCAGCATTCTTTTTTTTATTTTTAATTTGGCTTAAAGCTGATGTGGGGCCCGCCACATCAATATTGGGATTTTGAGCGTGCATTGGTTTCGTGCTCTCTAGACTTTATATGGTTTTGATAGTTATCTTTGCTGTTAATTTCCTATGTTCTACTCATCAAACATTGTTTATTTATCACTACCATTTCTTTCATTAAAAAACATGACTCTCTTTGATGATTTGATGGGAACAAAAATCTCACATGCTTGGCACTTAACATTTTGTGATTTTTTTGTAAGAAGAAATCATTGGCAATGCAAGAATAAACCAAAATATGAGGAACTTTTGTTTTTCATTTTTTTTTCTTCTTTATCATGCCAATAATTCAAATGTCAATCAGTGGAGGAGAATTATAGTTTCTTGATAGTTACGAAAATGAAAATTAACACTTGCACCTCAACTACAAAAATGAACACATCACACCCCCTTAACTATCATAGGTAGGTATTCTGTTGGAGGTCTATGTCTTCTCTCTAATCAAGATGCATCCGAGTACTATACTTACTACAAAAAATTGTCACTTGTTGCGAATTGGTTTGAGATTTTTAAGAAGGTTTTGCCCTTTTGGCAATACTACCCAAGTGACATGTTATTTTTTTTTATTCTTTTTTACAATACACAATAGGGCTGCAAACGAGCCGAACTTTAGAATGTTTTGGTTTGTTTATTAAGTTTTTCGCGAACTCAAGTTCGAGCTTGAGCTCAATAAAAATTGACTAGTCGAACTCGAGTCGAGCTTGTTCATGAGCCTTAACGAGCGAAAGCATTCATATGTTTATACATGCCTACAGACACTCCCCCAATTTCACAACTTTACTCTTTTACCCATGAATTGAACTCACCCAATTTGTCTCCCAACCCTTGTCAGCTCCGTTATCCTAACCTTATATAAGAAGAACCACTTTTGGCAATTCAATCGCTAGCCAAATTTTGGCAATTTGGACAATTTTGCCCCTCAATGGCTGGGGCGCTGTGCTTGCTCAGTTGTCCAAAATTGTCATTTTATGTTTTGGGCATAGTGGGCTACGTGGCGCCATGGGGTGAAGAGAATATCTTGGCCTTCTGAAGTCTCACATGCTCATCTTCCCAGCCAGGATCCCAGCTCTCCCTTCACCGTTCTCTCTTTTCCTCTCTACCATGACAAACCCTCCCCCCTCTCTCTCTCTCCCTCACTAGCTTAGGGCAGGCAACTCTATTCCAGCACAGTCCAAATTTTTGGCTGCCAACACAGCTATCGCCATGCCAGTGAGTCACTCGCACTATATCAGTTGCAGAGGTTCTGCATGTCACTCACTGATCTCAAATCATCTCTCTCTCTCTCTCTCTCTTCGTAACTTTTTTTTGCAAAGTTTATCACAGAGCTGATTTAGTTCTAGATCTACACTTTTCGGTCTACGTTTCTGGTAAGTTTTCTAACATGATTTCGGTTGTACGATTTGGTTTAGAACATCAGCTATAGTTCATTTCCTTTCTTATTGATTTCGGCTATTGTAAAGTCTGCTGAAATTTCCCTACAGGGGGAATGGATTGTTTGTTAAATTTCAGATTTTCTGCGAAACTGTCGTTTTCGATTTGTGCATGTTAAGAGCGTGGGAAAACTTATAAGAAGGAATTTGAGTACTGGTTGCAGTAAATCAATATCTACCAATCAACAAACCCATCAGCAAAACCCATTAATTTTTGGCCATGAAGTAAAGGTTCTACTTGGGTTCTCTAATATAGATAATTAGTGGCAGTTAGTTTAATAGAGAGGAAGTGGTGGGCATTTGAAAAGGAAGTAGAGGGTAAAGGTAAGGAAAGGGTTTTGGCAGAGAGAGATGAAGAGGTAGCCATGGGCTTTGAAGCTTTGATACCATATAATGATATTGCCAAAGGTTTCATAATTGATGGCTCACTATACACAACCATGCTCTTTATATACTTGTATGGGTAAGATTGGTTACAAGAGATAAGTACATTATGGAACAAAATACAGAAAGTAGTCTATAATTCACTTTCGTCTATGGCCTGCCCTGCTTTCTTTTCAACTTAGTTATCAGTACTTCGGAGTGGTGCATACTCTCCTGCTTGGCTATTGAATGAATCTAATGCTTGTCAGGTCCACTCCTGTGTCTTTTCTTGCCTATCGTCCACTTCAGTGAGATGTACCAAGGGCCTCTTCCTAGAACATAATTCCTCCTTTCCCTAGCTCTTACTACCGTACATATAGGGTGAAAAAGCCTGCCAATTGTACATGTACTACCTTACAGTATCCACAATGGCATAATCAAAAAGAGTAATAGGTTTCTAAAGTTAACAATGTTGGTGCAAGTGTTTCCTTTGTTTATGAACTTGGAAACAACCAGCACAAATAGATAGTTGGAGAGTTGATAGTCTATTCTGGGGAAGTCGGCAAAACTTGGTCGCACGATTCAAAGTTGCTTTAATTTGTGGGTTTGGAACTTTGGACTATATAATGTATTTCTTGTCCAGAGGAAAAAGAAATAGAAATAGAAATACTATTGGTTCATCATATGCAATGCTCTAGAATCTTGTTTAGTTGTTTAATCGTTTATTCGTGATATAGCTTTGGTACAATACCCTGAATGTTTTTATTGAGTCATTTGCTGGATGCAGGCAGAAAGAAAGGCTAGGATCCACATTTTACGGCTAGAGGAGGGTGCAAAAAGGGGCTGCAGAGGAGCTTGCGAAATGTGATAAGGCCTTTCTATTTCAAGAAGTTGTTAAATAGACATAGTGAATTTCTACAATATGATTCTGGCCGCTTTTCCTTGAAAGTTGTAAACTTCCTTCCAGATGATCCAAATAATGACCCCAATATTTGTGGAGATCCATACAAGACTCTCTTTGTTGCCAGGCTTGTGAGTACCATTGTCATATTGGGTCTTAGTTTTCAAATTTTCCGTAACATTCATTTTATTAACTTTTCCAACTCTTTCCTTCTATCAGAATTATGAGACTTCGGAAAGCAAAGTCAAACGGGAGTTTGAGGCTTACTGTCCCATCAAGCGGGTAGGTATTAAAGAGCACCACTGTATTGGTAATCAGGTTATTGCCTTTTGGTTCGGTAAGAGGTTTATTTTTTAAGCACATGGTTTGCTTTACCTTTTCTTAAAAACAATTATCTTGATTTTCTCTTAAAATTTAAATTTCTTAGATATCATTTGAAAACAAAATTTTTGAATGCTGATTGTCTTTGTATTATCCCACCTGTCAGATTCAATTTTATTTGGTCTAAGAAGTGGTTTTCTTGTTCTGTAATAGAAAAAATTAGCTACTAGGATATTTCATTGTGTAGTCTATTGGCATTTGAAATGATCTTTTTACACCCTACGGGTTGGCATTCCAAAAGTTTCAATGTCTGCTTTTGCCTAACTTGATTGCATTTTGAGTCATTTGATGTGTAGGGCTTTACATGCACTTTGATACTGTCAAGTTTTAAAAGGAGAATGAACGAGCATTACCCTGCTCTTTATTAGTACTGGAGTGTCAATCAACTTTCGAACAATTGCACAAGTTTCATTGCCTCTACTTGCCCTTTTCAACATCCCTACAGACTTGAGTGCTTTTTTAGTTTCTAGGCATTGTTGTAGTATAGGTTCATCTTACAAGCAATATCCTTGGTAAGGGGACATTGTTCCACAATTGGTATTTTCGGTTCCTTAATTCCACCAATGTAACCAAGTCAATCCCCAAAGATGATGCTTCATCCTGCACGGCCAAGCTGAAAATTTTAAGTTGAGAAGAGCAGTGATGCATTGTGCCTTTTAGCTTTATTTTGGAGCAACAAAAGGAGACTGGCAACTTTGTTCTGCGCTAGGTAAAACACATATGGAGTATTAGCATCTCTTCTCTTTACTCAAGTTTTAGATGCATTTCCTGCTTCTAAAAGCTTACTTTGGCTTTAAAGGCTTTCAAAAACGTATCAGCGGTTGAGGAGATATTCTGGTATTTCGTGTTTATTGTAGAGTCTTTCCCTTGTAATATATTATGATATAGAATCCCTGGTAAGGGGAGTTTAGTATGTACAACCACTGGTAAATCGGCCACATACATCAGTTTTTCCTGCGACTCTAGCACTGGTGGTGATGCATCTTGCTTGCGGGAGCTGTATAATTTAAGGTGAGCACGACTTATGGGGCATTGTGCCTGCCGTGCCATTTAGGATTTTATTAATGCTTGCCTTGTTTGAAGGAAATGTCTCTCAGCAAGTAAAAGAGCATCTCAATCTGATACCCTTTCCTTACTGAAAATTTAATATCTCCCTTTGGTTGTGACTCATATCTTATCTATTGAGTAAAAGGTTCGACTGGTTACAAATAAAGAGACAAATAAACCTAGAGGTTATGCATTCATTGAGTATATGCATACAAGGGATATGAAAGGTTTGTGGTGGTTTGTTCATCTTTGGATATTGTCGTTATTGTGGTGTGTTTGATTGATTGTTCATGTATGTCATTCAGCTAAATATAAACAAGCTGATGGGAAGAAGCTTGATAACCGAAGAGTGCTTGTCGATATTGAACAAGGTAGAACTGTTCCAAAATGGCAGCCTTGTATACTTGGCAATGGACCTAGGGTTGGAGAGGAAGACCTCAATCAAAAGCATTCTGGGAGGTAAATTTGTTGGTTTTCTTTACCTTCTTATTTGCATTGCAGTGTCGTTTGGGGAATTATTTGTAGGTATAGGCTTGTAGCTGGTTGGCTGGGTAGCTTCGTAGACCATTTTCTTTACATCTATTTTAAGGTGGTTGCGTTGGATGTCCCTCTCAATCAATAGAAGCATATCTAACCATCATATAACATATGACTGGCTTTTCTTCCTGAGTAAATTTTGTGCATTGGTCATCATTCAGTTTTGTGAAACTTCGTTTGAGTATAGTGCATTGGATGTTAACTTGGTAACCTGTGTTATTAATTTGTTTCCAGTTATGTATTTTCCCCCCCTTTTCTCATAATAGTTCTGTCATTTGTGACTTTTGTCTGATATGTTAATAGATACCGTTTCTGGTTCCAATCATTTGATGTTCAGAGAGATACAACAATCTGGACGACCATCACGGCCAGAGGAGTCGGGGGTACGAGATGAGTGGCAGGGATACCGGTAACATTTCTGTTGATACTTCTGCGCTTTCATATTCTTGTTTGAGTGCTTTAGACTTTATTTGGGAAAGAAAGGGTAATTCTACAAGATTGAGCCATGCAGAGATTGGGTCCTTTAATTTTAGGAAAACTTGGGTAGTGTCCACTATAGAACATCATATTAAAATGCTCATCCTGGTGTTTGCATGATAGTAATAGTTTAATGGGAGATGGTTAATAACAATTTATATCCATGCTTCAAATCAATGTGTCTCGGAAGGATATGGATTTTCAACAAAAATCTTCTTGCTGCCTTGTATTTGCATATTAGTATTTGAGATGATTACTGAAGAATAAAACTCTTACAGGGAGTTGGAAAAATCTCGTGAAAGGGGAAGAGAGCAAGAGCGGGAGAAGTCTCGTGAGCGTTCTCATGACAGACCAAGGGATCGTGATCATAGGTGCAAGAAAAAGGTAACTTACCAGAATGCTTTTGTCCAGTTTGACATACTTATTATAGATGATATACTCAACTCAATCAATTTTGGTTTTTCAGCTTGGTGCAAATGCTATATTTGGCAGTGTCTTTATATCCATTTTACTTGTTCGATTCGCAACTTTTGTTTTTGGTTGATTATGTATATTGCTTTGATTGTGCATAGTTTTGGGCGGTTAGGCATCATGCGAAGCACGTGGAGCTCACAAACTGCAACCACAAGTGGATAGGAAGCCTTTTGCTATGTAGAACTTCCGGTCTAAATACTTAAATTCTTCTGGTTTCTCTTAACACTTCAATGCTAGCCCTTATGCAATCACCTGTAATCAAACTCATACAATTAATCAAACATATGCAGCTTACATTTACTAGACTCAACTACTTGTACAATTCCACAAACATTCAACATCGTTCTCCTCAACGGGCATGATAGACGTGCCTTGCACGTCGTGCCTTGCACGTCGTGCCTTGCACGTCGTGCCTCACCTACTCCTCAGAAAAAAACTAACACCTTATTCCACACCATATCAACCTCATGGGAAAAAATCCATCCCGAACACATAATTCCACACTAGCATCCATGATCCATCCATAACCACCCTTTCAACCTAGATAGTAAGCCCACAACTGTGAACAACTTAAAGATATGCGAGCGCGTGTGTGCATATATAGGTATATATTTGTGTATATGTATGTACATATGTGGAGAGAGAGAATCAACCCATGTTTTTTAAGCTGATTACTTTTTTTTTTTTATTGGAGATTAAGTTATTGGATCAAAAATTTTGAAGGGTATTATGGTTGTGAGATTTTATTCAAACTATCCAAAGCCCTGACAAAATGCCAATGGAAGGTGTTAGGTCATCACAATCCAAAAACCTCTACGGGTTTTTGTGTCCAAGTTTAAACATCATGGAGCAACAAAAATCGGTCATAGTCTAGGGGGGTTTAATGCAATTTACCCCTTATTGTTTGCATCAATACGATATAGGGGTGGCTTTTTCTTGTCCATGATATCAATCGATACGAGCCCACCACCTCATTGGTTGATACTATCTCATGGAACATACTTTACTTAACTATGGTTATGGTTTTAAAATAATATCTATGATAGGATCTCAAGCTTACCTATTTACACTTTCTTTTAAAGGAAAGGTTACTTATTTACTTAACTGCCAGTGTAAAAACTTTAACACAGAAAATCCCAGCCAAAATTCTAATTTATCAATTGTCAATAAATTGTTTGTCTTGCTCTCCCAGTGCATAAAAAAGTCAATACCTTTTAATAAAAAAATTTCGTTCCTGGTAAATCAATTTAATTTTTATTTGGTAATCTTTCGATATTTGTCACTACTTAGAAATCGTCAAACTAAAAATTGCATTAACTAATCTCTCAAAAATCAATCACACGAGCTTATAAGTTCATCCTTAACTTTCTGATTTTGGTCAATTTTTTTTAACATTCAAGTTCCATTTATCGAATTTACTCGCATTTCCTCGTGTCACGGCCAAAGATGCTTGAGAAATTCTTCGTACATCTCATGAGGGAATAGAGACGGTTAGGGAGTCTAAGCTTCAAATGTGCACAACACAATTGAGCAACTTAAGATGCATGACGAGGAGAACTTTGATAGCTTCATCTCTAGGTTAACCGAAATTGTTCACACTTTTCATAGTTTAGGTGAACCACCTCTCCAATTTCAAACCCTCTAAGTCTACCTCTAAGTCTAGCACCGGTATAGCTTTTAAGTCCACCCATGAGGATACCTCAGAGACTTGTGAAGATGATGATGATTTGAGTGATGAAGAGCTTGCGAAATTTGCTAAGAAATTTAGGAAGTTTTTTAGGAGAAAGAACGACCTAGGTAAGTCTTATAAACCTTCATCTAGTCTTGAGAGAAACACTCTAGGAAATGATGATAAGAGGGCATCGTTTGACAAATCTAGAAAGCCACTAGGAATCCAATGTCACAAATGCCATGGTTTTGGGCATATCCAATCCGAGTGTGCCAACACCCTCAAGGAAAAGATGAAAAAGGGTCTTAAGGTCATATGGGATGATGATAGTGGAGATGATGATAGTGAGAGTGGTTTTCAAATAGGAGGTGAAGGGAATTCTAGTGCGTCAGTGGCTACCGTTGACTCACCCGTATCTCCTAAACTCTTGTCCGTTTCCTACTCTTCTAGTCTTGAGAGCATTGAGAGTGATAAGTCTAGTGTTGAAGTGAAGATTGCTAAAAATGTTGAAATTGAAGGAGAAAAATGTGAGAGGGAATCCATTCATGAGGCCTATGACCTAATGTATCAAGAATTTATGAAACAAGGAAAAAGGAAGAATGAGTTGGAAACTAGCCTTAAGATAGTGGAGAAGGAGAAAATGTCCCTTAGGGAAGATATAACCAATACATCTCAAGAATTAGACGAGCTTAAGAAGTATAATACCAAATTAGCCGATAAGTTTGCAACCATGTGACCATGGGATCTTTGCATATATTGAATATATCATGAGGTGTTTCTTTGTGTCGCTTGAATCTCGTGCACTCTTCTATTTGTACACACTCTCTTAGGGCTTGGTCCTTTTGGTGTCTAAGGGTCATTGATTCTATTATTGGTTGAATTCTACTTGATTTTATCTTAGATTGTCGAAATGTTTAGGGTTTACCTTTAGATGCTTTCCCCCCATTGATTCTACTCGAGTGACCGCCTAGGGATTAGTGTGAAAGTTTCCCTTTGTGCACACAAGAGTGAGATCTTTGTTTATTGTTGTGGGCTCCCGCGCCCGAAGCGCGCTCGAAGAGTCGCCACCCAGATTATTTTATGGCCAAGACGCTCCTCCTGCAGGCGTGGCCGACAACTTTCTGCACCTGTCAGAACTTTTTCTCGAA
Organism: Rhododendron griersonianum; assembly: GCA_018127125.1. Lineage (NCBI taxonomy): Eukaryota > Viridiplantae > Streptophyta > Magnoliopsida > Ericales > Ericaceae > Rhododendron > Rhododendron griersonianum. Next base: position 25,463,159 of record CM030794.1, on the reverse strand, counting down.
ATGCCGTGCTGCATATTGAAGTACCGTGCGGCGGAGTGATTTTCTTGAATTTTTCTGAAATGCCGTGCAGCGTTTTGAAATGCCGCGTGGCGTTTCTGGAATGCCGCGCGGTATTCCGAGACAGCACAACACACCAAACTTCGCGGGGGCGCTTCGGACACTCCCGAACTCGGATTTAGGCACGGTTTGAAGTGTTGGAAAGCTTGTCGAGTCCTCTTTCTAACCCAATTGGTTTCACTCAAAGGTATTTTATTCATTGAAATGTGTGCCCATTTTACCCTCAGTGTGTCATAGAAAAAGTTATTTTTGATCAAGCAAACGCGTTTTTCTCTTTGTAATTGAACCGGGGGCCATTCTATATGTTTAGAAAAGGGGTTTTCTTGAGGTTAGAGAAGGGGTAGGAAAGGAGCAACAATCCAAGCCTTGAAGGTATATTTTTCCTTATTTCATCATCGGGGAAACTTAAAGATTATTCGGAGGCCCAAATTGGGGTGTCTACAATTGTCTTTCATTTTCAGGAGTTTTGAAATTGAATAATTTGAATTTGAAGAGCTTTTTTGGAAGTGGCTTGAACTTGAAGAGCTTGAATTTGACGTTCGATTGAGACAATACATGAATGATAATGCAAGTTGATATGTCATGGAATGTCACGTAAGCATGTAAAATCAATGCAAGTATGACAATAGTAAGTCCCGGAGGACAAAGTGCTAGACAAAGCGTAGTCCCTTTGGGCAAAGTGTAGTCCCAAAGGACGAAGTGCAGATAGAGTGCGAGTCCCGGAGGACGAAGTGCTAGACAAAATGAAGTCCCAGAGGACAAGGTGTGAGACAAAGTGCAGTCCCAGAGGACAAACCATGGCTCGAGAAACTAAAAGGCTTCTAGGTCGGTTATACCATAGCTTGAGAGAAACTACAGGCTTAAAAGACCGTGGATTGATCTTGAAATTGACTCGTGAACAATCATTCGAGATTCGCCTATGACACCTAACGACATTGATGGTGATATTCCTTGAAGAACAGGGGACTTGCCTGAGCACCCTATTTGCTTTACTGTCTTTGGCCAGTGGACCAGTATTCTCAGGAGTTTTGAATTTGGGTTGGATTCCGTGCCAGATTTGAGCTGGTATTTGCCTTTGGCCAGGGTTTGAGTCTTGGATTTGCTTTTCCCGGTAGATGACATTGAGCCGATGTACCCCAGTGAGTAACGACCCCCAGTCTTGGTTGTTTTGACAAGCAGTTGACCAAGCGCAGTCCAAGCTATGATTACAGCCTAACGAGCTTCTCTCAGGGGTGGTATTCTTCCATGCGTTGAAATGACTTCCACGAGTCGAGAATTGACCAAACCGAGATGACTCTTTTGACTTTTGGCAAAAAGGGTGGATTTTGACAAGACTATGTTGACGCAAATGAGGGAGAGAAAGACGAAGCGACTTTCGAATGGTGCCCCTAATTGGACGAAGAGTTTGACTATTTTGAAATGGCAGACATGCCCAGGTTCTTGGAATTCTCCTTTTGGAATTTCAAAAATTATTTTACTCCATCAATTGATTTTCATTCAAATCTTTCGATTTTGCTTTATCAAAACACGAGAGTTTTTATCATGAACTGTGCCCCAGGTTGCTGATGATGGCCCGTGGATCAAAAATGTCCCAGTTTCGATCTTTGGGCAATGCTTTGACTTTTCTCCATGTATTGATTTTCGGTCATGCCTCTTAATGCCTAGGGTTCTTGCTATCAAGTTGCGCTTTCCAATCTAAAAGGACTTTTTGGGTTGTAACGTGGCCAGGGGTTTGGGCTTGACAAAGAAAGGATATTAGGCTCGAAGATTTTATTTTCTTTTGGGTTTTCAAAGCTAGCAGCTATCTTTGAACTTTTTTATGCCCCTTTGCTTTGGTGGGCGTTTTCTCTTGATTTCTCATGCCTTCAATGCCTTTCAGTGTGTTTGACACTTTCACTCTTTTGATGCTTTGAATTTCAATGTTTTTTCTGGCACTTTTATTTTTCATTTCACCCCGATGCGGGGGATAGTTGGCTAGCTGGGGTTCAAAGAATTTGATTGGGGCTCAAAAGAGGCTATCAAAAGATATAACTTTATGCGTAGGATGAAAGAAACGATGGCCTTTCTTCATTTTGGATTGCGCAACCTAACAACTAAATCCTAGATGCTCCATTGAGAGGCTTTTGTTTGCATGCTCTAACTTTTGTCTAGGTCAGATTTGAAGTCTTGACCTAGCGAGCCTTTTCAGAGTCACGACATTGCTTCTTAGAATGGATATGGCCTTGGGAAGTAGTTCCTTGAAATTCTTCTTCTTTTCCCGAGGTGAGGGTTCAATCAAAAATCATCTCGTGTTTTGAAGTGATTATCATGATTTTCAACTGATGGTGGAAAACAATTTCGAAACTCTGAGTTTATTACAGAGATGCGACGTTCAAAAGACAGCGACCGACCACTAGGGGTTGACTCAAAAGACCATGACCGAACCTTGGGATTGACTTGAATGCTCGTGACCAGGCCTCGGGATGAGGCTGCCTACGTATCCTATAAAGGAATCAGGTCACAACGTAGTTCAGGCCCATGAAATTGACACTCTTTTTTTTTTTTTTTGACTCTTATAGACTTAAAATTGAGAACACACAGACACAACAGTGAAAGGATGAAAGACTTGAGTTACAAACTGACTCAAACACAAAGATGGTTATTTAGAGGACAAAGACTTAGAGCTTGGAAACTCTCAGACTCATGGAAGATCGGACTGTTGCATGGCTCTTGATGGTTTACCCTTCTCTGGTGAAAAAGACGGCATTGATGCAAGGATTGCGCTTGGACATGGAGTCTGGCTTTGATTGAGCAGGTGCCTTAATGACCTTGTTGTCAATGAGGTCTTGGATAGCATGGCGAAGGCGGATGCAGTCGTTTGTATTATGGCCATGCATTTGATGGAAGATGCAGAAGGTATCGGGGTTATGGGATGCTAAGAGCTTTTGAGGTAGAGGAGCTAGAGGGAGTGGCTTGATGAGGCCAATTTTGAGGAGCTTTTCATAAACTAGAGATTGGGGTTCAGAGAAATGGGAGAAGGCCCTTGGTTTGGTTCTACGACTTAGTTGAGGGTTCATTGTGGTACCAGAATCTTTGCTCGTATTGTAGGTCTTACTTGCTTCAGCTAGGCCTTTGAACATTTCGGAGAGCTTCATCTTTGAGGGTGAATGCCCTTCATCCATGTCTTCCTTAGCATTTTGCTTTAGATTTGGATCCGAGATTATGAAGGCGAGGAGACTATCCATCTTTTGTGTTAAAGCCCCTATTTGGATCATCTGCATATTCATTTTGTGGCCCATTTCCTCTACAGTCTTCCTCAACTCTGTAAGTTCCGTTTGCTCCGTCGTTGGTTCAAATTCCAATACTAAAATACTGGATTCATCGGGAATGGGTACAATTGGTTTAGGCAGGTGAGCATGGATGATATAGTGAGTGGGGTCAAATATAGTGGAGCTAGTGTTGATGTGGTGGTTTGACAAGGTGCTTGATTCCTTTGGTGGTGGATAGATGGTTTCGCTATCGATGAGGTCTTGAATTTTGTGACGGAGACGGTGACACTTATTGGTAACATGGCCGGGCATTTGGTGAAAGGCGCAAAAGACATTTGGGTCGTGGTAGGCTGGAAGCTTTTGAGGCAGAGGAGTTGGAAGGAGTGGTTTGATGAGACCGGCTTTGAGGAGCTGTTCATAGAGTGTGGATAGGGGTGTGCTGAATTGGGTGAAGGTGCGGGTTGGTTTATCAGCTATCTGGTTTATTTCAAGGGGTATGGCATTTAAGGAGTTCCCGACGTGGAAGGTATTGCTGTTTCCAAAAAGGACTTCGCCATTGTCGGGATGGAGTCCCTTGCTTTTTAAGGTGGGTTCTTTCTTCTTGAGAGTACCATCCCTAAGGGCTTCTTCAACAGCCAATCCAGAATTGTAGAATTTCTCAAAATCGGGAGACGATTGCGACAAAACAATGTAGGGGGCAAAGGCACTGGGCAGGTTTTTAGTGATGATACGCATTTGCTCTTTTAGGTCTGGCTTATTGTGCATTTGGGCAGCCTTGGCTCTCCACCTTTTTACATAGTCGGTGAAACTCTCATTTTCGCCCATTTTGGTGTTCTCGATTTCTCGGGTGGTCATTTTCAGCTCAACGTTGAAGTCGTATTGGGACACAAAAGCCATTCCAATGTCTTCCCACGTCTTTTTCTTCGAGGGTGCCAAGGAAAGGAACCATTGTAGAGTCGGGCCAGTAAGTGACTCGTGGAACAGTTGAGCCATGACGTCTTTTCCGACCCCTCGCATGGAAAAGGACCCAACATATCCTAGTAGGTGGGCCTTTGGATCAGCAGTCCCATCAAATTTGGCAAAGTCCATCCCTTTGAACTTCTCAGGCAGTTTTGCATTGGGAAATAGACTTAAACGATCCATGTCTATTTCACCCCTCCTCATCCTTTCTGTTTCGAGGATAGATTCCTCGAGTTTGTTGATTTTGGCAATCAATTCTGCCACTTGGGGATCAGCAATGGGCGTATCCCTGGCGAGTGATGATTCTGGATTCGGAGTGGATTTGGCTGGTAAGCGGTCACTGATTTCTTGCATTGATTCGAACATCATGGTCATGTTCTTTTGGACATCAGCGACAACTGACTTGAGCTGACCATCTATGTCCGTAATTGAATGCCTGAGTTGATCTTCTAGGTCAACCATAGCCTGCCTGATTTCTCCTATTTCATTCCTTTGACCCACCATTTCAGATATCACCACTGGTGACTGAGCTTCTCTTTACGGACGGTTCCAATTGGGTGAAGTCCTTCGACAAATGTTTCAGAACTGACAGTAAAGCAAAAAGGTGGCTCAAATTCTGCCCAAGAATCATGCCCATGCAATGTCGTCGGTGTCGTCTACATCCTAAGACCTACCTCAGCTCCAAATCTCACTTAGGATACGATTGTACCAAGGGTTTCAACAACCACGGGTAAGTCGTGTCCGGCAGGTTAAATTCCGAATGCTTTGGAATCAGAGCCAATCTTCTTATCTTGACCATCTGAGACAAAGCAATGAGATTGCCGAAACCTATATACAAGCACCTCCTAAGGTTAGTCCAGACCAGAGGGGCCGTTCGGGCACGGCGAACACCGGAGGTATCTCAAACTCCACAGATTTTAAGTCTCCTAGACTCACAAAAAAAACGGTTTTAAAAAGTTGCCTCGATCCTCAGAGTTTCTTTTAACAATGTATCCTTTGTAAACAACGAAGCTTAAGAGATGTCAAAATAAACTAAGTCTTCATTTTTTTTTTTTCAAAGGTTCAATTTCTGTTTTTGAAAATGATGTGGTAAAAATGACGCGGTATTATGACCAGGTGGCGTGAGCGACATGGCGCTATTAGCCTAAATGGTGTAAGTATCACATCATTAATACTTTAGTCATTCCATTTTTTGGTTTTTTGAACATTTAATTGAAAAATGTATCAAAGACTTAGTAAGAATTGATTTCCCTCAAATGTGTCATTTTAAGGACTAATTAGTATTAAGTAACGTGCGTCCCATGGGGCACGACTCTTCATCGGGTGTTAGCAACCTTCCTATATTTTTTTTTTAACTAAAAAAAAAATGTGGGAGGGAGAGAGAAGTCCTAGAACTACTCTAACGGTCAAGTAATACATGTGCAATGTAGCATGATGATGAAATATGTCATGTGAGCAAGATATATGCAGCACGTAAGCAGGGTATAACACATAAGTCCTAATCATAGGCTCCTGTCCTAGTTGGGAAGGTTCTACGGTTATGTACAAGTGCAAAGGCTGGTTTTGGTCTCAGAAGGGTTCCCCGGACTAGAGCCAAGATGTACTACCCCATATCAAGTGTATTGCAAGACAATGGTCGAATAGCACGATGGTCCATCATAGTAGAGGGTTGCTAGGCATCCTGGGAGAGCTTGTCACCGGTAAACCGGGCAAGATTGCCGAGACACGCTAACGAGGCTTGTGCGGTGCAAAGTGTAAAAAAAAGTTAAGATTTTTAAATGATTTTAAATCCCCCCCAAAAAAATGCTTTTCAAGCTTGGCCCTCTTGATTATTCAATACTTTTTTTATTCTTTTTTTTTTTTTTTTAAAAAGCACAAGTAAAGTATTGAATAAAAGTTCCCAGCAGAGTCGCCACTGTGGGCTCCTGCGCCCAAAGCGCGCTTGAAGAGTCGCCACTCGGATTTTTGAGATGGATGATCCGAGAAACCGAGAGTTTGTTTGAAAGAAAAAAGGCTTTTGATCTAGTGAAAATGTTGAGATTTTGGATCCGGGAGCCACGTTACGAGCGGGGAAGATTTTGTTGAAAAAGCACCCCGCTCGCCCGGTAAAAATCGGTCTCTACTAAGCATTTTAAATGGGGGATTTAATATCATTTGAAAAGCTTAACTTTAAAACATGTACGGGAAAGGGACATGGGATCTACACATTGGCGTGTTTGTGGTGCAAACTGTACAGTAATGATAAGAATGATGCAATAAATAAATAAAAAAGAAAGTTACATCAACAAACTGTCTAGACCACGACCAGCTCCTACACGGCATACTGTAATGTCGCGCACGGCTTTATAGTATGCCGTGCGGGGGACCTTTCCTGTTATCAAACTGTCATCAGCATTCAAAACGTCACCCGACCTCGGGACAGTACCATTCCTTCAAGCCATGAACACAAAACAACTTTTGTTACGTTTGATCACCCAAGATGATCTAAGAAATCTTATTTATGAAATAAAACATGGCTTGTAGATATGGTCCTATTCCGAAAATACTGATGTAAGTATCTCAACAACAAAAACAGGCCCGATGAATGATGGCCAGGATCCAGACAGCTTAGACAAGAAAACAATAGCTAACGGAACACCTCGCGCCTGAACACACTATGCCGTGCGACGCACCAAAGCGCCGCGTGGTGTAGTGTGTCCAGCACAGTGACTTTTTTTTGTACTTTTTGAATATAAAGCTCGTTTGAGACCCAAACTCGGTATAGAAAGACCGAGAAGGGCCTCGATCGGCTCCCCTCAAAGCTAAATGTGGTTTAGCCCAAGGAAACTTGATTTATACATTTTGATTGAAGCTTGGATGTGCTTGAAGATTAAGAGTGGAGGTTGATTTGGATTGAGTTTTGGGAGACTTGTGAGCAAATGAGTGTAGAGAGAGAGAGATCAAGTGGGTTGATGTAGAGAGAGAAAGAGGTGTATGTAGTGGTGATGTGTGTAAGGAGTTGTAGAGAGAGAATCAAGGGGGGGGGATTTTTGAGAGAGAGAGTGAGAGTCTAGAAAATGGCAGAGTAACTTTACTTGGGTTGAAGGGGTACTTCTCAACTAGAGAGGGGGTGTATTTATAGGCAAAAAGATGCTTGGAGAGCACCCAAAGAGGGGAGGTGGCTTTTGGGCCGAATAAAACTTATTTTATGGCCAAGACGCTCCTCCTGCAGGCGTGGCCGACAACTTTCTGCACCTGTCAGAACTTTTTTCCGAAATGCCGTGCTGCATATTGAAATACCGTGCGGCGGAGTGATTTTCTTGAATTTTTCTGAAATGCCGTGCAGCGTTTTGAAATGCTGCGTGGCGTTTCTGGAATGCCGCGCGGTATTCCGGGACAGCACAGCACACCAAACTTCGCGGGGGCGCCCCGGACACTCCCGAACTCGGATTTAGGCACGGTTTGAAGCGTTGGAAAGCTTGTCGAGTCCTCTTTCTAACCCAATTGGTTTCACTCAAAGGTATTTTATTCATTGAAATGTGTGCCCATTTTACCCTCAGTGTGTCATAGAAAAAGTTATTTTTGATCAAGCAAACACGTTTTTCTCTTTGTAATTGAACCGGGGGCCATCCTATATGTTTAGAAAAGGGGTTTTCTTGAGGTTAGAGAAGGGGTAGGAAAGGAGCAACAATCCAAGCCTTGAAGGTATATTTTTCCTTATTTCATCATCGAGGAAACTTAAAGATTATTCGGAGGCTCAAATTGGGGTGTCTACAATTGTCTTTCATTTTCTTTAAAAAAATAAATTCAAAAACAATAGAAAAAGAAGAAAACAAGAAAAATATTTGTAGTTCTCTTATTGGGGTTTTGTTGCTCTAGTGCACCCCCTTTTGTGAACTCGCACTTAGGGCGAATTGCTACCTAATCATTGCACCATCCTAGGGGTCCGTGTCTCTTGGGTCCTTAAGAATGAGAAATGGTGTTTGTGCGTGAAGTCTTTAGGTCCAAATGACTTATGGTTTGACTTCTTTCATCAAACTTGTGTGAATTCTTCACGGAAATCGTTTTGGGTATCCCTTGGCACCTATAAGGGTCTCACACCACTCTCACGGAGTTCACTTGTTCACCATGGTAGTTTAGAGCATGAGATTCTCTTGATGCATGATTTGCTTAATGATATATTCTTGTTATGCTTTGCTCTATGTTATCATTGGTGTCTTTGAGTTTGAATGCCTATTTATCAAGAAACTCCTCACCTTGTGCTTGGGTATGATATTTAGAGAATTTGTAATGCCTTGTGATTGTGTGCGTTTTCATTTTCTGTAGGCATTTGGTAAGGGGGAGTGTTGTGCATGCTTGGTACTCTTGTATGTGTTGGCTCTTGGTGAGGGGGAGGTTGGATAGTTTTTCTTCTTTTGGTCCTCTTTTGAGGCTTGAAAACATCCTATTGCTTTTTATGTGTTCTCTAGTTCTTGTCGCTCGTGTTTTTGTGTTGTTGTTCGAGTGCACTATTGGAGTTAGGTGTGACTTGGGGTAAAAGTTGATAATTCTTAACTTGTAATCTTCTTGTTAAACCTTTTGATTTATGGAAAATTGAGTAGATTAGGCCGTGATTTTATGCTTAGGGTGTGTTGGCCCTAAGTAGTTTCCACGTATATCTCGTGTTTTTGTTCTTTAGCTTTATTGCAATTTAGTTTGATTGTTGATTTGAATTGTTTGGTATGGAACTTGGTCAGTGACTTTGAATTTGTTGTTGTGTTAATTTTTAATTAGTTGTTCCATTCACCCCCTCTGGGACTTTATAGCGCATTAGATTATTTTAGTTTATTAATGGTTCATTGGCTCTTTTATGACTTAGTATTGTTGGATTTTTTTTTTTATGGCTTTTAGATATTGGCGTTTAGACTTCTATGATGTTGGCTGTTATAATTTATGGCTAATGATTTATGCATCTTGGTTTTTCTAGTTTATGGATCTCTCTTCTCTTGTTCTTATTGCCCATTTACCATATTGCCAAGTATTCTTGCTCCGGGAATGTATTTTTTTTGTTTGTTTTCCGTTGTTTATGCATTATTCTTCTTGCCTATATCTTGCTCATACTTTTTCATTGAGCAAGAAATTTTTGTTATCTAATCCTTGATTTTGTTTGAATTGTGGTTTGCATTGAATTAAGGACTTAGGGATACGATATTATTTTTGTAGGGCGTTTTGTCATGGAAGTGTCAGAAGGGGAGATTGTTAGCTCCAAAAAGTGGTGTTATATTTTGGTTGGGAATTTCATTGACAAATCGTATTTTCTTGGTATCCCATTATTCTTTATCGAGTTGCAATTTTTTTACTAAGCGTAGCGAATCTATATAGAATTAGAGTGGAATGAATCTTTTGAGAAAAAGTTCTTTCCGAACTAGCTTGTAAAACACTCTTCTCCGGACAACCAATCCTCAAGCCACGTCACCCCAATAGAGTAGCTTCACCATTGTCACGAAGTAAAGCATTATTTATAGAGGGGCTCGAGTGGATGCTAGCTGTATGAGTTTTGGGTGTATTATTTATAGATGAGATTACGATAGTAAGAGGTATTAGTTAAGAAGGGAGAGTCCACATTGATGTTATATTTATGGAGGGGGGATTAAGAAGTAGATGGTTTGGATGAGGTATTAGAGAGGGGGAATAATGAAGGATGGATGATGTAAAAAGTTGTCAAATGACTCTTTTACCCTTGTGCATCCCAAACTTAATTATGCATTACATTAAATATATAATTGCAAAACCTATTTTATTTAATTAGCTTTGGACAATGAAGCGATAATAAATTAGTTTACCTATAAATTAATTAATTTACTAATTATAAAAAAAACTTAGAATGTTATTTAGTTTAAAAAACTTTTTCCATTTGCCCTAGCCATCATCCATTTGTTTCCATTTTCCATCCAGCCGTCCATTTTCCATTCTCCTATATTCCAATACCAAACCCACTTGCACCCAGTCGACGGCGATGGCGAAGCTATAGATCCACCACAACGATGCATGTCTTCTCTCTCTCTCTCTCTCTCTCTCTCTCTACCCCTCCTATTTGCTTCGAATCTTGGGTGTGCGTGTGTGTGACTGTGTGATGAAGAGGGTGGATGAGGGAGGGTAGAAAGGTCAAAAGACAGGTGTATAAGGCCGGATGATTTATGGCTACCTCGAGAGATGGCAATAAATTAGTACCTCGAATGGTGCTACGCCTGTGTTAATGAAGAAGGGGGTTGAAGAAATACCGGAGGAATCAATCATCCCAAACGGTGCAAAACCTGTCCAACCAAGGATCAATACACCTGAATTGCCTCATTCACCCAACGAATACGGCATCCAATCGGACCCTAAATGCAACAATTGACGTAGTGTTCTCTTTATGGTGAGACCCGATTTTGTGGGACTCTGTTTAAATAGGTTAAGGAGGCAAAAATGCTAGGTATACTACACTACATATTTACATTTTATTCACGTGAGGTCCATCTCGGGTCACACAAAAAAATAAAAAAAAATGTTGATAGATTTTAAAACATTTTGTAAGACTGCCTTGTAAAAAATCAGCTCAATTCAATGTCGGTAAGTATGTTTTCTGAATTCATATGAGCGAAACTGCGTAAACGCTTGGGGGCAAAATTGCTTAACTGCTCAGTTTCGCCCTACAAATTCAATAAATCACAAAAGTTTGACGGAAAATTAATAAATGCGAAAGAAAATTGAATAAATACAAAAAAAATAAGTTATTTTGACTTATTAAACCAAACCCAGCTGAAGTAACTAATGACCAAAAAAAAAAAAAAAGTAACTAATGACCAAAAAAAAGTACTTCAGTGATTTTGCCACTCCCATTTTCTCTAAGGGTGCTCCCTTTTTGTCACAATCTCCATCACCTAGAGACATAAAGAGGGAGTATCATTAAGAAAAGGGGTGACAAAATTACTAAAAAAAAATAAAAGGAGTAAAACTAAGGTTAATGGGAACCCACCCACTGTTACGAACCAGGAGGAGACTGGTTTGATTATTCGGACAGCTGCAGCTTTTATTAGAGGGCTACATGGCTTGAATACATTGGTTGTCCGAACAATAGTTGGAGAGAGATAGAGAGAAATAAGAGTAATGATTGAAGAAAAATAGGATAATAATTATTATCCAAATCCAAATCCAAAATACCTCAACCGATCAAGGCCCGGTTTACCGGCTAGTCCGGATAAAACTTTTTCTCATCTTTTATTTGGAGTTGGGAGTGCTCAATTGGAATGGATTGATTGAGTTATCAATTTGTTATTGATCGGTACAGGGTGTCTTAAAAAGAGGCGAAAAGGTGGGAGCCAACGGATTGTTCTATCGATTGATCTGCTATTTACATTTAATAATATAAATTGGCGTCTTTTTCTAGTTGCTAGGGTATGGGTTATTATACAGCAGTCAAGGGATATTGCGTTGTGTCGAAAAATAATCGAGAAACATGTTATCCTTGAATCTTGGGTTTGCTAATTGACTATGGGAATGTGGTGTGCTCTTTGAATCTTGGAGTTGCTAATTGATTGGTGGAACGTAGAAGCATGACTGAACGGAACCTCTTCTTGCGATGTGGAGAACGGAAGATCTAAATAATTGACTAATGAACGAAGAAATCAGTATCTCTATTCGATGCCCCGAATCGAGTAGCACAGTGAAAGGGGGCCAAATTCAGACTAGCAAAGTGGAATTGATCGAAACGCCATTAAAGAAAGTGATGAAGGAGAAGACGAATGTTGTGAACGTAGGTGGGATTGTTTGAGTAGTGTTGTCACACAAACGAAGAAAACCCTAGATTGAAACATGCTTCTGAATACGAAATAAACAAAAGATACGAATTAAACAAGTATCAAAGAATAACTTTATTAAAGAACAAAAATTAATACGAGTTACCGAAAGATGAATAATTGAACAAAACTCTAAGAACTTGAAGGGAAAAATAACTCTGAATGAAACAACAGAAATCTGAAGCTGCAAAAGTAATTCCGGAACCGCTGTCGTCGCCCTGTTCCCGTCCTTTTATAATAAGTGAAGTGCTTCACCTTGTAAAAACCCTACTTTCTTTTCTTTTTAACTCTCAGCCTTGTACCTCATGGGCCCACCTAGTAAAGAAGCTGCCAATTCAATTTCTTAATTCACGTTTTAGTCCAAGCCCAATTAAGTCATAACCCAATTAAATTAGTTGCAAACCCATCACTGAAGTCAGCATGTGCTCGTGCTCATCGGTAGCGCTACATCAGTTTTTCCATAGCGCTACCGAGCTCCCTTAAGGTGCTTTGACTCCGTTGACTGATTGCTTTGGCCGATCGTGCTCGGTAGCACTACACCAAAAAGGGTGTAGCGCTAGCAAACCCTCTGATCACTTTGTGTGCCATGCTATGCCATCTCTGAGCGCTATACTCATTCTTCTGTAGCGCTCACGAAGATTCTGATGATTTCCTTGCGAATTCTGCTTCAACACTTAGTCTCCACGGCCCTCCTTGCTCTCAAGCTCCATCACGGCCTTCAAGTCTCTGCAATCCAATCTTGGCGCCAAAACAGCCTTATTTTCCTGAAAATTAACAAAAACACAAAAACATACCAAAGCAACGCATCAAGTGGAAAATAGGGAATAAATTAGATAACAACGTGTTAAAACTACCCTATTTAGGCACTTATATCTACGATACCGCGTGCCTATCACACCCCCCAACTTGAAGGTTGCTAGTCCCTAGCAATAAGAAGAATAAAACAAATAAATAAAAGGATAGATCTTTTAAACCCCCGGGCGGCCCCGGTAGGATGAGTGAAGTCTCGTGAGGGTTTTCAGCAGTGATTACCCACAAAACACAAAGGACTCGGACACTTCGAATGCGACCCAACCCAATCAAGAACCTCTAAAAACACTACAATAACTATCAAGCAAGTCAATGGCAAGATATTTCATTCATGGATAAAGTTAAACAAATGAACTCCGTACCAAACTTAGCACAAAAATTAATCCTCTCACCTACGATCGGATAGCGAATTTTCAAATGGCATGCGTGTATGGAAAGCCACATAAAGAAATTTACCAATCTTGAGAACAGTTCACACACCGTTGATATCCCAACGTTTCTTAAGCGTACTCCTTCCCTTTTTGTATTTTTCCTCTTTCTATTTTTTTTTTGCTTTTTTTCTCATGGTCGTGCAATGCCCGGATCTCTCAGGCTTTCTAGTTGACTCTTAGCGAGCTTTGGGTCGGCTATCCCTAAGCCAAACAGCTTTAGAGCACCATGTTTTAAGAGACCCCTACGGACTTAATTGCTCAAGTCAAAAAGGCTTTACATTGAGATCCAAGCTAACCACAATTAATGATACTTTCACAAAGTCTATCCATCTTTTGACGCGAACAACACGGTGGGAGCATACCCCGATTGCCCGGTTACTACTCAATGGACGCCCGGATAAGCATTAACAATATAGCACTCATAACTTATTCTCTTACTTTTTTTTATATTGGGAAAGGAGTTCCAAAAATTCCATCAAACAAGCTTATACCGAAATACCAAAAACATGTGACCAAACTCTAGACCGGTAAATACTCATGTGGGGCAGTGTGTGTGTGAGAGCATGTTTCCAAGTGACCAAACGCTATCCAACTATAGATGATACCGGCTAACCAAGTGCTTCTTCAACATCATGTTCACGAGCTTAAGTCTATCCATAAAATCATATCGAGACTCCGACTCGCACAACAATCACTATAGTGCTAATTAGAAGTCATCAACCAAGAATAGTTACACCCAAGCATCCAAATTCCTTTTTTTTGTTGTTTTTTTTTTTTTTGAAAAACATGTACGAAGTACACCCTCCCCCCAGCTTAGAACATGCTATGTCCTCAGAGCATGAAGACAATAAGAAAATAAAGAACAAGAGAGAGAAATGGACCAACAAATGGTAGCCAACCATCATGACCCCGGCCGATGTATGGGGAGTTTGTTGTCACCGTTGCATTTCGTCATCAGAACTGCTTCCAGAATCCGTTCCTTCGGACCTAACAAAGTCCACAGCTGGTCACACAGAGCCGCGCCAAAGCTTTATTGGACTTACAACCGCCACACTTAGGGGCACCCCTGCTCGAGGCTCCTGAATGCCTCATTCACTCCGGCGGAGAGGCCCAAACTACCAAGGCTGGTGTGGTAGCATGCTTGTCCTGCAAAAGACTTAAGAACCAACTACCTACTAGATAACAAATGACATTAGTACTGCTCGCTCGTAGTAGCTGGGCCACAAGGAAAATAAAATGAAAAAGAAATAAAATTCAAAATTTGTTTTTTTTGAATTAATTTTAATATATAGAGAGAGAGAGAGAGAGAGAGAGAGAGAGAGAGAGAGAGAGAGAGAGAGAGTTTAGCCAAACGTGAATTTTGAACATTTAACATATCAACAAAAATTAGTACTATGAACACTCCACTCCACTCCAAACTCTTTGCTAAAAACTGAACTAGGCCAGACCACGAGAAAAGATACTTCGAGTAAAGCAATTGCCGGATTGTTTTAAGAAATTGAAGTGCCTCTAAGTGCTCACGTGAAACCAAATTAATTTTCGAGCTGTGGACATAATTTGCAATAGAAGGAAGATAAACAAAATCGTAATCATCAACACCAAGAAAATCAATATGTTCCACTACCGTCGACTTCGACTCTTCTACCAAAACCTCTTCCGCCAAGTTTGGTTTCTCAACTAATTCCTCCTCTACAAAGTCTTGGTCCCCAAAAATAAGAGACTCACTCTCAAACCCATACTTCCTATCTTGCTCGTCCATTAAGGACTGCAAATAATCAATCTCAGCGTCCCACTCCTCAGCAGTGGGAGATTTTTTGATCGGACCGTAATACGAAGGGCAGTGAGCTCCTCGTTCTCTAGACTCATAGGAGCGCAAAAGGAAAACGTAGGCAGCGCGGATCAACAGTGGGAGATACATAAGAGGGGGTTCGACCTTTACATTAGACTCAAGGGGGGAACATTGGGCAGTTAGCTCCGCGTTCGCTCCCAACTCAGAAGGTTCCACCAAACCATCATCAACCCCACCCTCAATGACAAGTGGGTCAACTTCCTTTTCTCTCTCGTCCCTAGCAGTAAACTCCTCATTCCCTCCAAACTCGGAGGAGCTTTCAGACCACGAATCAAAATCCTCCATAAAATGACGTGACTCAGTTACCTCTTCCTTTGGTAGGGAATTGGCACTATTAGAATTTAAAGCACAATATTCATTTTTCGGAATCTGGGCCAAAAGATCATAAAACTGTAAAGCCTCAGCAGGTGGTTTGTCCCAAAACCCCCGTCACTCATCACGTCTAGATATTGTTGACTCTTTCGAGAGAGTCCTCTGTAAAAATAACAAACTATTTCAGGATACTCATAGACATGATGTGTGACGTTTTTGAGAAAACCCTTGAACCTTTCCCAACATTCACTAAAAGACTCATTCTCTTTTTCAGTAAATCTTCGAATTTCACTCTCGTTCTTAGAGTTTTGTTCAATTACTCATCTTTCGGTACTTCGTACATGTTTTTCAAAAACAAAAAAAAAAAACAAAAAAAAAGGAATTTGGATGCTTGGGTGTAACTATTCTTGGTTGATGACTTCTAATTAGCACTATAGTGATTGTTGTGTGAGTCGGAGTCTCGATATGATTTTATGGATAGACTTAAGCTCGTGAACATGATGTTGAAGAAGCACTTGGTTAGCCGGTATCATCTATAGTTGGATAGCGTTTGGTCACTTGGAAACATGCTCTCACACACACACTGCCCCACATGAGTATTTACCGGTCTAGAGTTTGGTTCACATGTTTTTGGTATTTCGGTATAAAGGGTGTAGCACTAGCAAACCCTCTGATCACTTTGTGCGCCATGCTATGCCATCTCTGAGCGCTATACTCATTCTTCTGTAGCGCTCACGAAGATTCTGATGATTTCCTTGCGAATTCTGCTTCAACACTTAGTCTCCACGGCCCTCCTTGCTCTCAAGCTCCATCACGGCCTTCAAGTCTCTGCAATCCAATCTTGGCGCCAAAATAGCCTTATTTTCCTGAAAATTAACAAAAACACACAAACATACCAAAGCAACGCATCAAGTGGAAAATAGGGAATAAATTAGATAACAACGTGTTAAAACTACCCTATTTAGGCACTTATATCTACGATACCGCGTGCCTATCAGATGTTACAAGTTTGGTCACCAATTCTTCACAAACTTGTATATCATGCATCAAGGGCCATGTGGAAGACAAAATTTGAAAACAATTCACAACCTTTGGCTCTACAAGGTCTTCATGGCTTGGTGGATCTTCCACAATCTCATACTTTGAATATGAATCCAATGCACTTCTACGGTTTTCTTGTACCACTTGTTCAACATCCTCAAACCCTTCGTCGTTATCAAGATACTCATCATAGATAGATAAATCTTCAAAGTCATTCTTAAACTCTTCCTTCATTGTCAACTCTTGAGCAAACACAATATCATCCGCCCTCAAGAGCTTGGTGGTGGTTTTGGGAACATCCATCGTACCCAAACTCATTGTTGAAATAAACACTACAACACCATTGGATTCATCACTTCCCTTGAGAAGTTTCGTGGAAGCAAATAACGTAGAACAATGGGATTTTGTAGCTACCTTCTCCTTCAAGGGTAAGAAAGTGACTTGTTCATCATTATGCACGGTGTGTGCTTGACATGATTGTCGAACAAAGGGTACGATCACGAAGTGTTGACCCGAGCTTAGCCGACCAACGGGATGAGGCGGCTAAGTTATTCTGGAATGTTCGGGAATGGACTCCTCGCTAACGGGGAGAAATTGCTTTCCTCTAATTTTAGCCGTAAGTCATTTTTGCATTTCACCTCCGATGGTCCTTCCTTAGCTTAATTCAGATCTTTCAAATAAGATTCATATTGCATATAAAAAAATATTATGACAATAAACCTAGATTATAAAAGGCACCGAAAATTGTTGAAACATGTAAGCATGGCCTAAATCAATTGAGCTGAAAGAGATTGGTCCTCGATTTGAATTACGGCAGTATTAGGTAATTGTTCCATGTAATTGCAATCAATTTGCAGTGAATTCGGGGCCTCCATAACCTCAATTGTATTCCTTTTTCCATCATAAAGATTATCGCGGTCGTATTGCCACAGACGACCAAGTAAGATATGACAAGTATCCATAGGTATCATATCACACTAAATTTCATCAAAGTACTTTTGCCAGATGGAGAAGGACACCAAAAACCTCTTATCCATTACTTGTGTTGTACAAAGACCCTAATATTTTTGTTTAATTACACTTCTATTACATACACAAGATTCAAAAAAATTAGTAACTACCCATTTTGCAATACATAAATAAAAATAGAATTTTAATAAGTATCTTAACAGAAATTTCTGAAAATTTGACTCTATTTTAACTCAATTTAATTTTTCTAGCTCGAAGGTTCTCCCCACACCAATCAAATTTTTTTTATCTAATCCTAATATCTCGTAATATGTAATGAACCCAAAATTTTCTAAAATTCCATTAGCCGCCACATCAGGTCTTCCTCACCGTTCAACTGCCATGCCGCCCTTTGCTTAGTCATTTCATTTTTGGGGAGGAAAGAGTGGTGCAGGGCTTGAGTTGCGACTACTGTAGGTGATGGCTCTAAAAAAATTCTTAGGTAGAGTTTGTGGAAAAGACGGATATTAATAGGATTTTTTTTTTGGCATGTTTCAATAGAAAATTAGGCTAGAGCGATTTTTTTTATATTCAAATACGATTAAGTAAATTTTTGTAATAAAAAAGTAAAGTCTCATATTAACATTATGTTCTTCGAAATAAAAGATAACATAACAACACCTTAACTATTTAAGAAAGCCTTCGCCTACGTATTCATGATGTGGAATGGAAATCCAAACTACTTGTGAATTGTTAGTTAAAATCATACTAATATCTCAATTGACTGTAGACTTATTGTTTTGATATTCATAAAAAATTCCCTCCCGCATAATTTAAAATTCTACGCAATTCTGATTGTGTCGTCCTCCCGTTTCTAGAATTTATGATCGGTATATTATTACTTTCCTCATATACTCATTTATAACAATTTAGAAGTTAAATTAGTTTCTCATCATTTTACCGAGGAAAGTTTACCATAGGATTAAAAACCCAAATTCACCAATATTTTATCAATTAATTAGTGGCTAATTGAGAACCAATATATGTGAACCCACGCAATCATCTTCCCCTCTCAGCAACCCTTGACATAGAGATCATACATTTCAAAAGCGGGAGTTGGATAAGATTACAATTAAGTGTGGGAAAATGATTTCGGCACTCTATTTTTAATAACCACTCTCCAAAATTTGTTTTTCATTGTGTTTGAAAAATTGTGCTAATGTGTATTTTGAACACTAGAATTAAACTAAAAAATCAAAAGAAGTTGGAATTCATTTCCACATCCTGATAAATTTATAAAAAAAAATAAGACATTTAAAATAGTTATTGTGTTATTTTTTATTTTTTTCAGGGGAATAAGATTTGACCATGTAAATTTTGTAAGTTACCATTCATTTTCATTTCACGTCGATTTAATAAAATTGATCTTTTCCACAATAGCCTTATACTACAAACTATAAACCTAGATCCTTATATGGAGCCCACCACTATTAGCAAATAGTGGGGAAGGCTGGAGTGACAGTTAATTGCATTAGTAGGCTAGTAATCATAAAAACAAAAATTTACTTACCTTTTTTATTTTTTATTTTGAAAATGACGGCATGTTAATCTGTGTGTATTGCTTTGAAAGCAAGCAACAGCTGACCCCGTATCTATCTATCTATATAACGGAGAAAACCCATGACGAGGTTTCAAACTACGTACTTCAAGAAGATTAAGCAGCAATTCCAGAGAGGGAGAAAGAGAGAGAAACAGATAGAGAGATTTTGACTGATTGTTTTAAGTTTAATGAAGTGGAGGAGAGGCGAAACGTTGGGAGTGGGGGCTTCTAGCACTAGTTGATGATCAGGCCGCCTTCGATCACGATTTACGTACCTTGTGTTATGGCCGTGAAATCTGCCCCATTAAGTGAATCGGGCTCGATTTGCAGAGAGAGAAGACACCTTAATCGGTTCAAAGGCTGTCCGCATGTTGTACGTTGTTTCGGTTCCGATACCACGACTGAAGAAGGAGAGGACTGGTACAATCTATTATTGGAGTACGCCTCCGGCAGCAGTCTATTTGATCGCATTCGTAGGTCAGGCAGAGGAGGATTACTGGAATCTGAGGCAAGGCGATACACGAAATCTATACTCCAGGGTCTGAATCACGTTCACAAACAAGGATACGTCCACTGTGACATAAAGCCTCATAATGTAGTGCTTGTGGAGAGTGAGAGTGAAGTAATAAAATCTCCAATGAATCTGAATGGAAAGAGGAAAAGGATTGAGAAAGAACACACAGCAAAGAGTGCTGATTTTGGGGTTGCAATGAAGGCTGGAAAGAAAACGAAGGACGAAGAAAGAAGCAAGGGGAAACTAAGGGGTATATCGCCCCTGAGTCAATTCGGTGTGGAGAATATGAGGCTCACTCTGATATTTGGGCACTTGGATGCACTATTTTACACATGCTAATGGGCGAACTGCCTTGGAAGTGTGACAAAAATACCGAAAAGGCGGCTCTTTTGTTTAAGATTGGATTTACAGAAGAAGTGCCGGAAATTCCAAGTTATGGGTTGTCGAAAGAGGCGCGAGATTTCCTCAACAAGTGCTTGGTTAGGGATCCTAAGTCACGGTGGACCGGTGACATGCTCTTAGCCCATCCTTTTATCTCGGGTCTTGACTGCATGACAGCTGAAAGTAGAAAGGGCGAAAGGAGCAGAGTAGTTCAGCCACAAAAGGCAGCAAAAGAAGTAATTGATTCGTCGTCAAGCCAGAGTTCGTTCGATCTTTCTAAACTGTACTTGCTATTGAGATTTTCAGTTAATTATGATTTTTCATTCCCCTTCAAACCCTTGAAAAGGAAAGGGTATTCATTCATTGAGCAATCATTAGATATGAGAATGTTAATCATTATAGCAAATAGTGGATTTGCTCTGTTGTGTTCATTTATACAGCAATTACAGGTTCTATGACTTCTGTTTGCAATTAGCACTATAGGATTTGGGTATTCTCTCATATGGTTGAACACTTTCTGAACAGTGACAGTTTGAATTTTTGAAACACTCAACAATGTACTCTTTATATAGTATGTTTCAGAAGTTAGCTGAGATATTACAAACTGACTCAAATACTTTTAGAATTTATTAGCACTCTCCTATCACGCATCTAGTCAAGTACGCGAAACTAGACAATACTCCCATCGTCCCAAATTGGATGTCAGTTTTTGATATATGTGCCAATTTCAATTCCTTATATCTTTCAATATGGATATCAAAAAATATGCAATATGGATCTTGTTTGATAGTTCTCGATTAGTTCTATTATATAAAGTTTTCAAACACATGAAAAATATTATAGATTGAAAAATATAAGCGATGAAAAATGATACGATTTTCAAAAATTGTCATTCTTTTTGGGACAGGGGGAGTAAACAAATTCATGTACAAGTCATGACCCTTAGACTTCACACACACACACCAAGACACAAAAAATATGTATCATGAACATACATCGAACACACATAGACTCTTCATGTGCCACACATGAATTTTTGTTAATGATGTATCTAAACATAATTACCAATTCTAAATTGATTCCAATAGAAACTAGGCATGCTTGAATAATTCCTAAATTCTGGAAATCAAGCCCCTCAGTTCCCATCGGAGAATCTTTCCAGCCGCCGACCTAGGTATTGAATGTGTGAACACACCACCTTCCTCACTTTCTTGTATGGTGCAACCTGCCGCGAAGAAAGTAAACCATGTGCTTGGGGCTTCGTCGTGCATGATAGGCCGAACATCTAAAGAGAGAGAGAAATAGAAGGCATTGAGCTCAATGAAGAAGAAGGCACCTGCATAGCAACATAGTCTATTACAGTAGCCTCAGAAAGTAGACTTCCTTGCCTTTTCAGTACAAAAGCCATCGGCACCTCCCCCACTTCCTCGTCCTTGGCTCTGCAAGACATAAAAGAAACTCAACATAAATAAAATTTCAATTAGAACTTGTAGAGACATGTTTTTTTTCCGGTAATCCAACACATTATTGAAAGAACAGACGAATACAAGAAGCAAGAAACGCAGACCTCCCGGATTATGAAAAGAAAATATCATGACAAGAAGTTATGGGCTACAACCTTGAGAACGATTTTCCAAGGATGACAAAGAGCAAGGTTGAGGAAGGAGGCTTTAACCAAAGAAAATTAAGCGCACCTAGTTCTACACAACCTATATATTTTTGCCGAAATTACAGGTAATTAGTACTCTCTTGGATGAAAATGCCCAACTGCGGCTACTATTTGAGGTCACACTAACGTTGTTACTGCAGCATCAAGTATATCGGGATGGGTGGCCAATACAGCCTCTAACTCGGCAGGAGCAATTTGCAAAAGTTTAATCATAACTGAAATTCCTTTTTCGCTATCAAATACTCAAAAGCAATGTAATAAAGGAAAAAAAAAAAAATTAACAGGTGAACACAAAAATATACGTGGAAAACCCCTTAAAAAGGGTAAAAACCACGGGAGGAAATCGAACCACTAAAAGTAATCATTGTGCAGTTACAAATGACCTTAATAAAACAATCGTGAATCCTCACCGACTGACCAAAGATCGATTTGTCAAATCCACATACACCACACCAAGTGGTTGATTGCCGCACGCCTTGAATCCACAAGTCCTCCGATATACTTCCAGAATCCACCGGAAGAATGTTTCAACTAGTTGGAACAATGGTTGAAAAGAACACTTGAAGTTTATGCAGAAAGGTTCATGATCACCGAGTCAAGTGTAACTTCAAGAGATAAGAACCGGTCACCATTAGACATTACTCGGTATTGGACACAAAGGTGAAGAGCTTTGATATCTTTCGGTAGTCTTGAAAAGCCAACAAAGCCGCATATAAATAGACTGAAAAAAGAACATTGCTCGAGCATGGAATATACCCTGTCTTGAGTTGCTCGAGCACTATGACAGACAATCACTTCCATATTGTCACCCACGATTTTTGCATTTCCTTTTTCTAATACAGCATGTGCACGAAAACCTTTATTCAAACTGATTCCCTTCCAAACTTCTTTCCTTTGACAACCTTTCTTTATCAATGACAGAATACAATTGATAGCCTTTCCTAAAACAATAAATTTCAACATAATTAATGGGATACAAATCAAAAGAGATTTTGTCATGGGATTTGCCAAAATATAAACTTTACAATAAAAATCGAAAGTACTCTGAGGCACGCAAGTATAGGTGAGAACAAGCTGATTTACCCCCAAAATAAAAACAGTGGTGTAATAACACACGTAATCGGAAAACCATTGCTTGTTGCTTGCCCTCGAAGCAGTGCTCTACACCAATCACCAATTGAAACCCTGAATATTACGGCAAAACAGGGGCGTACAAGTGATGAACCCACGATCGCAGAAACACCCATCCCTAAATGATCACCATATGGGTGTAAAACCGGGGTTATAGAAAATACGTACGGGACAAGTCATGTGGTCTATTCAATGAAATTTTTGCAATTCTAAAAGCACGGAAAACAACGGGGACGCAAGTTAGACATGAATAGGGACAGAGAGCGTAATCAATTCATAATATGTCAAAATCTTATTTTTACGCTTAACTATTTTATCTAGAGTGAATTAAGAATTTTGCAAATAAAAAAAGTTCAACCAAGTAGAAACTCTCTCTCTCTCTCTGGGTGAAAAACAACAGCTATGAACACAGTGACTACAAAAGCATGCAGTAGCGGTGGTTCAGTTTGTATGAATCTTGGATTTTATGGTTCTAAATTCGAGGAAAAATGATCTTGTAGAATCACCTATTAGAGCTTGTCACATATTAGTTGATTATACCCTCCAAAACATGTACAGAGCCTAGCGGCCTCTCCAATAACAGAAGAAAAAAGAAAGGAAAAAGAAAATTTTTAGCTCGATCAGCCAAAACACACCAAAAAAAGTAGTACTATGAGACATGCAGGGATAAGTGGTCATGTAACCTTAATAGGAAACATCCAAATTCGTTAGGATATTAGATCAACTACTTATACGTACTTAATTATTTGAATAAGCTGATTTATTACACAATCACTTGAACAATTATTTTAAACTTAGTGAACGCGCGACACAAATTATTGCTCAGGCCTCCAAACGGTGTGCTTCTGTTTTCTTAAAAGGATTACTTTAGCACTAGCATGCCCCGAAACGGCAGTGCTTTGAGGCGCTGCATATGGCAGCCATGCATTTTCAGGCGCTACACTACAGGGACCGGGGTCCCATGTATTCCATTGTTTTCAAAAATAAAGTTCGTTTGTGCTACAACTGAAAGTTGTACTTTACTGCATGCATGTGTCATCCTTTAGCCAAGTTGATCACACCTTGGTTCTTAGTAATTTTTTTATTTGGGTTTTGATTTTGATCTTCGCTCTGGAAAAACGGGTATGGTCCTTGTCATGTAGTTTGATTAGGAAATAGTAGGACTTAAATAGTCAAAGGATAAGTAGCTAGCAAGTACTGCACGCATCATTTTGGCTCCTCATGAGTCAGTCAAATGGATGCCATGAAAGCAAACCAAGCCATTATTATTAACACCAGAAATTCGTAAATCAAGGACATTTCTAGAGTAAAGGAATCCACTGGTGGTGGCCACATGTGAAAAGTCCAGCTTCCTAAGCTAGCTTTTATTTAATTAATAAGTACATCACTCTCTTAATTGTCGCTTGCACACACACACTCTCTCTCTCTCTCTCTCTTATGGAACGAAACTTACAACCTAAGTGGGAATCCAAGGTTTCTACAACTCTAACACATGCTAGTGCAGACCAAATATGGCCTCTTTTCAAGGACTTCTTCAACCTACACAAATGGTTCCCAACCCTACCCACTTGTTATGGGATCCACGGTACCAACGGTGAGGTGGGTTGCATCCGGTACTGCTCCGGCTTCGAACTCCCATCCGAGGACGGTGTCAACTCCATCAGCTGGTCCACAGAGAGGTTGATAGCCACTGATCCTATTGATCGGATCATCGCCTACGAGATCGTTGACTCCAACACCGGGTTCAAGTCGTTCGTTTCAAAGGTCAAGATCATTCCTGAAGGAGACGATGGTCAAGATCTGGGGTGCGTGATCGAGTGGTCATTTTCTGTCGAGCCGGTGGAAGGATGGGTGTTGGAAGATTTGGTGAAGAAATATGAATATGGGCTGCAGGGGATGGCTAAGAAAATGGAGGATGCAATAAGGAGCACAGAACAAGGTCAAGTAGAGTAGTAAGTAGTTGTTTTTGAGCAGTAGTTGGCTACGCGGAATGCTGGATGGTGGTTTTGCTGTTTGTCCCTTTCTTTTGTAATCTATGCTTCCTTGTATTGTGATTAACACATGGAACTTTGCATAGGATTAGACCTGTCAATGGGCCGGATTCAATCCGATAAGACTCGAATCTGATAGTGGTAATCCAAATTCGAATTCGATCCGAAAATCCGATCCAAAAACTTTTGTACTTCAAAAATTTTAGCAAAAAAAATATTTTTTTCAAAAAGAAAAATTACAAATAAAAATACAACTTCTTAAACATTTTTTTTTCAAAATAAAAAATTTACTGTTTTTTTTAAAAAAAATTAAAAAATTAAGTTCGGATTGATAACATATTTAATCCGATCCGATTTGTATTTGGATTACCGGATTCGGATTATCGAATCGACGTTATCGGATTTGGATCGGATTTTTTTGGATTGGATCCGAATCCGATCCGGATCCATTGACAGGCCTACATAGGATTGTCTAACCTGATGAAATAGGAGTTTGAGGTTTGGATAAAAAAGAACGTAGATATATGTAGCACACACACAGGACACGATGATTTTCAAAAGACAGGAACATTGACACTGTGGGAGACACGCCAAATATTATTTTATTGTAACCACCATTTAGGTTAAGGTTCTTGTCGAATTTGGTATTCCTATATTACAATTTGGTCTAATACTCTGAAGAAGCTTTAGAAATTTTACTGTAGACCCGTGTTTTATTTCATTTTCTGTAATTATTTTATGTGCAATATAACTGGTTTGAGCCAGATTATTTATTCTTTGGTGTATGCTTACAGATGTTTGAAGAATAGTTAGATTACATGTTTCAATGTTGTGGTAGTATTTGAGAGTATGGTAGATGTGTTAGTGTTGATCGGGGTTTAAATCGGTGTTTTGTCTTTCAAAATCTGGCTAAGTATAAGAAAAATGACTTTTCAAAAAAAGTATCGATTTACAGAATTAAAAAACGGCGGTAATTTTTCCTTGATTTATTCTAAGAGAAATTGCAAATTTTCATAATTGTCCATGATGGGCAAGGTGGTGTTTTGCCCCTTTTTCTTTGGAAAAAAATGTGCAGTTTTAAATTTTGTACTAAAACTGAAAAATCTAGATTTTTATACATTTGGAATTTGAAATTTTTGATAATGCCATTAGTTTCAAATGGGGGTACTTTCTTATTTTCATTAAATAAATTAAAGTAAAGAAAAGTTAAAAGAAAGGTATAAAATGCAAGACTGTCCCGTTTGACAATCTGTGACATGTACCAGTACAGCCTTTTTCCTGATACTGGTACAGACTGCAAATTTTCAGAAATTCTGTACTCGATCCGTGACACTATAAATAGACCCCT
Organism: Rhododendron griersonianum; assembly: GCA_018127125.1. Taxonomy (NCBI): domain Eukaryota; kingdom Viridiplantae; phylum Streptophyta; class Magnoliopsida; order Ericales; family Ericaceae; genus Rhododendron; species Rhododendron griersonianum. Next base: position 25,437,073 of record CM030794.1, on the reverse strand, counting down.
TATATTATTTTCTCACTCTCACGCTACGAACAAAACCCTAAAATCGCCTCTCTCATTTCTCTCTTCAATATCTCCCTCAAATCTCTTGATTTCTTCATGAATCTTCAACAAAACTTCAAGATCCAAGCATCTATGTGGGCTCCCCGACCGGCGCGCTCGAGAGTTGCCACCCGAATTTTTGAGATGGATGATCCGAGAAATCAAGTGTTTGATTCGAAAAAGAAGGCTTTTGGCCTAGCAAAACGTTGAGATTTTGAGTCCGGGAGCCACGTTACGAACGGGGAATGTTTTGTTGAAAAAGCACCCCGCTCGCCTAATAAAAACCGGTATTTACTAAATATTTTTCAAAAGGGGAAAATTTTAATATCATTTGGTAGATTAAACTCTTAGAAAATAAATACGGGAAATGGACATGGGATTGAACAAATCACTTTGGCATGTTCGAGGTGCTCATACAGTAGATGACAAGTAAATGATGAGCAGAAATGAAATAGCAGTACAACAACAATCTGTCTCAATTATAAAAACACCACACGGTGTATCGAGGTACCTCGCACGGTCTTCTAGTACATCATGCAGTGTACCTTTTCACCAACAACCCACTATTGTTACTCAGAACCTCGCACAGTATATTTGACTACACCGTACGTTGTCCCTTAATACGTCGTACGGTGTAGCTTCTTGCCTATTTCAGAACAGCTTTGTATTCTCAAGATAAAGCAAACCATGGATTCAAACAGCCTTCTCTATTTTATTTCTATTATCTTTCCACAAAACAGTTTGCAAGATCCCTTTTGATGCACTTAATCATTGAGAATGATTATAAAAACCTCTTTTGAAGTGTTTAGAAAACAAAAGTCATGATTTTTTAAACGAAGCTTCATTCTGAAATACGCCTGCACGATCTCTCAGTAACATTAGCAGGTCTAGCAATGGATAGATATGATCCAGGAGATTAGATAAGATAAATAAATGAGAAACATCATACTGGAAATATAACACCGCACGTTGTATATATACCACTACATCGTGTTGTGTACTACAACATCGCACCAGTGCAGTCTCTGGTTTTTGTTTTATTTGCTTTTGAAAATGGATTGTTGATCAACACTTAACACGAAGAGGCTAAGTGTGACTACAGGAAGCTCCCCTCAGGGCTAAGACAGAGCTTAGCCCAAGGAACTTGCTTTTATACCTTCGGCTTTGAACTTGAATGAAGATGGATGAGTGTAGGTTTGGAGTTTTGAAGTGATGGAGTTCCAAAGTTAGTAGTTTATTGAGTTTTGGAAGACAAGAAAAATGGAATTATTGTAGAGGGGGAAGGAATGTCAAGAGAATGTAAGAGCTTTCTCAGGACTTGGAGGGGTGTCTTTCAACTAAAATGGGGGGGGGGGGGGGCGGATATTTATAGGCAAGAGCCAAGGAGTATCAATGCAAAGGGGAGAGGTGGCTTCTAGGCCGGCTGAAAATTATATTCTTTGCCAAGCCGTTTTTCAGTTATGGCTCCAATAAGCGTGGCCGATAACTTTCTGAACCTGTTAGAACTTCTCCCCGAAACACCATGCGTCATACCTCAAGACCGCGTGCGGTGTAGTAAGAAAACTACACTGTACGGTTTAGAAGGTAATACTGTGCAGTGTCCAGGTCCAGTTCTGGGTTTTGGCTTTTTCTGGCTTTTTGGGGGCTTTGGAAGTCCACATTCAAGCTTTAAAAGGTATCGTTCCTTTGTTTCATCATCGGGAAATTTAAAGATCCTTCGAGGTCCAGATTGTGGTGTTTACAATCTAGCACTTGAATCTCAACCGGGTTTCTTGAGTTTTCACTCTTGGAGGTAAGCTCCATTTTTTTGGCTCGATTTTATCTCTCCTCACATTTGTGCCATGTTTTAGGGAGATCTTGACCCTAGATCTTGTAGGAGAGCTTGGAGGGAGGTTGTTCTTGGTGGATACGGGCTAGATCTACTTGGAGTGCTTAGGGTTTTGTTCAAAACCCTTTAGGTAAGGATTTCTTTCCTTTCTCTACATGATTATGAGTTGTGTATGTGTTTAACTCTCTTATTACTTGTGATTCTTGGATGTTGTGATAATTTTAGCTATGATTGAGTATCGTTGGTGTATTGAGTTTATGTGATGTGATCTAATGGTCTTAAGGATGGAGTCTAGGAGATTAAGGTGTTGGTCTAGCTGTGATCGAGTCTTATGGAGTTTGGATTCATGACTATATGATTAGCACCTAAGATTGTATGATCGTGGTGCTAAAAGTTCCCTAGCTTGTGGCGTTTTTATTTATTATCGTCAGTTTTTATGTGATTTTGCTCGTAAGGTAGTTTGCTTAGTGTTTCAGGCGAAACGCCCTTAAAAGGCGTATTTTGATTGCAAAGCCAACTCCCAAGTGAGTTTCAGCATCCACGCCCGGTGGAACTTGTGCCAGGGTGACCCAAGAATGAAAGGATGAGGCGTCGGGTGAGCCAAGGGGCCGTCGGGTGTCAAGTATTGGAGGCTGGCCTGAAGATCTGGAATTAAGCTTCCTGTATCGATACAGCTAAAATTTGTATCGATACGCGTTGGCTTCGTGGGCCTCCAGCTTCTCCCGTATCGATACAGCCTTTTCCCGTATCGATACGGAGACATTACGTGGAAAAGGGCCATTTGGAGATAACAGCGTGGTATCGATATTTTGCCTACATCCGTATCGATACGGGGAGCTCTCGGCCAGATATTTCTTACTTTTTGGGCTTTCCATTTATGGAATACTTGCCTTTTGTAGTATGTTTTTTAGATATTTGTGAGAGTAAAGCCCATTTTGTATAAATAGGGGTGTCTTCTCTCTCCTTTGTAGCTAGCTTTTCATAACTTTAAGTCTTTTAGTTTTTAAGCTTTCATCCATTAAAGCTCAAGGTTTTCAAGTTGTAATTTCTCAAGAACTCGTTAAGGTATTTACGTTACGTTAATTTCTCAAGTATTAAAGTTGTTCGTACGCTTTGGATCTTTTCATTAATCAAGTTTATTTTCGAAGTTATCGGTTAAACATGTTTTCCATTTTTACCATGCCTTCTAGTCTTCTCGTTATGGGTGAGTAGTCGATTAGGCTTGGCCGTGGGGCGATTATCGCCTCGTGACTTGTGTTTATCTTGCCATTCTCAACTCATGGCTTGAAGTTTGGTATGGAGAATGAGGAAGGCTCGCCTTTATGTAACAAAACTAGCCGATGTTAATCTCCGGTGATCATATGCTCGCTCATATGGTTCCGTGAGCGATGTCTCGGTTTGTGTTTGCCAAGAGAACAAAAGAGCTCACTTGTTTTCCATACTTTATTTCTAGTCTTTCAAAGGTTTCATAGCTAAATCTTCCGGTTGATAGCCTATGCCGTGCGATTCAACCGCGTTTTCGTTGAGAATGGCTCGATGGCCTAAGTTATGGGCGTTAATAGTCCTGTTGCCTTGCCGCTTGTTTAATCTAGTCAAAACCGTTTTTCTAGTCTTTTACTTAAGAGTTTTAATACCTTTCAAAGCAATCCGATAGTTGGCCGTCTTAACGCCGGAAACACTTACTTCTAAAAACCCTAATTAGCTATTGAGATTCTCTCTGTGGGAACGATTCCGGACTTCCGAATATTATGCTGATAGCGACTTAGCCTTACGCTCGGGGAAATTCAACCTTATTGGAAGGCTAAGTTGAGGCGAAGCACTATACATATGGTATATTATTGTTGTGAAGAAATTTGGTAAGATATGAGGAAAATCATGGAAAGATTTCTATAAATGTGTTGAGTAGGTATGGGTGTTTGACCCTTTTGTAATGATCTAGCGTGTCTTTAGTGTTTGAACCTCCATACTTTGTTTGGGGTGAAGCCTTGTTTAGCATGAAAATCATTTTCGAAAAAAAGAAAAGAAAAAAACCCTAGGAGGTACCGGTACCGAGGAAATACCGGTACCAACCTGGACAAGCCTACCACTCAACCCTTTTGGTTGTTGTGATTTATGAGTTGGTTTGATGGACTTGTTTGTTATGTATTGAGACACGAGAAATGATTGACGATGATGTTACTTGACAGACGAGAACAACTGTGAGATTGTGATTGAATGTGAAATGAATGGATGGCATGTCGAAGGGATGTTGAATTTAAAAAGGGTTAAGCCTTGAAGTGCATATTCAGGTTAAGTCTCGAAAGAACGTTTGAAAATACAAAAGGAGGTGCCTGTAAACTTTACAATGTGAGTACTAGGATCATGGTTCGTGTGATTTGGATTGTTTCCACTTAATTGTCTAAGATTGAGCCCGTAAATACTTATGCGATACGTATAGAGTGATGGGTAGACTTGGTTGAATAGTCTCTTAACATAATGCGACAATGAGTTGTGAAATGGAGGTACGGGGCCATGACAACCCAGAATGAGTAGTGGATATAAGGAGTCTTAGATATCCGGAATGTCTCTAAGTCCGCCATTCGGTGTGTCGCTAGAAAATCTATGAGAAGTATAGAGAACGGAATTGGATTGATTAATGTGTGTTTTATAGTTTGTGGATAAACCTTGAGATTAGAATGAAAGGCGTGTGTATGTGGGTCGTTCATGACAGCTTAACGTTCAGATGAAATTATGATATGGTAGGATTTGATAAATAATTTAATAGGTGTTTACTTGAAATCGGAAGGACAGATCTAGATAGGTGTGTGAGTTCTTTGATATTGTATTGTGATATAGTTCGATGTATCATCGTTTGTATATTGTTTCTCCTTTCTATGTGTTGTATGTATATTTCAGTGAGAGGTCGGTTACAGAAATGAGACAAAATAGAAAATGATTGCACACAGAAATATTTTTTTAAAAGAAAAAGGTGTGCATGTGTGGATGTGAATGATAATGCGGTGTATGTGGAAAAGAGTTCTATGTTTTCTTTCCAGAGCAAGGACAGTGCTGTAAGTTATACCTTTAGTCAAAATATTGCCGTTTCTCTTATCAAAATGTTTCTTCTGACACTTGTCAATTCATAAGCTTATAGAGTTAGTTGGATCCGGGGGCTCTCCCCTACCCACACCCTCAAAACGACGTCGTTTTGAGGGTAAAATGCTGGAGAGCCAACGTTTCGGTGGAATTTTTTTTTATTTGCGTCTGTTTGCAATCCTATGAAGCAGAATCGTGATTATGAAAGCTTTAAAGACAAAATTTGATTATGTCTCTTTAGAATAATATAATCATAATAATAAGATCTTCATATCCGTTCAAACGTATTTAAAATTGGAGCACTTAATTTTTTAACCATATTTTTTAATATATAAACGGTCTCAAAAAATTAAGTGCTCAAATTTTTCACTCCGTTTAAAATCGGTGCAAAAATCTTGTTATTCTGATCATATTATTCTAAAGGGTAATTGTAGACACCCCAATCCGGACCTCGAAGGGTCTTTGATCGCCCCAATGATGAAATAAAGGAAACAAAGCCTTTGTGAGCCTGAATGAAGTATTCCTCCAGCATCCGCAGCCCAAACCAAACCATCAGCCCAGAAAAGGCCAAAAACTCAAAAGCCCAGAGAAAGCCCAAAAAGCTCTGGACTGAACCTAAAGTACCGTGCGCGACACTTCTACACCGCACGGCGTATCGAAATTTAATACGCCGCACGCAGGCATGAGGTTAACCGCACGACATTTTGGATAAAGTTCTGACTGGCTCAGAAAGCTGTCGGCCACGCCCATTTGAGCCACAGCTGCAATACGGCTCAGCCGAAAGCACACTTCTGGCCCGCCCAGAAAATACCTCCAACTTTTGAAATTCAAAATCCAAGGCTCTTGCCTATAAATACACCCCTCCACTCAAGGAAAAAGGGCCCTTGATCACCATTATACCCTTTCTCTCTCTTCTTGATTTCACACCCACTTTTCCATTTCCAAGCCTTGAGAATGTTGTTCTTAAAAGACATTCTCTAGGCCTTTTATTCCATTTTTCTCCTCACCATTGAAGTTAGTCCCTTACTAACTTTGAGGTCCCAACTACCCAATATACCCATCTATTACACACATCCGCACTTCTACTTTCTTTTTCTACCTTCCGACGTCCATCCTCCTTCATCAAAGCTCATTCAAGCTCCAGATCCAAGGTAAAAACCAAGTTTCCTTGGGCTAGGCTCTGTCCTGGCCCTGAGGGGACCTTTCTGTTTTCAGGCTTGACCCTTTTGGTTGAGATCTGACCCAAAACCTCTTTTTCAAAACAAAACCAGAGTTCTGTACGAAGGTGTTCTACGCCGCGCGGCTCTTTAGAGCGTCACACGGCGTAGTATACTAATACGCACGGCATTTCGAAAGAATACTGTTTTCTTGATCAAACTGTATGGATCGCGATCGTCCGTTGTTAGGTCTCTTCTATATACCAAAAGCTGTCTCAGAATGAGACCATTTCTACAAGCCATGTTTTAAACTCCATGGATCTTTTCAAAACAAGCAAGCGTATCAAAAATGGTTTTCCCTTCATGGTTTGAAAGAATGGTGCAGATCTGAGATGATCTGACGGCTGTGAGTTGTCTGAAACTTTAAAATAAAACCGTGCGATGTAATGGTACACTGTGCGAAGCTTTACAAAACTATAAAAGCTTGGTATCAGGATCGAAACCACGCACAGCATATTGTTAAGCCGCGCGCTATAAGACGATATGCCGTCTGACGGAGGGCAGTGATCCAGATAGTCCGTTTGAATATCTTCCCTGTTCATATCATCGCCATGCCATCTTTATCATCTCTGTACAGCAAGCACCACTAGCACGGCAACGTGTTATGATCTATCTTGTTTCCCTTTCCCTTTATGTGTTTTTAAGGTTTTTCGAGATGTATTAATCCCCCCATTTAAAATGCTTAGTAGAGACCGGTTTTCACCGGGTGAGCGGGGTGCTTTTCAACAAAACCTTCCCCGTTCGTAACCTGGCTCCCGGATCCAAAATCTCAAACAGTTTCGCTAGATCAAAAGGCCTTTTTCTTTTCAAACAAACCCCCTCGGTTTCTCGGATCATCCATCTCAAAAATCCGGGTGGCAACTCTGTCATAAATCGCACCAACGGGCGCGGGAGCCCACAGTCATAATTAATTTTTGTCTATAGGGCTCTCATAATCACATTTCTGCTCCAGAGGATCCTAAATAAAGAGCATATACTTAATATGAGAGCCCTAAAGATAAAAATTAATTACGACCCTTTAGAATAATATGATCAGAATAACAAGATCTTTGCACCGATTTAAACGGAGTGAAAATTTGAGCACTTAATTTTTTGAGGCAATTTATATATTAAAAAATATAGTTAAAAAATTAATTGCTCCAATTTTAAATCCGTTTGAACGGGTGTGAAGATCTTATTATTCTGATCATATTATTCTAAAGAGACATAATCAAATTTTGTTTTTAAAGCTCTCATAATCACGATTCTGCTTCATAGGATTGCAAACAGATGGTAATAAAAAAATTTCCACCAAAACGTTGCCGTTCCAGCATTTTACCCTCAAAACGACGTCGTTTTGAGGGTGTGGGTAGGGGCTGCTGCTCCCTCTCGGCAGCAGAGCCCCCGGATCCAGAGTTAGTTAGAGACTTTCCTACTGGGCAAATATGTGCTCATCCCTTCATTTTCAGGTACCCACCATGGCGTATAGCTTGGGCCCTTGGAGTGTTGTTGGGTGTATTTTCAGAACTTGATTAGGAAAGTTATATTATCATTTCTTGTAAATTATGTTTTTGATTGGTAAAAATATAACGTTAATCATAACAAATTTGATTTTGGAGGATATTATGTTTTTGATTGGTAAAAATATAACGTTAATCATAACTCATTTGATTTTGGAGGAATTAGAGGATTTATAGCTTTTGTCACAATTGTGAAGGACACTGGTCTATGTATTGAATCTTGGAATATCATTTTGGGACGTATGTGTAAGAGGATGATGTTTTATCTAGGGAAAATGTATTATTATCTACGTTGAAAATCGAGGGCGTGGCATTTACCCTGCCGTTAAAATAATAAAGTTAATTGACAATTGAGGTGTCCCATACATAAATTTAGAGTGTCCCTTGCGTGTCTGTATCCCCAACATGTCTAACACTGAAAAGGCGACTTTCTAAGTGTGTCGGTGCTTCATAGATACTGATATAATAATGTAGCTACCTATTGGATTGGATTAAAATTTCCAATGAATATAGTCATCCGTGTCTGGGACAGTTTTCTGAGATTAGCGGTCCCCATCTTTATTCAATACAATGTCGCATTTCAAATAGCCACTGTAACATGGATTATGAATGCCTTCAGAAAAAGGAAAAATCATGACTATATTTGCATATATGGTCTTATCTAATCTTGCTCGTCACTTCCTGAATCCCAACCATAACGTGCTCCAAGTCAATTTCATAATGCTAGCAATTCAAGGACAAGACAACATATGATTTAAGTTCATCTCAAACCGGACACAAAATAAGTAAATTAACTAAGAAGTTTTATTTATAATTGCACCGCCCCCACAGTTCTTACATGCATCCGGTTCAAAAAACTGGATTAAGTTAAATTCAAGAAACAAATCCCCCTACCTGATCAATCCCCATCATACTATAGCTGTTGAATAACATCCTCACCAATGGCTATTAACATTTTCAAGACTACCTGCACTCAGTCTCTTCTCTATCCAATCGATGATATCCTTTCCAACTTCCTCGCGCTCAGGCTCAAAGAGAAGGTCATGCAAGAAGCCATCATAGAGCTTTATGTCCTTGAACTGGGACGCTGCCTCGTTGAACAAATCCTGAGAGGCCAGCGGATCGGTCACTTTATCAGCAGTTCCGTGAAGGACAAAGAATGGGATGGTCACGGACTTCAAGTTGCGCAGCAAGTGAGATGAGATGCGAAGAATCTCGTGACCCGTTCGGACCCTCATGGGCCCGGTGTAGACCAGTGGGTCTGAGTACTTGGCCAAGAGTGCTGCCGGGTCCCTTGAAACTGGAATGCCCTTTTTGTTGGCGCCTTTGAACTGGTACTTTGGAACCACCAGTGAGAAAAATGGAGCCACAGCCTGTGCAAAAAGAGGGAGTTGAAAGATCGACGTTATGATGTCTTTTCATCAGGTTTTCTTCTTCGTTTACAAACCAAAGAAACAATTAAGCTTCTTCTTATTGCCATGTTCTTTTTTCTTTTTTTTTAATTTAACTTATCTTCCCTTGCAACAAAACAACCACTAAACTGTAACATCCTTCAAAATTTAAGTGGTTAAAGTGTTCTTCTTATAACTTAAGGGGGTGGAGTGCAATAATTTTCATCGCAAGTGTGTTAGCTCTCCTTATAACACATTTTTTAATGCTTAGAGTTACAAAAACAAAAAAAGAAAATTTAGGTAGTGACTTTGACTGATTTAGATGTTGCGCTGTTGAGAATTAGTTAAAGAGGGGTGTTGGAGCTAGTAGTAGCATTTTGGGCAATTATTTATTTCTTTGTTATGAGGATTAAAATTTGGGCAAAATACCGATTACCTCCCTAAGGTTCGCCCGTTTGACAGATGACCTCCCTGGGGTTCACTAATGACCACATCGCCCACCTGTGGTTTTGGAGTAAAGTGCAACTCTTAACTCTGTTAACAACAGAAGTTAAAAGACCATTCTACCCTTTCTTAAATAAAGGGGACCTACCCATTCTCTGCCCTCACTTCTCTCTCTCCTCCCTTCCCTCTCTCCTATTGCATAGACTAGGCAAAGCACGACCCATTTCTCTGTGTGACCAATCTCTCTCTCTCACCAAATGATGCCTGTCCCCAATCTCTCTTCTCAAATCTGCCTATTTTTAAAAAGAAAATCTATGTACAGAAATTTCCCCCAAACTTCAGTTGCATTCCTCTTTCATCCGTGCGTGTCACACTGTCCGGCGGCAATAGAAGTTGCTCCGAAGTTTGGGTTAGCCGTGGGTATTTTGCGTCCTGTGGAGACGATCTGAGTGGAGGCTTTCCGGTCACCGTCCGATTAAGAGGTGGTTAGAATGCACCGTTAAGCCACCATTGATGTACACCGCTTCGTCCTTGTCAAAAACGAAGTTGCTCAAAAATTAGTTTTGGGCTTTTGGTTGTGTGCGTATTCAGGAGACAATCTTAAGGGTGCCATCGCCGTCGTGTTCCGTTGCCGGAGGAAGGAGCATGTGCTGTTTAAATTTGTCTCCATGTTTGTTGAGAGAGAGAGAGAGAAGGGTAATATTGTCCTCTTACAGTTGACTACTTCTTTATGTAATTAATTTTTCCATTCCAAGTTTCACAATGGGCGTGTCTATTCCACTTTCCGTCAATTTAAACGGAGATTTTAACGGTAGGGAGGTAAGATGCAGAATATTTGAAACTATGAGGAGGCGAATTGGTCATTAGTAAAACACAAGGAGATCATCTGCCAAAGGGCCAAACCACAAAGAGGTAAATTGTACTTTGCCCTTAAAATTTTGTACTCATATGTGTGGATTATATGCTAGGTTCGGAGGCGACAACAAGTACTGCGACTCCATATAGGGAGTCACTTTGTTGGTATCTTTTTGTTGGAAACCGAGGTGAGTGTTCGATTCATAGATGTTCTTCAATTGGATTGAACTTGTGATATTGAATTGTGAGTTCGTGTCAATAGGCAATAACGGCCAGTGGCCAGACTTAGTGTCGTGCTCCTGATTCACATCGATTCATTGGCTTTATGCCATAATGATGACTTCGTGTCGATTATTTTCTTTACGCTCAATTATTGGTGATGTTGGATTTATTGCTTTCATTGAGCAACATTCATGTCTCATATACACTCCTGGACTGGTTCAGTTGTGCAAGTATAAGTTGATGTCCACTACAGGTCACGTTGTGCGGTTGTAACTTGCTCGGGGAATACGTGGTTGAGGCCTGTAGCAGTCTTGTCTCCCAGCCAATAGTTGATGTTTGTATAGTTTAGTATGGACAATAGTTGTTTACGTATAGTTTATGTCTTTTTAGACTTCCGCTGTAGATTGTAAATGACAGTTGTTTTGAGATATATATAAAATGTGGTTGTTGAACTTCCGTTTTTGTTAAACTGTTAGTAGCCGTCGTTTGGTTGTTGTCGCATGTTGTGTCAGGATAGGCTAATGAGGTGTTATTCCGGGACAGGGCGTGACATAAACACAGCCTTATATTTTCGCAATCACATACATTTTTATGTGGAGCCAACTACCCCAAAATATTAGAAGTTGTTAGCTACAAAACACATGCGTGCAAAAGGAAAATACCAAAAGAGAGTTCTGTAATCAACATTGTCGGGTTTGAGGTTATATTATGTTTATCAAAGTCTTTAACAGCTTCCAAAACTAATACCAAATTTGGAGAATGTGAAGATCATAGTTATCAATTATTAAAGTTTCAGACCATGATTATGCATGATTCATGATAAGAAAATCTTATACAAGATGAAAGAAACACACAAGAGACCATAAATACTTACACCAACTATTGGATGTGATGGCTTAACACGCAAAGCTGGTGAGGTGAGTATTATGCCTTCCAGCAATTGCTCAATATGAGGATATGAAGCTGCCTGTGTAAAGAGCAGGTTATCGACATTAAAATGAAACTCCATAACCGATTATCAGACTATCGAGCTTGGAACAGTAACGAAAACCTATTGAACCAGCTTACTTTTAAAGCGACAGCCCCTCCAGTTGAGTGACCAAAAAGAAAGCATGGTATCCCAGGGTTTTCCGATTTGATCTCCTCCAAGAAAGCCCCCTGTTAAAACACAAGTACAGAACGCATCAAAATATTGAACAAAACAACCGATTCAATCAACTTGGCAATACATACAGAAGGAATTCCAAGTAAACTACTTCTGTAACAGTTCATCAAGATAATCGCTGGATGTGCCAGTGGCAAGGCTTAGGTTAAAGATGGGTGTGGTCTGCTAGGATGACAAAAGTGAAAACAACATGGGCTGAGTAGTGTGAGAAAGGCGCTTGGCAGGCTATGTAGCACCGACACTCCAAAAGGGCGCCGTGTCCACGTATTGGACACGGGGACACGGCTAGGGGTCAAAATGTAATATTTTTTAAATTTTGGGGGGTTAATATAAAATTATTCAAAACATTTGGGTTAAACTATAATTATGCCTTTGAAATTTTTTTTATACAATTTGTGAAATTATTCATATACAATGGTTCATAATTTTTTTTTATATATGTACATATATTTATTTTTTATTTATTTATACACGTGGCGTGTCTCCCGCCGTGTCCGTATCCCCATTTTTTTAGAATTGCCGTGTCCCATGTCCGTGTCCGTGTCCGTGCTACATAGTTGGCAGGTGACAATGATTTGAGTATCACTACATAGAATAGAGGACCATCCCCAAATCAGCTTGGACAAATATATTTATGTTCTTTTGTTTTTGTTTTTACAAGAACTTACAGTATCTGCAACAACATGGTCAAGTGAAGGTACGTATCCATGCAATCCATCACTCCCGCCATGACCTTAAAAAACAAAATAGCCAATTCAGCAAAATGATAACCAACTAGCAATTAGCCAAAGGCTGCATCACAAGTATATATTTGTCATTTACAAGATAATGAATGGTTAGTTTAAAAAATTAACCTGTTTTTGGGATAGATTGAAGCCATTATCGATACAATAAGAATTGGATAGGCTCATCAAATTCAGAGCAGCAATATTTCATGGAAACAATTAGGAGGACAATCTAAGTATTGGAATAACCAATCCTCAAAGGTACAAATTATGTTGTGGCATGAAAGCTATCTAGCACGGACACGGGATTTCTAAAAAAATAGGACACAGACACAGAGGTGGACACGACAAAAATAGATAAATAAATAAAATTTGTTTTAAACCAGTTAGAAACATAGTTGTTACATGCAAAAGCATGAAGCATCAATATGTATGTACTGGATATTACACTATTAACCCAAAATATCTAAAGTAATACACATTCATAGCCAAAAAATTTTAAAAATCGCATATTTAGCCACTGTTGTATCCATCCATGTCCCTCCTGTGTCCCGCTGACAAAATTTAATGGACACAATACGTGGCGTGTCCCATACATTTTTTACAGTGTCCCTAGCGCGTTGGACATAAATCCGGCATCCTCTAGGAGTGTTAGTGCTTCACAGCATGTAAGAATCAATGCAGACAACCTATATGCCAATACTTACACCCATAACAATGTGAAAATGCCACCTAAACCAAAATGTTGGCAATATTTGGGCACAGATCCGATGTGGGGCCCACTACAGGTCCCACACAAATGATCCGAGCTGTTCATTAAATGTAAAACATTTTTTCAAGGGCCCCCGCGAAAAATCAGCTCAATCCGATTCCTATAGGTGCCCGATCCAATTATCTAACTTTTCATTATCCTTAAATCTAAATGAAAAATTAGATGATTGGATCGAGCACCTATAAATATTGGATTGAGCTGATTTTTCACGATGACCCTTGAAAGAATTGTTTTATATGTAATGAATGGCTCGGATCGTTTGTGTGGGATCCATAGTGAGCCCCACACCAGATCATTGCACAAAATCTGTGAATTTTTATTGTGTCTGTAGCAGCGTTGATATTTAAGTGCCTTGACTCCAGACACTCATAAGTATTGGCCCTTACATTCATCCTTTCGGTAAATAACTTTCTAGGGTAAAGTACCAAAACTTTTCCGGCTTAGTTTCACCGGGAGACGAGAATAAACAAATTGATGCAGTCTATACAATATCAAAAGAGGCCTGTCATACAAGATCAAAAGAGGCCTGTCCCAAGGATGATGACATGATCATTAAGGAAAAACGAAAGGAACAAGTCAATCCAAGATCTTAGAGAGGATGTCACATGTATAACAGGCAATAGGTTTACCAAATTAGCACATAAGAATTTATTCACATAACAGCTTGTGCACACAACATCATGAACTTGAACACAAGGATTGAAGAACATAAATTTGATATAATCGCAAAGTACTACCTATCCAGTCCATTGCATAGACACCAAAATTGCATGAATTCAGTTGCTTTGCAAAATCAGCATATCGTCCACTGGAACATTACAGCGAAAATTGTTAAGCCATATTACACTGTAAAAGATCTAAATTATAATACTAACGAGCTTCACATTTTAGGAGTCTAAACCCGAATGCCGTAAATTATGGTTTTCATAGTACACTATTGACAAAGTCAAACTGAAATCGTCAATTGTACCTGTGCTCATTAAGCCCGTGCATAATGACCATAATACCCCTGAAATCATAAACATAACAAATCTTTCAAAAGGGGAGAGAGAGAGAGAGAGAGAGAGAGAGACTTAAGCAGTAGATCACCACATGAGCAGAACAAAAACCTTAAAGGACTTGGAAAACAGTAACATCACAGCCCTTATTCCTTTGGTCTAAATCACGAACATACAAGTTTTTTAAGACGCGTTGTCTTCCTCAACTGTTGAGAAACTTTTTTGTATTCTACGTTAAACCTCCTTCAAATGCCAACTACTTTACTGTAACTTGTATAGCTGCCAGAAGCTAAGTGAAATTAAATCCTTTACTTGCTTCTCCTACTCCTGCAAATTTATTTTTCCTCTTTCACGACAGCAACCATTTACTATAGAGGTGGTAGCTACGGGTGGTCCAGATGCTAACTGCTACCTTTTTCACTTCAGCTTCCTATCAAGGTTATCATCTCTAAACCGTATTTCAATCTATTCATGTCTGGTCATGTCTCACACTAATTCCATTTCCCAAACAAAGTGAATTAAACAATCCAAGAACTTTGTTGCAACTTGTACAACCATTTGGACAATATTTAATAACTAGAACCAATGGCCTTTCAGTTCTCCAAACTACAAATAAGCTTAACTACTCTTTGTAACTCCAAAAGTTAAACCCCTTTGGAGATGTTATATGAATCTAGACTTTGTTGTCCTTATTTCCAATGGAGATAACAAAAACATTCCCGTGCCCAACTTAGATGAGTGTTCTACTTAATTGACGGTCACAAGCTGCATCCACTTCTCAATAGGTTTGACACTTCCGAATAGATACTCGGGGAATGTATAATTATCCCCAGACCAAGTTTTAATTTGTTAGTCTGTTGCAAGTAAGTAGTTACATAAAGGTTTCTAAGTGTACAGTTTTGTCTTGTGTTTATGATTCCTTTATTTTTGTCGGTAAATACAAGTGTCGTGCAGGCGTCCCCTGGTACCTTGTTAATAATACCATAATTGCAGAATAGGGAAATATATATATTCTTGTATCTCTTTCAGTTTCCCTCATACTTCAACGTTAAATGAGGTTCTCCGAAGAAAAAGGAGTTCAAAAAATCTCCAGTTATAAAAGCAGTGTTTCAAATTAGTTTACTTCACGTTGATTTCCAGTTTAAGCTAACCAAGATTTCCACCAAGCCTCACTAGTCACTTATGAGCACTTGTGTTGCCCTTAATACCAAGACTAGTTTCTCTCATGCTTAATTGTAGGTTGAAGTTCAATCAGATGCTCTTAGTTAACATAGCAAACTAACTGCTGTCCCGGATGTATACTAATGTATCAAAAAAGCACAAGGCATAATAAAAAAGCATACCCTATACGAGAGGACTTCTCTAACAACTGTGAATGACAGCACGAATATACCGAAGAATTCAAACACATTAACAGATATGTCCTAGATATCATACTTGATTTACAATGTCCACTTTTGTTAGTTTACGATCATTCTATGGTCAAAGAAACTAATCACAGAAGGAACCACGAAATGCAGTGTTGACAACACTGAATTCATTATTGTGAAGGCCCCATCACATTGCAGGTCTGTAGACTTACTCACTTACATTGAATGAACTACAAAGAAAATATCATACTTTCCACGGGTTAATAAGTTTCGTCCTGGATTATAGGTTAGTTACCTTCTCCAGTGAAAGACCTTAGTGGCAAGATCCTTCTAAAATGGGTGTGCTCCCAAGACGGGCTCGAATTGGTGCTCCCAAGATGTGAGCTTGACGGCGGATCGCTCCTAATTAAGACGGGAGCTTATCAGGACGTTAAGGCAGTTATTCTCTTACTTTTAAGGGAGTAATGCCATTGTGGAAATAAAAATATGAAAATAAATATTACTCAAGAGGTTTTGCAAATTGAAATTATCTAACTTCCAATAACTACCCTGTAAGATGGGAAAATTCCCAATAAGTATCACTTTTTCCTTGAATGGTCAAGTATTTAAAGATATTTTGTATACATATTTAATTATTTATATCTAATCTATATTACTATATACACTCCTTAGGCGCTCCCAACCTTAGGAGCTTCTAGGTGCCTCTGCTCTCCCGCTCCCGCTCCGTGCTACTAAGTGAAAGACTTCATGGAGGAAACCAATCGCAGGTGAATTACCAATTACTTAAGTCTTCAAGTGAAAATACTCATGGACAAAAGAACATGGAATGTAATGGAAAGTACTCGGTATCTGATGCCATTGACATAGAGCAGTCAAAAGCAAAAATAAGCCCGCAATATCGAATTAACTATAGGTTATGATAATAATCATATCATCGGCAGTGGCAAATGCTTGCTTATTCCATTAATTTCAACTAGTTGAACAAACGACAGATAATTCCTCTTAGCACCCAGATAATAAAACTAACTCAATCACGCATAATTTTAGTCTTTTTAGAGAGGCAAGACAACATCAAACAGAATTTAGACGGCTCCAATTTTCCGTTTTCACAAATTCTCATTTGCATCCTATTTTAATTTTTGAGAAGAAAGAAGCCCCAAAGAACAATGATAATCACAGAGCTCCAAACAAATGTGTTAGAAAATGTGAAAAGTGTAGAGAAATATACGTAAGGGCTTCAAAATGACTACGGTAAAAAAAAAAAAAACCCCAAAGCTAATGACATGAATTAGCGAATTGGCAGAAGAAACGTACTTCAATTCACCGGTGACCGGGAACCACGACCTGACAAACAATGCGTTGCGCCTCACCCCGTAGAACAGCGACGTGGCCGATTCGCAGCGGCCGGCCCCGTCGTCGGTTTCGTCGAGCATCGGGAAATCCTGAGCGAGGGCTCGGCGGCGGAGGGTGTCCTCCTCCTCCTTGCGCCTGCGCTTGGCGGGAGAAGAAGCGGCGGAGGAGGAGGGCTTGGTGCGGGGGAGGACGAGGAGGAACCAGAAGAAGATGGATTGGATGAAGAGGAGGGAGCGGCGGAGGGAGTCGTAGGAGAGGACGGTGGAGCGCTGTCGGATGTTCTTGAAGAGGGGTATGATGCGCCCGCTGGCGCCGGAGGTTAGCTCCTCCATCTCCGCCATGGCAAGACAGAGAGAGAGAGAGAGAGAGAGAGATTATTACGAGTACTTTTATATGGTTTGTTTATTTTACTTTTCCAAGGAGGAGAAAGAATGAGAAGGATGGGGTAATTTTGACTGACGCCACGCTGGGTTTGGGCCTTTCTTTGGTTTTATGGAGCCAAGCCAACGATTATCTTTTCTTTTTTCTTTTTTCTTTTTCTTTTCTAGGAGTAGTTTTTTTGGATCAGGATTATCGGATTGCTGTATCTCATCTTATTTTTAGGACACGTTATTTGGGAATTGGATCGGATATTGGGATCCCATTTTTATGAGAAATTATTCAGTGCCGAGCGGGTACCACGTGGTGTCCGCTCTGTGCATCCGGGCCGTCTATTTCAATTTTGGAAGGTTCAGATTTAGAGAGAGAAAGAGTGTGGGGTAAGAGTAAAGAGAATATTTCAATCTAAATCATTCAATACACTTTTGGACGACTTAGATTTGTCCGCTCGGGCACCACGTACCCAGCCAGCACTGAAAAATTTCTCATTTCCGTTTTTATAGTGAAGACTGTTTTTTGTTTTCTTCCCCTCTCAAGGTTTGACTTGCAATGATTAGGATTTTAGACTGGGTTTAATCAAAACTTTACTACTACGGAGTACTATTTAGTACTACTACATGAAAATTGTTGTTGTCTTCGTGAATTCTTGTTCGTTTTGTCTTTTTGGGTCCGGAGTATGCTCCATTTGGCGTGCAATGGAACCGCACGGTGGTGGACGTCGTAGCATTGTTGATTGATTAAAATGTGGAGTGTCAAATTCACCCCGGTTGATCTTTCGGATATTGTTAGAAATTTTCCCCAGAAGATAACTTACTTTTCAGTCTTGGGAATGAGAACGTACAGCGTGGACAGTTATCGATCAGATCAGACAGACGAATGTTGTGAGTTGTGACGACGCGGCAAATGAGTGATTGGATACTATTAGCTGTTACTCCTCCTTTTTACACTGCAACGGGGATACAGAATACAAACCCTGCACTCGGTGAGGTGTCAATTTACTATTGGAGGACCGGGCCAACGTTTTGACTTTGGCATTGCGTGTTGTGGTCAGAAGCGTAACGTTACGTCTCGATCAAGCGAGACCAACTTTCGTGTGATGGTCGCCACCGGCCACTTGAATTTCTTCTTCTTTTTTTTTTTTAATAACCAATCTACCTAATAAAACACAAGGGTATGAGGACCACACAAACACAAGTTGAAAAAAGGGCTGAGATTCATTTGATCTAAGGGCTGATGTGTGCTCTCTAGCTCTCTTAAGAAAACATCCACACTCTTACAAATATATTACAAAAATGTCATCGGTTCTTTTTACCTACTGCTCGACTTCTGGCGTTGGCATAAAAAAATAAAAATGTATTATAAAAATACTCGTGCCTACGGCACTACCAAGGTGTATAGTGTCGTAGGCACAGACAAGCACTAGTATTGTATACACCAGTGGAAATTAGCGAGATATTAATATATTAGTCCCGGGGAGTTTAGAGGCTGTCCATATCCCTAAACCCCAACTCTACCCCTCGCCGGGCTCGAACTCCTACCTCCACTAAGAGAGGAGGTGAACTTACCACCTGAACTAGCGTGGTAGTTCTGTTACCGGCCACTTGAATTTACTGGGCGTATAAATGTGTTGGAAATGCCTTGAATATTTTAGGGAAATGATATTGCCACACCCTTTTTTGTTATTGCTACACCCTGCAAGTGTATTTTTGCACCAAAAAAATACACTTGCAGGGGTGTGGCAATAACAAAAAAGGGTGTGACAAAATCACTAGCCATATTTTATTCCATATTGGTTAATTATGTTGTTCCCGTTTATTGTACCATATTATAAATAAGGGTCTTGGGGCTGCTAGGGTTATGATCTTTTGTTGAAGGATTTAGATATTAGGGTTTTGTTCATCTCTTAGGGTTCCACCAAGGGTTTATGTCTCTCTTTTGGGTTTCACTAGAGATTTGTCCCTAAATATCTGTTTGGTGCTTCAAGTAGAGTTACGGGTATAGTTGACTCTTTATTTCTCTCCCCGTTTATAGTGAATTCTCTTGCTCTTTTTCCTGTGGAGTACGTTCTTACTTTGTACTTGAGCGGAACCATGTATATCTTTGTGTTCTTGTTTATTGCTTGTTGATTTGTTATATTTTCAATTTTATTTTCGGCACAACAAATTGGTATCAGAGCACCGGGTTTTAATCCTAGGCTTTTGTTTTCCGCTGCGTATTGTGCAATTGGTGATCGTTTCAATGGCGACTCGTTTCGAAATTGCAAAGTTTAATGGGCAGAGCACTAGCTTTAGTTTATGACGTATTAAGATGAAGGTTTTGCTTGTTCAACAAGGATTATACGACTTTGTTGGAAAAATTAAAGAAGCCTACTGATATGCAGGATAGTGTGCTTGAGAATCTCAATGCGAAGGCACTCAGTTCGATTCAGTTGTGTTTAGCCGATGATATGCTTCGCGAGGTCGGAGAGGAGGATATGACTGCCGGTATTTGGTTGAAGTTGGAAAGTATCTATATGACGAAGTATCTTACTAACCGGTTGTATTTGAAGCAGCGCCTTTATACGTTTCGTATGAGGGAAGGTACGCCCGTAAAAGATCATTTAGATAGAGTTAAATCGAATTATTATGGATTTAAAAAATATTGATGTTATGATTGATGATGAAGATCAAGCCCTTATTGTTTTGTGTTCTTTGCCTGCATCTTATAGACACTTTGTTACTACCTTATTGTATGGGAGGGATACGATTTACATGGAGGATGTTAAGTCTAGTTTGTATTTGAAAGAATTGAGAAAAAAGTTATCCGGTGAGGGTGGTGATTTCGATGCTCAAGGTTTGATGGTGCAAGGAAGAATTTCAGAGAAGGATAATGGCAGTAGAGGGGTTTCTGGCTCTCGTTCTACAAATCAGGAAGTAAAGTGTTTTTACTGTAGGAATTTCGGGCACATGGTGAGAAATTGTCGTAGGTTAAAAAATAAGGACAAGTTTAAAGAGAAGGGTGTTGTTGGTATTGTTGAAGATGATTCCGACGATTCACTTTTGGCTCTTTCTGTGAGTGTCGCTAATGTCCGTTCGGATACCGATTGGATTCTGAACTCCGGATGTTCTTACCACATGTGTCCGAATAAAGATTAGTTTGATACTGATGAATCGGTCAGCTGTGATACAGTTCTTATGAGGAATAACATGCCCTATAGAATTTTTGAGATTGGAATAGTTAATGTCAGAATGCATGTTGGGTTTATGAGGACGTTGTTTGGTGTTCGACATGTATCAGATTTGAAGAGGAACCTTATCTCTTTGGGTACTATTTACTCTTTGGGTTGGAAGTATACCATTGAAGGTGGAGTCTTGAGTCGAAAGGTGCTCGTGTTTTGATGAAGGGTCGGAAATCGAATAATCTCTATGTGCTTGATGGTAGTACGATTGTGGGTGTTACATCTTTGGGTTCTTCATCGGTAAATTCGATGTTGACTCAGTTTTGGGTTTTTAACTCCGTGGTGGAGTCGGTAATTAACTCCGTGGGGAGTTTGAGCAGATCTTCTTGTGTATTTGGGAGGGATGCATTGGGTGGGAGGTGCCCGTTGAAAGATAAAAGCTCAATTTGGAGGCATGTGCGGCTAGGTTTCCTGAGTCGTGTTTATAAGGTCAAGTAGGTGTGCTTGAGCCTTGCTTGTTTGTGCCGTTGGTGATTGCCCCGTGGGGGGCTTTTGGGGAGATGAGCGATTGAAAGAGATGATTGCCTATAGTGTTGAGTTCGAGGGAATTCAAGTCAAGGTGAAAATTTGTTGGGAATGCCTTAAATATTTTGTCCCATATTGGTTAATTATGTTGTTCCCATTTTTTGTACCCTATTATAAATAAGGGTCTTGGGGGCTACTAGGGTTATGGTCTTTTGTTCAAGGGCTTAGATATTAGGGTTTTGTTCATCTGTTAGGGTACTACAAAGGGTTTGTGTCTCCCTTTTGGATTCTACCAGAGATTTGTTCCTAGATATCTGTTTGGTGCTTCAAGTAGAGTTACGGGTATAGTCGGCTCTTTGTTTCTCTTCCCGTTTATAGTGAATCATCTTACTCTTTTTCCCGTGGAGTACGTTCTTGCTTTGTACTTGAGCGGAACCACGTATATCTTTGTGTTCTTGTTTATTGCTTGTTGATTTGTTATATTCTCAATTTCGTTTTCGGCACAACAAAATGAACTTGCATCAAATACATTTTTTTATGCGGCTTAAAAATAAATACACTTCTTTATAATCGAGTGTCAGCTTTGCGTATTTTAAGTGCTTGTTCGTTTGGGGTACTCAAAATTTATGCACATGGTTACAAATAAATTTTCTCTATCTCTCTCTCCACTCATTGTACTTTAAAATCTCTCTCAAAATCCAAACCGTAGCAATTTCGGGCTTTTAAATTATCAATCAGACAAACCTTCCAGTGGCCTTAAGGTTTGAAATGTTTGCCCTTAGTAAAATTCGAACGTGCAACCTCATAAATGACAAACACTTATTAGCTTTTTAATTCATACTCAGGTGGTGTTTCTAGTAGTGAAAAATTTGTAGATTTTTATTTGTGGTTGAGAAGTTGTTAGGTGTTTCCGGTAGTGAATAAGTTGTTGATGGTTTGTGAGTAGAGTTACTGTAGCAAAAACAATTTTTGTTGACAAATTTTTTGTTAGTGAAAACGAAATGTGAAATTGCTGAAAGGTTTTTGTTAGTGGAAACAAAATGAAAAAATGCGTTAAAATTTTGTAATTTTTGTTAGTTGGAACGCCCCCTCATTTAGCCAAACTCTTGGGAGTTACTGGGTGCATGTATAAATGAACTTACATCAAATACCTTCTTCTATAATCAGATTCACATTTACTGGGTGTACAAATATTGAACTTACATCAAATACGCTTCTTTAGAGCATCTCCAATCCAAGACCCTCCAAATCTCTATTTGAGAGGATCAAATTAATCTATTTTATTTGAAAAGTAGATTTAGAAGATTATACTATTTATCTCAATTCCAACCCAACACTCTATTTCTCAACTCCAACACATATTTGAAGGAGATTCTCTATTTTTTTCCTTCATCCTCTATATTTAGAGGATCAAAGTTCATCCTCCCAAATGGAGGAGAGTTTTAAAGGATGGGTTGGAGAATATTTTTCCTCCAAAATGAAGATATAGAGTATGGGTTGGAGATGCTCTTATAACTCGATGTCGAGTCAGCTTCAGTATATTAAGTAATTTCGGGCTTTTGAAGTTAACAATCAGACAAATTTTCTAATGGCCTCAAGGATTAAAATTATTAGTCTCATCAAAAAATGCGTTTTCATTTGTTTTGAAAACACTTTCAACAATAAACAAAAACTCTTATGGCACAAAACATGTTTTTTGTTTTTATTTTTTAATAAATAAACGAAAACTCATTTCTTGTTTTTCATAAACGAAAAACTCATTTCTCATTTTCATTCCCTCCGCCGCCCACGGGTATGGAACCCACAAGGGGAGGGGAAGGAAGAAGAGGAATTATGGTGGAGAGAGAGAGAGAGAGAGAGAGAGAGAGAGAGAGAGAGAGAGAGAGAGAGAGAGAGAGAGAGAGAGAGAGAGAGAGAGATATCCAAGCACATCTACAAAAGAGCCGAAAACGATTGCACCATCTATATCTATATCTATATTACAATACACAACGGTTTTGCAAAATGTCTCTCTCACAACTGTCCTACATGGCACATTGAATGGCTCTGATTAAACAAAGGGTTTGAGGGCTAAAATTCAATCCATCCAAGGGTTATCATTTGTCTGGATTCGAAATTTGAAAACCCATTTTTCTCTCTTAATTTCCGATTCTTTCCTTTTTCTGTGGCAAAAAAAATGGAAATTTGTTTTTTCTCTTACTTCCCCTGTTTGATATTTCAGTTCTCTCCTCCTCTCCTCTCCTTTCCTCTCCTTTTCTTCTCTCTCATTGATTTCTCAACAACAATAGAAGTTGCTGTAATATTGGTATTATTCTTCTTTTTTGTCATAGACTTTATTTATTTATTTTATTATCACAGTGTCTGTACTTCGACGTAATTTATTTTCTGTTTTTCATGATCAATTGCTCAAGCTCGGGCTCATAAGATTCACCAGCTTTTCTCACATTTCTTGATCGTGACCATCTACCATAGACGAAGTAAGTTTTCCTTTTTTCTTCGTTTTCAACAAAGTCTACTTTTTGAACCCTAAGTTTTTGAATCCACAATACCCAAAACCCAAACACTTCTAATCAGACTATTATATTATATTCAATTTTTATTATATATTTTTTACATTATTGCTTATGTATTTTTACTAGATGAGAACTGAAGCGCTATCCGTTTTTTTATAGGTTGTATTGGCTAACCAGAGAGTCAGATACCGAGTTGATTGGAGCTTGAAGCTTAGAAAGTCTACAATTTTTATAATTGAGATTACATTTTTAGATGTTGATATATTGCTTATGTATGTATTTTTACATTCTGAAGATTGATTTATTTTTTTGCCCATAAAGTATTATTTGTGATAACAGTGGTTTTTTGTCGATTGTGATCAGTAGTTGGTAGCGTGATTAACATGCTGTATATTGTTAGTTTGTTTTGTGCTGATTCAAGTTTACCGGTGGATATACTTGAACTAATGTTTTTTTGTAGTTGAAATTTTGCGTATGGGGCGTTGACCTTCAAGAGGTTAGAGAGACAAAATTGACGAACCGTGCCTTCAGGCACAGACATGCACTAGTATATTCACAATAGCTAATATATGTGGAAGTTCGTACGTGTATATAATACTGTACTGGTTAATAAAGATAATGGGGTACTAATCAGTTAACGTAATTCTTCAACAACCTGCCAAAGTTGGAATTCGGGGATGCTTCAACAACATCAGCAATGACCTCGCCTGGTCAATCGCCTTGTGTACGTTAACGGCTTATAATTGAGTTTGTCCAGCTATATCGATCGGCCGGTGCCACTTTTCAGAGATAGAGAGGGGCCATTCGTTTACTTTTGGTACTAATTAAACTTATGCACGTCTCTGCAACTCAAAAAAATCTTCACTAATGGATCTCTTTTTTTGTGAAGGATCAATTCAGAAATGGACACTTTGGACTCAAAGAAATTGTGATTGAATAAAAAGCAATATCGTCCTCACACTGGGAACATGAATGGCATAACATGTGTTGCTCTTAGCAATTTGAGAAACCTACAAAGAAAATTAAGCTGTCAACATTCTCAAAAAAAGCATGCATGGAAATTACTGTAGTATGTACGAAAGAAGTACTACTATTTGGCTTGGTGTGCGCGATATGATTTATGATATATGTACTTTGGAGCCACGCGTCACATAGTTATCAATGTGGGATTTCAACCCAAAACTTTTCAATGTGGACTATGGTGCACGTGCTATGGTAGGACCCCAGGACTTGCTGTGAATGGTCCGTTCCGAGCTCCGCAATTTGATTTGAGCCATTCAATAATTCTACGTACCTATACAATAATTCCGTAAAAAAAATCAATTTGATCGGACATTTTTAGGACTGATTTTTTCAGACATCGGTAATAGCTCTTTATAATTCAACATTCTTTAGTAACTCATTGTGTTACTATATAAAGTATGGTCATTTTGATTTATACGGGACAATCCTACATGCCAAACTATACAAAATGAATGATTTGAAAAATCTTTTCAGGCTCAAAACAGTAGGGCCCATGGTTCGGTTATGTTGGTGGTCCAGAATTATGAAATCAAAATACTTTATATTAATGTGTTAAGCCCAAAATCCTAAATTTCTAGTAGAAATTTGATTTTTGCTATTATTGGAAATTGAAAAAAAGGAAAACGTGGGAGAGGGATTGTGGATAGAGAGACGTGGGGGGAGTGGGGAGGGGATGAGAATTTTGAGAGGGACATATTTTAGTGTTGGATCTGGTGTTAACCAACTCACTTAAAAGCAATTGCTGTTAGGGGAAGGCGCAACTCAATCTTTAAAGGACAGCGTAGAGCCCTGCACTTAACGGCAGGCGGACATGAAGGGCTAATTCGCAATGCTTCCCATAAAACACCGATGGGTGAAGGCAGTTAGTCCTCCCAATACGCTTGCCCCGCGTCAGCAGGGGGCGTCTCGAGTACAGGGTGGATGCTGGCTCCCATAAAGCCAACAATCTCCCCCCAGCACCAGCCTGAGACTCGATTTCGTGACCTCGCTCTGATACCAATTGTTGCATCAGCTGCTAACCAACTCATCTAAAAGCAATTGCTGAAGGTGCAACTTAATTTTTAAAGGACAACGCAGAGCCCTGCACTTAGAGCAAGTTTACCAATGAAAAGGTAAAATGCCCTGTGAACAGTGCATTTTTTTCATATTACCTACTCACATTTCTCTCAACACTACACCAATACTATCTATTTAACCTATTCTCTATTAAAATATTATTACTTTTATTTTATTTTTATTTTCTGGGAAGAGAGAGAGGAGGAGAGAGAGAGAACAATTAATAAAATACTACATACATGGTGAATAGTGCTTAGGTATATTTACCTAAGCACTGTTTATAGATGGGTTTTAGCTCAGCCTTTACCTAATCTAGTGTAGTGCTGATTTGGAGGTTTTGCTTAGGTAAAATAACTTTTTAGCTATTTTACCTCAACTGATGTTGTTGCTCTTAGCGGCTTGTGGACATGAGGGGCTTCGCAATGCTACTCATACATCACTGGCGGGTGAAAGTGGTTAGTCCTAACAATATGCTTACCCCGCGCCAGCATGGGGCGTCTCGAGTACAGGGTGGATGCTGGGCCCCATAAAGCCAACAATGTCTAAATATTTTTGCAGGTATACTTGAGCACAAAGGGTCAAACTGTGACGCTTAGGGCCTGCTACGCTTTAGTATAAGGAAATAGAGTTGCGCATTTACCACTACCTGTGGGTTTTGGTAAGATGGTAAGCGCTTGATCCTAATGATTGGTATCAGAGCCAATGTCGTGGGTTCAACTCCCCTGGATGGCATCTACTTGCGAGCAGGTGCAGAGATTGTTGGTCGCGGGCCAGTGTCCTACCCACACGGGTCGAACCATGGTGCTTGGACTCTGCTACGTTTAAGTATAAGAAATTAGAGTTGCACATTTACCACTACCTGCAGATTTTGGTAAGATGGTAAGCGCTTGATCCTAACACCTAGAAAGTAGGGCTGATGGAAAGTTGGATTTTTCTATGTACTGAAATAAAAAATACACTTGGTTATATTTTTTTTTGAATCTTTAGTTAGTTTGAGTTCCTTTTACTCGGACATCAAATTCTTAATTTTTAGCAATAGATCTATGGCTTTTTTGCACTGAACGGGAAAAACGCTAGTTGTTGTTGAAATAGAAGAGAAAATGAATGGACAGGTGACTTGACAGTTTACAATTTTATTTGACAGTTTACAACTTTATTTTCGAAATAAAATTGTAGTATTTGAATATTTTGCAATAACCTTTATTACCTTTTGAAGAGTAACAACCTTTATTGTTACATAGTCTATACTTTATAGGTAATACTTCCTCCATTCCAATAAGTGACTTTTTTGGAAAAGCGTGTCATTTTCAATTACTTATATCTTTCAATATGAATATTAAAAAATATGCAATATGGATCTTGATTGATAAATTTTAATTAGTTCTACTGTATTAAACAAAGTTTTTAAAATCACATAAAACTTCATAAATCGAAAGATATATATAAGCATTTTAATATGACACGGAGTCCCAAGAAGGTCACTTATTTTGGAACGGAAGGAGTATCTTTTATCTTTATATGTTAAAAATAAATTACCACTCCCTCCATCCTAATTTAATTGTTCTTTTTGAGAGTTCGTGCCACTTTTCAATTGATTATATCCTATAATTTATAATGTTTTATGTGATTTTGAAAATATTGTATTATAGAACAAATCAAGATCTATCAAACAAGATATATATTGGATATAAAATTTATTACCAATTTAAAGATATGACTAATTTTTTAATCCAGTTAGAATGGGACTGAGACAAGTAAATTAGGATGGAGGGAGTATCATTAAAGAGTATTTTTCAAGATATATTGACATGTATATACTATATAGTATGTGTATTCATATATTTGTTAATATTGATTAATCCGAAACGGTATTCGAAATTTGTCTAATACCGATATGTACTATATATACCAATAATAAAAACATTATCATAGCCTTATTTAGAAGCTTGGATAGGTGGTTCAAACAAAAGAATGGATAGGTTGGCCACTGCTAGGGATGACAATTACCTCCGATCCGTTTCCGCCTCCGACCTCCCCGCTCCGATCCGAGCGGGTATTCCCCGATCTGATAAGCAAATGGGGCGGGTATGCTATTTGCTTCCCCCACTCCGTTTTATCCCGATCCGACTCAGATTATAGGTATTTATATTTTTGTATGTATACGTCTAAATAAATTTCATTATTTTCATATAATAAGAGCAATATACCAATTTAATAAAACATTAGTTTATGTTTTGTTTTCCCTTATTTCTATTTTTTAACTCTCATCAATCATCAATATGTTGTTTTTTGGTCAAAACATTTCAAAAAGAACAAAATTAGTCAAATTATTACGGTGAATGGGGACCCGATTATTCCCCGACCCCGGCACCTCCCCGATTTCTTCCGCTCCAACTCTGATCCGCCCCATTGCCATCCCTAGCCACTGTGCGTGGTATTAAAATGGTGGTCCAGGCTCGAGGGTTGAAACTAGTCTTAATGCCCATATGATGAAGACCACTTAGGATTAGTGTACGTTGTGCCCGTTCGATATACGGTACAAGAAAAATTATAATTAGTGTATTTTTCCGTTCCTTTGTGTATCGAACGGAGACACCGCTATTTAGTACTCCCTCTGTCCTAATTTAATTGTCCTTTTTGGGAGTTTATGTCATTTTTCAATTGATTATATTTTGTAATTTATAATGTTTTATGTGATTTTAAAAATATTGTATTATGGAACTAATCGAGATCTATCAAACAAGATTCATATTTGATATGAAATTCATTACAGATTTAAAGATATAACTCATTTTTTAGCCGGTTAGAATAGAACGTGGGACAATTAAATTAGGATGGAGGGAGTAAAAAATATAGTTTAAGGAAAAAACATTGACTTATATTTATTTATCATTCTTTATCTAATAAAACTCAATTTTCAATTTTCCTAAAATCTATCTCTCCCCTGTTCACAAGCCATCCCCTACTTCTCTCTTTCGAGCAAGTTTACTAGTTGTTAGGTAAAAATGCTAGTAAATAGTAGGGGTGAGCAAAAAATCCGTCAAACCGCGAATCCAGTCCAAATCAATCCAAACCGAAAGGTTTGGTTCGGTTTTTTAGTAATATGGTTTGATCATGGTTTAAAAAAATTAGAAACCGCTTTATATGGTTTGGTTTGTGGATTCACATTCACGGTCATGGTTCCAAACCGATCCGATCCGATCCAAACCGTATAATATAATTATATATAATTTAATTATTATCACTGCCCTTTTGCTGCCTTATTTCAATTTAATAGTTTTTAGGAATTATCTTTGGCATTTTATTTGGTTAAATTATCTTAAGATGTTTAATAGATGGTATTCTTAATTTGTTCATTTAGCGACTTACTAGTATTTCATTTTCTTAATTTAAGACTTGAGGCAATTATTGGTATTCTACTCTTAATTAGTTGGTTGAAGTTAGTGTGTTTTGATAATTTGAATGGAATTGGTTTTAGTATAAGTTTTCTTTTAATTTATCTTTACAATTTTAAGCATTTTAAATATTTTTTGAATATGATAGTTTAGTTCAAAGCAAATCGTGGTTTAAACCGAAACCGAACCGTATTTATATGGTTTGAATTGATTTGGTTCTATGCTTTTTGTGGATTGGTTTGGTTCACCAAATTCATAATCCGTAGGTATTGGTTTGGTTCTTGGTTTGCTACAAAACCTAACCAATCCGAACCATGTTCACCCCTAGTAAATAGTGCACTTTTTTTATTGGGTAAATTCCAGATACACCCCCTACCCCCTGTAGTTTGGTCGTTTTTCTACTACACCCCCTCTACTTCATTTTTAATCACTCACACCCCTTGTACTTAAGACTAGTTTGGAACTGTTAGTATTTCTGTCCAAAGTAACAAAAAGACTGAAATACCCATTCGTATTCCCCTTTCTTTTTCCCCTTTTTTCATTTACGTATTATCCTCTCTCTCTCTCTCTCTCTACAAAGCTCTGGTTTTGCAATGGTGGAGAGAGAAACATAAGATCGTGAATCATCTGCTTCAACGAACAAAAGATTGTGTTCGTAAGGTACGTTGATAGCCCCAAAATCGTCTAGGGTTTTTGTTCGTTTCTGGTACTTTGATAGCCCCAAAATCGTATGGGTTTTTGTTCATTTATGGTACGTTGATAGCCCCAAACCTATGCATGCAAGGTATTTTAAGAAATAAAAATAATACTTTGTTCATTTACTAAAATCTGTCACCCTTTCTTTGAAAAATCATAACTTATTCATATAAGGTCCAAAAATACTCAAACCAGAGCCCAAACTTGCGTAACATCCATGTGTATCTACTGTAAAAATTGAAAGATTAGTTATCAACCAAATATTCTCCAAATTTCAAAAGAACAAGCTGTTCTACAGAAAAACAGGGCAGACAAACATGTCTTCATAGAAAATCCATAACTAATTCATTTCAATTTCAAAAATATTGAAACCAACTCTCAAAATTTCTTAACGTAAAGTATTATTCTCAGTAAAAATATCAGATTCATAACTTAATAGGATAGTTCCCAGAAATAAAAAGAAGATGGCTCTGCCCAGATTTCGAAACATGTGTATCAGTCCATATTCCGAAAGTCATAACTAATTCTGTGTTTATCAGTTTTGAATGTTCTTGGTATCAAAATCTTCATCTTTAAACATACTTTAAAAGTTATGAAGACTTCAAAAATTGAATCATAGCAGAAGATTTCTCAAAATACTAATTTGTGATGGTCCAGAAAGCTGTCAGGAAAGTTTAAGAAGTTACCGGCAAGAAAACAAGTTTTCCAACAAGAGAATGGTGATGGGAGGTGGTGGCTCGTGGTGGAACTGAGGTGGGGGGTGGAAGAACACCATCCTCCTCCTCTTTCTTCAAATTTCGTAGCTCCCTCTCTCAAAAATTAAAATACATGTTTGACAAATTATCATCGTACTAATATTTTTAACGTGAAGGCTCTCACTCTATATATAGGATGTAAATGGGTTTTGGGGGCAATTTGGTCTTAGAAAAGATGTTTTAGAAGGGAAAATTCCCGCCAACAAACCATTACCTGCTTTTTTGTTATTTTGGACGGAAATACTAGCAGTTCCAAACCAGTCTTAAGTACAAGGGGTGCGAGTGATTAAAAATGAAGTAGAGGGGTGTAGTTGAAAAACAACCAAAGTACAGGGGGTGTATTTTATCTACTCATATCTTTTTCAATACTACATCAATACTCTCTACTTTTACATATCATTTATTAGAATACTATTTCTTTTTTGGAGAGAGAGAGAGAGAGAGGAGGAGGAGGAGGAGGAGAGAGAAACTAATTATTTAAGAGTGACACATGAACAGTACTTCGGTATTAATACCGAACCATTTCTTCAATTCTATTTTACCTTTTCCTTCAGCTCATCTGCTGCAGGTGGCTTTTTGTGTCTTTTTTTTTTTGGTAAAATAGCTATAAAAAAAAGGCATTATGCCTCATCTGGTAAACTTGCTCTCACTCTGTGTCTAAAATTTCTTGAAAAAAAACAAAATTGGAGGAATTGAGAATTAGGAGTTTGGAGTATTTTGAGTCCAACTATATTTTTATATACTTCCTCTGTTCCAAAATGAGAGTCCATGTTATTATTTTGGACACTTCAAAAAATTGTTTATATTTTTCAATCTATAATGCTAAAAATATCCAATATGGATTTTGTTTGATAGATGTCAATTTGTTTTATTAGACAAAAATTTTAAAATCATAAAAAATATTATAAATTTAAAGATATAAAAAATAACAGGAAAAATTGAAAGTGGACTCTCATTTAGGACCAGAAGGGGTAGTATGATAGATTTAGTGGTTTGAGATAATGTAGAGAATTGGACTTCAACTTTGCTTTTTATTCACTTCGATTCTACGTAGGAAAAATGACGGTTCAAGACATGTTTTGATAATTAATACCCGCCAAGGACATTTTCAGTATTAACAAATATTCTCAGCATGTCTTTGGCGGATATTAATTATCAAAACACGTCATTGGCCGTCATTTTCCCTTCTACGTACGATTGTGTGTGGTGGGGATTATGCAAAGCAGTTGGGCTTCTATTTTAAGAGGGGAATAACAGCCCAGCCCATTTGAGGAAACTATAGAATTTGGACAAGCTTAATAGCCCAGATTTGCACATAAAAGAAAAGCTGGGGAAAATGACGGCTAAGGACATGTTTTGATAATTAATATCTGTCAAGAATATTTTCAGCATTAACAAATGTTCTTAGCATGTCTTTGGCGGATATTAATTATTAAAACACGTCCTAGGCCGTCATTTTCCCTAAAAGCTCCAGTTTGGTTTCCAGGGCCCAAAACCAAGATCCAATTTGGTTTCGGAATGTTTTGTTTTTACTAGAGGGATTCCTAAAATTTTGCGTTAGATATTAGATAGGGTCATAATTTCTACATTCTTAACAAATTATAATACACTCTTTTTGTTCATATTTATCTTTTTTTACGTAATTGATTTTCTCATACATAGAAAGGACATGGTTGTAACTTCACATGGTTGAAGACAAAAAAATAATAATAATTAAAGTAATTCTATTTGAACCTAAATGTCTTCTCTCTAATCCCTAAAACATAAGGTTTATTAATTACAAGTGTGTCCTTAAACAAAATGCGACTAAAAATGACAAATTCCTAAATTTGAACGTTGAAATTGCACCACCAACTCCAATCCAGCGTCGACAATTGCCCCGCCAACTATGTTCGCCCTTGTCTTTCTCCCACCACCACCGCCCTTACCCAACCCTTTATAAGGTACATTCTTTTTTTGGTCAAAGTCAAGTTTATATACATTAAATCACTTCATAAAATAACCAAAATCATACATAATCCTTCTGTAGTATCCTTTGTTCGCGCTCTTAATTTTTGCTTTCGCGAATTTTAGTTCTTCACAATGTTTTTGAAAGACGCTTTCACGCGAGCTCATATTTCTGCTTTTACATGTACGCGGCTTACGTGACTCGAGATGGCAATTGGCCCCACCCGCCCCGACCCCGACAGGGGGGTTATCAAAATTTTGGGTACTGGGCGGGTTTAGGAAAATTAGAAAAACTCGATCAAGGTTAGGTGGAATTCGAGTTGATGTTACCCCACCTTGAAATATTCATATAGCAGTATATTATTATATTTTTACCAAATTTCATTATACTTAAAAAATTATATTTTCACCCTAATATTGCTATCATTTTGCTAAACTTTTTGTTTATTCTTACATTTTCACCATTATACTAAAAAATCACTTGATATAAAACTACTTTCTTCCATTTTGCTTCTAGATTATTTTTTCCATTTCTTATGGGGCCCAGTAATCTCGTCTCCTTATTGAAGCGAGAACGGGAGCACCCAATAATTATTTGATCAGGGTTTAGGACCATGTGGTACCTTTTCGACAGGGTGGGGTACAACAAGACCGGCCCCCGCCCATTTCCCATCCTTGAATGTGATTGAGGTTTTTTTTTTTTTTGTCAATATTGTATACATCAGTAGGGATTAGCAGAGAATTAGTGTGTTAACAGCCAAAGGAGGTTTAATGTCTCTTCATATACCCAAATTCCAAATCTTCCCTTACAAAGGCAAGAGGTACAACCAGATGGGCTAAGAGCCACATCCAGGGGCGGCTCTACTGGGTTTCCTAGGGGTTCAAGCGAACACTCTGGATTTAAAAAACGCACTAAAAATTTCGTATTTCTTCTATATAATTGTATTCTTCCTTAATATTGTCAATAGTGTATCATTCATACATAGTCAAAGTAAGTAGGTACTATACCTCAAGTATAGAAGTAACAGGTCGTGTCGTGCCAACCAGGCCCATTTAGCTCCGTGTCAATTGAACTTCGTGCTGTGCCGGCCCGTTTACTTTATCATTTTATGCCGTGCCATTTTTTAATCTTGTCGTGCCGTAACGACCCATTTACTTTATTGTTGTAGGATCAATCACACACACATGCGCTATGCGAATAGAAAATAGTACAGAATCAACACACAATCGTGTCATTCTATTTTTTAATTGTGTCGTGCTAGCCTATTTAATTAATAATATTTTGTTGTGTCCTGCGTTTTTTAATCGTGTCGTGTCGTGCTGTGCCCTTGTCGGCACATCTCCAATCAAGTTTCATTGAAAAAAAAATCTGAAAAGTGTAAAATATTTATCAACACAAAAAGGGTAAAATGTTCTGTTACAATATAAAATAATAAAATAATATTTTTTTGTATTAAAATTAGTATTTGGTGTGCCATGCCCTTTCGTGCCCGTGCCATGCTTATATCGTGTCCGTCTAGAACCGTGTTGTGCCTGGCCCACTTCCGTACCGTGCCCATGCCATGCCACATTTAAACGTATTGTTCCAGTCTAAAACCGTTCCCGTGCCGTGCCACATTTAAACGTGCCGTGCCCGTTTAAAACTGTGTCCATGCCATGTCGTGCCACATTTAACGTGTTGTGCCCATGCCGTGCTGTGCAAGTCCGACCCGTTTGACACCTCTAAACTCAAGTAAATAAAATAAATTAGGCCAAATAAAATTTCATCCAAACGTAAATATGTACATTTTATTAGAGCTTTGCATACGAAAAATTTCTTTATAATTTATCACCGTTGAACTAAAATTCTGGAATTGACAAAAAGAAGAAGAAGAAGAACTAAAATCTTGGAGCCGCCGCTGACCCACATCTCTATATGTTGCTGAGGTAACTTAATAAAACTTGCTAACGTGACCCACTAGGCGGATGATAATATGTCAATAATTCCAAACAAGTTCGGATGTCAATACACATCTCAGGGATATTAATAAACCTTCACAAATATAAGTACACTTTTCTTGAATATCATTGCACTTTTTACCTATTATTCTCCACCCTTAGGGCAGAAGGGCGTAGGTTAGCATTTTCCTTACTTTAGAGTTAGAGGTGTCAAACTGGTCGGGCCGGGCTGACGTTTAGCTCTGTGTCTACCATGTTTTTTGCTGTGCCGTGTCAGCCTGTTTACTTTGTCGTGTTGTGCCGTGTCATTTTTAAATCGTGTCGTGCCGTGTCGTGCCGACCTATTTACTTAATCGTGTCGTGCTATGTCCATATCAACACATCTCCAACCGAGTTTTGTCAGGAATAATTTTATTTTTGAAAAGTGTAAAATATTATGTTAGTACAATATAAAATAAGAAATTAATATGTTTTTGGTATTCAAATTAATATTTAGTGTGTCATGACCTTTCATGCTCGTGATGTGCCCATCTAAAACTGTGTTGTGCCATGCCACATTTAGATATGCCGTACTCGTCTAAAACTGTGGCCGTGCCGTGCCAACTCGACCCGTTTGACTCTTTTTTTTTTTGTTGTCACAGCAATATACATCAGCGGGGATTAATAGGGGTGTTAGAGTTAGCACGAGGAGACCTTCCACAAAGGGGAGGCAAAAATCATGACACAAGCGAAAAATAAGAAGTGAAATTCCATCCACGTGACTTGTGAGTTGTGACCGGGGGGGGGGGAAAGTGAACGTGCGTTGCCCTTAACTCACGTGACGGGGAGCCCATCACGTGGTCTCACGTTGTCGTAAGCTATAAAAAGAAAGAAACAACTCCCCACTACGTCAACTTAAACACAGAAGAAACCCTCGTTACGGATTATGCCACGTGGCAATGACCACCGTCAGTCTTGGGCCTGTATTTTTTTCCCAATCACATGGTTCGCTGACACATACTCCACCACTGTCACGTGAAAACCCATTAATTTTCTTAATTTCTAGCACCAATATTCGTCTATATATATATATAGCACCAATTTTCTTAAAGATACTCCTATATATATATATATAGCAACAAGTTCTTTGAATTTGTGCAGAGAAATTCAAAAAATTATGTGTAGAATTATTTTATTTCTCAAGTACAAAATTACACATCTTTTCATATTGGAATATATGACTTTTGAATGGAGGGAGTATCTATAAATTATTAACACACATTTTCTGAAAAAGTTAATTAGATTTCTAACATTATTCCTATTTTCTAATTTTAAAGTAATTTTATTTATTTATGCACTTTAGTTTGTTACTATTTTTTACACATGTTTTTTTTTTTCCTTTTTAAAGAAGGTAACAATTTTGGTCATTCTAAATTGACTATCAACAAGAAAACTTCATGGCGCGAAAGTAGTTATGAGAGAATTGTGTGATTCTATTCAAACCCACAATTATTCTTCAGTGTCTATTTAATTTTTTTTAAAACCCAAAAATACCCTTGTCTTCCACCTAATTCTAAAATTAATTATGGTCGATACTTATTCAGTAACCACCACCGTGAATCCTTCAAATCTAGTAATACTACCGGCGCACATAATGAAAGAATGAAATATAATTTAATGCCAATCTGGTTGTCTTGATAGTCACTTTGTCCTCTTTATAATCACTCCAAAATTGTAGTCCACCATACAAGATGCATAATTTTTTAATTAAAATAAAGTACTTCTGTAAATTATTTTTAAATTTCTCTAGACGAAGTTAAACATAGCCATAAGTTCTTTAAATTGGTGTAAAGAAACACAAAAAATTATGCGTAGAATTATTTTATTTCTCGATTCAAAAATTACACAATATCTTTTCATATTTGACTATGATTTTGGGATGGAGGGAGTATTTATAAAATATTAACACACATTATCTCAAAACGTTAACTAGATTTCTAACATTATTCTTATTTCTAATTTTCAAATTATTTTATTTTATTTATGCGCTTTAGTTTGTTGCTATTTATACACATTTTATTGGCTTTTTTTTACAAAAGAGAACAATTTTGGTCATTCTAAATTGACTACGGAACAAGAAAACTAAAGGCAAATGATTTTGGCACTCTAATTTTTTATGATGGTACTCAAAAACTTGTCTTCTAGTGTAAAAATTATACATAGCAAGCACAATAAAAAACAAATTTTAGAGTGCTATCATCAAAAATTAGAATGCCAAAATCATTTTTCAAAAATAAATGGCATGGGGCGAAATTAAGTAGTAGTAATAGAGAGAAAGATCTTACAACTAGTAATTAGTAAACCTACACGACAAGCAACGACCCCGGTACCCTATCTTTTACAACCTTTTCTTTCTTTAGATTGAAGCCTGTGAAAGTTTAAAAACAAAGGGGGCCAAGTACGTACCAAATGCAGGGCATCAATCTCTGTCGTTTTTATTTTTTTTGGGAACCCAGTTTCTTAAACCGGCCTGGGTTAATATATATATATATATATATATATATATATATATATATACACCCATGGCCATATTGATCTATTTGAAAATCATTGTAAGAAGAAAAAAAAAAGTTAACAAAATTTTTAAAACAATAGGGTAGTTATTCAAACTTTGTGATGAATATTTAAATTTGCATTGGGAATAATTAAAGATTATAAATTTTGACGGACACTATAAGGTAAAATTATAAAGTCATATAATTTTGTGGGGGTGCCTCGGCTCCTACCAGGTGCTAGCAACTCCTATCTACCTTGCGATGGCAATTTCACTCGAACTTATGAAAGTGGTTTTTCTAAACTTTCTCTACCCGTGGAATGGTCTCAATCTCTTACATGCAATAGACATACCGGTGCCGGTTTAGATTTGAGTTCGATATAAGGTGGTAACTGCATCAAACCTATAGCTTTTTATTTACCAAACATTGAAGAAAATCATATACGTACACAACTTTGTAATTTACCATTTTAGTTGCTATGGTGTAGACCGAGAAGGTATAGTGGCGTTGTTGATTTTGGGTACTATGTGATCTTCATTAGTCCGTAACCCAATTGTATAGCACATTAAAAGATATTCACGGGTCAAGAGCATCCCCTCAACACCGATGATGCTAATTGGTTAGTCTCTTTCGCAATTATTTGAATGTTTGGTATATATTGATACGGATTAAAACACATAATGGTCTCTCTCTCTCTCTCTCTCTCTCTATATATATATATATATATATATATTACGGGGCGGTTAAAGGGACACCAAAAAAAACACCTAAAAAAACATAGATTATATATATACGGGGCGGTTTATATATATATATATATATATTAAAAGTGTCGCACAGATTATTCGTTCTAATTAGAAACTATCGAACTCCTATATGATTGGTTATGGTACACCAAAACTTATATCCTTCGGTTATTGGTATGAGTTTTGGTGAAATAATTAACCACTTGGATAGGGGTGTACACGGTTCGGATTGGTCCGGTTCTCTAGAAAATCAGTAACCGGACCATTTCCAATGGTTCTAGAAAATTGGGAACCAGAACCTAACCAATATATGCGTGGAACCTAACTAGAACCAAACCCTAAAATCGGTTCGGTTTTGGTTCGGTTCTGGTTCTATCCAATTAGCATCCAAACACTTATTCACAAAATATAAACTCATAAAATTAAAAATTTAAAGCATTAAATAACTCATAAAATAATAATAGACATTTTATTAAGAATCAAAACTCAATATGGTTCACGAAATACTTGACACTCGACCGAAAAATATTGACGAAAACCACCAATAAAGTAGCCAAAACCACTTATGGAATAATTAAATTCAGCGATAGAAAAACACTAGTGACTCATTATATTTAGGACTAAAATTACAATCATAAACTATAAAATATAGCAGCACGTCTTGAAGTAAAGAACATCAGCTCCAATATCCAAAACATCACTTAAATCAGCAGCACTAACTTCTTCCATGTTCAAAAATTTAGACCAATCTCTACACATATATTTATTTTTATATAATTATATATATTAGTTCTAAACGGTCCGATCCGGTTCTAACCACGGTTCTTTAATTGAGAACCAGTAACCGAACCAAAATTAACGGTTCTTATTTTTTTGGAACCATAACCTGACCACAGAACTGCAGAACTGGACCAAATAGGACGGTCCAGTCCGGATCGGACCGATTTTACGGTTCGGGCGATTTTCTTGAACACCCCTACACTTGGAGATCGATGGGTATGGTACTAATCACGAAACCCGGATCAAATCAACCTATTGCCCCAAACCTATTTTTTCCATCTGTCTATATATATATATATACAAAACTTCAGGTAAGGGCGCCCTTACCGTATTAAGTTGCGGACCTCCTCTTTTCTCCCATTTTCCAATCGATTTTTGATGATCCGAGCCACTCAATGTGTTCAGAACGTGATTTTAAGGGTATTCGCGAGAAATCAGCAAAAAAAAAAAAATGACCGAGAAGGGCTTCATCCGAGCAGTTTTTATTTGAATCGTTTGATAAAAACAAACAAAAACTGCTCGGATGAACCTCTTCCTGGTCATTTTTTTTTGGCCGATTTCTCGCGAGTACTCTTAAAATCACGTTCTGAAAATATTGAGCGGCTCGAATCATCGAAATTCGATCGGGAAAAGGGAGGTACTTACCTTAACAAGGTAAGGGCGCCCTTACCTGAAGTTTTGTGTGTGTATATATATATATATATATATATATATATTTCTCTCTATTATAAAACAGAAGGGTGTGGGGACAAGTTGTTGAAACGGCTTAGATTCATTTGATCCAAAGGTTGTAGTGCATCCTTCCACTTTCCGGTTAAATGCCCATGGTTTTCACCTAAATCACACAACTGTCATCCCCTTCCAACCGGGATGCGTAGTGCCATAGGCACGGGTTAGCACTAGTATATTACATTACACAACGGTTTTGCAAAATGTCTCTCTCACAACTATCCTCCGTGATAGATTGGAGGGCTGTGATTGAGTTTTAATATTGAGTTCCTATCAATCCAATGGCTTTTATTACTTTAAGTTCAAAAAATCAAACCCGTGTGCTGAGGATTTCGCTTCTAAGGCTGAGATTGACACAGATTTAATCCAAGGGGTAAGATCAATTCAATGAGATTCTTCTATATCTGGTTCCAAAATCCATATGCGTTTCCAAAAGCCACTCTCTCTCTCTCTCTCTCTCCCCGCATGTATAGCCTCGAAGAGCCTTGAAGTAAGTTTTTCCTGAACCCTAATTTTCTAAACCTCCAATCTCTCTAC
The DNA here is from genome assembly GCA_018127125.1 of Rhododendron griersonianum. Taxonomy (NCBI): domain Eukaryota; kingdom Viridiplantae; phylum Streptophyta; class Magnoliopsida; order Ericales; family Ericaceae; genus Rhododendron; species Rhododendron griersonianum. The sequence continues at coordinate 25,397,411 of CM030794.1, read as the reverse complement.
TGTCATGTTTTGCTAGATCTTTGAAAGAGTTTAAGCACAAAACGAGAAGAAAAAAAACTAGGGGTTTACGAACTACAAACTGTTTTATTTTCTGTGCTGGAGGAGATTGAGATTATTAAAGGAAAATAGGGAACAAAATCATGTAGTGGAGATTGAGATTATCAAAGGAAAACAGGGAACTATAAACTGTTTTATTTGCTCCATCTACATTATCATTTGAATTTTTTTTGGTCGTGAGTTGTAGACAGCTTGTAGCCTTGTAGAGTAGAAATTCCATGGTGGCCTGGAATTGGTAATTGGTGGGGCAAGTCATGAATGATGAACCCATGAGCCCTATCATTATTGTATCCAACATGTTCGATTAAATGATTCAGTGAAATATGACTTCATTTTTTCGGGTGAGAAGATTGCAATTGAGAGGGTATAATATTTTTCCCTCACAATTCTTACCGTTGTACTTAGTATGACAATAAATGTTGTTGAACTGAAGCACCATTTGATTTTTTGTAGGTTGCATTGGCTAACCAGTTGTTAGCTCCAAAAAGCGGCGCCATTTGTTTTGGTTGACAATTCCATTGACAAAACATATTTTTCATTATATCTCTTTCTTTATCGAGTTGTAATTAATTTTTATATTTTCCAAGCATAGTGAGTCTGTATAGGATTAGAATGAAAGGAGTCTTTTATTTGTAATTGAGAGAGAGTGAATCGAATGACTAAAGGCTGAACAACTTCGCAAATGGAGGGAGCTAAACTAGAACGGACTGATCGGGTTATCAATCTGCTATCGATTTGAATGGGTTGACTAAAAAGAGGTGGAACGTGGGACCAAAGGTGTTCTGAGCGCATACTATAATTTATATAAATACAAGGCTACTGTTGGGTGCTAGGGTTGTAGAAAAAGAAGAAAGACGGCAGCAACAAAGTTTGAAGAGAAAAAAAGTTCGTCAGATTCACGGGAATATTGGTGGGTCAATTCCTTGAGAGATTTGATGATATCTTAAGAGATCTATACACTTACATAATCACTCTCAAGGTGGTTTGTTCATCTTCTACATTATGCCGAGTTCTTTGAAGTAGTTTAAAGGCGATTGGAGGTTGGTCTAAAGGAGGTGTCCTGTGTAAATCAAATACTCGAGGAGTCGAATACGAAGGAGTATCTATTAGAGCGGTTCATGAGGAGTCAGCAAAGAGATTCTTAGCCAATATTGAGGAGTCATAGCGTGGTTGTAAGAACTCTCTGTTTTCGCGTTTTGCGTATAGTGCTCTCTTCCCTCCCGTGGTTTTTTCCCCGTCTTGGGGTTTTCCACGTATATCTATGTGTGATGCCTGCTTCTTTATTTATTGCATTTATTATCTTGCATAATCACATAGATTAGGGTTTGATTAAATTAGTTGGTTAATTTAATTTGTTCACCATACTAGTAAATCGCGAGGTGATCCGATCTTGGTTTTTCACCAGTAATAGATACCGAGTTGGTAGAAGCTTGAAATTTAGAAATTCTACAACTTTGTTATCAGTTATTTAGTACAAGTGAAATTACATTTTTATATTTAATTGAAGGGCGGATTATGATTTACCTTTTTTTCCTCTTTATTCTAATAAACTTGATGACGAATAGTGAATGCTATATTATCATTAAGTTTAATTACTGGTTTTGTGTTATTAAATTCTGAAGCTTGATTTATTTTTAAGCCCATAAAGTGGATTTTATAATAACAGATGGGTTTTGCCAGATGTGATCAGTAGTTGGTAGCGTGGTTAACATATTGTGAATTTAAATAGTTGAACATCAGTAGTTGCAAGTTGTGATCAATAGTTTGTTAGTTAGTTTATGTACTGATTCAAGTTAACTGGTGGATATACTTGAGCAATTGTTTTTCTGCGAATAGAACCTTGGCCTTCAAGAGTTTAGAGGGACAACATTGGATAATTTGTTGAATATCGATTTTAAGCCGTGCCTTCAGGTACGGGCATGCACTAGAGTGTGTGTATTAGCACGATAACACCACCAGTAATAGTGTAATACCATATCCATTCATATTTGTGATTGGTGTAATGGACCTCGGACCCGCCCACTTTGCCCCATTTACGTCTCTGGGTGACAGACACCTGACGGTCCAATAACCCAACATTAATTTTAACTAGGGCTGCTCGCGATCCGGTTCGGTTCGGATTTCTAGGAATTTGAGGACCGAACCGCTAGTTACGGTTTTTACAAAATGAAATCTGTGTCCGGACCAAAAGTCCTACGGTTTGGTTCCAATCCGATCCGTGACTCGCGGATTGGTTACGGTTTTGTCCACGGATTTTAGCAAAAATAAAGCTCAAGCATATATCTCACACTAAAAGGAAAGAATATTACATTCAGAATTAAGTTTAACACTACCAGAAAGTACTTGTTACATAAACTACCAAAAGCTTACTTCAAAAATTAGATTCAAAATAATCTAAACACTAGTAGGATTGTATTATTAACATAAAAAAACTGGAAAAGAAATGAACTAGTGAAACTCAACTAGGGTTACCTATTATTTATACAAAAAAACTACGATTTACTCCCTATATTTTATGTACATCTACACTATATCCCATTATTAAGATAAAATACTAAAATTGGTAAAAAAATTGTTAACATACTAACAATTTATTATATAAATATCTCACGGTCCGGTTCGGTTAATCCACGGTTTTGTAATGAAAATCCGTTGACCAAACCGCGAGTCACAGTTTTCTAATTTTTCAATCCATGTCCGAACCATTAATCCACGGACAAAATCCAAAAGGTACGGATCGGTTCGGTCCGGACCGGTTTCACGGTTCACCGGATTTTTTTAGCAGCCCTAATTTTAACCGTGGAGTCGGTCGCTGGTGATCAACACGTTGGAGACATCTCAGTCGTTCGATCATAATCAAAGTCAAGCGGGAATTGTCTTGCTCAAAACTAGGAAACAGGGGGGAGTGGCGTTAACAAAAAATGGAGTAGCAAAATCATTTCCCAAAATAAAATTCCATAATTATGCATATTATTACAAAAAATGTTTAAAGATAACTCTTCTTGCATTTTAAGCCGCTTGAGTGCTAATTATGTTCAGATAATCAAATTTTCGCTTATTTGACATGCTCATTTGGAGCAAATATAATTTAATAGGCACATATTAAAGGAAAATATGCAATTTTTTTGGAGGCCCTAGACGAACGCCTTGCTCGTCTTTTTTTAAGGCCGGTACCGTGAGGAAAAGTATAAAATAAAACAACCGGAGGTGGGGGAAGAAATAAAGTACTAGTCAGTAGCCTATAAAATAAGGAGTGAAAGTCAGAGAATAAAAGAAAAACAAAGAAGAGAAGAAAAATTACTGCACGAATTACGAGGTCAATTTAATTAATTAAAGCAGATGAATCGGGCTGTAAAACTGCTTGATCGATTCATTTGAGGTTGATTTTGAATATTAAACTACAAGTGATTTTCTTTATCTCACTAATTTACCTTCTCTTCTAGGAGAAATTATTCGGTGCTTCAAGGGCATTGATCCTCTCTCTCTCTCTCTCATTAAAGTACTCCTACGTCGTGAGTAGTTCATAGTGGCATGTGCAAAATATTGAATTATTAAGCGTGATTTGAAAATTTAACAAACTTAAAAGGTATGTTTAAGCTAGGCTTTTTTTACTAAGTAACCTGATCTCAAACGAGTTTGTAATTAAGCCAATTACAGTACTATTATAACTAAAGCGATTCAAGTATATTTGAAGTACTGGATGGGCTTGATTCTTGTGAGGTCTCCTATAGTGCAACATTCTTGAGTGTTGCCAGTTTTGGCTTAACGATAAGAGGGGCCTTGCAGCAGGTTTTCGGTAGGGTCGATTGAACAGAGCGTTTCTGTTTGGTGCTTCATCATGTGTTGTCGAGGCGGCGATTATCGACGACATTGTTATCTTTGGCTCTTGGTGTTTTGGCCGTTTATGAGGATCGATGCGTCGGTTTCTCGGCTATTAGTTTTGGGAGTGTGTGAGATTCAGACGGCGTGGGTCTTTGCTTTTCTCGGTGTCTGGTGGTTTCGGTTCACGGCCTGGGCAGGGGATTTCTGGTGGTGGGGGGTTGTTTGCTGGGAGAGGTGGCCGGCGGGGTGGTGTGCGATGGCTACGTTGTTTTGCATTGGGCAGGTTTTTCAGCAGCAGATCGAGGGGCGTTTTCTGTGTCGCTCTGGGGCAACAACAGGGGCTGATTCCTCGTGTTTCGGTGGTGGCATAGATGCATTTTTTCTAGTGAGGCAGCAGATTGGGAGATGAGGTTTGGCAGCTATTTGGTTGGCAGGAGTGTTTTGCGGTTAAGGTTGCAGGTTTTGGATTTGGACTTGCCTCATTTTAATTTATTGGTCTCTTGCCAATGCTTGGGTGTAGTCTTAGGTTATTAATCTTTCTTTCGGTGGCCCTTGATTTATTTATTTAATGAATTGATCTCCAATAGAATTTTAACGAGCAAATACAAACTTGAGCACGAGTAGTTTAATTGGTTCATTTATCAACTCTTCGATTAAGACGAACAAACTAAAAGATGAGACCCGGACAATTTCATGAGAGGAGAAGCAATTGGTACTTGAGACACTCAATAATTACTCGTGATTTCACCCCATAACCATCTTGTTAGTACTCTTAACCTTTTTGCACGCGCTTATTATGCATGAATTTCATATCCGCTTTTATATATATATAAATAATAATAAAAAAAAAAGCACTTAACTTTTGCTATTTTCCCAAACGGAAAAGATATGAGGACCGACGGTCCCCGGACCGAAATCGTACCGACGGCCTCGGTCGGCCGTCTCCGGCCACCGGACGGCCGATCCGAGCCGTCCAAAAATTCTATAAAAAAAAAACGAGGGGGCCTACGCAAGAATCAACGGCATCCGATGTGTGAAAGGTGCTTGATCAAGCACCCTATTTTTCGTGTATATATGTATATTCGTGTGTATATACATATATAAACGAAAAATAGGGTGTTTGATCAAGCACCCTACACACATCGGATGCCGGTCTGGGGACCGTCGGTCCCAATAGCATTACTCTTTCCCAAACAAAAGCCCAAATTGATGAGAGTTTTATTTTTTGTCTGAGTTTTTGTTTAAGAAAAACAAGAACATCATCATAATGAGCAAGCAGTAATTTGATGTGGGGAATTGAAGAAAATGCTGTGTATCGCACAACTGGTGGTTATCGATCGTGATCATTTTTTTGAACAAATTCAGAAGATTTTGATTACTCAAAATCCGGCCAAAGGGCTACTCGTGATCATTGATCAGCAGTTGTTTGCTTTTGCACGTGTGTATTTATGCTTGTGTGGTGCAATGGATGATGCATGGCCTAATTAATTTGATGATGATGATGATGATCATCATCATCAGGAGGGGGCTTCCTTGGAAACAATTATTGGGTGATGTGAATATTTTTCCTGCATGCCGGCCGGCCAGTATATATATGAACATTTCCACGTACCCATGAATTTTCCACAAAAAAATACTGTAAACATTTCAACAATTAATACATGCTATACATGGTATGAGTTGCAACTGATTTTGAACGTTTCGTACGGGCTCATTTCAACATTTTCCCATACTATTCATTCTGATTTGAATTTTGGACCTTTTAATGTTGCATGTTAAAGGGATACACGAAAGTTGACACAAATTTTAGCACAAACCTAATCGGAGTTACAGGCGAATGATCGAAGCCGTTCAATTTGTTTACAATATGTTTTTAAGTGTTTTTGTAAAAAAATTTACTCATTACGATATCGGCAAGGGCTTGATCGTTTGATTGAGTTTTATCCTGTAATTAAAATTTGACAGAATCAATTGAATGAACCGATTAAGCACTTACTAATATCCGAATGAATTCATTTTTTACAAAAATTCTTAAATATACGTTTTAACCAAATTGAACGGCTCTAATCATTTACGTGGGACTCCAAAATGGGTCCCTCGCAAAACTTGTGTCAAAATTTGTGTCGATTTTTATGTGAGAGGAACTGGCCCCTTCCATGAATTTAGATTATCATTTGTTATGTGCATAAGCATCCTCACATGTGATGCTTCATTATGCAATTATTCATGAGACACAAACTAAAATTCATCAGAGTTTATTTGATGATCTGAACTGTTCATTTTGTATATTTCAACATATAGATCATCCCTACCAAAAGTCAACATGATCGAATACATTCAAAGTTTTTATTGTATTTATTTGCTGTAAGAGCAATGGATGATCAATTTCTAGTCTTGTTATAGTTCATTCAAATAGATGCTGATATTCAATCAACTTAATTTTTCAAATAGTCGTCGTACACATTGAGTCTTTCAAATTGATCGGTTCAGATTGAGATAGAGGATGACCCTTTGCTTAAATCACATATGAGTTTGTCTCAAGAGAGAATCCTAAGTTCATTCCTCCAAACCAAATCCCCAGTGTAGCAAATCATTAATGTTTGGGGATGGGCCGATGGGGGATGACCCTTTGCTTAAGCAAGGAGCTTTCTCTTCTTCTTCTTCTTTTTTTTTTTGGAGGAAGCTTTCTCTTCTTTTGGAACATCACAAACCTCGCTTGGGGTCCACCAATAGTAGTAATTAACAAGCTCCTTGATCATAACATCATGTTCTCTCACATAGGGCTAGCTGCTAAATGAACCAAATTATTCGAGTCTAAGTTTGTGTTCGTTCGTTGAAAACTTGTTTAAGATTGGTTTATAATATTATATAAACAAACCAAGCTCAAACATATTTTTAAAGCTTGTTAATATTTCAAGCCAAACTTGAACGAGCTACTACTCTGCTCGTTCGGTTTATTATGTATAAAAAATTCAAGTTACTTGAGATCGGCTCGTGTTTGACTTGATTAAAACTCATTTAAGATAATTAAACTCAAACAAAAGCTAAGTCCGAACATATTTTGTAGGATCATTAAATTATCAAACCAAGCTAGATCAATTAGCACGTTGGCTCGTTTGGCTTGTTTATTACCCCTGTTCTCACATGATTATTGGCATACACTCATTTGCCCATTCGTCTTAAAAGGACAGAAAATGTAAAGCATACATATATTAACCATGCATAAATTCCTATCAAAACTTTACCCGTTTTATTCAGAAAGAAAATGTCAACACGTAATTTGGAGTTTTCCTAAAACAGCACATTGTTTTCTTCTTATTTATTACATGTATAAGATTAAATCATTATCCAATTATGAATTTCTATTATACTCCTACTATTTCACTTTTCAAACAACAAAATATTATATCAAACTATATTGACAGGAAAAAAAAATACACGTAATAATCAATTGCTGTTTTCTTACATCGAAATTAATTGTTGAAATCAGTAATTAGAGTATAGCACAATAAAGTAATTAATTTTTTTTAAGTTAATACTCCGTAATACCGTGTAACCATAACTATAAATACCTTCTTCTTCTTTTTTTATTTTATTTCAAGCCAATTTTATTACCTCGTCAAAATCCTCCAATTTTAGCTGTCCACATGTCCCCTTCAAACGCAAATAAACACTCAACTTTTCACTCTTTCTCTCCACTTCTCTCTCTCCTCCAAAAACATTACTACCAATTCTTCACCACACTCTCTCTACAAACCCATCTCCCATCTCTCTCCTCTCCCTTTCTCTCTCAACCCTCCTCTCCCACCTCTATAACTCCTTCCTCCAAAATTTCCAAAAAGCCTCAAATGGAAAATCCAGAGTTCTACCAAGGACCTGCAGGGTACTACACCAACGCTCAATTCACGCCGGAAAAGCGCCATTCCGACACCAAGTCCGCCGCCGGCGACCATTTCATCGTTGAGGACCTCCTCGATTTCCCCAACGACGATGCCGTCGTTTTTGACGGAAAGTACGACCCTGTCACCGGAACCTCCGCTGACTCTTCTGCCGTCACCGCCGTCGACAGCTGCAATTCCTCGTTCTCCGGCGGCGAACCTCACTTTTCCGGCGACATTGGTTGCCGGAGCTTCGCTGATGCTCAGTTCTCTAACGACCTCTGCGTCCCGGTAATTGCATTTTACTATACAATAAAACAGATTAATTTTTCACAAAGGAAAATCCAGAGCCTTTAATTTTCCAATTTAAAGGAGAATTTGAAAAGTCAAGAGAATTATTGAAAAGGAAAATATAATGGAGAGAAAATTTTAGCTGGAAGTTCTAGCAAAATAATGTGGCCGCACTTACCCAAAATAAAATTTGTGGCCGCAATATATTGGCCAAACTCGTCTCAACAGATGTTATAATTTCTCTTCTTCATTTCATATGGGTTGTTGTCTGATATTGAGTCGTCTGGCCGGGAGTACGGTCACGTGATACTCTCTAGAATTATACATTTATGTGAGGTCCATCATTTATTTAGTCATGAACCCCATGATAATGCGTGATTGAAGAGTACGTAGTCTAGACACATGACGATGCTCCCGGATTACTAAATTATTTCCCGATGTTACTTGGGTCTTAGCTAATGAATAATGAAATTGGTGTAGTTGATTAGTTATCATCCATTATGCTAGATACGAGCTATTAAAAAATGTTCTTTTTCATGCTGTTTATGTCTAGTCTTTAACAAGTAATAAATTGCATTACCTTAATCGTCAAAAAGAAAGAAAGAGAGAACGTTTGGCTGAATTCAGCATCATAGTACGGTTTGCAATTTATTGAGTAATTATGTATTATGGTAGGAGTAAGGTTTGGAAATTGTTTTTATTTTCCACAAAAAAATGACAGTTGAATTGTTTTATGCATAGCTTTATACAGTTAAATAGGGATAAGTCAAGTAGTACATATGAAAACAGCTAGCCTCAAGGAGGAGCCAGAATTTTTGCGTGGGGGGCGGATATACACAATCAAATTTTTTTTGCGACAGCCCCTTCTAGCCCCCGCTCCATCCTTGGCTAGCCTCTCTCCAAAACACATAAACATGATGGGGCCGGTTTCCTTCACATAAAAGTTGACACAAATTTTGACACTAAACTAATCGGAGTTCCGCGTAAATAATCAGAACAGTTCAATTTGTTTAAAATATGTTTATAAAAGTTTTCATAAAAAATCAACTCATTCCAATATTGTCAAGGGCTTGATTGGTTCATTGAGTTTTATTTTGTAAAATTTGACAACTGAATGAACCGATCAAACATTTACCGCTATCTAAATGAGTTGATTTTTCACGGAAACTCTTATAAATACGTTTTAAACAAATTAAAAATGGATTTGCGTGGGACTCCAAAATGGGTCCCTCACAAAAACTTGTGTCAAAATTTGTATCATCTTTTGTGTAAGTGAGACCGGCCCCAAACATGATATAGTATAAATTTGTGCAAAAATTGTAAGGTAGGCTTTTTATTTTAATGCACCGGCTACCATCGACGTCGTTGTTGATAACTATTAGTAATCTTTTTTGAATTTTTCTTAAATAAGCTAAATATGGTTTGGTTTTTTTGTGCTTTTATACTATATATATATATATAGTATGATGATTTAGCTGAGCTGGAGTGGCTATCCAACATCGTGGAAGAGTCATTTTCGAGCGAGGACCTACAAAAGCTGCAGCTTATATCGGGCATGACTTCGGGGCGGGCGGCTGAGGGATCATCCGAAACCACCCGCGAATTCAACCCGGACGCAACCACCCATAACAACTCCATATTCCATCCCGAGGTTTCGGTTCCGGGTAAGGCCCGTAGCAAGCGTTCGCGCGCCGCCCCATGCAACTGGGCCTCCCGCCTCTTGGCCCTCTCCCCTACCTCCTCTGAATCTGGTGATCAAATGGGACACAACTCCTCCGGCACTGGCAGCAGCAGCAGCAACAACAAGACAGTACTACTCAAACCAAAGAAGAAAGAAGGCGGAGAAAACCTGTCCCATGGCCCCGATAGCGCCGGCGATGGGAGGAAGTGCTTGCATTGCGCCACCGACAAGACCCCGCAGTGGAGGACCGGGCCCATGGGCCCCAAGACCCTCTGCAACGCTTGCGGGGTCCGATACAAGTCGGGCAGGCTCGTGCCCGAGTACCGTCCCGCGGCCAGCCCGACGTTTGTGCTTACCAAGCACTCCAATTCGCACCGTAAAGTGATGGAGCTCCGGCGGCAGAAGGAGGTCTATAGGGCCCACCAACTGCAGCCGGGGCAGTTTCTTCATCAGGATCATCGCATAGATTTTGAGGGATTGGACGGTACTGAAGATTACTTGATCCACCAGCATATCGGGCCCGATTATCGTCAGCTGATCTAGAATATTGTGCCCGGTATTCCGGGGCAATAGTGAAGAAATTCTTTAGGGAATTACTTCCTCTTTTTTTTTCCAATTTCCTACGACGGTTTGTTCCTAACTTTCAAATTTTGTAGTTTTTGATTTGACAATTTGATTCTTAGAAAACAAGGAAGGAGGATTAGATTAGGGGGAATGTGTAGACTCTCTAATGTCCTTTGAGTTTCTTTTCAAGCCAAAATGGGCATATTCTTGAACCAAACCAATTTTCTTTATTTAGACAAGTATTTACTATCTGCATGGGGTTTCATTTTAGTAATTTTCTTCAATTTGCGTTCTCGTTTTCATTTGCATGCAGTACTCTGAACTAATCTTGAGGTACCATTATATACATTTTTTTTTTTTGCAATTTGCGCATGCCTTTTATTCTTCTGGTTTTTTTTTTTTTTTTTTTGGATTTTGTCGTTAGTAAGAACCATGGATGGAAGGAGTTCCAGAATTTTTGGTGGAAGATCTAGAAGTGCAGCTAAAGTGTTGAACTGTATAGATGAGAATATATATTAGATATAGAGTTTATACCTAGAAGAAGATTCCTACCGCTGCTAAGAATCAAAGGCTTTGTCACCTTTAAGACATTTCAAGTAGGATTTTTGGGTCTGTTTTTTCACAATTTTTGATAAGTTGATTGTAGTGGACTTGTAGAAAGGTTTTCTATGTACAGTTTCTGAATGGTATGGTGATTACCTTGTTGTCGTGATAATTGGTTAGTTATAAAATGATCCATTTACTCCAAAAAAAAAAAAAATTGCACTAACTGAATGTAATTTCGTGAAAGCAACTTTAAATTGATGTATACTTACATCTAAGGTTTAATATTTGTTTTTTTCTTCTTCTTCACCAATTTAAGGTTTAGTTCAATTATCAAGAATGCGTTACGATAAAATGACTTCCAACAATAATTTAGTAAAATGAAGGGAAAGATATATTTCCGGTTAGAGTATCGTACAATAATTGTTGAGAGTAAAACTAAAACGTAAAATAAATTAAGCACGTGTAAAAAAAATTCACACACAAAATATCATGGCTTTATTGGTGCTCCACTTTTTTTTCTTTGCTTGAACGAGTTATGATAAAATCCGTCTTGGTTGTCTCGACGAAATGGACAAAATAGTTATCCCAATGCCAAAACATATGACTTCTGATTGTGCTTGTTCTATCATTTACATATTTTTCGTGTCGAAGATTCGAGAATTCTGCCTATGTTAATGCTAATTGTGTCCAAAATGCTAATGCTAGGTTTGACTTGAGAAGGAATGGCCATGAGTGAAGCTTTTTTTCTCTAGGGATAGGGAAATGATGATATTAATCCATCATGAATTTCAGTGAAGACGACGACCTTGTACGTTTTGTCGGTGAATTTTAACTACCAAGTTTTTACAGAGAATATATGTTACGATCGAGAAGTAGCACATTCTTTTACCAACACCCATACATGCTCCTGTAAATATACTACTAGTACATAGTTATTGGCACAGAATTTAATTTCCGGCTCCCAACCCCTCCTACGTACCCATCTCTTGGGACTTGGAGAGAGAGAGAGAGAGAGAGAGAGAGAGAGAGAGAGAGAGAGAGAGAGAGAGAGAGAGAGAGAGAGAGAGAGAGCATAAAATATTGGTAGCTAATTAATAATACTCCGTATCTCTCTCTCTATGCAAGTTCAAAAAGAGAAAAAAGTTAGTAGCTGTATCTTTCCACTGCTTGAGCGCTCTAGCACGTGACAATATATTTCTTTTCCTTTTCTTTTTCTTTTTACCATTTTAAAAGTGTTATTGATGGTGTGTTTGGTTGCTTTCTTCACAAATTGAGGCAAGCAACTGTGATAGTTCAAAAAGCAATCAAGAACCTCCCTTTTATCGGTAATGGTGACATGTTTTAGCATTAATTTCTTTTTTATCGGCAAAAAAATTATTAAGAAAACTCGATAAAGGTACATCGAGGACAAAACAAGAGCAAGGAAAAACAGCTGCTTCATATTTTAGCATTTTTCATCTACGAAATGCTATATTTGTGTCAAAAATGTGTATATATATATACACACAAAACTTCACCTAAATGCGTCCGCACTGTGTTAAAGTGCGGACATTCCCTTTTCCGATCGAATTTTGATGATCCGAGCCGCTCAATATGATCAAAACATGATTTTAAGGGTCTCTACGAGAAGTCAGCCAAAAAAAAAAAAACTGAGAAGGGCTTCATTTGAGCAGTTTTCATTGAACAATTCAAAAAAAACTGTTCGGATGGCGCCCTTCCTGGTCATTTTTTTTTTGATTTCTCGCATGTACCCTTAAAATCACTTTCTGAACACATTGAACAGCTCGGATCATTGAAATTCGATAGTATATATATATATATATAGAGAGAGAGAGAGAGAGAGAGAGAGAGAGAGAGAGAGAGAGAGAGAGAGAGAGAGAGAGAGAGAGAGAGAGAGAGAGAGAGAGAGAGAGAGAGATTGAAGTGTTTTTTTTTGCGGATCAAATTTTTATTTTTATTTTTAAAAACATTAAGTTGAGAGTTTAGACAGCTGAAAAATGATAATTATGTATGTGCGATCCTAGGCATCGCTGATCCAAAGCCTGACCATTGATAGTTTATCAATACCAGTTATTTTTATTTGGTTTAATTAATTAAGTAGTCTGCGAATCATCTGTGAATGCCTTTAGGTTTTGAATTAAAAATCATTTAATTAACCAGGAGTTGTCTCTTTAGCAATTATAAAACTAAGGCATCATCTGGACTAAACTAATTGTTTTGAGCTTATTTTCATAATCATTTTTTAAACTTTTGTTAGTTTGCATCAATTTGTTTTTGTTTTTAATTCCGATTTATCTTGACAAGAGAAATCTAAAAAGCAAAGTACATTATGATAAAAGAAACTGAAAACAATTCACGGAAGACAATACATAATAATTCCAAGTAGGACAATTTTTTGGAATATTCATTTTTTTTTCCTGAAATTTTTTGAGATCGGTCTATTGTCTAATTTATTAATTCCGTCGAGAAAGTCAAATGTTTTCAAAAATATTTTAAAAAATCACTAATGACAAACACAAATCATATTATCTAAAAATAATAAGTTAATTTAGTCGACCAAACTCCACCTAATTGAACAACCCTGCATATAACAAGATTTGGTTTTTGTTTTTTTGATCGGTATATAACAAGATTTGGTTAATCCCAAGATTAATTAGATTAGTCTGATTTTCCCATTTGCATGCTTTCAATACAATATTTTGTTAAAAATTATTATTACTTATTAACAACTGGTTCATATATACTGATCACTCGGTTAGTTAACTTTATAAGTTAGTAATTAATAACATTAGTTTTTGATATATTGGTCAGCAAACTAAGCGGAGGTCACGTGCTTCTCTAATTTGATGCTCCACATAACAGGTGATCACATGCATGCACGAGATCGACTCGTGGGTTGGACAAAGTCTGGGCCGGGTTTATATATAGTCAATCCATGCATATTTCTTCCAAGAGTCGATCCATATTTGTTAGGGAAAATGACGGTCCAGAACGTATTTTGATAATTAATATTCGTCAAGTACATGCTGTAAACATTTGTTAATGCTGAATATGTCCTTGACGGATATTAATTATCAAAACACTTCCTTAGCCGTCATTTTCCCTATTTGTTACTACGAATTAGAGATCGACTGATTATCGATTGTGACCCGATCGAATATCCACCACAAATTTAGAAACGAACAACATTTGTCATCGCACCATTAATTATCTCCGGCTTAATTTCTACGTATATATAGTGAAATAGATGTGTGGAGATGCACTTGTTTAAAATTTTAAATTTAAGATACTAAGGCTCCGTTTGTTTCGATGTAAAATGTTTTTTCAGAAAACAAATTTCAAACTTTTATTTTCCGGTGTTTGGTTGGTACTTGAAAATATTTTCAGAAATCAACAAAATAGTGTAGAGAGAGGGAGGGGGACTTAAACGGTAGAAAGATCTGGGAATATTGGAATTGAACGTGAGTCAGGACTGACAAACGAGGAAACTGAGCAATGAGAATTGCAGTAGAAGGCAGTAGGTTCATTTCGGAAAATAACTTACGGAAGATTTAAGGGTAAGTCATTTTCATCCAATTGATGGAAAATATTTTACTTGTAAAATGTTTTCCTAATTTTTTACACAATCAAATACCGAAAAATAGGTAAAATATTTTACCAGAAAACATTTTACGTCCAAACAAACGGAGCCTAAGAGTTTTACAACCACCACCTCAAATAATGGTGGAGTAAGGCTAGCATTTGACCATGAGAGATAATATTAAAGTCGTCTAATAGAAATCGGAGCGATCGAATGAGACAACAGTTGATCGAACAATATTGTTTGTAATATTGGAATATTGTTTTTTGCTCGGCAATGTATTGGGCTATTATTCTACCCTTTTTTTTTTTTTTGTTGTTAGTACATGAGGTGCACACAAATTTAAAAGTAATGTTTTTTTTTTTTTTGGATAAGCTATTTAAATTTAAAAGTAACGTTAAATACACTTGCATGAGGCTGGGATATTTCCATGTTCATCATGGTTAAGGGTCTGTCTCCTCTTCTGACAACTGACTTTGGATCGATCTTCCTTAATTTTAAAACCCCCACCCACGTAACCAACGATATGGCGTTTGCTACCATTTTACATATTACAAGTGTCCCACAGGCAAATTACTTTATATTTTCCAATTGCTCATAAGGGATGCTCAGCCAGCAATTGCTTAAGGGAAAATTTCAAAATAACACCTGACCTTTCACACAAATCACACATAGGCACCTGACCTTTTAAAATTATCAAAAAAATACCTGACCTATTTAAAAACCCATCAATTTTCCACCCGTCGTTAACTTCCCATCCAAAACTAACGGAAATGTTGAAAATGGGACAACATTCATTTGTCTTAACGTTTTTTTACACCTACCAGTCTTTGCCTTCACTTTGCACAATTACTTTTCTTTCTCTGTCGTCACTTTTCACATCTACCCATGACTATTCTATGTTTTTTGTTTTTGCCTTTTCCTTTGTTTAATACAAAGTAATCTTGTTTGGCTGCATAGTTATGGATATTTAATTACTAAATTAAGCTTGATTTCTTATTTTGGGTGGATTTGAATTGAAAAGTTAAGTAATTTTGGTGACATAATTCGTTTTGACACAAAACTAACAAATGCAATTTTTTTTTTGAATAAAGACTAAAAATAAGTCATTGGTAGGTTATTTTTTTTGTAGGGATAGTCAATTAATAACTTACTACCTCCGTCCCAAAATGTTTGTCCGGTCCGCAAAACGAGAACGTAAAAATAATTCAAGTTTTGTAAGAAAAATTTAAATTTTTTTCAACAATTTACTAGATCTCGACGAGTTCTTTTAATTTATGAAAAAAGTTTAGAATTTTTCTTAAAAGAAATGCATTATTTTTTTGCCCTCGTTTTGCGGACCGAACAAATATTTTGGGACGGGGGAGTATTTATTTTTAGTCGATGAGGGTATAAAGGCAGATAGGGTTAACAAAGATGATGTCATGTGGGACCATTCTTCTTATTCGCACCAAAATACACATTTTCAACATTCCCGTTTGTTTTGGATGGGAAGTTAACGGCGGGTGGAAAATTGATGGGTTTTTGAATAGGTCAGGTGTTTTTTTTATAATTTTAAAAGGTCAGGTGCCTATGTGTGATTTGTGTGAAAGGTCAGGTGTTATTTTGAAATTTCCCCATTGCTTAAAGCAAAGGTGGTAACTTTGTGATCTCCCGTTCTCGTAAACTTATAAGTGTGGAATTTATTTCGATATTTTTACTTTTTGCAACTTTTTGTTTAGTTTTTCTTCGTAATTTTTTAGGCTAATCGTTCGTCTCGACGAGACAAATCAAAAAAGTATAAAAATATGGACCAATATTGAAAAAATTCAAATAAGATGGCACTTTAAACAAATAAGATACCTGTTTGATACTTTTCTCGTCTTTAGTGAATTTTTTTTTGCTTTCGGTCATAATTTTGTTACTTTTTAGACTCCCTCATCGAGACGGATAATCCAAAAAACATCACTTGAATCTAACAAAAATTTTAAAAAAAAGAACAAAACATACAAAACGAAGAAAATAATTAAGTTTACACGAATGGTAAATTACTTCTAACTTTATATGGCAAAAGGATTTCTAAAGCATCCCAGACGAGAATGTGGAGGTCTAGTGCCCACCCATTTGGTTCGCATTGCTTATGCACGTATGTTGTGAGTAATTTTGTATGTCTCAATGTGTTTATCAATCGTGCTAAATATCAGATCAATATAACAACAAAAGCTTGGTTGATGGAATCACATTTGTTTGAAAAGAAATGAATGGTCAGAGATAATCATTCATTTTTCATCTGCAAAATATGTATATGCTTCGTTCAACGACCAATGAGGTCCAATGGGCCTAATTTTTCGGATCAATGATACACACATGTAAAGCCTATAAACTGAATCTTATTTCGGGGACCTAATTAATAACAAATATCATCCTTATATACTAATCACACAATATTGAGGGGACCTAATTTTTCAGTTCATCAAAAGGATCGATCATAATGAATCTTATTTCGTTTCACATAATCAACCACTTAAATATAATCACGTAAGAAGATCTTTTACACCCGCAAGCATGTTGAGAGTTGAGACTATTCACTAGAATATTTTTTCTTTTTTTCTAATCCGTATTGACTAGAATTAATCACCTCGATCGTTCTTTAGCTTTTATTTTGTGCCAATTAGAAGTCAAGTATTTTAATCCCATTGATATAAAACATTCGGTTTTTTTTTTTTATCAACGAAAAAAGACTTTATTAATCATTGGAATAGGTACAATGATTAAAAGAGACAGAGTATAATCGGCATCACTACGGAAAAAACCTAACGTCCCAACGAGGTTGGCACCCTAGGCCCCGACTATCACGCGCCACTCGAATCCCTGGCACAAGAGATTGGCAAGAAGCCAACCCGAACACAACAGAGAGAAACAAAATACAGATTCAGGACCAAATACACAACACAGAGAAACAAAATAAAACGTTAATGTTAAGTTGGAGTAGTAGCTAGTATTAAAACAAATAAACAAGCATGTCCAACACGGACATTTATTTTGGGTCCTTCTGCTTTTCTATTCAGCACCATTTATTTGTACTTACTAGGTGCATCGCGATGTGCAAGGCACATCCGTCATGTCTGTTGGATTGAATGGTGTTGAATATTTATGAAGCATATGTTGCATAAGTTACATATGCACAAGTTCGCCATATTTATGATTACAAAAGGCCTAACGAAATTAGGTTGCACGTCTTCGATTACAAAAGGCCTAACAAAATTAGGCTGCATAAGTTTGTTTGATATACATAAGTAGCTAGGATTTATGACTAACTGCATGGCTCCAGGTTCTCCAATATGCATCCCGCTTCACATACCAGGATACTACTAACCTAAAATCGGGAGAATTGAGTTTCTTCGAAAAAACGCAGCTTCACCTGGAACTTTCTTTCTTTCTTTCTTCACCATACTGAAACTTAAAAAAAATTCAGAAACCTAAGGAGACAAGTGCATAAATGGCTTTGCACCATAACATGTAGCTATAGGTTTAAGTCTCCTTTTGCAGTTCATGGAATCATGGAACACAATCAGAAATGGGGATTTCCAATTAGCTCCCTCCTAGGTTCAACCACTTGGCAGTTCCAACTGTCCAAAGCCAAGATGAAACTAAAACAGGATAATAAAACTTTTCAGTACGCTTATGTGTGTCATTCTGAGATTTCCTTACACACTACCAATACATACCAACTCACATTGCCCCAAATCTCTATCAACAAGCTATTGTGCTAGAAACATTTTCCCATGTGTGTGACACAAAGATGTAGGCAAAGACTAAGTCTCTCTTTTCCTCTTTACATATCAGCTTCAAAATTGGTTAAATGGATGCACAAAATTTGGTTTAGAAACATGATTGCCCAAACCATGTGCAAGTTTGCAACCACAACAGTGATGGTAAGAAAACGTGTTATTTATCACTCTGGGCAACTATTATACCTCATAAAAAACATGCACACTTCAAGAATCAGACCATTGGTCCATGCATTATAAAAGGCAGAGTAGTTTGACACCAAAGGATTAAGTTTCCAGCCATGACACCTAAACAGAGAGGTTATGATTCGAGGATGGTGAATGAGGAACAAATGATAGTGATTGGCTTTGGTATTACGGGCTGGGAGTGCTACCTACTGAAACGTCATACAGCATACCTATAATGACCACACGCCAAAAATGAATAAATAAAAGAAGTCAAAGCTTTAGTTGTGAGCTACGCTAAAGAAACAGTTGGATACACTTTTGATATTGTAAGTACATAGTTCATCTCAAATGCTATCGAATTGGAGTTCAGAAGAGCCTATAGACAAGCATAACATAGAGCACATATTAGAACATTTGATACATGGCAAACTATTGTGTAACTGTGTTAAGCAAAAGCTTACCTATACCATTTGTTTGGATGACATGCTCATGGCTGAAGTTGGTTTCATGATTATGATGATGTCCTGTGCTACTTCAACCAAGATTCTGATATTTCTTTCTTATTCCAAGCTAAACCAGTGATTTGCACACCAACTCAAATAATTTCACAGAATTCTTGAACAGCCTACCTAGCCGTTTGGGCTTGTTTTTATTTTCAAAACCTTGTTTCATAAACAAAAACAAAGTCCATGTTTGCAGAGCTAGCAATAGAGGAGTAAGATCAAAGACCAAAGTTTGGCTTGCATGATTAAGAGGAGAAGACATACCAGAAGCTGAGATTTCAGAGGGCAGCAGTTTCAACAATGTGAGTGCAGAACCAATTGCTCGGGGAAAATTGGAGAAGAGATGCTAGAACCACAAGCAAGCAGTGGATTATCATGTTGAAACCTTCACAATGCCAGTACAGTGGAATTAATATAGTCCTACATCGCACTAATTCATATCAAAAAATGCTTTTTCTGGAACAAATCAAATAGGAAGAAATTATGCACGCACAAGTACTGCTGGTAGATGTTAATGTTAGTTATTTATTTTAATCAACGGGTATCTATAATCTTAACGTGGGGAGATAAATAAGTATTTAATATCATGGAGCTCGTAATATAATTGAGATAAGGACGGGAGTGTAATTATAATTATATAGTGGGGTGAATTATAATTAGTGAAATAAGAAATAGAATCCTGGTGGGATTAGGGTTTATTTACACTGGGAGCCCTGACTTAATACTCCTTAGGTCCCTATCGTAACCCTATATATACACGTTATGCTCTCTAGGTCAGAGAGTGATTTTCTATTATTCACGAAATAGAGGCAGGCTTAGAGAGAGCAAACGGATCACGAAAAAGTCCACACTTGGTTCGTGTTCTAGACATGCAGGGAATACGATAGAAGATCGTAAGGTGCAATCGAGTAGTATACGTGGCTTATAGCAAGACGTGCTATAACAAGTTCAACCAGCGTTTGTGTCGCAGGGAGTTGAGGTGAAACCCTAATTCCGCCTTGTAGGGTTTTGCAGTTTTTCTTATTGTCTAATCTGTACGCGTCATTACTGGGTTCTGGGAATGGTTTCCCAACAGTGGTATCAGAGCCAGGTTGTAATCACACGTATGGATTAAACAGGCCATGTTGTCCGTAGGTTATAGAGGGTAGAATGTAGAACTGTGCTAACCCTTGTTTTGCAGCGTTCTTACCCAGCTATTATGGTCACATGATTTTTTGTTGATTTTGTGTGATTGGATCCCACATAATTTTTGTGTGGTTATTGTTATTTATTGGGTACCATGATTATTTTTCGTGGTTGTAATAATTAACGTAGCATGTGTTATTTATTGAGTGCCACGATTATTTTTTGTGGTTGTAATAATTAACGTAGCATGTGAACTCCAATGGAGGCATAATATCGATGTATGTATGTTTCTTCGATTGTAATAGCATTCGATGGTTATTCGGAGATCGAAGAATGGAGATACAGAAGATACAAGTTGTTTGGCTTCGCAACAGTTTTTTTCCAGATTCGTAGGGTCTGATTGCAGAGCTATTTTGACCTAGTAAACGTTGGAATTAGAAAATCTGTTTTTCACAGAAGTTGTAGATAATTGAATTTCGAATCCAACCCAATTTGAATCACTTCAATCGGAGGTCGGATGAGGAAGATATGGCCAAAATACTGAAGGCTGTGTAGTTTACGCGGGAATATATCAAATCCGAATTTTCTTGCCTAAGCACGGTTGGATTTTGGTTTCCTTGATTGATTCAAAGTATCTAAGTCTTCCACACAAGTATAGCTGAAGGATTTCAAGGTTGGAAGGATTGCTTAAGGATTTCAAGTTTGGAAGGATTCCTTATTGCTCAAGGATTGCATCTTTGACCATAATAACTGGATTCTTTATCTTGTGCTTCCTTATTATTTGTGTTTCCATATTGTTTGCATATGTGATAGTTTACCATATTGAGACAAAATGGTAATATTTGGCTTTTGACCTAGATCACGTTTTTTTTTGCAAACTCGAAAATTTGATAACACTCACAAATTTTTAAATAACTAAGTGGGAGAGGGAATTTATTTTGGATAAATCCCATGGTCTCCATTGCAAGTTCGTATGTGATATAATTAATTTTGTGTGTTGGTTTCAGAACATTCCTCCCTATCGGACAAAATTAATTATGGCATCATCGGTACAAACTTCCTAAAGGGATAGCTCTAAGATAATTGTTGTGTGGGTCATTTCTCCATCTGAGGTGGTTCATAACGGAACAATAGGTCTAAAAGCTAGGTAATGGTATACACTTAACTATAAATAATAATATCCTCTCTATCTGAGTCACTGTTATTATTTATAGGACCGAAGCAATATTGGCTATTTAATTTTGCTTGGCATGGTATAGTGTCTAGATAGTAAAATTAAAAGGTTGTGCCTATCTACACGAATGATGAAGAGTAGACGACCTTCCCATCGAGGCATGCTCTTCACGGTGTGTAGGGTTGCTAATGTTTTTCTTTTAACATGTGGTTGAGGGAACCAATATTAAAATGAAATTCAAGTTTTTTATTGCCCTTCATAATTGTTGTTATGTGATTCTCATATTCAAAAATGTTTATTTTTTTCAATCCACTTGCAATTATTCTCAAAGAAAATAAACTTATGGGATCGAATTATATTGACTGAAAAAAGAATTTGGATATTGTGTTAACTGCTGAGGGACACAAATTTGTGTTGTTTAAGGTATGCCCTCCTAGACCTGATGAGAATGCCACATAACAGGAAGCAAAACTTTATAAAAAATGGTGAGTATCACCCATGTTGGAGGGACCCCGATTAAGGATCATGTTTTGAAGATGATAGCTCATCTTAATAAATTAGAGATCCTTGGAGTTGAAATCGATGGGAAAACCCAGATCGATTTCATTCTTAACTCACTGCAGTATGAGAGTTTTAAGTAATTTCGCCTGAACTATTATATGAACAAAATGCATTTATCTTTGGCGAAACTTCTTAAGGAACTCCAAGCAGCTAAGGGTCTTTTGGTTGTGAAGAAAACACCATCAATGTTAGTGACAGAAAAGGCTTCTACTTCTAAGCTGAAATGCAAGAAGCAGAACAAGTCTCAGGAAAAAAGTTGTGGAGATAGTTCATGCGCCTCAAGGTCGAGTGAAAAAGTCTGCATGCAAGTGTTTTCACTGCAAGCAGAAAGAACACTGGAAGTAGGAATGTCCATTCTATCTCAATAAAGTGAACAATCAGGATAAATCTTTTTCATTAGTTGTTGAATCACGTTTAGTGGTGTTATCTACCAGTACCTGGTGTGTAGATACGGGAGCCACTAATCATGTTTGCAATTTGTTGCATGGGTTCCAGGAAACCAAAAGACTCAGTGATGGAGAGATTTATCTATATATGGGAAATGCTACGAGAGTGGCAGCAGTTGCAGTAGGAAATTTCTTTTCAAATTTTAGTAGTAATAGGAGTTTAATTTTGAGAGATTGCCTTTATGTTCCCTCTATTAGAAGAAATTTGGTTTCAGTTTCTAAGTTGATCAAGGATGGATATTTGGTGGATAATTTCTACATTATTAATCCTATATTTTCTACAGTGCAACTGCATGAATTGAATAACACTAATAATTTGCCATGTAAGAGAAAATAGCCTTCTAAATTGAACTAAACGTATCTTTGGCACTTACGCCTTGGTCAAATTAATCTGAATATGATTTCTAGACTGGTCAGGGATGGACCTTTAGGTTCATTGGAAGTTAAGGAACTTCCAGTCTGTGAATCCTGTTTAGAAGGTAAGATGACCAAGAGACCTTTTTTAGCTAAAGGATATAGGGCCAAAGAGCCGTTGGAATTGGTTCGCTCTGATTTGTGTGGGCCTATAAATGTCCAAGTTAGAGGTGGTTTTGAGTACTTTGTCACTTTATTGATAATTACTCAAGATATGGATACATTTATTTGATGCGCCGTAAGTCCGAATGCTTTGAGAAATTCAGGGAGTATAGGGCGGAAACGGAAAAGTGTCTGGGTGAATGTCTCAAGACACTGCGATATGATCGTGGTGGCGAGTACCTCTTAGGAGAGTTTAGGAACTACTTGTCAGCTGAACGGATTACATCCCAGCTATCAGCTCCAGGTATGCCACAACAAAATGGTGTAGCATAGAGAAGGAATAAGACTCTTATGGATATGGTCAGATCAATGATGAGTTATTCAGATTTACCAATTTCGTTTTGGGAACATGCACTAGAAACGACAGCGTATATTCTTAACTTGGTACCATCTAAGTCAGTACCATCTACGCCCACAGAACTGTGGACTGGGCGCAAACCTAGTCTGTGGCATGTTCGGGTTTGGGGTAGTCCAGCACATGTGCTGAATGGGAACACAGATAAATTAGAATCAAGAACATAAGTTTGTCTGTTTGTGGGGTACCCTAGAGGAACGAAATGTGGATTATTTTATAGTTCTAAGGATCAGAAGGTCATTTTTAGATCCAATGCCCGATACTTAGTGGAGGACTATGTGATAGACTACAAGCCCAGAAGTAAAATTGTTCTAGTGGAATTGAGAGGAGAGAGATCGGCACAAATTTCTTTACCACCAGAAGTGCAGGAGGAAACACCACAAGTGACATCTGTAGAGGCACCTATTGACACACCGGTACCTCGTCGTAGTGGGAGGGTTATTGTTCCACCCAGTCGGTATACGTTGTTGGGAGAGTCTTTTGAAATGATCCCTGATGATCAACATGCCGAACCCTGTAACTACAATGAGGCACTTCAAGATAAAGATGTGGAACTTTGGCAAAAGGCTATGAAATCAGAGATGGAGTCTATGTATTCTAATCAGATCTGCATTCCTTAATGGAAATCTGGATGAGTGCATTTATACGGTGCAACCAGATGGATTCATAGCAAAAGGTCAAGAGCACATGTTGCGTGCAAGCTCAAGAAGTCTATTTATGGGCTTAAGCAGGCATCTAGATCTTGGAACATCTGTTTTGATCAAGCAATCAAGTCTTTTGGTTTTGATCAATGTCCAGATGAGTCATGTGTATACAAGAAGCGCAACGGAAAAGTTGTGGTGTTTCTAGTCCTATATGTCGATGATATCCTGCTTATCGAAAACGATGCGGGAGTGTTGTCATCAGTGAAAGCGTGGTTATCCAGCCAGTTCGAAATAAAGGACTTAGGAGAAGCCGGTCACATCCTAGGGATTAAGCTTATACGAGATCGGAAGAATAGGATGCTGGGCTTATCACAAGCTACTTATATCGATGTCATTCTTGCCCGTTTTAGCATGCAAGATTCCAAGAAAGGGTTCCTCCCTTTTAGACATGTAATAAGCCTATCCAAGGATCAGTGTCCTTGTAGACACCTCCCAAGCGGGGCATCGCCATACAGATTGATCACGTTTGTTTGCTCGGTTGGTTGCTTGCTTCGTAAACCAAAATCATGGACATTCTCATGGCTAGGAACATCGCCACATGATAGCGGTTATCATCAAAACAGAGTCGCCACCCAGTTTATTAAAACTGAGAAAACAGATAGAGATTCTGGATACGGGAGCCAAAAGTACAATAAGGGGAAGGTGTTAGGCACTCCTCTTTGCCCAGTCGTGAGACTGGCCCATAATTGTTCAACATAAGACATGTAGATGCTTCGTTCAATTCTAACACATAGTCTGTTTATTTATTCCTTTAAACAGTAAGTAAAGTGAGCCAGTGCGATAAATAAAGCATGCGTCAGAAAGTAAAACAAAACAAACTGTTCTAGGGAGATGGATCCCGTGGCCGGTGAATGGATGTCACGACCGAGGGATCCTCCTGGTTTGATGTACTGGCCGAGGGATCGAAGCCCCGGTCGGTGTTCTTCCTCACACCAGACAGAAAGATTAACAGATGATCAAAATGCAACGGTTAGTCAGAAATACAGTAAATAAGACAAACCAGAGGCCGTTGGGCCTCACCACCTTGATCCCTCAGTTGCTTGATTGCTTTGGATTTGGTTGTGATTGACTGATTTGCTTGATTGAAAACCCTAGGGTTAGGGTTTGAACTTCGGGTTTGATCGCCGGATCGACGGCTGCCTTCGGGAAGTTAGGGCTTTTGAAGAGTGGGTTTGAGAGAGTATTTGTGCAGAGTTTCGAGGCTTGAGAGAGTGTATACTCTATTGAATTTCGTGTGTTTATTTTCGGAGTCCAAAGGCCCTTTATATAGGCAATTGGTGACTCACTCCGGCCAATCAAATCACGAGATGGTAATTGCAATTGCAATGCATCTTTAACTCTACGCCGTAATCTCTGAGCGTAGCCCGAACGCATCGGGAAGGTAGTGTAGTTGGATCAAACGTCTGACAGAACATGTTCCAGAGTCTTAAAAAAAGGTCGATCTGGCGGCCGAGTAAAGGATATCACGGCCGAGGAATGGATGTCTCGGCTGAAGGATAGATCTTGCGGCCGAGGGATTGATCTCTCAGGGAGATTTTGCTAGCAACAGGTTGCTCGGGTGAGGAAATGATGTTAGGGCCGTGGGATCGATGTTACGGCCGACAGATGGATTCTCCTAGGCTTCTGTATTTCTGTCTGAAAGGCTGTATGGCTTTGACTTGGGTCCTCTAAGTGGCTCAAAGTTCTTACCGAAAGTCCTAAGGTTCTCGAGGAAGCAATCAGCAATCACTGTATCCATTTCATCATCGGAATGGTCCTAAGGTGGGACTTGAAATAATCGTTAGGCCAAATTGGGTGTCTACAGATGCCCCTCTTTGACTGAACTCAGACGGATCGCGAGACATGTTTGAGTAAGAGTCAAAGCTGTAAAAAGCAACTCAATTTGGTCCAACCACTATTCCAAGGGTTTTTGAAAAAGGTTTTGTTATGGTCGGGCCGAGAGGCTGCCTACGTATTCCACAAGGGAAATTCAGACCAACCGTAGTTCGGGCTATAAAACAAAAGAAAAAGTTTGGAGGGTTAGAGACAGAAGACGTACCTTAGGGCTTTAAAAAGCCGTAGTGTGACGTACCTAGACTGAGCCAGGATTTTGGCGAAGAGTAGTTGAAGGAGCGCGGGGCTACCTGGGGAGTTTTTGCGGAGAGCTTCCTTAGTATTTTGGGGTAGATCAGTACACGGCAGTGCGTTTGCTTTTCTTGATCATCCTTACTTTGACTAAAAGGGACTCTGTAGAGTAGCCTATCCTTGCGAATGAGCTGGAAGGAATTGATGTAATGGGGTGGAATCCAAACCATCTGCTGGGATGAGTTGGATGCCAGTTTATTTTTGAGATGTGGGGGGCGCAGGGCCAGTATCTAGAGCATGGAGCTTTGCGGGATGAGGGAACCGAGGCACGGAGCCGGTTGTAGTAATGAGGCGAGAGCCTGAGGTGAGCTTAGAGCTTGATGGAACTGAAGCGCGGAGATGGCATTGATCATAAGGCGGGAGCCTGAGGTGTCAGAGCTTTGAGCTTGACGTGCTGAACCGAAGCGCGGAGCTGGTATAAGGCGAGAGCCTGAGAGTGATGGAATCGAGGCATGGAGCCTGTTGCAGTCTTGAGGCGGAGGCCTGAAGTGAGCTTAGAGCTTGATGAAACCGAAGCGCGGAGCTGGTATAAGGCAAGGGCCTGAGGTGTGGAGCCTGAGGTGAAGGAACTGAGGCGTGGAGCCTGAGGTGATTAGATCGAGGCGTGGAGCCTGCTGCAGTCTTGAGGCGAGGGCCCGGGTTGTCGGAGCTTAGAGCTTGACGTGTTTGAATCGAAGCGCGGAGCTGGTATAAGGCAAGAGCCTGAGAGTGATGGAATCGAGGCATGGAGCCTGTTGCAGTCTTGAGGCGAGGGCCTGAGTTGTCGGAGCTTAGAGCTTGACGTGATTTGAACCGAAGCGTAGAGCTGGTTGCATTCTGATGGTCTGTGCACGGAGCTTTTTCCATCATAAGTGTTGGCGTAGAGCCAAAGGATCGAGGCGCTGAACCGATCAGTAAAACCGAGGCGTAGAGCCGGTTGATTGCAGGGTTGACCTGTTTCATGAGAGATATGCAGAATGTATATGTGTGATGATGAATAGATATGATTGTGCAGACTCGATGTGATAATGCAATATGTGCACGGGCCCGTGCGTGTGTGTTTGTTTTTAAGCTTAGAGCTTCTATCAAGTTTCGGACTTGAGCATTCAGAGCGTAGAGCTCGAGCATTCGGACGACAGAATCCGAGCATTCAAAGTACAGGCTTTGAGCGTCCAGTACGCAGTGGTTGGGCATCCAAGCGTAGAGCTTGAGCATTCAAGTGTATAACTTGAGCATCCAGTACACAGTGGTTGGGCATCCAAGCGTAGAGCTCGAGCATTCAAAAATGTTAGATTTTTGAGCATTCAGGCGTAGAGCCTGAGAATAAATGTCTTGATTTGTTGGGGCGGCGTAGAGCCTGTTGAGATTTGCTTGTTTACGGCTTCGAGCCAGTTGAGATGATGGGCTTAGAGCCGCTGAGATTGTTTGTTACGGCTTTGAGCCATTTCAGATGGTATATACAGGCTTCGAGCTGCTGAGTTGTGATAGCGAGCGTAGAGCTGCTGAGTTGAGGGCTTGGAGCCGCTGAGTGAGTGTATACAATCGTAGAGCCTGTCGATAAAGGGCCTCGAGCCGCTAGATTGGTTGTTATGGCTTCGAGCCAGTTAAGATAGTGGGCTTGGAGCCGCTGAGTGAGTGAGTACAGGCGTAGAGCCTGTTGATAATAGGCTTCAAGCCGCTGAGATTGGTTGTAACGGGCGTAGAGCCGCTGAGATAATGGCTTTGAGCCTGTGGAGATGGACTTGGAGTCACGGTGCTTGATGAGTGGATAGACATGGTGACGAGCCTCGAGCCACTGAGTGAGTGATAACGAGCATAGAGCTGCTGAGTCGAGGGCTTGGAGCCGCTGAGTTGATTGTTATGGCTTCGAGCCAGTTGAAACGGTGGGCTTGGAGCCGCTGAGTTTGATAGAGATGATGGGCATAGAGCCTGTTAATGATAGTGATGAGCTTGGAGCTGTTGTGACGATAGACATAGGCCTCGAGCCTGTTGAAGTAATGGGCTTCGAGCCACTGAGATAGTTGCTATGGCTTTGAGCCAGTTGAGATGGCGAACATAGGCTTCAAGCCTGTTAGAATAGTGAATACGGGCGTAGAGCCACTGGGTGTTTTGACTTGCTTTGGCCAGCAGTTTGTGGAGAGAGAGAGATCTTCGATGCTCGAGCATGCCCCCAAGGCTAGTTTTGATCGTGCTGTATTGGCATCAGGATGCCCCCAAGGCTGACTTGATCTTTGCTTCTATTGGTCATGGACCCAGAATCCATAATGACTTGAGTTTTGGATGCACTGAGCATGATCTGATGTTGTAGAGGGAGATTGATTGGGGGGCCGGGAGATCGATCTCTCGGCCGAAGGATTTATGTTTCGGCCGAGGTATTGAATACTCGACCGTTTAATCGGTTTATTTCCAGGGGCCTATAAAAGGCCACGGCCTCAGCCGTTTCATTTCATTTCTCTCTTTCTTCAGTTTTCTCTCTTCGTCCGAGAAACTTTGCCGAGAGCTTCTCTTCCGCTTCCCCTTATTCCTGACGGCTCCGGGCCATGGATGATGCACGGCCAGAGATCGCGGAGGGAGGCCGTGCTGTTCTCGGTCCTGTCTTGATGTTTGATTAGGGACCCTTGCATGGGTAGCTTGCTTCTGTGACGCGGAACTCCTGGGGTGGCGGCAGTGCGCGGTATGGTGATTTTTCTGGGCCATGTGGTGTCTCTTTTGCACCGTAGTACTCCTCCGGTATACACCGCCCCAGGGGTGTTCTCTTTTTAGTTTCTTTGCAGCAGGCCTCTGGTGTTTAGACCACCAGAGGGTCCGGCATCCTCTCCTGCTTCCTTTTTTTGTTTTTTTTTTCCTGTTTCTCTTCCTGCATAGGTTAGTTTGACAGGAAATCGATGTATAGTTTGTTTAGGAAATGTGGGATGATCCACCTTGTGATGTAAAAAGCTTTCGTTATATGAAACAAAAACCTTTTGCTCTGCTTGTGATTGTGTATGCCATATTTACGTCGTTTGCGTGTGATAACCTTGTTAATCCAATGAAACAAACTGAACCGTGGGAACAGTCTATACAAGAACCGTTCTGGCGGCCGACTGAATGATTACGCGGCTGATGCTTTGATCTGGCGACCGAAGGATCGTTTTGTTTGCCTGGTTTTGACTTGTAGGTCAACCCTGATATTTACGGGCCGATGGATAGATCCTACGGCCGTCATATCGAAGTATCGGCCGAGAGACCGATTGAAATTCTGAGGATTAAGAATCCAATTCCGATTCGGACTAAGACTCGACTTAGTTCTATAAATACGCGTTCTACGAACCCGATAGCATTGTCAGTAGCAATTCCTTACATATGGCACAACCAGTCCTTGATCAGTGGTTGATTTCCTTTAATGGCCTCGACCGTTTACACTTTAAGTCCTTTGGCATGGACTTCCTCTTTTCCCTTCGTCAAATTCCTGTGAATTTTGCCTTCCTTAGGGCAGCCACTAGTTTGTGGGACCCTGCTTTTCACGTCTTTCGATTTAGGAAAGAGGAATTGTGTCCTACTATCGAGGAGTTTGCGGCCATCATGGGTCATTCGGACAGAGAGGGTTTCGTTGTCCCTAATCCTTTGTTCAACCGAGGTGATCTCTTGAAGGATTTACTCCAAATTCAGAAACATGAAGTTAAATTCTTCCTAGTGGAAGGAAGGTTGGAGATTCTGCAACTTATTCAGCGTTTTGGTACAGCTGAGGCTCATCGTCAAGTTTCCCTACAGAAGGCGTGCTTTCATGCGTTGTGCATATGTCTCCTTCATTACTATTTGCTTGGCCCTTCCTCTGGTCATGCTGATCCTGTACTACTTAACCTTGCTCAACAGATTGGAAACCGTGTAGGTTTCGCTGGCTTAGTTTTGGCAGAAACCTTGATGGGTCTAGACGTGATGAAGGGTAGTCCTACAGCTCAGTTCTTAGGCAGTCCTTTGCTATTGCAGGTTCGCTCTTTTATTTGTTTATTTGTCAAGCTTTATCTTTTCACTCATCAATCTTTTGTTTTGACTCACGTGTTCTCTCAACTCACAATTTTCCCTTGTTCTCTAGGTGTAGTTGTTTGAGAAGCTAAAGGTGTGGGATGCGCCGGAGCGACTTCCTTATAATCCAGACCAATGCACGGAGCGTCACATGATTAAACAGTTCCCAACTGAGGCTGCTTGGGAAGCATGGATGAAGACTTGCAGAGGTGATTGGATTCAATGGGTTTGCCCCTGGTATGGTATTGAGAACATGACTGCGAGTACCATGAACCATTTTGGTGTAGCAGTGATTGGTATTACTCGAGTCGTTTTCTACTTTCCTGCTCGCTTTCAAAGGCAGTTTGGGGCTGAACAAACCGCAATCCTGGGTGACCCTGAGTACACCGTCTCTAAGGTCCATGATGCTAGCTTCCGTCACAATATGTTGCGTCTTTGGCCAAATAGAGTGATGCAAAAGGTTGCTGAGAACTTCATTGTCAAGCTATCGGGTTCTTACAAACGCTGGTTGAAGAAAAACCTTCTGGAAGATAGTAGTGC
This sequence comes from Rhododendron griersonianum, assembly GCA_018127125.1. Lineage (NCBI taxonomy): Eukaryota > Viridiplantae > Streptophyta > Magnoliopsida > Ericales > Ericaceae > Rhododendron > Rhododendron griersonianum. Next base: position 25,366,965 of record CM030794.1, on the reverse strand, counting down.
AAAGAGAAGGAAGACCTAGAGGCTGACGCTTTGCTTATGTTTTTCAAAAGATGTTTGTTTGATTCTAGTTTTCATGGATTAAAAATTGTTTTGGTTTGCTCTGTCCTTTTCCTTTGGAAATAATAAAACATTTGGTCGTTTTATTTTTAGAGATGTTATTGCCATGATTTGATAGTGAACATGCTTTAGGATAGACCTAGAAATTTTGGAAGTGATGATGATAGTAGTGGCCGGATCTCAAATTTAGAGATTGCCTACGTATCCCATAGAGGGAATCAGGCCATAAACGTAGTTCCAACAAAGGGGATTTGTTTTTTTGTTTTTAGTTAGGGTCCACTCGAGTGTTTTCCTCTCCTTTTGTGCTCTAAATTTTGCCTAGAACCGCCCTTGCGGGTTTTCGATCTAGCGAGCGTTTTATTTATGCCTTAGTTTTTGCCTAAGCCGCCCTTGCGGGTTTTCGACCTAGCAGGCTGCTTTAATTTTTGCTTGGATCCGCCCACCCTTGTGGTTTTCGGTCCAACGAGCATCTCTCATGGGTAATACTTCCTCAGCTTGTCAATGTTGACTGGCGTTGCGAATTCCATTCCATCCAAGTCTGCAATGTATGCTGCTCCTCCAGAAAGTATGCGTTTGATAAGGTAGGGGCCTCCCCAGTTTGGTCTAAACTTGCCCCTTGGGTCTGAGACGTGGCAACGAATTGCTTTGAGCACCATGTCTCCTACCTTGACGTCCCTAGGTTTCACCTTTTTGTTGAATGCTCGTGCAATGCGGCGTTGATACCCTTGTACATGGTATAATGCTCTCAGCCTCCTTTCGTCTAGTAGTACCAACTCGTCGTGGCGATTTTGAACCCAGTCTTCCTCGATCATTTCCGTCTCAGCTAGAACCCTTAACGAAGGTAATTCCAGTTCGATAGGCAAGACAGCTTCCATTCCATAAACCAGAGAGTAGGGAGTGGCCCCAGTTGAAGTCTTTTCAGTTGTTCGATAACCCCATAGTGCCAGAGGTAGCATTTCTGGCCAGTTTGTGTAAGTGTCGGTAGTCTTCCGCAGAATCCTCTTGATATTCTTGTTTGCAGCCTCAACTGCTCCATTAGTTTGAGGTCGGTAAGTAGATGACCGATGATTCTGTATCCCAAATTCGGCAAAAAGCTTCTTTGTCGCCCCCTTGAAGTGCGATCCATTGTCACAGACGAACTCGTGAGGTACACCATATCGATTGATGATATTAGTGCGAATAAATTTGGCCACATGAGTGGCTTTGAGAGTAGCATAAGAAGCTGCTTCTACCCACTTGGTGAAGTAGTCAATGGCCACCAGAATGAACTGATGTTTGTATTTTCCCTTTGGATTTATGCTTCCAATGACGTCTATCCCCCAAGTGGAGAATGGCCAAGGGGATGTCATGCTATACAATTCCGTAGGGGGAATACGCATACGATCAGCGTGAGTTTGGCATTTGTAACATCGGCGGACATAATCAGCGCAGTCGGCCTCCATTGTAGTCCAGTAATATCCCTGACGTAAGATCTTCTTTGCCATCGTTGCCCCATTCATGTGTGGCCCATAAATTCCTTCGTGTATTTCCTCCATTACCTTGCGGCTGTCCTCCGTTGTGACGCAAAGTTGACTTGGACCCAAGTGTGCCCTTCGATACAATGCTCCTCCACATATTACAAATCGGGCAGCAAACTTCCGCAGAGCTGTTTTGTCTTTCGAGGTGGTCTCGGATGGGTATTCTCCTTTTTCCAGGAATTCCTTCACGTCTTCGTACTATGGCTTGCCATCGTCTTCACCTTCCTCGGTAAAGGTGCATTCACATGCTGGTTTAACCTTTTGCTCGATCATGAGAGGCCGCATTGTGAATCCCAGGGGTATTTCGACCATAGATGCTAATGTTGCCGGTGCATCTGCAAATCTATTGCTCACTCGAGGAGTGTGTGTGAAGATAACGGAATCGAATTGTGGAATTAGATATTCCAGCACAGAGTGATAGAGCTTCAGTGTATCTTCCTTGACCTTCCAGTCTCCTCTGGCTTGAGATACCACCAGGTTTGAATCCCCAGTGACTTCTACCCTTTTTGCCCCTAGCTCCAGGGCTGCCTCCATTCCAGCAATACAAGCCTCGTATTCAGCTTGGTTGTTAGTGACCTCAAACCTCAGTTTATATGACAGAGGGATGTGGGAGTCGTTTGGGGAAACTAGCAATACCCCTATGCCATATCCACATCGATTTGATGCTCCATCAAAGTAAAGTTGCCAGGTGTCGTCTAAGAGACATAAGATGTCCTCGTCGGGGAACATGAAGTCCTCTGCCTCGGCCTCTGTCACAGGGTGATCTGCCAAGAATTCTACCACAGCTCTTCCCTTTACTGATTTCCTTGTCATGTATTTGAGGTCGAATTCTGCTAGCAGCAATAACCACCTAGCTAGCTTTCCGATAAGTGCTGGCTTTTCGAAAAGATACTTGATTGGGTCTAAACGAGAGACCAGCACCACCGGATGTGCTAACAGGTAGTGCCTCAGTTTCTTTGTGGCCCATACTAGCCCCCAACAGGTTTTCTCGAGGGGAGTGTACCTTGTCTCATAATCCATCATTTTTTTGCTGAGGTAGTATATGGCGCACTCTACTTTGGCGTCGTTTTCTTGCGCTAGCATGCATCCCATGGATGTGTCTGTTACTGAGAGATACAGAATCAATGGCTTCCCAGGGATGGGCGGCGACAGTACAGGTGGATTCTGAAGATATTCTTTGATCGCCTCGAACGCTTGCTGACAGTCTTGGCTCCATTCAAAATTAGTATCTTTCTTCAGTAGCTTGAAAAGAGGTTCACAGGTGGTTGTGAGTTTGGAAATGAACCTGCTAATGAACTGTACCTTCCCCAAGAAGCTCCTTACTTCCTTCTCCGTCCTAGGCGGTGATATCTCCATGATAGCCTGTATCTTGGAAGGGTCTACCTCGATTCCTCTTTGAGTGATGAGGAATCCCAACATCTTTCCAGCTGTTACCCCAAAAGTGCATTTTTGAGGGTTAAGACGTAGTTTGTAATTCCTAATCCTCTCAAAGAACTTTTGGAGTGCTCCATGATGTCCTTCCCTTTCCTTTGATTTGACTATCATATCGTCGACATACACCTCGACCTCTTTGTGCATCATGTCGTGCAGCAGTGTTGTTGCCATCCTCTGGTAAGTGGCTCCAGCATTCTTCAACCCAAATGGCATCACTCGGTAGCAGTAGGTTCCCCAAGGCGTAGTGAAGGTGGTTTTCTCTCTATCCTCAAGAGACATAAGGATTTGATTGTACCCAGAAAATCCATCCATGAAGGATAGCAATGCATGGCCTGCGATGTTATCTACTAGCTCGTCTATGTGAGGTAATGGGAAGTCATCCTTTGGACTGGCCTTGTTGAGATCTCGGAAATCTACGCAGACCCTAATTCCTCCAGTTTTCTTTGGTACGGGAACGATGTTAACTACCCATTGTGGATATTCGGTGACTATGAGAAAACCGGCGTTGATTTGTTTAGTGATTTCTTCTTTTATCTTTAGGACCCAATCAGGGCGCATACGTCTCAGTTTTTGTTTAACTGGTTTTGCATCAGGATGAAGGGGAATTTTATGCTGAACAATTTCAGGGTCTATTCCAGGCATGTTCTCGTAAGACCAGGCAAAAACATCTTTGTATTCTTTTAGCAAAAGGATTAGTTTTTCACTTTTTTGAGGGGATAGTGCAGCACCAATTTTAACCATTTTGGGCTCGTTTTCAGAGCCTTTGTTTGCTGTGATTATTTCCTCAGAAAAAGGTTTAACGTGCCTTTCTTCTTCTCTCTCGATGAATTCTAGAATTTCTTTTGGAATTTCTTCCTCAAAGTTTGGTTTGTCGAAATCCACACAATTGATCATAGGCAAAGTGAAATACTCTAAATCTTCCTTCTCATTGCTATGATTATCAAAGGACATTTCAGAGTCGAACTCAAAGTAAATATTATGCCTTGGTATTTTAACTAGGTTTTCCTCACTAGACTTAGTAGTTTCAAAAGATGAAAAGCTTGACTCGGACTGAGTCGACTCGGAGTCGGAATCGGAATCAGAACTAAGATCAGAATTAGCGCTTTTCATTTTGTATTTCAGAGTGTGTTCCACGGTCCAGTTAGGGTAAGCCCCTTTTTCAGCATCCACACAATGTTCTGAATACCGTACCGGTCAGAGTACCGGTTTTTCTACTGGTACGGTACGTACCGGTACCGGTCAAATACCGGGTACCGTTTCGGATTTACCGCAATTACAATATATATAATAATTATATATAATTATAATTCAAAAAAATCTCCCATACCATGTAATTCATCATAAAATACCTATGTGTTTGCCTCTTATCCTACATTGCCTAGTTGCAAAACTCTTTTCCATCTTAAATAGCTTTGGACACTAGTAGGCTTGTGAATGAGAACCCAAGGAGAGGTCTCTTGTGCTCGAAAAAATGGGCCGTGGCTGAAGACAACTTGAAAAAATTGATTCGAAAACCAATTAATTGGGTGCACGTCATGAGTTATACACACACAAGGGGGATACAAATCCAAAATTTGAGCCTCGCCCACGTTTTGCTAAAATTCTGAAACAACAACGTTTTGCTACACACTATTCCACTTCTTTTTCAATCTTTTTAAAATATAAATATATTGGAAACACCTCCACGCACATTATCCAAAACAGTGTGCAAAACCACTGGTTTTGTTTCTTTCCAGGTACAACTAGTTTTGTTTCTTTCCAGGTACAACTTTACTCTGTTTCTTTCCAGTCAAATGTAAAACACACACTCTCACTCACTCACTCTCTCTCTCTCTCTGTACCTGAAAAAGAAGAGGGCCGGGAAGATGAAAGGGAAAAAGAAACGACAAGTTGCTGATCATCTTCTCTCCGGCGATCTTCTCTTTTTTCTCCGATCAATCTTCTCCCATTGATTGTATTTCAGTTGGTTGTGGTGCCGGAGAAACTGTCGGAGACCTCGAAGAAACCGTCGGCGGTGATTTTTGAAGTTAGTGACTGAAAATCTCTGCTCCGATCTTCTTCTTTTCCTCTCTTTTTCCAACTGGTCCAGCTTTGCACAATACCGGCCGAAATCGCCGGTAACACCATCTCGTCCGGTATTTTCCGAAATCGCTGGTATTCTCCGGTAAGCACCGGTATTGAGACCAGAACGAAATCAGTGGTTCAAGTTACCGGATTCTGTCCAAAACGGTACGTACCGGCCGGTACGGAATGGTATTAACAACTTTGCATCCACAATCAGTTCAGAGCAGTCTTTTTCATCACCAAGGTTGATCACCAGCACTTCACTGTCACCTTGATTCGCACTTTCATTATTGTCACCCTGCAAGTCTTGGAGGGCCATTTGATTTGCTATCGCCGTTATTTCCTTCAATTGAGCTTCAATCTCTGCTTCGTCGCTGTTGTCGACTCGTCGTGTGCCAACAAAGCCCCACCAATTACTAAAGCTATCTATGATGGGGTGGATCACCCTTATTTCATTGTTGGTGACCCCCTCATCAAAGATTAGGTTCAGCGATATTTCGTCTAGTGGGTCATTGTCGACAGACTCTTCTTCCTTTGCTTCTTCAGTTTCGAGGTTGTTGACCTCGTCTATCGGCCAATAGTCGTCGGTAGGTGCATAAGGGTCATAAAAATAGATTGGGACTCTGCGAAGCCCTTCTTCTTCGATCAGGTCTTCTACTTCTTCCTCATAAACTGTTCCAGTGAACATGACATGGTTATCTTCAATGATAGTCACCACAGGCTTTGGTTGATTTACTGGAGTGATGTATTCAGAGGGGTTGAAATCTTCAACAGCAAAGTGGAGCGGACCAGACAGCTTGGTGACAACTTGAAAGTGCGAATCAGACATGAACAGTGATGCAGTCATTTTTCCTGAAAAGGTTTTTGCTTTAGTTAGATTGATTAATCTTACCTACTGTTTATTTGACTTAGAGAGATTTCTAAGGTTAACCTGCAAAAGAGAAACTTTACAACATACACATATACAGTGGGTGTGAGGAAGAACTCGGAAGTAAAATGCAAGTAGGTTCCTAGCCTGTAGGTTCCTGTCTTAGTTTGATAAGTTCTATGGCTTTCTAAAACATGCAAGGTTTTGGTAGTCTCAGGGTGCTCCGTTGTCAAAGGGCACCAATCCTCTCACCAGCCCATCATAGGCGGTGATTGGGTGATTTCCTTTTTGATATACCACTAGGTACGAGTGACTATGGAGTTTGCTGGAACCCCCAACATAGCCCGTGTCATGCCGGGATATCAGGTGAACTCAACGGGTTGCCCGCTCGATGCATATGATAAATGAATTAGACAAGGCATGTATTAGTCTTATGTTGAACTTTTTGGTTATGGCTCTCATATTCCCCAGTAGAGTCGCCAAAAACTGTAGACACCTCCCAAGCGGGGCATCGCCATACAGATTGATCACGTTTGTTTGCTCTGTTGGTTGCTTGCTTCGTAAACCAAAATCATGGACATTCCCATGGCTAGGAATATCGCCACATGATAGCGGTTATCATCAAAACAGAGTCGCCACCCAGTTTATTAAAACTGGGAAAACAGATAGAGATTCTGGATATGGGAGCCAAAAGTACAATAAGGGGAAGGTGTTAGGCACCCCTCTTTGCCCAGTCGTGAGACTGGCCCATAATCGTTCAACATAAGACATGTAGATGCTTCGTTCAATTCTAACACATAGTCTGTTTATTTATTCCTTTAAACAGTAAGTAAAGTGAGCCAGTGCGATAAATAAAGCATGCGTCAGAAAGCAAAACAAAACAAACTGTTCTAGGGAGATGGATCCCGCGGCCGGTGAATGGATGTCACGGCTAGGGCTGCAAACGAGCCGAGCCGAGCCGAGTTTTGCCCTGCTCGAGCTCGGCTCGCAAGTATTTACATTGGCTCGAGCTCGGCTCGAGCTCGTCACGAGCTGCCAGCCTTCAGCTCGAGCTCGGCTCGAAAACATTTTGTTCAGCTCGAGCTCGGCTCGCTCGAGCTCGAAAAGTGAACTGCTGGAAGCACTGAGTGGGCAAAAGGGGTGCTCTCCCATTTTATAATGGAACTTGCTTGGGCATTTGTTTGAGTAGGCGATGTGGGACTAAGGAGAAGAGTGAGGGTTTTGCTTGTGTTTCCTTCTGGAAATTTTCTTCCGTCCCACATCGGAAATTTTGTAGTTCAAGAGGCGTCCCCCTTCCTTACAAATTGATCACAGTGACTCTGAGATCCACAGCTGGCCACTTTTCCTTGGCTAATAATTCCTTGGCTGATATCAAAAGCCGTGGAAAATGATAGAGTTTTGCCATGTATATAAATACATATACATATGTAAAATAATAAAACATAATAAAATATATTTTGGCTTGGCTCGCGAGCCGATTCGAGCCGAGCTTTAATTGGCTCGTGCTCGGCTCGTTAAGGAAACGAGCCACTAAATTAGGCTCGAGCTTGTTCGTTTATGTTGCGAGTCGAGTTCGAACGAGCTATTATCGAGCCGAGCCGCGAGCGGCTCGCGAGCGGCTCGGCTCATTTGCAGCCCTAGTCACGGCCGAGGGATCCTCCTGGTTTGATGTACCGGCCGAGGGATCGAAGCCCCGGTCGGTGTTCTTCCTCACACCAGACAAAAAGATTAACAGATGATCAAAATGCTACGGTTAGTCAGAAATACAGTAAATAAGACAAACCAGAGGCCGTTGGGCCTCACCACCTTGATCCCTCAGTTGCTTGATTGCTTCGGATTTGGTTGTGATTGACTGATTTGCTTGATTGAAAACCCTAGGGTTAGGGTTTGAACTTCGGGTTTGATCGCCGGATTGACGGCTGCCTTTGGGAAGTTAGGGCTTTTGAAGAGTGGGTTTGAGAGAGTATTTGTGCAGAGTTTCGAGGCTTGAGAGAGTGTATACTCTATTGAATTTCGTGTGTTTATTTTCGGAGTCCAAAGGCCCTTTATATAGGCAATTGGTGACTCACTCCGGCCAATCAAATCACGAGATGGTAATTGCAATTGCAATGCATCTCTAACTCTACGTCGTAATCTCTGAGCGTAGCCCTATGTAGACAGTGTAGTTGGATCAAACGTCTGACAGAACACGTTCCAAAGTCTAAAAAAAGGTCGATCTAGCGGCCGAGTAAAGGATATCACGGCCGAGGAATGGATGTCTCGGCCGAAGGATAGATCTTGCGGCCGAGGGATTGATCTCTCAGGGAGATTTTGCTAGCAACAGGTTGCTCGGGTGAGGAAATGATGTTAGGGCCGTGGGATCGATGTTACGGCCGACAGATGGATTCTCCTAGGCTTCTGTATTTCTGTCTGAAAGGCTGTATGGCTTTGACTTGGGTCCTCTAAGTGGCTCAAAGTTCTTACCGAAAGTCCTAAGGTTCTCGAGGAAGCAATCAGCAATCACTGTATCCATTTCATCATCGGGATGGTCCCAAGGTGGGACTTGAAATAATCGTTAGGCCAAATTGGGGTGTCTACAGTCCTACAACATCTGAGGAGATAGACAAAATGAAGGTAGTTCCTTATGCCTCAGTAGTAGGAAGCCTTATGTATGCTATGTTGTGTACTAGACCTGATATTTGCTTTGCCGTTGGCATGGTTAGCAGATTTCAGTCTAATCCAGGACAATAACATTGGACTGTAGTGAAATATATACTCAAGTATCTGAAAAGAACTAGAGATCATATGTTGGTGTTCCAGTCAGATAGTCTAGTACCTTATGGGTACACAGACTCAGACTTTATGTCAGATAGGGATTCCAAAAAATCTACCTCGGGATATGTGTTTACCTTGGGAGGTGGAGCCATAAGTTGGAGGAGTATCAAGCAATCTTGCATTGCTGATTCTACCATGGAGGCTGAGTATGTGGCAGCTTCTGAAGCAGCCAAGGAGATTGTTTGGCTCAGAAACTTCTTGTTGGATATGGAAGCGGTCCCTTCAGTGCAATCAGTCATTACACTCTATTGTGACAATAGCGGTGCAGTTGCTAATTCGAAGGAGCCAAAGACTCACAAGAAGGGTAAACACATCGAGCGTAAGTATCATCTGATTCGAGATATCGTACAGAGAGGTGATGTTGCTGTGACCAAGATTGCATCGGCGAACAACCTAGCAGATCCTTTTACAAAGAGCTTACTGGCTAAGACTTTTGATAGTCATGTAGAGGGAATGAGAGTGAGATGCATGGCAGTATGGGTTTGAGTTTCTTAGTGGGAGTTTGTTAGGAGGTTATGTAAAAGTTATATTTTTATATGATGGATTAATATTTAATTATTAATCAGATTTATCCCTTTTTTTTATGAGAATCTTTTATGGGCAATATTTGCATAATATTTTTGTACGTTGTGCATGTGTGTCTTTTATTCTACATAGTAGATAATCCAGTGTGTAGAGTACGGCTTACACACAGAAGATTGGATCATCAGTTCTTGTAAAATATAAGAGATAGTTCACAGTCTTAGATGGAACTGGACACACCATCGGTAGGACTGTAGTACAATGTTTAGTAGGTCTGTCTTGACTACAGGGAACGGTCTAGTTCTAACTCATTGTGCTAGTACACTTTGTGTGTATTGAACGGGACCGAATTGAGGTAATTGTCTTTGTACTAACTTTATAAGACAATTGGAACCTCATGGTTATTATGAATGCTTATGCTCTTAATCCAAAGATAATTATTAGAGGTATATATTTAATGTTGTTGATTTTGATTCATTAAAGGGTGAGATCTTTATACGGTCAATAGTCTCGGTGAGTTGGGTCGCAACATTATGTATATGACAGCTATTAATTATTGATGGAATCCACGTCCCAATAGGGATTGATGATACCCCCTTGAGTAAGCTTATAAGTTTCGAATATGTCAAACCCTGCAGGTGGATTTGATATCCGACATATCGAATAAGTTAAGCGGATAGTCTCAAGGTTAAGATGTTGATTAAGTGGGAGATTGTTAGTAATTTATTTTAATCAACGGGTATCTGTAATCTTAACGTGGGGAGATAAATAAGTATTTAATATCATGGAGCTCGTAATATAATTGAGATAAGGACGGGAGTGCAATTATAATTCTGTAGTGAGATGAATTATAATTAGTGAAATAAGAAATAGAATCCTGGTGGGATTAGCCGATTAGGGTTTCTTATTTACACTGGGAGCCCTGACTTATTACTCCTTAGGTCCCTATTGTAGCCCTATATATACACGTTATGCTCTCTAGGTCAGAGAGTGATTTTCTATTATTCACGAAATAGAGGCAGACTTAGAGAGAGCAAACGGATCACGAAAAAGTCCACACTTGGTTCGTGTTCTAGACGTGCAGGGAATACGATAGAATATCGTAAGGTGCAATCGAGCAGTATACATGGCTTATAGCAAGACGTGCTATAACAAGTTCAACCAGCATTCATGTCGCAGGGAGTTGAGGTGAAACCCTAATTCCGCCTTGTAGGGTTTTGCAATTTTTCTTGTTGTCTAATCTGTACGTGTCATTACTGGGTTCTGGGAATGGTTTCCCAATAGTAAAAAGGTTCATAACAATGGAACAAACCAGCATTGCAAGAAGCAGGAGGATCCTTCTGCAGGTCCTTTAGTTCCTTCTGAATCCTCTTTGAAGCCGTAACTAGTGCACAATAGTTGCAACACCAGCACATAGATCTCACTATAAAAAATTCCCACATCAAATTCAGGAGAACATGAAAGGTAGCTACATGATATGGAGGTCAAGTCGCACCATAAAATTCATTGGAACCATCCAATTCATAAAATCACATCCAGTAACATAACGACTCATAAAAGCATCAAGAGAAGAGAGGAAGATGATATTCAAGTTAGATTTAGAGTTTTCCAAACGAAACACTACTGCAAGAACGTAGAATTGCACATTCATTTCCCAAAAGCTCCTTTGGATTGAGGAATTTGGTAAGAAAAGAAACGAATAGCAAGGAGAATATCACCACTTGTTTGGATAAATATGTGTGAAATTTGAATAAATGCAAATGCAAGGTCTATTTTGTTTCTACAAAAAATGATGAGATTTGGCGAGAAACCATAACGTTTCATCTTCTTGAAATCACTCAATCCAAAGGGGCATCAACTATGCAACATTAAAGGTAGTTGTCATAGCAAAAGGAAATGGAAAGCCCTGATCCAAACACAGCTAAACAAAATGGAACTTCTTTTTTCCCTTTCTGATTTTAACGTAAGAACATAATCAATACAATTAGGACTGTTAGAAGTCCAAAACTCAAATTTTCCATTTTCACTTTACCTACGTTAACAAAAGGAAAGCTTCATTTCCACCAAAACAAAATAGCACAGGAAAAACTTTCAACAACCCAAAGCATTGTTAGCATCAGTTTCAATACAAGACACCACAACGTCCAGTCATTACAAAATCAGATACTTAAGGAACCTGCATCAGAATAAACCCTAAACGCAAATCACAGACATATACATCAAACCCAGGGAAATTAGCACTAACAAACACATGCAAAGCGGGCCAATCATATGTATACCTTATGCAATTTCGGAAGTCGGGTTCCATGGCCTAGGGTTTAAGATTTGACGGTAGATCGTCCAGTGAGCATGAGTTGATTGATTTTCCTTTCTTTGCTCGTACTCTCTCTCCGTACTTGAGGAGCTTATGGCTGGTGACTGAGATGACCAAAAACTCGCCCAAAAACGTGCAGATCTGCAGGGATGAAGAACTGGTTTTACCCCAAATCGGAGGAGTACTCTCTCTCTGTTTTCCAACCAGAGGAAGAAAAGGAGAGGGGGCCACGAAAAAAATTTGGCGCAAAATGAATAAACGTGAAAAAAATTCAAATAAGGACAAAAAATTAACTTTCGAAAAAAGTTAAGCGGAACGGGGTTTAAATGCAAGAGGCGAAATGACCATTCCGGCAAAACCAACCAAGAACAACCCCAACAATAAAGGACTAAAATTGTCCAAATTGAACCAAAAATGGCTAGTGATTG